>CM055126.1:88716445-89916445 GCA_029206835.1 Rana muscosa
TGTAGTGTATATAGCAATATACACCCACCTTCTTCCTTACTGTATATAGAGACCTTTGTCCATCATCATTGACTGCAGATATACATCATCTGTCCTGTTACTGTGTATGTGTGTGTGTGTGTATATATATATATATATATAATCTGTATATCATGATGTATATCTGCAGTTAGTGATGATGAACGAAGGTCTCTATTAGAGGTCGACCGATATATCGGCCGATATTTAGGCATTTTTGATAAATTGGCTTTGGCCGATTATTATGAAAACTGAGCCGATATATTTCACTGGCTGCCCTTCCTCCTCCCTCCTCCACACTCAGCAGCATCAAGCGCCGTGCTGTGTGTGTGTGAAACTGAAAGTAAGAGGAGAGAGAGAGGAGCTGTCAGCTTGATGTCGGGGGTGGGCGGGACCCAGCAGATATATTACACCAGCCAATGGGATGGTATCTGGGCGGGCCACTATGTCTAAAGCAGCCCAATCATTGGCTGGTGTAATTTAGCTGCTGGGTCCCGCCCACCCCCACATCGAGCTCAATTCTAACAGCTCTCTCTCCTCTGTCAGTTTCACACATTACACTCGGCTTAGTGTGAAACCTGCCAGTGCCATCTGTCAGTGCCCCCAGCCAGTGCCATCTGTCAGTGCCCCCAGCCAGTGCCATCTGTCAGTGCCCCCAGCCAGTGCCATCTGTCAGTGCCCCAGCTAGTGCCATCTGTCAGTGCCACAAGCCAGTGCCAATCAGTGCCACCCAAATCAGTGCCACCGCCAATCGGTGCCACCAGCCTGTGCCATCTGCCAGTGCCATCTGCCAGTGCCACCAGCCAGTGCCAATCAGTGCCATCTGTCAGTGCCACCCAAATCAGTGCCATCTGTCAGTGCCCCCAGCCAGTACCAGCCAGTGCCATCTGTCAGTGCCACAAGCCAGTGCCAATCGGTGCCATCTGTCAGTGCCACCGCCAATCGGTGCCATCTGTCAGTGCCACCGCCAATCGGTGCAATCTGTCAGTGCCACCGCCAATCGATGCCACCAGCCAGTGCCATCTGTCAGTGCCACCAGCCAGTGCCAACCAGTGTCACCAGCCAGTGCCACCTGCCAGTGCCAACCAGTTCCAATTGCAAGTGCCACTGCCAATCAGTGCCATCTGTCCCAAACTACTGCCATCTGTCAGTTCCAAACCAGTACCACCTGCCAATGCCAACCAGTGCCAGCCAGTGCCACCTGCCAGTGCCATCTGTCAGTTCCAAACCAGTGCCACCTGCCAGTGCCAATAGTGCCACCTGCCAGTGCCATCTGTCAGTTCCAAACCAGTGCCACCTGCCAGTTCCAAACCAGTGCCATCTGTACTGAGGACATCAAGTGTGTGCTAGAGTGACAGGAGTAAGCAGGAAGGAATGGAGTGGGTGAGGTTTTTTTTTCCTTTTTTTTTTTCGGCCTAAAATATCGGCCACAAAAATCGGCATCATATATCGGCCATCGGCCGCCCCAATTTCTAAATATCGGCATCGGCTAGAGAAAAACCCATATCGGTCGACCTCTAGTCTCTATACAGGAAGGAAGTTGGGTGTATATAGCTAGCTGTATAATGGTTCCTGTACTATTTTTGGCGATTTCATGTTCGACTTACATGAAATTGCACAGATGTTGGCAACCCACTCAAAACTTCTGACTGGTGGCTTTTAAATTGCACTGAAGTAGCACAATTTCAAATCCGCATTCCATGTGAACGGGGGCTTAGAGGACAGGTCCAGGCGTAATAACAATTTCAAGGAGTAGCAGAATCTATTGCCTATGCCAACCTCACAGATGTACAGGATTATGACCGGATCAGCACACAAGCTAAATAAACCTCTTTACTTGACTCAGTATCACGTGATGTCCTCACCAGGATCCATTATTATCATTAAGTAAAGGGCTATTTTGCAAGCTGCAAAGCAAAATACTCTGTTACCTGTTCAGTTTGCAGGCATAGCCTGGTATGCAGATCTGTCACAAGCTACTATGCTGATCAGGAAAAAACTCTTTACGGTCACAAAAGCAATAAGGAATTATAATATTGTTTACCGCTGGGGGGTTCCCGACAAAATTGTCTGACGTATCACGGTAAAACCGTTGCTATACCTTCCCTGGAAGCTAGCCTTAAATACCTCCCAAAGAATGGCAGATTCTAGCTCCAGACATGCCAACTTGGGAGGGGCAAAGTCCACCAAAGGTACATAGTGAATGGTCATGCTTATAAAGGAGCATACACCCGGTCTTCTTCCCCCCCCTTTTTAATGCATACGTTTTTCTCTATAGCCTGCAAGTCACTGGCGCCATGCTCCGTTATTTAGATTCTCACTTCTACGAACGTATGCTTCCCTTTTTAATGACACACGGTAGCTACCTCACCATAAATGCGAGACTCTCGGCACAGCATACTTCGGATTCTCTTATGTATAACACCTTGCAGTAAGGTTTTTACAATGATTCCCTACCACCTGAGAATACCGATGCTTTAAATTTGGCCTTTGTTGCCCACTGGAACTTTCTTATTCTACCTCAAAAAATGTGTGCACTAGGGACCCACATGTCCTTATTTTTAATCTTTATCTGGGTTTATTATATACAGTGTTTTTTCTATAGAATCTTACCTCCATGGTGATATAAAGATTATCTAATTTGTTGAAGGGTTGAATAGCCCCTATAAGCATAAAGCCATGTGGGTAGACGGCCAGAAATTTAAAGGAGCTGTCCTCTGTATTCAAGAGACGCATTTCTTTTTCATACATCATGAGACAGAGTCAGGCTAATATTCATTACTGTTTGACACTTATGAACAAATTAGTGGCTACAGATCCATATTCAGATACAGAAACACCCCACCAACAGGTCATGTTTTCAGGATTTCCATTATTTTGCACAGGTGATTAGATCTGTTTTACTGCCTTAGTAATTACCACAGCTGTTTTATCTGAGGGAAGTCCTGAGAACATGACCTGTTGGTGCGCCTTGAGGACTGGAGTTGAGAAACACTGTCTTAGACTAACACTGCTAGTCAAATAGGGGCATCATCAGTTGCTACACCGCTGACAAGCTAAAGGAGGAGGGTGTTGTGAGCTGGACAGCTGGAGCCGGCCCATGTATGGGCAGCGCTCTGCATACGACGTCTATGGGGAATCCTGTTGGGGCGGAAGTGACGTCTGCCGATACCGGAAGTGACGGGTGGAACGCATATCCACCGCCACTTCCGTGTAAACAACTGGCGTATGGATAGCGCACTGCATGCGACATCTATGAAGAATCTCGATAGGGTGGAAGTGACGTCTGCCGAAACTGGAAGTGACGGGAGGGAACGCAAATCCACCGCCACTTTCGGGTTAACAACTGGCATGCGTCTCACATGGAGACAGTGAAGGTGGCGCTGTGCAGTTACACCTTTGTGCACAATGGTTCTGTGGCGATGCCTATCTTCGGATCTCTGTGCGCTGGCACCCCCTCCATCCATGGGAGGTAGATATACTCCTTGTGAAAGATTCACGGAGACTGAGTGTTGGTATATAGTGTAGTGGAGTGAAAGGGTTAAGTGGATGCTCCTTTAGAATAATGGGTGTGGTGGGTGTCTACCTAGACATTTGACTGTGAGTATTTATAGAGGGTTTTGGGGAGGTCTTGTTACTATCGCTGTGGCTCTGAGGAAGAGGGTCCGCCCTCGTAACACGTAAGCCGTGATTGACTAAGCCAGGTTTTAAGCTCGGTTGTGAGTAGTCATTTTATCTGTACATGAATAAAACCTTGCCATTGGTAATGCACAAGGTTGGTGTGCCCTTTTCTTTTTTGTTTTAATATTCATTACCTGCTGGGTTATACTTCATCATCGGGTGAATGGACACTGGTAGACAAGTCTTTAGACAAGAAGTGATCCCCTATATAACCCCTCCCATACCGGAAGCACATCAGTTTTTTACCAGTGTCTGCAAGGTGGATGGCACAGTGTTGGGCTCTCTAAGCTCCAGGTCCCAATTCCCACAAACGGTTCCAAAAATGAATTGAGGGATTGACTGATCATTTTGGCACAGGCTTTCAAACCTAGATCAATGGTACCCGAGCCTCGCAAAGAAGATTTCATGATCCAGCGAGGTTTTGCCTGTAAGCGACCTTCGGGCGCTGGACCCTGCGGAGTGGAAATCCTAGACACTGCAGCGCTAAGGCATTTCCTGCAGGGTGCTGTAAAGGTCCTAGGGAGTGGACCCTAAACATGAGTACCCAGTCCTTGAAGGTCCTAGTGACAGTAACCTGCCATGGAGGGTAAAGATTGGGCCCTTAGTTTCTAAGTGGCCCTGCGGCTGGAGGAGTAAGTGAAACCCCTTTATTTTATTATTGTGGGGTGTTCCAGTGATTGTAACAGTCAAGCTAGCTAAAGTCTGGACACCTGTGTGAGGTGACTATACGGGGGAGTTTTGGGCTAGCTGTGGGTGTTTGCAAAGTGTACCTTTTTTGTTTTTGCTGGTGTCTGGCTGTTTTTTTTACCTGTATGATGGCCCACGATTGTTCATGGCGCAACGTGCGTTCGCAAGATTGCCGCTGTAATCAGCAGTTGCTGTTTAGGGGCCATGACGCAGGTGCATTCGCAAGAGTGCCGCTGTGCTCTGGAGTTGCTGTTTGGTGGCCGTGATGCACGTGCATTTTCAAACGTGCCGCTGGACTTGGCAGTTTGGCGGCCATGGCGCATACGGCTTTGCCGTACGTGCGCAGTAGCCTTTATCTTGGCGCATGAAGATTCGCCTGATACGCGAGTAGTCACGCCCGTCCGCTGGGACCATGCATGTGCGTGCGTACGCACGAACATTCCGGCGCACACCCAGCTTATTTAAGCTGTGTAGGCCAAGCATGCGGTGCTTCCAGAAGGCAGCTGTGGGACTCAGAGCAGGCTCTGAACAGACACTTGCAGCGGTTCATTTCTCCTTGCCTGCCTGCTTGGCAGGCTATGGTGCTTAGCCGGATTGTTGCATAGGGGCTTGGTGAGCCCTATTAAAGGGTCTCCCTTCTGAGGTGTGTTAAATCTACACCCGAGCACTTTGTTTGTGGTATGGTCTTCCAAAAAGAGGTGCGGGACAAACACTACAGGGAAGGGCACATCTATGTCATCAGTAGTTCCTGATGAACCTAGTCGTATCCCTAGTGTTGTATCCCCTGAAGGACCAGAGGCTTCCGGGCAATCTGAGCCAATGCGCCTATCTGGTATTGTGCCCACAGTCAATGCTGCTGCTTCACCCTTTATCACTAAGGATGAACTGTTCTTCGGCCTTAGCCGGGTTAGAGCGCAGGATTGCTGGCATGATTGCCTCCATCCCGCAGGGTGGCAAGAAGTGTGACAGATCCCCCTCCCTGGAGTCTTTTAGTTTGGAGCAGGAATGGGTTGAGAATGGGGAAGAGCTAAAAACCTCAGGATTCAGTGGAGTGCCCAGCAGATGAGTGTGCTTCCAATCAGTCTGGACAAAAGGTGATCCAGTTGATGTCTGCCTCTCAGCGTAGAGGCTTTCATCCTGACTCTGACCGAATTGGTCCACTCTGCCTTTTAAATTGCCTCTTTAAAAGTAGAGGCGACTGAGCACCCCTAGTCCTCTTGGTATCCCTGAGGCCTCTTCAGGCCACACAGGCTTTCCCCCTACACCCCCTGCTGGACAAGCGGTGTATGCTGATTGGGACTATCCTGACAGGATTTCATTCCTCTTGAGAGGTTTTCCTTTTTTATATCCCATGGATTAAAGGTTCGTTAAGAAATTAAGCATGGCATTCGTAGATGCAGCGGTCTCTTCCTTTAAACAAGAACTTAACTTGTCCGGTAGACCCTGTTAACAAGAAATTGGAGTCATTATTAAAGGCTTCCCTTTTCTTGGCCAGTTCATCTATTCAGCCAGCTATTGCAGCAATTGGTATTTGCCAGTCCGTAAAGGATCAGATTAAGCGGCCTGATAGGCCTAAACCAGGAGGACGATCTGCCTGAAAGTAAGACAGATATTCCTTGAGCGCTGCGTTTTGCTGTTGACGCTTTAAAAAGGGATTCAATACAGCAGGTTTTTTCATTTGGCACTCTTGTCTGTACATATGCACAGACTTTCGTGGCAGAACTGGTCAGCAGAGCTACCTTGTTGGCAGGTTTCCCTTTTCAGGGGGAACATTTAATTGGCGATCATTTGGACGAATATATCCAAAAGATTTCTGGAGGGAAGAGTTCCAAAGCACCAGACTTCCCTTGTTTTAAAACCCCAGGGATGGCTTCCTCAAAGGTCTTGGCACCAAGGCAGTTTCACCGCCAACAGGGCGCTAAAGCTAGAAACAAGCCGCAAGGCCTGGGCCAGAAAAGGCCCTGGGTCCAAGACTCTTCGAAGCACAGCACCAAGCCCTCTTTTAAAGGGACGCCCCCACTCCATCGAGTGGGGGGAATGTTGCTGCATTGCGGACATTTGGAAAGCTACAATTTAGGGTGAGTGGTTCACCTCAATTTATATCTTGCGGCTACAAGCTGGAGTTGCAGGGGGTTACCCCTCAGAGGTTTTTAAGATCCAGCGTTCCCTCGGATCCTGGTTGCAGGAACAGAACCTGCAAAAAAGAAAAATCCTTTCTCCCGATAACTTGGAGAGTACGGACTACAGATGCCATTCTCTCAGGCTGGGGAGCGACCCTAGAGGGGCTCACAGCTCAGAGGAAGTGTCAAGATCAGAACGGATCCTGCCCATTAACCGGTTAAGGACCGGCTCCTGTAGATTTACATCAGCAGAATGGCACGGCTGGGCAAAGTAACGTATATTTACGTCACTTTAAAATTCCCGCCGTGCCAGGCGCGCCCCTGCCGCGAGCTCCGTGCCCGCGGGACCCGCGGACTCTGTCCGCCGGTGTCCCGCGATCGGGTCACAGAGCTGCAGAACGGGGAGAGGCAAGTGTAAACATGCCTCTCCCCGTTCTGCCCAGTGACACTGTCACTGATCGTCCTGCTCCCTCTCATTGGGAGCAGCGATTAGGGGGCGTGGCTACGAGTGACACATCACTAACAGAATCACTTCCTAGGACTCAACCCCTTCAGTGCCACCTAGTGGTTAACACCTTCACTGCCAGTGTCCTTTTCACAGTAATCCGTGCATTTTTATAGCACTGATCGCTGTAAAAATAACAATGGTCCCAAAAATGTGTCAAGTGTCCAATGTGTCCGCCATAAAGTCAGTCACAATAAAAATCGCAGATCACCGCCATTACTAGTAAAAAATAAAAATTAATAATAAAAATGCCATAAAACTACCCCCTATTTTGTAGATGCTATAACTTTCGCGCAAGCCATTCAATATACGCTTATTTTGATTTTTATTAAAATATGTAGAAGTATATGTATCGGCCTAAATTTTTTTAATTTTTTTATAGACTTTTTGGGGATATTAATTATAGCAAAAAAATAATATATTGCATTTTTTTTCAAAATTGTCACTCTATTTTTGTTTATAACACAAAAAATAAAAACTGCAGAGGTGATCAAATACCACCAAAAGAAAGCTCTATTTGTGGGAAAAATACATCAATTTTGTTTGGGAGCCACGTCGCACGACAGCGCAATTGTCAGTTAAAGCGATGCAGTGCCGAATCAAAAAAAGTGCTCTGGTCTTTGGCAAGCGAAATGGTCCGGGGCTTAAGTGGTTAACTTCTCAGAATTCCGGGCAGTACGTCTGGCCCTACGGTCCTGGTCGTTGGAGCTTCAGAACTGTCCTACCGGGGTTCAGTCTGACAATGCCACGGCATATATATATTACATACTAGCCTGGGCAGAGGGACATGTGCCGATTCTATCGGCAGTCCATATCCCGGTAGTAGAGAACTGAAGGGCAAAATGATCTCAGCCACCAGCAGATCTGCCCGAGGGAATGGTCCCTACACCCAGGGGTGTTCCAAGAAATTTGCCAACGTTGCGGATGGCCAGAGGTCGACCTACTGGCATCCAGGTTCAACAACAAGCTACAGCAGTTTGTGTCCTGAACAAGAGATCCTCTGGCAATCGGAGCAGATGCTCTGGTAGTTCCATGGAGCCAATACCCCCTAGTTTATGCTTTCCCTCCGATCCCTCTCCTTCCACTTTTGTTGCGCAGGTTTTGGAAAGAGGGTGTTTCAGTCATTCTGGTGGCACCAGCCTGGCCCAGAAGGCCTTGGTTCCCGAAGATTGTGAGACTAACAATAGACGGGCCAGGGACGCTTCCACGGCGCCCCTATCTACTGTCTCAAGGTCCTATATTCCACCCCAATTTACAGTCTCTAAATCTGACGGCATAGTTATTAAAGCCAGGGTGTTAAAGGACTGTGGCATCTCGGGACCATTGGTGTCTACCCTAGTGAAATACTAGAAAAGCCGTCACTAGGAAGATCTAGCATAAGATCTAGAAGATTTGTATTGCTTGGTGTGAAGCCAAAAAACGGCATCCACGGAAATGCGTGATTGGGAAAATTCTCTTTTTTTTTTTCCACAGTCAGCTGTAGAAATCAAATAGGCTTTGAGTACAATTGGAGGTCATATTTCGGCCCTATCAGTATTCTTCCAAAGGCCCTTAGCCTCCCATTCACTGATCCAAACCTTTATGCAAGGGGCAACTCGCTTGCTTTCCCCCATTAGGTCACCTATGTGTCCTTGGGAAGTGAAAGTAAAAGAAAATCCCAAATTTTGGATTGTCCCCAGAAGAGTAATAGAGGGGAAACTTTCCAAAGGGGGCACTAGTTCTGGTGAGCTGATGGTCCCCAAGAATCTGACGGGTTATAACCCTCCCTCACTCTATCCAAAAATGTGCCTGTAGTTCTACTCTAATTTTCCTTAGATTGCATTACTTTCGAGATTTTATTTTTTCATTGGGGATCCTGCTGAAATCATGTATACAATAGCAGAAGTCTCTGCTGCAGGAATGTTGTGACTATATAAAGTTTTTGTGTCCTCCTCCATACGCTCACACACTTAGGGATATGACTTGATATTCTGGAATGCAGCTTAGCCAAGTGCATTCCATTCTAAGGAACAAAAGATCTACTGCCATGACTTTGCACCCTTCATTGTTTTTTTTTCTTTTCCTGTGCCTGTAGACGTAGGAGATTGTTACAGATTTCCATTAACAAAAGTCTGTAAACACGTATTATGGGCAGAAAAGGGGAGAGGGGTAGCCTGTGGTGGAGACAGGCTGAAAGGGGTTACTTCTAGCAACAAATTATGATCGAGGCTGGAATAATCCAAAGTTCATTACGTTTATTCCAATATCAAAAAGTTAAATATATTAAAAATGCAGTTTTAAGGAACCGGTTAGAAAATGGTAACAAATGGAGATTAATTGCCATGAACATAAATGACAGACAGGACATACAAATTACAAGACATGAAACACAACACTAGTCCGGACGTAATAGTTCAGCCGCGAGTTATGAGCACCCCATTCCAATCGAGGTATTAATTTTAAACCCTGAATGAGAGGACATCTATCTGGATGATAGATGACTAAATTATATTCCCTTTATAATGGTCAAATGGGTGCAACTCACTGGGGGCTGGACTAGGTGTGGAGGTAGGGAGAGGGAGCGAAGGGCATCTACCGCCTAGATGGATATTGGGTGAACACAATATAAGCGATCATGTATGGTAAATCACAATTGGTTGTCAACTACTAAAATAGACCTGGATTGAGCAAAAGGAATGGTATATGCTGTAAGACAATTATCCATAAGGACCAACAATATTGCTGAGTTTAAGATACTTATTTTTGATCTCACATGTGAGCCTCCAGTAGGTTGGAATGATGTTAGTTCATCAATAATGTGATTGGATGGTAAGTTTAAGTCATGAAATCACTGATCGTACTATGTTCAGTCATCAAATGCCCTTGTTCAAGCTAAGTCAGCAAATCATGATTAGCTATAGCAAAGAATGACAGCGGTACTGAGTAGTTCAATCAGCTGGCAACAAATACAAATTAGTATGTGCAGTCATACATTACTGCTGGGTTCCTCACTGTCACTCTCAATGGTATTGGCTGTTTGGCGGGTCAGCTGCTTGCTGGATTTTTGAATTCCGTGATGATGTATCGGGGAGAGGGAGAAGAGGCGGTCTCAAGTCTGCGCATTTAGATTGGAATGTATCCAGGCAAAATTCCCGGTAGCCCGCCCCAGCAATGGGACTTTGGCAGGTGGCTGTTTGTCTCCCGGTCCCACGAGTGCAAGTCCTGGCTTGATAGCCACATCAGCTTGCAGCGTCTTCTGCGTCCTCAGCGTCCTCCACTCACTCCACACGGAACAACGTCACGTGACTGTGCAGGGTGGGGACGTCAACGCTTTTTGCTGTGCTCTGTGGCGTAGCTTCGTCTCGGACGTTCACTATCACCAGCCACGGTACTTATGTACAGGTCAGCTGGTGATTTGCACCAATGGAGAAATAAAACAATTCAAAGTACGCCTGGTCCTATTTGGAAAGAAACAAATAGTCCATGTAACAGCTCTCCATGGTTCGACATTATTACCGTGCCGTCTGCATTAACAACGAGAGAGGTCACAATTCAAGTGAAGCGGCTTCTGTCACTGTATCGGCTCAGTACAGTGTTACACCCATCTAGTGTTTTTACTGTATGACAACGGGGGATGGAAGGGAAGGGTGGGGGGAGGGGAGACAAGGAACAATATACATAAGAGGAAGGAGAACGATATTCAGAATTGGATAGTTGATCAATGTGTAATCCAATCTACCTGGCATTTTATAGAGTGCCTTCTCTGTGGTAAACTAGATAAAGGGACAGGGAGAAAGGAGAGCAAGGAAAAGAGAAGGGCAGAGAAGAATTAAGAATAGGCACATTTGGCCAGTTGGTTTTGATACCAAAGGTCAAAATCCCCTCTTCTAGTGGGCAGTTTTAGGACATAGATCCCCTTAACTGTGAGGCTCTTGGTACTTCGACCATGGCACTGTGCAAAATGTTTTGCCAATGGTTTTTCAGGGATCTTCCCTTTATCATTTATCTCTCTCAGATGCTCGCCGATCCGTATCTTGAGGGATATTTTTGTCTTACCCACATATATCTTGGGACAGGCGCAGGTTATTACGTAGACAACACGGGAAGTGGAGCAGTTTATTAGGTTCCTAATTTCAAAGTTCCCATTTCCCTGAGCATCAGTGAAAGTAGATGTTCTATGGACATACGGGCATATCTGGCATTTATTGCACGGAAACATGCCCGTGGTGCGTGGGTATTCCGAGAGTCAAACATGTATTATGGCATATTAACTTGAACAATAAGAACTCACCAGTGGGAATCATGAGCCAGCACTACTTTAAAAATGTCATAATTAAGCAAACCAAGCACATAAATACTTTTATACAGAATTGCTGATGGTTTAAAGTGATTATACCTCAAATGTCAATGGGATTATATATTGCTTTTTATAACTTGGCTGATCATTTCATTTGTTTGGAATGCATAATGTTTTACAGTTTTGACTAAATCAAGGCTTTAAATGTTCTTAATTTAAAAAATCTATATTAGAAAAGTATGAGTTTTTTTTTTTTTTAAGATTCATACTTACCTCGGTGGATGGAGCATCAGACCGATGCTCCATCTGTCCCCTGCCGTCTGTGCACTGAGAACCGAGCCACCAAACATCGCTGTTGGCTCGATTCTCACATATCCCCGAGAGGAAAGCTGCTGACTGTCATTCATTGGAGCGCTGAGCAGTGGAGGGGCGAGGAGAGGCTGTCTCAGCGGCTCGCTGAGACTGCCATCAATCAGGGCATCTGGCGGATCCCGACTTGGAAGTCGTGATGACACGCTGCCCCGACTGATGGCAGTGATGTCAGCGGAGAGCGGACTTCAGACCGCTCTCCGCTGAAAATGGGTCACAGGAGTGCAAAACTAATTGCACTCCTGTGACCCAGAAGCCCATCCTAAAAAGCTCAGGCTGGACTTCTCCTCCTTTTAAGAGATTGATATAGAATTCAGAAGATTGCCAGGAGAGTGTAAACTTTCCTAGGTGGATTGCCCCTAGTGTTCATCCTTCTACTTTTGCAGTCAATATTTGACACATGACTGATGGAGCATGTCTCTGCAAATTCAAAAAGCCAAGTGGAAAACCTACAGTACCAAATAAATCCATTAACTTTTGTGACCACCTTTGCAACATGTTCCACCCAGTTTTAAGGTTTTTAACATGTTACAGCATCTGCAGCCTCTCGGCTTTCTCTGAATGCATGCCTACAAGTACGGCCAGTCATTGCGGCTGACGGCTTGAATATTCTCAATGTACTATGAGGGCGCTGGTGAGCGCTTTCATAGTCCATTGATCTTCCTGCTCTCGGGTAAATGCCTGCCCGTACTAGGTATGGGCAGACCTCTACCCTGAGAGCCTTCAGGAGCCTAAGTTTGCCACAAGAAGAGGGGAATATAAGAGGTAAGAAAGGAGTACGAGAAGAAGAAAAGAGGGGGGGGGAAGGGGAGGGGAATCTCCCAGCTGGGTTGTCCGCCATCAGTATGTTGAAGAGTAAGGCAAAAGGCTGGTCAATAAGCTGTATGAACAATCAAAGGAAAGATTGGAGTTTAGAAGAAATAGGTGAAATCAATCCAAACAAACCACAGAGCTGTAGACTTCAGATGGCGTTTGTATAGACAGACGGTCCGCTCTTCCATACTCATAATGTAATTCAGTCTTGGGTCCTGATTGGATAGATTGATAGCAGTGCAGCCAATCAAATCCAATGACGTGGGAGCCGGTGGGCAGGGCCGAGTCCTGCTGTCTGTGTCAATAGACGCAGCAGCAGGGCACGGGTGCGTGCCCGCACACGTGTGCCCCAAGGGAGAACGGCTCTCCAACGGGGCACTCGAGAACAGGAGGGGCCAGGAGCACCGCCGAGGCACCACAGAATAGGAGGATCTGAGCCACTGTGTAAAACTATCTGCACAGAGGAGGTAAGTATAACATGTTTAACCACTTCCAGCCCTCATGTGACGTCTTTGACTTTCAGTGGGAATATCTGAATGATGCCTGCAGCTACAGGCATCATTCAGATATCTTGTTTTTAGACGGCGGTTCTGTGCACCATAAGAACAATCATAGCGGCAGTTCCACCACTTGATAATTCTTACAGGCGACAGGAGGGGTCACCCCCCCCCCCCCCCGCTGCCATACAGTGCTTCTCCGGGCTCTCCCGTGCCATTGGGGACCCAGAGAAAGAATCGGCCGCCGCCGGATGACGACCATAGAGATTTCCGGTGAATGGATGGTCACCAGTCATCTCTAAGACCATCGGAGGCCCGGGCATGACGTGATGACATCACGTCCGGGCCGCGATTGTAAACAAAGCCGTGAACGCAGGCTGGTAAGCATGGGATCGTGAATTATTTTTTTCGATCTCATGCTTTCCAGCCTGGAGGAGAGATGTGGGGTCTTATTGACCCCGCATCTCTCTTAAAGAGGACCTGTCATAAATGATCCCTATTACAAGGGATGTTTACATTCCTTGTATTAAGAATAAAAGTGATCAAAAAATAAATAAAGTAAAGTGTCAAAATAAAAAAAACTAAATTTAAAATGCCCCTGTCCCCGGTAGCTCGCGCTCAGAAGCGAATGAACGCGTAAGTCCCGCCCACAAATGTAAATGCCGTTCAAACCACACGTGAGGTATCGCCGCGTGCGTTAGAGCGTGAGCAGCAATTCTAGCTCTAGACCTCCTCTGTAACTATAAACTGGTAACCTGTAAAAAAAATAAAAGCGTCGCCTATGGAGATTTTTATGTACCAAAGTTTGGCACCATTCCACAAGTGTCTGCAATTTTAAAGTGTGACATGTTGAATATCTATTTACTTGGCATAACATCTTTCACATTAAACAAAAAAATTGGGCTAACTTTTTACTGTTTTGAAAAAAAGTTACAACAACCGCCATTTCTCTTCTCGTCCATGGACTGACACAGCCTCTTTAACACTTTACCTGTGGGTTATGTCCCTGCTTGCAGGAGTAGACCTAGGCAGAATGTGAAATGTTATACATACATTCTAAAAAGCCAGAGCTGAACAGCCCAGCCCAGGGGGGCGGTCCATCCGGACATAACCCTCCTACTGCAGTCAGCAGACCTCAGTTTTTTTCTGCCTAGCAGAAGGAGAAGACGTGGCTCTCTCAGGAGCCAGTCTCCTGACCTATTTTTATTCCTTTTTGGAATTTTTCTTGTTTTATTTTTGAGACCTTCTATCAACTGTCGGCTGGGCAACAGGTTGGGTACAAGATATCCTCGTCTTCCCTGTCCGACCATCGAGCGTGCTGATCCTCGCCTTGTGTGCGTGAGACTCAGTTCACGACATGCCCCCCGACTCCAGGGGTGGCTGGTGAGCTTTTTATGCTCCGCGGTCCTCTCAAGATTGAACAGTCCTGCTGTATCTTTCGCGGTGGACCGGGCCAACAGCTACTCAGTACCGCACTGTGATAGTCCTGTCAGAAACACACCAGTGGGTCCCTCAGGGGACGGGTAAGTAGTCTCTCCTGCCTGCAGGTGAGTACATGCTGTGTGTTTCTCTGTGTGGGGGATTTTCCCCGTCTCCCCCTGTTTTTTAATGTCACTCTCTGTCACCATTGCGGGCGCTGTGCTGTGTGGGATGCCTGGGGGTCATACTGTCCTGGGGGGTGCTCATGGCTGTCTGCATATCGCTGGGGCTTTTTTCTGAGTGTTTTGGGGCCTGGGCGCCGTTCGGCGTCATGTTTGTGTATGCTCATTTACTTTGCATTGGTGGCCATCTTGCCGTGGATCGCCTGAGCACATTGCGGGGGCCATTTTCTTGAAGCCGCGCGCGTTTATACATTTGTTTGGCCTCTATCGCTACTGGGAATGGCGCAAATCTCCTCACACTCTCTCAGCTCACTCACGCTGATACAGCGCGGCGCAGGCAGCACAACCGAGCGGTCCTGGTCCGGGTTGGTGAGTCTCCTGGGCATACCCCTCAGTCAGCACAGCCTGTGGGTGGACTTTTTTTCTGAGGAGTCTCAGAGAGGGGCAATTATGGAGTCTGTGTCACCAGCTTCCCCATGCATGTGAGACGCAACAGGCAGTGCTCCAGCACCTGCAGTCCCTATGAACCAGTTGTCGGCAGTCCTGGAAACATTTCTTACCAGGATGGAAGCGGAGGGAGCAAAAAAGCGCCCTCTCCCCACGTTATCTCCACAAGGGGAGTGCTCTGATTCAGATATGGGCCTAGCTACTGCTGCTCAGGACCCTAGCTCTGAATATTTTGATGGTTTTGAACAGGACATTCCTTGTGAGGAAGACTCTAGTTCTGAGTCAGTAAATGACAGGGCGCTTGTTAGTGAACTCATTGATGCTGTGAGGGACGCTCTCAAGCTTGATGCTGCGGAACCTTAGGCAGAGGCAGTCTCCTTTGGTTCTTTTAAGGCCAAGCCTTTTAAAAAGGTTTTTCCATATGCACCTTTCTTTAAACAGTTTATTGACCAGGTTTGGGAAAAGCCGCAGAAGACTTTAATGGTCCGCGGGGTTTGTCTATCAGATACCCCTTTTGAAGAAGCCCTACTTAAAAAGTAGGCTTGTCTCCCAGTGGTCGACCCTCCGGTCGCCCGTTTGAACAAGGCCACCACTCTCCCGATGGAGTGCACGCCTGCATTTAAGGACCCCACTGACAGGAGGTCAGAAGTGGTGAGCAGAGCCATGTTTGCCTTGTTGGGATCTGCCTTACGGCCTGTTGTAGCGGTGACCATTGTGTCTCATACACTCACGGAATGGGCTAAAATTTTGCACCAGACTGTGCAGGAGCATAATCTTCCTCCAGATACTATTGCTCTGGCCCACCAAATGGTGCAGGGCCTGATATGTGTGCGACACCACTTTGGATGTGGACCCTTTAATATCCAGGGCCTCTGTTTCTGCGGTGGTGTTGCGGCGTCTTATCTGGTTGAATTGCTGATCTGCTGACCTAGCCTCTAAGAAGCTCCCGACGGATCTACCCTGTAAGGATGGTAGACTTTTTGGTGCTGCTCTGGATGACATTATCAAGGATGTCACGGGAGGTAAAAGCACTCTTCTTCCTCAGACTATCAAGGGTAAGGAGGCCCGCTGTAAACCGGGTCCTTCCTTTCCAGCAAAAAAGTTTTTTTTTCGTCAGTCAGAGTCCACGGGTAAGCCCTCCCAGACTGACAACAGTGCGGCTGGTGGACACAAGCGTCCTTGGGTGCGTAAGCCGAACAAGCCGGCTCCGAAGCCCGCCTCCGCATGAATTCTTGGCCCCGCCCGACTCTGGGGTGGGGGGACGACTTTGCAGGTTCACGGATCGGTGGACCTCCTGGATCTCCGACCGGTGGGTGTGCGAGGTGGTCACCTCAGGATACAGGATAGAGTTCCGTTCCTGGCCCCCAGACAGATTCTTTCCCTCAAATCTCCCTCTCCTTCCTGTTCGGGCGGCCCTCTTGGGGGCTGTACAGGATTTGATCAGGTCCGGAGTGATTGTGCCGGTACCGTCACAAGAGTTTTTTCAGGGGTTCTACTCGAATCTGTCTGTTGTCCCGAAAAAGGACGGGGTTCGGTCAATCCTGGACCTCAAGGCCCTGAATGCTTTTGTGAAGGTGCAAAAATTACGCATGGAATCCATTTGCACGGTGATCGCTACACTCCAAGGGGATTTCCTGGCATCCTTGGACATCAAGGACGCCTACTTGCATGTTCCGATCTGCGCAAGTCATTAGAAGTTTCTGCGCTTTGCGATCGGTGAAGTCCACTATCAATTTGTGTCTCTTCCTTTCGGCCTAGCCTTGGCACCAAGGGTGTTCACCAAGGCATTGCTATCGTGGGCTATCTGGACGATCTTCTTCTAAGAGCAGACAATTGCTCAGAATTGGAAGAAAGTGTGACTATCGTTAAGTTAAGGGCACGGAAGTCTTCCTCCAGGAAGATATATCACCGTACCTGGAAAGCTAACATCGCTATGTGCGAAGAGCTGGACTGGCGTCCACGGACGTATTCCGTCCCCAGAATCCTGCGGTTCTTGCAGCGTGGCGTGACCCAAAAGCTTGCTTTGAGCACCATTAAGGGTCAGATTTCGGCATTGGCCGTCTTCTTTCAGCGACTGCTAGCGGGTCATTCCTTGGTTGGCACCTTTGTGCAGGGGGTTCGCCATGTGCTCCCTCCTGTTAAACCTCCTCTCCCTCCTTGGGATCTGAATTTGGTGCTCTCGGTTCTCCAGGAACCTCCCTTTGAAAATATCAGAGATATTCCCCTCTTGACCTTGTCTCAGAAGGTGGCCTTCTTAGTGGCCATTACTTCTGTTTAGACGGGTGTCTGAGTTTGAGGCCTTGTCCTGCAAGTCGCCCTATTTGGTCATCCATAAGGATAAGGCGGTGTTGCGTCCGCGACCTTCTTTTTTGCCAAAGGTGGTCTCGGCCTTTCACCTAAATGAGGACGTTGTCCTCCCGTCCTTGTGTCCTCACCCATCGCATCCCAGAGAGTTTGCACTTAACACATTTGCTGTGGTACGTGCCTTGCGGGTGTACCTGTCTGCTACTGCTTCTATTCAGAAGTATGACTTACTGTTTGTGTCTGTCTCTGGTCCAAAACAGGGCCAAGCGGTTTCGTCTGCCACCATTTCTAGGTGGATCAGACAGACCGTTATACAGGCCTATGCCCTCTAGGGGCGGGCGCCTCCCTTTCCGGTTACGGCGCATTCCACCAGGGCAATTGGTGCTTCCTGGGCTTTCCGACATCAAGCGTCTGTTGCAAAAGTGTGCAAGGCGGCGACCTGGTCGTCCGTTCATACCTTTTCTAAGTTCTATAAGGTTGATGTGGCTGCATCTTCGGATGCTTCCTTCGGCCGCAAGGTGTTGCAGGCCGCTGTTTAATGTTGCAACTCCTCCGTTGAGGAGCTCTGCCTTGTTTGGAGTGAAGTTTTTGGTTTTCCATTTATACTGCTCCCATCACTCTTGACACTGCTTTGGGAAATCCCACGGGTAAAGTGTAAGAGAGGCTGTGTCAGTCCATGGACGATAAGAGAAAATAGGATTTTTGTACTCACCGTAAAATCCATTTCTCTGACGTCCATGGACTGACACAGCACCCACCCTTCTTTTCAAGGTTTGTACTGCTTTGTTACGAACTGAGGTCTGCTGACTGCAGTGGGAGGGTTATGTCCGGAGGGACCGCCCCCCTGGGCTGGGCTGTTCAGCTCTGGCTTTTTAGAATGTATGTATAACATTTCACATTCTGCCTAGGTCTTCTCCTGCAAGCATGGACATAATCCACGGGTAAAGTGTAAGAGAGGCTGTGTCAGTCCATGGACGTCAGAGAAACGGATTTTACGGTGAGTACAAAAATACAATTTTTTTTCTAATCTTTCTTCATAAATGTAGGCCAAAATTTATTCTGCTACATTTATTTGGTTTAAAATACCCCAAATCAATATATAAGATTTAGTCTGTGTGCAAGTTAGTCTACAAACTATGGTGTACAGTGCATATAAAAAGTCTACACACCCCTGTTAAAATGTCAGGTTTTTGTGATGTAAAAAAATGAGAAAGATCAATAATTTCAGTCACAACAAACTGAAATCTTTTAGGTGGAGGGAAATGCACATAAAATAATATGGTGGCATAAGTGTGCACACCCTTAAAACTAATACTTTTGAGGCACTTTTTTGATTTTATTACAGCACTCAGTCTTTTTGGGTATGAGTCTATCAGCATGGCACATCTTGACTTGGCAATATTTGCCCACTCTTCTTTGCGAAAGCTCTCTGAATTTGTCAGATTGCGAGGGCATCTCCTGTGCACAGCCCTCTTCAGCTCGCCCCACAGATTTTCAATCAGATTCAGGTCTGGGCTCTGGCTGGGCCATTCCAAAACATTAATCTTCTGGTGTAGCCATTCCTTTGTTGATTTGTATGTATGCTTTGGGTCGTTGTCATGCTGAAAGATGACGTTCCTCTTCATGTTCAGCTTTCTAGCAGAAGCCTAAAGCCCCATACACACTATCAGTTTTCTTGCAGGTTTTTCTCTTCAGGTTTACCAAAACCATGTAGTGCAAGGGCCTGCCTGATTGCATACGAATTGAAACTCTTAAGGTTTGACCTCATATTAGATGGTTTTGGTAAACCTGAAGAGAAAAACCTGCAAGAAAACTGATAGTGTGTATGGGGCTTTAAGGTTTTGTGCCAGTATTGACTTGTATTTGGAACTGTTCATAATTCACACAATGTAGCCACCACCATGCTTCACTGTGTGTATAGTGTTCTTTTGGTGATGTGCAGTGTTGTTTTTGCGCCAAACTTATCTTTTGGGTTGCACCACTGCAGAGAAAAGTCTGCAATATGCAATCCATTATCATCGGCCACACAGCCCGTTTAGAAGACATGGAGGCCCAAGGCTTCAAGGGGAAGGGGAGAAGGAAGCAATAAAGATCCCACCCCTCCCCCCTAAATAAAAGAAGTCGGGAGTAACGTTTTTTTATTTTATTTGCCTCTCTTTCTATTAGTAGCATTAAGGCTAGATTCAGAGGAACCCCTCTGTAGGAGACTTGCCCTAGCCACTCCCGCCCCCCTGGGAGAGGGAAAGGGGGAACTCCTCTTTCATTTGGTTTCTCCTTTTTTTTTTTTCCTCCCTATCCGGGGGAATTAAATTATTTATTTTTTGGTAGGGCTTGTTTCCTGAATGGTTATTTTTTCTTTTCCCCTTTCTTGGATGATGTCCCCATTTCCCCCCTCCCCTTTTTTTCCCCTTTTGAGAGAAACCCAGGAGGGAAGGGAACGGTTGTTTTAGGAGGTGATCTAATCGACTGGAGACGGTCACAGTCGGGGTTTAATTGCATACCCCCCCACCTTTCTTTTTTTTTTTCTTTTTTTCTTCTCCTCCCCCCCCAGGACTTTGGGAATACGGAAATATGGGGGACTGCCTCCGTTTTTTGTCCTCTGCCCCTTTTTTTTTTTTTTTTTATATTGTTGAACAATTTCCCCCCCCTTTTTTTTTAGGAAAAAGAAAGGGAAAGGGAAGGGAGAGATTTTTTCCTTTTTATACTCTCTTCTTTTATTATTCATTGTTGATTATTAGATGTGGGGGTAAAGGGGATACTGTAAAGATTGATGGGTGAGGATGTGTTGCAACGGAAAATCTTATAAGATGTAAGATGCAATGTATGATATTTGTGATTATCTTGTAAAAATATATACACGTATTGGCCCCCCTCAGGACAGAGGGGCGCCCTTGGGGGGGCAGGGGGGTCTATCCCCCCGCCCCCCTAATTTATTGATTTCATATACACTGGATATCACTGGGTTTTTTTTTTTTTGGGGGGGGAGGGGTTACAATGGGTTCAGAGGATATAATGTATAAATAATGCACGATGAAGGAATGGTGGAGAAGGACGTGATTTGATTTGATCTTGGAAAGGAGGGGGTATGGGAGGGAGATAATAATAAGAAGGGTGGCTTAGAAATGAGAAGATAGGAGGTGAAATCAATAGGAGTATTAGGAAAAGGGGTTCTAGATAGGGTTCTAGATAGGGGTTCCTATAATTGACTGGAATATTTCAGTGAAGGCAGAGGCCTGAATAGAAAAGAGGGAAGAAATCTCCAAGTGTGTGGGGCACGAATGTTATAGGTACCATACAAGTGCCATATATTTATTCATAGCAGATTTAGGGATACACACAGACACGTACACATATAATAGGGGAAATAGGTTTGAGGTACTGGGTAAGAAAAGGAGCAGTTAGGAGTTAAACACATAGACACAAGGGGGGAAGTAGGATAATAATTGAGCAGACTGAGGGTAGACTGAGATAACACAGGAGGGAGGGGGGATAATATGTAAGGGATGGGGGGTAGAAAATAGGGGGTCCACGAGAAGAAAGAGATGTCTAGAGCGTAGGAGGAGGGGGGGGCACATACATATCACACTACACTTGTTCACAATAGGATAGAATAGGCGGTACACACACTTGGATACAACTGAGGAGGCTAATGGTTAGTAAGAGGAAGGAACCCCCAGGCAGGAAATAGGAGTAAGTTAGTACCCGGAAGATCCACCACCAGGGAAAAAGAAGGGGGGGCTGAGGGATTGGGGTAGAGGAAGCAAAGGGAAACAGAACAGAGGGAATGGGGAGAATGGTGAGAAAGGAGGGAAAATGGTCCTGGCATATTCTATCCAAAATTGGCTATACCAAATTTTCAAAAGTAAGAACGTCATTTTATGTAAGTGAATACAAATTCTACATAAACATTACTTGTTCATTTACCTGGTTGATAATAGGGGAAAACCAGGATAAATTAGGATAAAACTAAAGGATGGATGTCCCCTCAAAGTTAAGGCTTTATAAAGTAAGAGGAGAGAAGGAGAGGGGAAGAGTGAGAGGAAAAAAGGGAAAAATGGAGCGAGGAGCTGGAGAGAGGTAGATGAAAGGGGTGTCTGGGGTGGAGGGTTGGGGGTGCACCTCTGCTGCACCAACCCAACACCCCAATTAGGCTCGCACCCACGTGAACCGCAAGGCTAAAGGTTCAGAAGTGGGTGCCTCCCTTGGGGGCGGGGGTAAGGGGGAGGGGTTAGTTGAATATTTAAGGGGGGAATTGGAAAGGGGCGTTTGATTCTGGGGGTTTTGGTCTTGGGTTTTTTTTTTTCCCACACTCCATCCTCCGAATCCCCCGAGATGGAGGAAATAAGGATAACTACCATCAATGCTAAAGGACTTAATGCCCCAGAAAAAAGGAGAATGCTCCTGAGCGAGTTAAAATGAGCCCGTTAAGATGTAGCATTCGTGCAGGAGACACATTTTAAGACGGGCGGACTCCCATACCTACAAAATAGGTTTTATCCATGTACATACCACGCATGTAGTCAGATATCAAAGTCAAAAGGGGTGTCAATTCTAATTTCCAATAGAATACCCTGGTCTCTGTTGGACAAACGAGTAGATGTAGTGGGCCGTTTTTTATTTTTAAAGGGACAGATTGGAAGCACAAAGGTGACACTGGGAACTGTCTACGTACCAAATACACATCAAGACGCCTTTTTGAGTAAAACCTTGAATAAGCTGGCGGGGTTTGCAGAAGGGAAGCTGATCTTAGGGGGAGACCTTAATACAACATTGGACCCTAAGGTTGATACATCAACGGGGGTCTCCTCCATATCAGGGGGACCAGGAGGAATATCTTGCAGAGGCTGCGGGATCTGCAGATGGTAGACGTGTGGAGATTACTACATATAGGGGAAAGAGATTACACATTTTTCTCCAACCCTCACCAACTGTACTCCCGTATAGACCTCTTCCTTGTGCCAAACTATCTGTTGACGGCGGTGAAGGAAGTAAAAATTGTGAATATAACATGGTCAGACCACGCGCCAGTGACGCTACACATTGCGCTGTCCGATTCATCTACAGCTTCGGAGTGGCGTTGGCGTTTGAATGAGAGTTTACTGCAGATCCCCGAAATTCGGGAAGACGTAGCAAAAGAAATGGAGGCATATTTCCGGACGAATGACACCCCGGGGAGTGACCCGGGGATGGTATGGGAGGCGCATAAGGTAGTAATGAGAGGGGTACTGATAAAACATGGTTCCCGATTAAAAAGAGCACGAGAAAGACAGATAGCTAATTTGTTAAGAGAAATCCAGACACTAGAGGTACAACACAAAGTACAGATGCCGTTAGTGGGGATAGAATTGGCACACCTGAGGAGACAACTGACAGAGTTACTTAGATACAAAGCAGAAGCGGCAATACAAGTAGGGAAAAAAGTAACCTATGAACTTGGGGAAAAATGTAGTAAAATATTAGCAGGGAAACTTAGAAAGGGAAGACAGTATATGTACCCCATATAAAGGGAGAAAAAGGGCAGCTGATTTCACTCCCTAAAAATATTGCTCAGAGATTTAGAGAATACTACTCATCCCTCTATAATTTGACCCCAATCCAGATGCCACAGGCCACGATGGAAGAATACCTCCTTTCAGCACATCTGCCTAGGTTGTCTTCAGCGGACCGTAACAAATTGGAGATACCCATTTCAGTGGGGGAACTAGAGACAGTGATAAAAACAGTTAAGCAAGGGAAGGCACCGGGCCCGGATGGCTTCACTATCCAATACTACAAATATTTTCTCCCAATACTAGGGTTTTTTATGACAAAGGCATTCAGTGAGATCGGCCTGGCTCCCGCACTACCGCAGGATGCCCTCATGGCATATATCTCGGTTATTCCGAAAGAAGGGAAGGACCTGGTGGAGTGCTTGAGCTACCGCCCGATCTCCTTGTTAAACACAGATTTAAAACTTTTCACTAAACTACTTGCTTCCCGCCTCCAGCCGTTTTTTAATCAAATGGTACATCAAGACCAGGTTGGGTTTATCCCAACCCGTGAGGCTAGGGATAATACCGTAAAGGTCCTCAACCTGGTACACCATGCTAATATATCAAAAACGCCCAGTATTTTTTTTGAGCACCGACACGGAGAAAGCGTTTGACAGGGTTAGCTGGCGATTCATGTTTGAAGTATTGAGGCAAGTGGGACTGGGAGAACATATGCAGAGTTGGATAGCAGGGGTGTATGCTACACCCCAGGCCTCGGTAAAAGTGAATGGAGTTTATTCGGAGACATTTAAAATCTCAAATGGAACGCGCCAAGGGTGCCCACTCTCTCCGATGCTGTTTTCCCTCTCCCTAGAACCCCTACTGAATAGGATTCTGCAAAATCCAGACATTCAGGGTCTCCAAATAGGTGTTCAAGAATATAAAATCTCTGCTTATGCAGATGATTTGATGTTCTCCTTATCATGACCTCACTTATCACTGCCTAATCTGATGAAGGAAATAGAAGGATATGGGACATTAGCAAATGTAAAAATTAATTACGCGAAATCGAAAGCGATGGGGGTAGCCCTTCCCTCAGAAGTGCAGCAAAATATACAACCCAATTTCAAATTTAAATGGGTAGGGTTGTCATTAAAATACCTAGGGATAAATATAGCATCAAGATTAGAGAAGGTTTTTGTGGTAAATTTCCCCTCACTATATAAAGCAGTTAGCTCCCTATTGGATAAATGGCAACATGGATTCCACTCATGGTTCGGCCGATGTAACGCCATCAAAATTAATATCCTGCCAAAATTTCTGTATTTATTTCAAGCTGTACCAATAGGAATTGATAGGGCCTACTTTCGGCAAGTAAATGCACTCTTTACCAAGTTTATATGGGCCAACAGGCGACCAAGGATCAGTAGAAGTCAAATGACCCTCCCCAAATGTTATGGGGGCTTAGCAGTCCCAGACGTGGCTAAATACCACCAAGCAGCCCATTTGGGAAGGGTCATAGACTGGTGCAGACATATAGAATTCAAATTATGGATAAAATTGGAGCAAGAAATTAGTCAGGTACCACTGGGTAGAGCACCCTGGTGCTATACAAAGTTACCGGACTCACTCAAAAAACACCCTCTGATAGGGCCAACGCTGTCTATAGGTGCTAAAATATTTCTGAACCCTAAATACTCGTCAAGATACTCTCCATTATACCCAGTACTGGGAAACCCAAGTTTCGAGCCGGGGATGGAGATAAGGGCATTTCGGAGACTTCGAGAGAAGGGCTATACCCAGGTATCGCACTTAATGCAATCAGAAACATGGCCCACAATGGCGGATCTGATGAAATCTGGAGGCCAATTTGAAGTAGAACATTGGCAGGCACTACAACTCCGACACTATCTGGAGACATTGGGCCCAATGAGTAATTTTAAACAGGAACTAACTAGGTTCGAAACCTACTGTGAGGAGAAGGAACCCATCAACCGAATAATATCAAAGATGTACACTATGCTAATGACCCCACCAGAGAATTATGAGCTGCCAGCAATTAGAAAGTGGGAAAGGGACCTTAATAAGACTTTCACACCAGCTCAATATCAGAAGATAATCTTGCGTTAAATTCATCAATATGTACTAAAACGCAAGAATCAAATTATAAACTACTGACGAGGTGGTATTATACGCCATCAAAATTAGGTAGGTTCTATCCTGATGCCTCAGATCAGTGTTGGCGATGCAATGGGGAGCGGGGAACTTTGTTCCATATATACTGGACATGCCCTCGGATCAGACAATACTGGTTAGAGGTACGAAGGATTGCTCAAAAAATTGAGCCCTACCCTGTGCCGGACGATCCGGGTTTTTTCTTATTGCATATAACACAAATACCCATACAGACTTATAAAAACTCAGTACTATGCCACCTGGTCAATGAGGCTAAGTCGTGCATTGCGAGATGCTGGAAAAGCTCCAGCCCCCCAACAATTGCAGAATGGCTTAACAGGGTCAGAAAAGTGGGGGCTATAGAGGAGTTGGTGTTTTCGGCCCAAGATAGAAAAGAGCAACATATCAAAATCTGGTCAACATGGAATAAATTTACGCAGACAGAAGGGAAAAGATTAATGGGGAAGTGAGTCTGTCCGTCTGGCCAGAGAAGTATTCAGGAGGTTGTGGTTCACCTAACGGGGGGAGGAGGATGGAGGGGGGAAGGGAGGGAGAAAAAATTCTTCTCCCCCCCCCCCTTTTTTTTCCTTTTGTCTTTTAAATTTAAAAAAAAAAAATATTTTTCTCTGTTTAGGTTTACTTTGGGAGGGAGGTAGGGGGGGAACCGATAAAAATGTAAGGGAGAACAGAGTAAGGCCATGAGAATCAGACATTTAATAGAGGAAATGGACTTTATGTGTCTCTCCCTTTACGGAGAGACATATGAAGGACATAAGGGAAGGCAATCCATTGACATTGAGGTCTAGAGGTGAGATTGATGGTTAAATAAAAGGATCTAATTAATGGAAAGGGATGAGAAATATATTATGAATAGAAATGTAATGGAAAATGTATAAACAATGTATTAGATGTATCCCTTTTTGAAATATAAATAAAGAATATTTAAAAAAAAAGAAGACATGGAGGATAGACAGAGACGCAATAAAGTTCGTGCGGTAGGCATATAGGAGAGGGCAGAGGGGAAAAATCCTGTGACATTTATTGAAAACTGTCTCCTTAACACATTTGGCAAAGATTACTTCTCCTCCCATGTTTGCTGTGGAGCAGGCCCACAGAGTCCCACCCAGCAGGCCTAAACCCGGTGAGCCTCCCAGGCCGTTCCTATTCAAAATGCTGAATTTTAAGGAGTGGGATACCATTCTATATCAGGCCAGAACCAGAGGTACCCTTATGAAGATAAAAAATGCTTGCATATCTTTCTACCCAGATTTCTCCGCTGAGTTGTAGCGTCGCAGAGCCAAGTTCACTGAAGTTAAGCAGCGTCTCCGTAAATATGATGTCGTATATGCTATGTGTAGAGCATAAGCTCAATAATGGCATGCAATGCTGCGGTTTCCAAAGCGAGCAAAGTCCTTTCTTGTATTAAGAGAGGTATGGATTCCAGAGAGAGATATAATTTTGCCCCTGTTCAAATCATTAGTAAGACCTCATCTGGAATATGCAGTTCAGTTTTGGGTGCAAGTTCTCCAAAAAGGATATCGGGGAACTGGAAAAAGTGCAGAGAAGGGCAGCCAAAGTGATAAGCGGCATGGAGGAACTGAATTTATTCACTCTTGAGAAGAGGAGAATAAGGGGGGATATGATCAACATGTACAAATTATATAAGGGTTCCATATAGTGAACTTGGTGTTGAGTTATTCACTTTATGGTCAAAACCGAGGTCATGGGGGCACTCTTTAACCACTTCAGCCCCGGACTATTTCGCTGGTCAAAGACCAGGCCCCTTTTTGCGATTCAGCACTGCGTCGCTTTAACTGACAATTACGCGGTCGTGCGACGTGGCTCCCAAACAAAATTGACGTCCTTTTTTCCCCACAAATAGAGCTTTCTTTTGGTGGTATTTGATCACCTCCTGTGGTTTTTATTTTTTGCGCTATAAACAAAAATAGAGCGACAATTTAGAAAAAATGCAATTTCTATTTCGTCCATGGACGGACACAGCTTCCTTAAGTCTTGACATTAGGCTTATGTTCCATCTATTAGGCGAGGACTAGGCAGACATGTTGGATATTTAAAAACATGTAATTATACCAAAGCTGTTAACAGCCCTGCTCAGGGGGCGGTCCCTCTGGTCATAACCCCTCACCCTGCACTCAGCAGCTCAGTTTTTTCTGCCTAGTGTAGAAGGACATGGCTCCATAGGGGCCCATGGTCCTGGAGAATTTTTCATTTTTATTTTACTTTTCGATCCTGAGAGTTACTATCCACTGCCGGCTGGGTGACAGGCCCCTGCACCTGCGATACCTGTGGACGCTTTGTCGGCGGTCCTGGAATAATTTGTGGCCAGGGTGGAGGCAGCGTGCGGGCGAAAGGGGGGTAAAAAGCGCCCCGTGTTCTGGGTAAAGCTCTGACTCAGACTCGGGCCTGGCTGTGGCACACACGGCCCCTGTTCTGAAGAGTTAGAGGATGCGGACCAGGACCATTCGGACAGTGAGGGAGACTCCGTGTCCGGGTCAGCGCAGGAGAAGGCGCTTGTTGGAGCACTTATCACCGCAGTGCGGGAAACCCTCAAACTGGAGGATGCTGCTGGGGCATCTACTGAGGTGTCGGTCCCTTTTGCGTCCCACAAGCCGACCAAGCACTACTAAGGTGTTTCCTTATTTAACTTATTTTGATAAGTTTATAGACAAGGAATGGGAACGACCGCAGAGGACCTTTTCGGTCCCAAAACGCATGGCGGTCCGTTACCCCTTTGAGGAGAGCCTTCTGAAAAAATGGGCGTCTCCCAGATAGGAGGTCCGAAGCGGTGGCCCGGTCCATGTTCACCATGCTGGGGTCAGCATTACGGCCAGTTTTGGCTGCGGCCCTGGTGTCAGACACTTACTGAATGGGCAAAATTGTTGCACCGGGAGCTGGAGAAGCAACATGTTTCCCCCGTCTGCGTAGAACTGGCTGACCAGTTGGTGCATGGCCTCAAATATGTCTGCGATGCAGCCCTGATTTCCAGAGCCTCAGTATCTGCTGTGGTACTGCGTCGTCTGATTTGGCTAAAATGCTGGTCCGCGGACCAGACTTCCAAGAAAGTTCTGGCTGATTTGCCCTTCCAGGGAGAGAGGCTATTTGGAGCCTTGCTGGATGACATTATTAGAGATGTCACTGGGGGTAAGAGCACACTGCTCCCACAATCCAGAAAAGGTAAGGCGCCTTGCTGTAGGCCAGGGCCCTCCTTTTCCGCTCAGAAGCGTTTTTTTTCGTCAACCCGGGCCCGCAGGTAAGCGTTCCCAGGCCGACAAGGGGCCAGCTGAGGGACAAAAGCGTCCCTGGGTTTGCAAGCCAAACAAGCCTGCGAACAAATCTGCTACTGCATGAAGGTTTGCCCCCGCCCAACTCTCGGATGGGGGGTCGCCTGCGCGAGTTTGCAGCTCGGTGGACCTCCCTGCTTTCCGACCAGTGGGTTTGCACAGTGGTTTCATCAGGGTACAAGATAGAATTTCTTTCTTGTCCACAAAACAGATTTTTTTTTTTCCCCCAAACCATCTTTTTCCGGCTTGTCGGAACGCCCTATTGGGGGCAGTGCAGGACCTGCTGAGGCGCAGGGTAATAGTACCGGTTCCACTGCCGGAAAGGTTTTAGGGATTCTACTCCAATCTGTTTGTAGTCCCTAAGAACAACGGGGTCCGTCCAATCCTGGACCTCAAGGCCCTCAACTCCTTTGTAAAAGTACAAAGGTTCAGGATGGAATCAGTTCGCTCTGTGGTCGCTGCACTCCATCCAGGAGATTTTCTGGCGTCCTTGGACATCAAGGACGCATACTTGCATGTCCCCATATATTTCGGGCATCAGAGATTTCTGCGTTTTGCAGTCGGGGACGATCACTACCAATTTGTCTCTACCTTTTGGCCTGGCATCAGCACCAAGGGTTTTCACCAAGGTGCTCACCCCGATCCTGCCCTTGCTGAAACAGCGAGGAATCGCTATCGTGGGCTACCTGGACAACCTGCTTCAGACTCAGAATTAGAGGAGGATGTGGCGATTGCCAGTCGGACCCTTCAAGAATTTGGGTACTGAACCTCCAGAAATCGGTGTTGGTGCCAACTCAGCGCCTGGAGTACCTGGGCTTGATTCTGGACTCATCAGTGGCGAGAGTTTTACTACCTTTGGAAAAATTGCAGACTCTTCAGGCGGCGGTGAAGCTGCTGGCATCCCGCAGGTGGTCGTCACTGCGCTTTTGCATGCGAGTCCTGGGTCTCATGGCAGCCTCCTTCGAGGCGGTACCGTATTCTCAATTCCACACTCGAGTCTTGCAGAAGGAGATCCTGTCCAAGTGGGACAAGTCTCCGTTCTCGATGGATTGTCCGATCCGGGTGAGCCAACTAGTCTGGACTTCCCTGGTTTGGTGGCTGAGATCTCCGGGCCTTCAGTCCCGAAAGTCGTTCCTTCCCTTTCACTGGACGGTGACCACGACAGACGCCAGCCTGACCGGTTGGGGGGAAGTTTGGGGTGTCCAGTCGACACAGGGTCGCTGGACGCAGGAAGAATCCCGGCTGCCGATCAATGTGCTGGAACTTCGGGCGATCAGGCAGTGCCTCTCCACATGGTCACAGAGGCTACAAGGGCGTCCAGTCAGGATCCAGTCAGACAACACCACGGCGGTGGCGTATGTCAACCATCAAGGAGGAACAAGAAGCTTGGCTGCAGCATTGGAGGTTGCTCACATCCTGCGGTGGGCAGAACGGAGCGTGCCGGCTCTATCGACCGTATACATTCCAGGCGTAGAAAACTGGCAAGCGTACTACCTAAGTCGCCAGATGCTGGACCAAGGAGAATGGTCGCTACACCCGGATGTGTTTCGACTCCTTTGCCTGAAATGGGGCACGCCAGACGTGGATCTCCTGGCTTCTTGACTCAATCCGAAGGTATTGAGGTTTGTGGCTAGGTCCAAAGATCCCTGGGCGAATGCGACCAGATGCGTTGGTGGCTCCGTGGGGAGAGTATCAGCTAATTTATGCCTTTTCCCCACTAAAGCTTCTTACTTGTCTGCTTCGCAGAGTGGAGACCGAGGGGATTCCGGTGATTCTAATTGCCCCAGATTGGCCTCGACGTCCCTGGTACGCCGACCTAGTGCGCCTGGTGGCGGATGCCCCTTGGCGACTGCTGATGCGAGAGGACCTTCTGTCGCAAGGTCCTATACTTCATCCTGCTTTACAGTTGCTGGCTTTAATGGTATGGCTGTTGAAAGTCAGGTTCTGAGTGACCGAGGCCTGTCGGATTTAGTAATTTCCACCACGCTGAGGGCACGGGAGTCTTCTTCTCGAAAGATCTATCATTGCACGGGGAAGGCCTACATCTCTGTGTGAGGAGATGGGGTGGTGTCCACGTGTATATTCGGTTTCCAGGATTCTGCTGTTTTTACAGCATGGAGTGGATCAGAAACTTGCCTTAAGTACCATTTTTAAGGGGCAGATTTCAGCCTTGGCTGTTTTCTTTCAACGACCCTTGGCGGCTCATTCACTGGTGAGTACGTTTGTGCAGGGGGTCCGACATGTGGCTCCTCCAGTTCGACCTCCACTACCTCCGTGGGATTTGAATCTGGTACTCTCGGTACTTCAGAAACCTCCCTTCGAGAACATCAGAGAGATTCCTCTTTTGACACTCTCTCAGAAAGTTGCCTTTCTGGTGGCCATTACATCTGTCAGGAGGGTTTCTGAGTTGGTGGCCTTGTCTTGAAAGTCCCCCTACTTGATCCTCCATAAGGATAAAGCGGTGCTACGCCCGCAGCCTTCGTTTCTTCCGAAGGTGGTTTTGGCTTTGAGGACATTGTACTTCCATCCTTGTGTCCTCAGCCGTCGCATCCCAAAGAGGTTGCGTTACACCCGCAGAGCATGTACCACGTCCAAGGAATGTATCTGTCTGCTTACGGCTCCGCTTCGGAGGTCAGACTCACTGTTTTTGTTGGTGACTGGTCCAAAGAAAGGCCTGGCGGTCTCATCGGCCACCATTTCTCGGTGGATCAGACAGATTGGGATTCAGGCTTATGCCCTTAAAGGGCGGGCGCCTCCCTTTCCTATCACGGCGCATTCAACCAGGGCAATAGGTGCCTCCTGGGCCTTCCGACATCAATCGTCTGTCTCACAGGTGTGTAAGGCGGTGGCCTGATCTTCTGTTCACACTTTCACTAAGTTTTACAAGGTTGACGTGCATACGTCTGCGGATGCTTGCTTCGGCCGCAAAAGTTTGCAGACGGCTGTTAAAGGTTGCAACTCCTCCATTTAGGAGCTCTGTTTGTTTTGGGGTGAAGTTTGTTTGATTGCTGTTTCCACCCCTCGATATTTTGACACTGCTTGGGGACGTCCCTAATGTCAAGACTTAAGGAAGCTGTGTCCGTCCATGGACGAAAGGGAAAATAGGATTTTTGTACTCACCGTAAAATCCTTTTCTTTGAAGTCCATGGACGGACACAGCACCCACCCCTCCTTTTTATGTTTTGTACTGCTTTTTGACGAACTGAGCTGCTAAGTGCAGGGTGAGGGGTTATGACCAGAAGGACCGCCCCCTGGGCGGGGCTGTTCAGCTTTGGTATAATTACATGTTTTTAAATATCGAACATGTCTGCCTAGTCCTCTCCTAATAGACGGAACATAACCCTAATGTCAAGACTTCAGGAAGCTGTGTCCGTCCATGGACTTCAGAGAAAAGGATTTTACGGTGAGTTCAAAAATCCTATTTTGTACTTTTTGCTATAATAAATATCCCCAAAAAATATATAAAAAAATAAAAAAATTTCCTCAGTTTAGGCCGATACATATTCTTCTACATATTTTTGGCAATAAGCGTTTATTGATCGGTTTGCGCAAAAGTTATAGCGTCTACAAAATAGGGGATCGTTTTATGGCATTTTTATAAATTTATTTTTTACTAGTAATGGCGGCGATCAGCGTTTTTTTTTTTTATCGTGACTGCGACATTATGGCGGACACATCGGACACTTTTGACACATTTTTGGGACCATTGTCAATTTTACAGCGATCAGTGCTATAAAAATGCACTGATTACTGTGAAAATGACACTGGCAGTGAAGGGGTTAACCACTAGGTGGCGCTTAAGGGATTAGGTCAGTACTAGGGAGTGATTCTTACTGTAAGGGGGCGTGGCTACACGTGACACGTCACTGATAACCGTTCCCGATCACGGGGAACAGTCATCAGTGACAGTGTCACTAGGCAAAATACGGGAATGCCTTATTTACAAAGGCACCCCCCTGTTCTGCCGTTACCGACCGCAATCGCGGGCCACCCGGGAACATTGAGTTCCCGGGACCTGCGAGCACACTCGCAAGGCACGCTGGGCGGCAAATTTAAAGGGACGTATCTGTACGCCCATATGCCTGCCCGTGCCATTCTGTCGACGTATATCATCGTGCGGTAGTCCTTAAGTGGTTACCGTAGTTTTGTTGAACATATTATGGTTTTTAGCTCTCTTCTTCTCTGTCTTCTTTTTTTCTTATCACTTTTTCTTTATTAAGACAAATTCCAACATACAACATAGAAATACACATTGCACAAAATATCTATATAAATCCTTTCATTGACATACACCACACTAACCCCCCACCCTGAGAAAAACACACCGGGTCCTTGATAATGTCCTCTTTAGAAGAAGAAGAAAAAAAAAAAGGAAAAAGCCCACCCACTTAACTACCCATAACCAAAACTCAATTTGTGCAAAACATTATTCAAAGTATAATTAAGAAGGGGGCTTTGCGGGGGGCGGCAAGGCGGCACTCTTTATGTCTAGAGGAAAAGAGATTTCATCTCCAACTACGGAAAGGTTTCTTCACAGTAAGAGGTGTGAAAATGTGGAATAGAACTCCCTCCAGAGGTGGTTCTGGCCAGCTCAGTAGATTGCTTTAAGAAAGGCCTGGATACTTTCCTAAATGTACATCATATAACTGGGTACTAACATTTATAGGTAACGTTGATACAGGGAAAATCCGATTTGCCTCTGGGGATCAGGAAGGATTTTTTCCCCTGCTGTAAAAAATTGGAGCATGCTCTGCCGGAGTTTTTTGCCTTCCTCTTGATCAGTTGTGGGTATATGGTATTGTATGTTTTTTTTATTTTTTTATTTTTTTTTTATTGATTTTTTTTTATGGTTGAACTAGATGGACTTTTTTCAACCTGACTAACTATGTACCCTGCCAAACTTATAATAGCAGCTAATGGCAAAACACAGTTTTTTGATAACCCTGCTAATGCGTCTACTTGGCTGGATCGTGTGGAGCACACCCTCAAAAGAGCACCAGCACATTTGGCCTGATTGTGTTTTGCCTTTTTCCTCTTCCTACTGTTTGGTGCGGATGCCCTGAGAGTAGAGTTGAACATATTGTTCTTTATCTTTAACCTTCCTGTCAGATGGAGAGGAAGACATAAGTTGATTGCACTAAATTTCACTAATGACTGGGATTTGCAAGTTCCTTTTGAATCAGAGTTGAACTGAGACATTGGGGCCGCCCCCCTAACTTCGTCCTGCGTGGACATGTTTTATGTTACCGGGCTCCTTCACTGTGTACAGGATGCACAGACCTTTTTTTCTTTCTCCTTCTTTTTTTTTTTTTTTTTTTTTTTTCTTTTATGGTTGCCTATTTTTCTTTTTTACCAACACTGACCCCTGCTGGTAGCAGGGTGAATATTTTGCTATTTTTTTCTGTTTTTCCAACTGGGGATATTTTTCTATGGCAGACTCACTCACCTGGGCTCTGTCTGGGGAACCCTATTTCTTAAAGCTGCTAAATGGAGATGTGGAGAGGCACGTTGCTTACCAGTTTGGTATTCTATGTCTAATGTGTGTATTTTAGTCATGGAATGTGAGGGGGCTGGGTGATGGAGTGAAGCAGGTGGCATTTTTCTCTACGGTAAAGGCCCACAAGCCCTCTGTGGTATGTTTGCAGGAAACTCGCCTGCAGGCCACCACCATATCTATACTTAAAAGCCGTGGCTATCCCACCCAGTTCCACTCCACCCACACAGCTTACTCGAGACGTGTCGGCATACTTATTTTGCGTGCTGTCACCTTTCAGCTACTGCACTTCCTGACTGATGACCAAGGACGGTACATTTTTCTATTATGCAAACTAGCAGGGTTGACATGTATTGTTGCAAATATCTACGTTCCTCCACCCTTCTCCTTTGACAGCCTGCAATACTTAGCACAATTCATAGCCTCATACGCCAACATCCCTGTCTGGGTAATGGTAGATTACAATAATGTAATGGATAAGCAAATGGATACATTTCCATCCAGAGCTAGAGTCACCTCCCAGCCAGGTGGCCCTACCCCCTTTGCTAGATTTCTTGCAGAAATTGGTCTGCGAGATGTGTAGAGGGACCAGAATCCTAATGTGCAATGCTACTCTTGTTACTCAGCATCCTACAAATGCTTCTCCCGCATAGACCTAATGACTTGGCACATGCACTGACTAATTCTGTGATGTATGCTTCACGCAACATTTCAAACCACTCCCTCTTAAGTGCTCGTATAGCAGTCTCTCCAAGCCCTCAGCGTAGGCTATGGAAGGTAAACCCCTTTTGGTTCACGATTATTCCGGGCTCTGATCCCACTCCCAGAGCTCTGACTGAATTTCTACACTTCAATCAGGGCACAGCCGGGCCTGCGGTGGTCTGGAATGCTATGAAGGCTCATTTAAGGGGCTTAATCTTCAAGCAGATTACTGATATTAAAACTAAGACCAAGGAATGGGAGAATTTGGTAATGGGTGAGGCCACCAGGGTGGAGGAGAGGTACATTGCTGCCCCCTCCTCGGAGTCAGAGCGTAGATGGCAGGAAACACAGGCCCTGTATCAGCAGGTTTCCACTACTAAAGCAGAGAACAAGAGATTCTTTCTGCAGCAAAAATATTTTAATGAAGGGGAAAACACCGGACACTTACTAGAAATGATAGCTAAAGCCCAGCAGGGCACGACCCATATAGAGGCCATCCAAAATGTTGAGGGGGAAACGGTTACTGACCAGACCCGCATCCCGGAAGTGTTTTCACACTTCTTTAAGGATCTGTACACATCTAAAGTGCATCCCAAACACGAGGAACTGGGCCACTTTTTGGACCAGTGCTCCCTACCCCGGGTGTCACCACAGGGCCTTGCTGACCCATTGACACTTGATGAACCTTCTTTAGCGGTGGCACAGATGGCTAATAACAAATCACCGGGAGCTGACGGCCTGCCCACAGAAACGTATGGGAAATATGGGGACACTCTCTTACCAACCCTTTTAAAAACCCTAAACGATGCCCTTCAGGAAGGTGGCTTACCCGCCTCCATGAACAAGGCTAATAGTAGTAGTCATCCCAAAACCGGGCAAGGACCCATTACAACCATACGCCTATAAGCCTATCTCGCTGCTCAACGCAGACGCCCAATTACTAGCTTGGGTGTTGGCCACTAGACTCTCCAGGGTTGTAACAGGGCTGGTCCATTTTGACCAGTCTGGCTATATTCCTGCTTGATCTACTGCATTGAACATTCGCAGGTTGTTCCTCAACACTCAAATCCCAGTAGATAACCCTGGCAACAGGGCTATATTTTCCCTCAACGCTGCCAAAGCTTTTGACAGCGTGGAGTGGAACTATTTGTGGGAGGTATTGCATCGATTCGGTCTGGGCGATGAATTCATATCATGGGTGAAGCTTCTGTATGCCGCCCCTATGGCGAAGGTAAGGATTAATGACACCCTATCGGAGCCTTTTCCTCTGTTTTGTGGGACGCGGCAGGGGTGCCCCTTGTCACCCCTGCTGTTTGCCCTTGCATTGGAACCTCTGGTGCGAGCCTCCACTAACATTGTGGGTTTGCATAGAGGACAGAGAAGAAAACATTTCCTTGTATGCGGCTGACACCCTGCTGTACTTAGGAGATACTGGGGACTCCCTGAGAGCAGTGTTGCACCTAATCGATCAGTTCGGACAGTTGTCGGGCTTTTCCATTAATTGGCACAAGTCCGCTCTGTTGCCCCTGGATTCATTACCGTCACCTTTGCCGGATGATGTATCTCACATACAAGTTGTCCCCTTATTCAAATATCTGGGAATAGTGGTGACCAGGGACCCAGGGGATTACATAACTCTGAATTTGAAACCAATACTACAAAAATTTCAACATAAGCAAGTCCAGTTGGAGTAGATTACCGCTGTCAGTAACCGGTCGTGTAAATCTCATAAAAATGATCTGGGCACTGCAGCTGCTCTACATTCTGCACAATGCCCAATCTGGATACCACAGTATTGGTTCCGACGTATACACTTGCAGTTCAGGGCTCTCATATGTAGAGGTGGGAGCGAGATGTTGGGCCCCATTGATGGCGAGCAGTGGGATCAGATTTTGGGGGTGAGATCTTTTGGTATCAGTGTCTGCGGCACAAAGATTGTCACACCTGTTCATATTACACTGAGTGTACCGTACACCTACATAAATGGGGTAGGCGTGATTTACCCATATGCCCAAAATGTCAGGCCCGCCCTAACGACCTCATTCATATGCTCTGGAGATGCCCCAAGCTGATGAGATACTGGAGCAGCTCTATTACCAAAATAAACAGTATATACCAGGTTCAACTAGCGGCAGATCCGCTGACATGTTTACTAGGGAATATAGATGAATTGTACCCCCCCCCTCAGTGTACATCACCCTCACAAGGCTCCTACACTTAGCTAGGAAGCTGATTGCCTGTCTTTTGGCTCTCAGCGTGAGCCCCGAAAGAGGCGCAATGGAGCCAAATGGTAAATACTATACTCCTTCGGGGGAAAAAAAAAACTATCATAGGAAATCGCCAAAACATTTTATAAGCATCTGACAGAGTTGGTTGAACTCCCCAGAGGTGGCACCCCCGCAGATGGCCCTAGATAGGTTGCTGATGGGATAAATGTTTTTTTGTGCTCACCTTAGAGACTTGTGTGGAAATATGGGTGACATGCTAGGAGTGATCTGCCTGTTTTTCTGTAAAATAATTCCTGAAGGTATATCACCGGTTGGTCGAACGCTTTCTTCTTAATTAATATTTATTTATTTCTTCTTTTATGACCATTCTGTTTGTTTGCACTTCCCTTTTTCAAGGGAGCTAGGAGCTCAGGGTATTATGCAATGTTTCTTAGTTGTATGCTAAATGTGTTGGCTATACAGTTAACACCATTTCTATGTTATGAGGATTGAGACCATACGTATACACCATGTAATGCCTTGTGTTCTCATAAAAAAAAACAAAAAAACGTTTTATTGATTAAATTTTTTTTTTTTTATAGGTTATCCTTTTTTTTTTTTTAAACGTATCTTTTGGAATAAAGCCAAAAAGTTTGACCTTGGATTCATCAGACCAGAACACATTTTGCCTACATGCTTTTGGGAAACTTCAGATGTGTTTTTGCAAAACTTAGCCAAGTTTTTCTTCGTAGGAAAAGGCTTCCGTCTTGCCACTATACCCCTTAGCCCAGATATATGACGAATACGGGAGATTGTTGTCAGACAGCTAGTATTTGCCAGATATTCCTGCAGCTCCTTTTAATGTTGCTTTATGCCTCTTGGCAGCCTCCCTGATCAGTTTTCTTCTCGTCTTTTCATCAATTTTGGAGGGATGTCCAGTTCTTGGTAATGTCACTGTTGTGCCATATTTTCTCCACTTGATGATTGTTTTCACTGTGTTCCATGGTATATCTAATGCCTTGGAAATTCTTTTGTACCCTTCTTCTGACTGATACCATTTAACAATGAGAACCCTCTGATACTCTGGAAGCTGTCTGCGGACCATGGCTTTTGCTGTAGGATGCGACTAAGAAAATGTCAGGAAAGACCTACTAGAACAGCTGAACTTTGGGGTTAATCAGAAGCACTTTAAACGATGGTAGGTGTGCACAGATTCCTATTTAACATAAATGTGATTGCTTAATTCTGAACACAGCTACAGTGGGCACGGAAAGTTTTCAGACCCCCTTAAATTTTTCACTCTTTGTTATATTGCAACCATTTGCTAAAATCATCATCAGTTCATATTTTTCCTCAATGTACACACAGCACCCCATATTGACAGAAAAACACAGAATAGTTGAAATTTTTGCAGATTTATTAAAAAAGAAAAACTGAAATATCACATGGTCCTAAGTAATCAGACCCTTTGCTCAGTATTTAGTAGAGGCACCCTTTTGATCTAATACAGCCATGAGTCTTTTTGGGAAAGATGCAACAAGTTTTTCACACCTGGATTTGGGGATCCGCTGCCATTCCTCCTTGCAGATCCTCTCCAGTTCTGTCAGGTTGGATGGTAAACGTTGGTGGACAGACATTTTTAGGTCTCTCCAGAGATGCTCAATTGGGTTTAAGTCAGGGCTCTGGCTGGGCCATTCAAAAACAGTCACGGAGTTGTTGTGAAGCCACTCCTTCGTTATTTTAGCTGTGTGCTTAGGGTCATTGTCTTGTTGGAAGGTAAACCTTCGGCCCAGTCTGAGGTCTTGAGCACTCTGGAGAAGGTTTTCGTCCAGGATATCCCTGTACTTGGCCGCATTCCTCTTTCCCTCAATTGCAACAAGTCGTCCTGTCCCTGCAGCTGAAAAACACCCCCACAGCATGATGCTGCCACCACCATGCTTTACTGTTGGAACTGTATTGGACAGGTGATGAGCAGTGCCTGGTTTTCTCCACACATACGGCTTAGAATTAAGGCCAAAAACTTCTATCTTGGTCTCATCAGACCAGAGAATCTTATTTCTCACCATCTTGGAGTCCTTCAGGTGTTTTTTTTAGCAGGGGCTTTCATGTGTCTTGCACTGAGGAGAAGCTCCCGTCGGGCCACTCTGCCATAAAGCCCCGACTGGTGGAGGGCTGCAGTGATGGTTGACTTTCTACAACTTTCTCCCATCTCTCGACTGCATCTCTGGAGCTCAGCCACAGTGATCTTTGGGTTCTTCTTTACCTCTCTCACCAAGGCTCTTCTCCCCCGATAGCTCAGTTTGGCCGGACGTCCAGCTCTAGGAAGGGTTCTTGTCGTCCCAAACGTCTTCCATTTAAGGATTATGGAGGCCACTGTGCTCTTAGGAGCCTTAAGTGCAGCAGAATTTTTTTGTAACTTTGGCCAAATCTGTGCCTTGCCACAATTCGGTCTCTGAGCTCTTCAGGCAGTTCCTTTTGACCTCATGATTTTCATTTGCTCTGACATGCACTGTGAGCTGTAAGGTCTTGTATAGACAGTTGTGTGGCTTTCCTAATCAAGTCCAATCAGTATGATCAAACACAGCTGGACTCAAATGAAGGTGTAGAACCATCTCAAGAAAAATCAGAAGAAATGGACAGCACCTGAGTTAAATATATGATTGTCACAGCAAAGGGTCTGAATACTTAGGACCATGTGATGTTTCAGTTTTTTTCTTTTTTAATAAATCTGCAAAAATGTCAACAATTCTGTGTTTTTCTGTCAATATGGGGTGCTGTGTGTACATTAATGAGGAAAAAAATGAACTTAAATGATTTTAGCAAATGACTGCAATATAACAAAGAGTGAAAAATTTAAGGGGGTCTGAATATTTTCCATACCCACTGTACATCCCCAGTTCTAAGCACACTTACGCAACCACATTATTTTATTTTTTTATTTTTACATCACATTAAAGGTGGAAAAGGTTGAAATTATTTATCTTTGTATCCTTTTTTTTTTTTTTACATCACAGAAACCTAACGTTTTAACAGGGGTTTTATATCTACTGTATATATTTGAAATTTGTTCAGTGTCCTTTCTTGAGGCCCTAAAATGGCAGGACAGTAGAAACGCCCACAAAATGACCACATTTTGGAGAGTAGCAACCCCAGGGTATTTGAGGCATGGTGAGTCTTTTTGAAAACGTAATTTTTTTGCTACAAGTTTTCTAAAGATCTGGGAAAAAAAATACATAGTTACATAGTTAGTCAGGTTGAAAAAAGACAAAGTGCATCCAATTCAACCATAAAAAAATAAATACAATTAAAAAATATCGTACAATCCCATATACCCAATTCTATGCCCACAGAGGAAGGCAAAAAAACCCCAGCAGAGCATGATCCAGTTTGCTACAGCAGGGGAAAAAATTCCTTCCTGATTCCCCAAGAGGCAATCGGATTTACCCTGGATCAACTTTACCTATAAATGTTAGTACTCAGTTATATTATGTACATTTAGGAAAGTATCCAGGCCTTTCTTAAAGCAATTTACCGAGCTTGCCAGAACCACCTCTGGAGGGAGTCTGTTCCACATTTTCACAGCTCTTACTGTGAAGAAACCTTTCCGTATTTGGAGATGAAATCTTTTTTTCTCTAGACGTAAAGAGTGCCCCCTTGTCTTTTGTGTTGACCGTAAAGTGAATAACTCAACACCAAGTTCACGATATGGACCCCTTATATATTTGTACATGTTAATCATATCCCCCTTATTCTCCTCTTCTCAAGAGTGAATAAATTCAGTTCCTCTAATCTTTCCTCATAGCTGAGCTCCTCCATGCCTCTTATCAGTTTGGTTGCCCTTCTCTGCACTTTCTCCAGTTCCCTGATATCCTTTTTGAGAACTGGTGCCCAAAACTGAACTGCATATTCCAGATGAGGTCTTACTAATGATTTGAACAGGGGCAAAATTATATCTCTCTCTCTCTCTCTTTGGAGTCCATGCCTCTCAATACAAGAGAGGACTTTGCTCGCTTTGGAAACCGCAACTTGGCATTGCATGCCATTATTGAGCTTATGATCTACCAAAACCCCCAGATCCTTCTCCACTACGGATCCCCCCAGTTGTACTCCCCCTAGTATGTATGATGCATTCATATTCTTAGCCCCCAAGTGCATAACTTTACATTTATCAACATTAAACCTCATCTGCCACATAGTCGCCCAATTAGACAGAGCATTGAGGTCGGTTTGTAAATTGGCGACATCCTGTAAGGACGTTATTCCACTGCATAGCTTGGTGTCCTCTGCAAAGACAGAAATGTTGCTTTTGATCCCAGACCCAATATCATTTATAAAGATATTAAAAAGTAAGGGTCCCAGCACTGAACCTTGGGGTACACCACTGAGAACCTTAGACCATTCAGAGTAAGAATCATTAACCACTACTCTCTGAATTCTGTCTTTTAGCCAGTTTTCTATCCATTTATAAACTGATATTTCCAATCCTGTAGACTTTACCTTACACATGAGCCGTGTGTGGGGAACTGTATCGAACGCTTTTGCAAAATCCAAGTATACCACGTCCACCGCCACCCCTCTGTCCAAGGTTTTACTTGCCTCTTCATAAAAAAAAATCAGGTTTGTCTGACAACTTCTGTCTTTCATGAATCCATGCTGTCTGTTGCTTAAATACTGTAGTTTTTTTCCAGCAAGAACTCATCTATGTGGTCTTTTATTAATCTCTCCAGTATCTTCCCAACTATAGAAGTTAAACGAACAGGTCTATAGTTACTTGGTAAAGACTTTGTTCCCTTTTTAAATATAGGCACCACATTGGCCCTGCGCCAATCCAGTGGTACTATTCCTGTCATTAATGAGTCCCTAAAAATTATATACAATGGCTTTGAAATTTCAGAGCTCAATTCTTTTAGGATCAGTGGGTGGATGCCATCTGGTCCAGGTGCTTTATCCACCTTTTTATTCTGTCTAAATATTTCTGGACCATATCACTTTTGAGCCATTGTGGATTTGGGGCTGTGTCACTACCACCCCCATTATGGACATGATCTCCCCCATGTTCCATTGTATGCACAGAGCTGAAGAAAGTATTTAATCTAGAGTGGGTGACTGGGGACAAAGAGAAGGCTAATTTATTATTTTGCTCAGACTTGACCTTTTTACTATTAATATATATATATATTAATATATTTGAAGAATTTTTTGGGGTTTGTCCTACTATCCTACTATCTTTTGCAATCTGTCGTTCGTTTTGAATTTTTGCATCCTTGATTTCCTTTTTACATATCCTGTTATATTCTTTGTAACATTTAAACGACACTAGTGTTCCTTCAGTTTTTTATATTTTTTAAAAGCTCTTTTCTTATTGTTTATAGCTTTTTTAACTTTAACCGTGAGCCACATAGGTTTTATTTTTAGCCTTTTAAACTTATTGCCCATGGAAATATTCTTTGCAGTGAGGTGCCAAATAGTCTTTTTGAAGAATTCCCATTTTTGTTCTGTGTTAATCGATGCCAATATTCCCTCCCAGTCTAAGTCCTGGAGAGCAGCCCTCATCCTTGGAAAATTTGCTTTATTGAAATTAAGTGTTTTTATCTTTCCTGCATGTATTTCTTGCTTACGGTGAACATCAAATTAAATCATGTTATGGTCACTGCTACCCAGGTGTTCCTTTATGTGAATATTAGTAATACGCTCTGCATGGTTTGAGATTACCAGGTCCAACAGAGCATCATTCCTAGTTGGGGCCTCAATAAACTGGACCATAAAATTGTCCTGCAATAGGCTTATAAATTTTTGCCCTTTAACTGTCCCAGCAGTGCCATTACTCCAGTCAATTTCTGGGTAGTTAAAATCCCCCATTATTATCACCATCCCAGCCCTTGCAGCCCTTTCCATCTGTGCAAGGAGCTGAGTCTCCACCTCCTCATTAACATTGGGTGGTCTATAACAAACTCCAATGATTAACTTTGAACTACGCACATCTGTATGCAGTTCCACCCATAATGCTTCAGCCTCATCACACAATTTTTACAAGATTCTCATGCTTAAAATGACACCCCGAAACACATGCTGCTACTCCTCTCGAGTATGGCGATAACACATGTGAGACTATGTTTAGACTGATTATGTTCTGGATATTGTATTTTGTGTAGCACACAAATCAAGCAATTATATCAAATTATGTACAGTAATAGTCACTTCTGTACTAGTGGCCAGGGACTATAGCTTAGTGTAGTGTCACCTGCTGTATAGCAGTCCCTGTTCCTATAATCCAAGCAAGCCTAGCCTTCTGGTCCCCAGGAATGCCATGACTGGCCAGGAAGTACAGAAGGCTGAAGAAAGGAAGAACAAGAGTTCCTATGGTTCCAGGAGTTCAGGTGTGCACAGGGGATGGCTGGGACTGGTCTCTCACTGGAATTTAGTCAGTCGGACATACAGATGGATCAGTTCAGGCGGCAGGCAGACATAGTCAGCAAACAGGCAAGGGATTGGTCCAGGCAGCAGGTGGAAACCTGGTAAATAAAAGGGCCAGGGTCTGTACAGGAGCAGGCAGAGGCAACACTGCACTGGTGTGGTGGTAATCGGGAACACTGCTGCTGACTTATACTGGTCTGGTGACTAGAGATGTAAAACATCAAGAGATTTTAAAGCCACCTTTTTGTCCTTATTTACTTTTCTGGAAAAAATGGAAATTTTAAAAAGTCAGTGGAGTATTTTTTCAAATTTAAAGTTATTTTGTTACACTGGGAACATTAAAATGATGTGTACAGTATATAAAAGTATTATGTTTAAAATATAAGTACAGATTATTAAAGGGGTACTTTACCCATAACTGGATAAAAAAATTCTTTAGCAAGGAACATACATTCCAGATTAATAATTCTGCTGCCAAAATTAGAGTGTGCTGTAAATTGCCTCCAGCATTGTTCCAGCTCCTTCTTGCTGGAGTTAGAAGCTGATTAGCTACCATGCACAGCTGCACCAGTTTTAGTAGATCTCCCCCCAATATTTCCAAATTGCAGCTTTCTTCTTAGCAAAAATTGCACAGTGAGGGTGACTCCAAACTCTAGATGTTGGTTTCACCAATTTACTGAAAGGAGGAAGGGAAAAACAAATTTACCGAGCAGACTTGGTAAACATTATGCGGTGATGGTAAAAGACACTAATAAAGGTTATAAATATGAACTAATTTGTCAGCCAAATTTGCCCTCTTACTTGTCGAGGCCTGAGAGGACATAAATTATCTACTGTATCCAAACAATCACCCAACTGTAATGCAGCGTACACACGACCGTTTTTAATGTCATGGAAAAAAACGATGTTTTTCTCGACGTGAGTCTTCTCAAGCCTGCCTTGCATACACACTATCGTGAAAAAAAATGCTCGAGCAAAGCGCGGTGACGTACGACAACACGTACAACGGCACTATAAAGGGGAAGTTCCATTCGGATGGCGCCACCCTTTGGGCTGCTTTTGCTGATTTTGTGTTATCACGTGTTAGTAAAAGTTTGGTGTTAGCCAATTCGCACTTTTTAGTCTCTGTGCTTTTCAGTCCGTTACAGCATGACGAATGTGCTATCTCCATTACGAACGCTAGTTTTACCAGAAAGAGCGCTCCCTTCTCCTAACTTGCTTCTGAGCATGCGCATTTTTTTCCCCCCGTCGTTAAAGCGTACACACGACCGTTTAACGACCAGAAAAATTACAACGTGAAAAAATAGAGCAGGTTATAAATTTTTAATGCCCATTTTTCTCGACTGTTTTTCAAGACCAATTAAAAAATGGCATGTTTCTCGTCATGAAAAACGGTTGTGTGTACGCGGCATCAGAGGTACAAGACTCCCACAAGCAAACCAAAACTGTAGCTTTTCTCTTGTAGTGTCCCCCAGGGGCAGAAATGCATATTTCTCTAGTTTGAGAAGTGCATTGAGAAGTACAGTGTTACTTGAACTGTATTCCAGGATTTACTTGTCTTCAGCTGAGGGAACTTGCAATAATTTAAGACTTTTACATACTCAAGTATTTTATTAAAACCTTCATGTTATATAGTTTGAATACCATGTCATAGATTTATTACTTATCATTATAAAAGAACATCTTCCGCCCTTAGTTTTTTTTCTGTTAATATTGGAAGAAAACATTCCCCCCCCCCCCCAGATGTTTTGAGAGATGGATCTTGAAAGTTCTTGAGAGATGCCCTTGCGAGATGGAGCTCCTCCTTCCTGACAGGAAACACATTGCACCAGCTCTTTAAAAGGCGGTCCGATAGGAGGGGTGGCCAATGATTTGTGTTTCCTGAGGAGGCATATTGTCTGTAGTAACTACCTTTTTTAGAGCAGCAGGAGAGGCTCCATGTTTCAAGAGCTACCGAGACCTGCATTTCTTTTTCTTGGATCTTGGACTCTCTCAGCAGTGGCTGGAGTACACCTGCTTCTTCTTCTGCCCAGTGAGGGAGTTGGTCAGGGATGAGGGCATCCTTGGTATTGGGCCTAGCTGTATGGGGGGGGGCTCAAAAGTGCAGGTGCGCAAGGTTCTCTTCCCTTGCCCATTATTCTTATCGGCTGGGTATGCTGTCGCCAGCCTGGAGGATGCCGGGTGTTTCGTGGTCTGGCCAATGCCTATATCTAGATCAGGGATCCTCAAACTACAGCCCTCCAGCTGTTGCAGGACTACAAATCCCATGAGGCATTGCAAAACTCTGACATTCACAGACATGACTAGGCATGATGGGAATTGTAGTTCCTGAACACCTGGAGGGCCGTAGTTTGAAGACCCCCTGGTCTAGACGTTGAAAGCATAAGTTAAGGGCGTTAGATGACAGGGGACATCATGGATGCTTCTTCTCTGCTCTGGGCAATGCAGGCACAGGTAAAAAAAAGTTTATTTTTGTGGAGGTGGTCGGTGGTTTGTGCTGCGACCCCAGAGACTTGTCTGAGGTTTTTTTTTTCTCTCTCACTGGTCTTTTGGCACATGCTTTACAGGGTGTAATGCTTTAGTTTTGGTTTTCTGCTTTGTAACAGGATTATCCTTTTTTGCCACTTATATTGTGGCCTAGGCTAAAGAGACAATAAAGGAGGAGAAGTTGCCTTAAAGAAGAAAAGTGTCAGTTTTGGGGCCAAGTTCTCTTCTAATTACATCAAATCCTTATATGTCTGTGTATTTCCAACTTGTTAAATACGGAATCAGATTCCCCCTCTGCAAAACTTTTAAATTCCTTTTACTGAAGAAGTGCATTCTACCTTTCAGGTCCTGTGTAAGCTCATTGATGTTAAGGTCCCTGGCACTTCCTCCAGTCAGCCTGAACATTTGCCATCCTCCCCGCTTCTGGTTCAGCAGGGAGCAGAGATTTCAGCCCAAAGCCTGGCAACCCAGATTCCTTGGAACCGGATTCTGATTAGGAAAAGGGTCATGTGGATACCGCTACAGCGGCAGCCAAATTTAAAATTTTCTCTAGAGCAGTGGTTCTCAACTCCTGTCCTCAGGACCCACTAACAGGCCAGGTTTGCAAGATAACTGAAATGCATCATAGATTATATCATTTGCTGCTCAGTGATTGCAGTATTCTAGTCTGCATCTCCCCAAGGTAATACTTAAAATCTGGCCTGTTCGAGGAGGTATGGTGAGAGGAAGTGTCTAAGCTCTCTCTGAGCTCCCACCGAGGTTCTGTTACAGATGGTCCTGATCAGTGCAATCAGTAATTAGGGTGAGAGGATGTGTCTGAGCTCTCTTTAAGATCTCTGAGTTGCTGCTGAAGCCCTGAGTTGCTGCTGAAGCCCTGCCACAGACAGTCAAGATCAGAACAGTAATGTCGACCCGCTCAACAACTCCCTCAAAAACCTCCCATTCCAAGGAGAGCAAACATTTAAGGGGAAACACTGGGAGAGATGCAGCTAGAAAGCACACGATATCTGGTCCAATTATAAGGTACCTTGCGGCGGAGGGAGCCGGTCTTCGTGAAGGATACAAGCATACTAAACATCAACATATACCCCACACCAATCATTCAAGCCGCTCTGCATCCCTGCCAGCTGCCTCTACCCAGTGGGAGTTGCGAGATTAGTTTTCTGGATCTGACTGCCCAGATGGTCCTGCAGCACAGAGTCCAGGTATGTCATTAATACTGGATTTTAAGCAAGAGCTGGCAGGTATGTTTCAAAACTTCGAAAGGTCCATTAAAAAAGATTTAAACGCTGTTAGAACAGATCTTTCTCATGTCCTTTGTCGAGTAGAGGAAACAGAGACACGGCAAGATTCCCATGAGGCGTCTATCAAGGAGCTTCAAGAGCAGGTGACACAAATGGCAGTAGCGAATAGAGCATTGACATACAAAATTGAAGATCTCGAAAATAGGAATAGAATGAATAACATACGCATGCAAGGTATTCCTGAGACCATCGGTAATGAAGACCTGCCTATTAAGATAAATGAAATGCTTAACATTATTTTGAAGCAAGAGGGTACCACCCGAATTCGTTTGGATCCTATACATAGAATACGGCGATCTCCAAATCTTCGAACAGACCAGCCTCGCGACGTTATTTGCAGGTTACGTTATTTTGATGAAAAAAATATAATTTTACAGAAATTACAAGGTTTATCAACAGTTGAGATTGAAGTTACTCCCATTAAGATTTTTCCAGACATCTCAAAGGAAACCCTGGAGCGTAGGCGACTCCTATGCCCTCTTTTGGATAAATTAAATGCTGTAGGGGGCGACGTATCGATGGGGTTTTCCCTCCTGCTTCGCAGCTACCAGAGATGCCCGTTCATCAACTCTTAGATTTCCAGAGGACTTCCCCAAATTCTGCTCAGATTTGAAACTGGATCAAATAGAACTTCCATGTTGGTCAGAAAGTATACCTAAATTTTCAACCTCTCTGGATTCAGGTTGGAGAAAAACACCAACTAAGTCGTGTGAAGGTGTATTAGGATCATAAAAGAAAATTGGGTTAGATCTACTCTACAGGTCCTTCTCAAAAAATTAGCATATTGTGATAAAGTTCATTATTTTCTGTAATGTACTGATAAACATTAGACTTTCATATATTTTAGATTCATTACACACAACTGAAGTAGTTCAAGCCTTTTCTTGTTTTAATATTGATGATTTTGGCATACAGCTCTTGACAACCCAAAATTCCTATCTCAAAAAATTAGCATATCATGAAAAGGTTCTCTAAACGAGCTATTAACCTAATCATCTGAATCAACTAATTAACTCTAAACACCTGCAAAAGATTCCTGAGGCTTTTAAAAACTCCCAGCCTGGTTCATTACTCAAAACCGCAATCATGGGTAAGACTGCCGACCTGACTGCTGTCCAGAAGGCCATCATTGACACCCTCAAGCAAGAGGGTAAGACACAGAGAAATTTCTGAACGAATAGGCTGTTCCCAGAGTGCTGTATCAAGGCACCTCAGTGGGAAGTCTGTGGGAAGGAAAAAGTGTGGCAGAAAACGCTGCACAACGAGAAGAGGTGACCGGACCCTGAAGAAGATTGTGGAGAAGGACCGATTCCAGACCTTGGAGGACCTGCGGAAGCAGTGGACTGAGTCTGGAGTAGAAACATCCAGAGCCACCGTGAACAGGCGTGTGCAGGAAATGGGCTACAGGTGCCGCATTCCCCAGGTCAAGCCACTTTTGAACCAGAAACAGCGGCAGAAGTGCCTGACCTGGGCTACAGAGCACTGGACTGTTGCTCAGTGGTCCAAAGTACTTTTTTCGGATGAAAGCAAATTTTGCATGTCATTCGGAAATCAAGGTGCCAGAGTCTGGAGGAAGACTGGGGAGAGGGAAATGCCAAAATGCCTGAAGTCCAGTGTCAAGTACCCACAGTCAGTGATGGTCTGGGGTGCCATGTCAGCTGCTGGTGTTGGTCCACTGTGTTTTATCAAGGGCAGGGTCAATGCAGCTAGCTATCAGGAGATTTTGGAGCACTTCATGCTTCCATCTGCTGAACAGCTTTATGGAGATGAAGATTTTGTTTTTCAGCACGACCTGGCACCTGCTCACAGTGCCAAAACCACTGGTAAATGGTTTACTGACCATGGTATTACTGTGCTCAATTGGCCTGCCAACTCTCCTGACCTGAACCCCATAGAGAATCTGTGGGATATTGGGAAGAGAAAGTTGAGAGACACAAGACTCAACACTCTGGATGACTTAAGGCCGCTATCGAAGCATCCTGGGCCTCCATAACACCTCAGCAGTGCCACAGGCTGGTTGCCTCCATGCCACGCCGCATTGAAGCAGTCATTTCTGCAAAAGGATTCCCGACCAAGTATTGAGTGCATAACTGAACATAATTATTTGAAGGTTGACTTTTTTTGTATTAAAAACACTTTTCTTTTATTGGTCGGATGAAATATGCTAATTTTTTGAGATAGGATTTTTGGGTTTTCATGAGCTGTATGCCAAAATCATCAATATTAAAACAAGAAAAGGCTTGAACTACTTCAGTTGTGTGTAATGAATCTAAAATATATGAAAGTCTAATGTTTATCAGTACATTACAGAAAATAATGAACTTTATCACAATATGCTAATTTTTTGAGAAGGACCTGTATATTGATAAAATTACATTTTATAGAAGATAGACAGATCAATAATCAAAGAGGAAAAGGACGAAGAGAGAGAGAGATGAATAGAGAATAAATCTTCTTCTAAATTATTATTTATGAATTTTTTGCGATTTTTTGGGCAATGGTGGTTCATGATTTAAATCTGAGATTGACCAAAAAATTATATCCGTAATGATAAATATTGATATTGCTGATAATGTTAAATACTGTAGAATATTGGTATCTCAAAATAAGTGATCTGCCTAGGGATCTGCTTAAATTGAACTGAAGCTATGAGTTTGTTAGTACAATGACTGCATATTTTCCCCTCTCCCCCCTTCTTTTGATTTTTATTTTTTTTGCGATTTTTAATTATTTATTTTTTGGCAGAGTTTTTTTTTTTTTATTAGGTCCTGAGAAAGCTAAGATCATATCTCATGTAATGATACGTGTTGATATTACTAACAATGCTCTCCCCCCTTTATTTATTTTTATTTAATTATTTTTTTATTTATTTTTATTTATTTTTTTGCGATTTTTGGGTTCATTTTTTTTTCTCCTCATTTTAGGCAATGGTGGTTTATGATTTAGACCTGAGATTGATCAAAAAAATTATATCACGTAATGATAAATGTTGATATTGCTGATAATGTTAAACATTGTTGAATATTGGTATTTTGAAATCCGTGATCTGTCTAGGGATCTGTTTAAACTGAATTGAAGGTAGGATTTTGTACATTGCATGTACATTTCCCCCCTCCCCTCTTCCTTTTTTTTTTTCTTTGCGACTTTTTGTGACTTTTGCAATTTTATTTAATTTTAAGCAATGGTGGTTCATGATTTAGACCTGAGATTGATCAAAAAATATATATTACGTAATGATAAATATTGATATTGCTGATAACGTTAAATATTGTTATCTTGAGCTGCCTAGGGATCTGTTTAAACTGAATTGAAGGTATGAGTTTGTTTGTATAATGACTGCATATTCCTCCCCCTTTTTTTTTTGGCGACTTTTTTGCGACATTTGTTATATTTTTTATTTTATTTTTTGGCAATGGTTTTTTGATTAAGTCCTGAGAAAGTTAAGATCCTACCTCCATGTAATAAATGTTGATATTGCTAATAATGTCAATTACTGCTGAACATCAGTATTTTGAAATCAGTGATCTGCTTAGGGACTCCTTTTAAATCTAATTGAAAGCATGAGATTGTTTGTTTGTTTGTTTGTACTATGCCACTAAACCCATTTTTATTTATTTTTTCTTGGGCAATGGTTCATAAGGACCTGAGACTGAGTAAAAAATTAAGATCATATAATGATTTATGTTGATAATGTCAATTGCTGTTAAATATGGGTATTTTGAACCCGGTTAGTAATTTGGTGATCTGTTTAATTGAAGGTAAAGGGTATGAGTTTGTCTGCTTGACATCTGCATATCTTTCTCCCAAATTTTTTTCTTTTTTCCTTCTCAATTATGCGTGCTACTTTTATTTTAATCCTCGGTGGAGAGACACACCCTCTCACTCATATTTAAAAAACATGTTCCCGTGTTTATACAGGAATCCCCCCTACCTCACATTGTGGTTCGGGAGATTGAGGTCCTGGATGGAGGCAGAGCCTTTATGGACATGCCTCGGTACCTCGGGTACTAATCTTAGCGTGGAGTAGTCCTGTTTTAATACGTTCTGATCGTATTATAACGCAATCCCTCCCCCCCCCTTTTTTTTGGCTTCACTTAGATTGACTTCATATAATGTCAGGGGATTAAACACACCAGGCAAACGTCACCAACTTTTTAGAGAAATGGAACGGGAAGGGAGTTCCATAGTATTTTTTACAAGAAACACATTTAACACATTCAACTTCAACTAGACTTTATTCACCCCGGTACCCCACTTGGTATTAGTCTTTCAGACACTAATAAAGCTAAGGGTGTCGCTATTGGTTTGAATGGGAATGTTCCCTTTATTTTAGAACAAATGATATCTAACGACCACGGGAGATATTTGCTTCTCAGAGGTACAATAGAAGGATATCCCTGCACACTGGTTAATGTGTATAGTCCAAATATACATCAACCAACATTCCTTTCACAGGTATTAACTAAATTAGGGGACTTTGCTATGGGACTTGTTATAATAGGAGATATTAATATGCCGCTGGATCCCATAATGGATACGTCTCATGGTCATACATATATCCCTTGCAAGGGTTTAGCATACATTAAAAAGCATTTGCATGAGGTGCAACTAATCGATGCCTGGCGGGTTCTCCATCCAAAGATAAGGGATTATTCATATTATTCCAAAACCCATGATTTTTATTTTTAGGATAGATAACATTTTTATAGATCATTATCACCTCCCGATGTTACAATCCACCTCTATAGGTGCTTTTTCCTTTTCAGATCATGCTCCCGTGTCCATATGTTTAAATTTCCCAAATGTACCATTGATTTAACAGTTTCAAAAAGCAGTTACATTCCCGGGAATGCCAACTGTCACATTGGTTGTGCTCTCAACCAAACTGTAAAACCATCCAATGGCTGGTGTCATAACTGATCACATGCGAAGCACCATGGCAGTTGAAGATTAAACAGAGGCCAAGATGGCAGCTTCCTTGCCTGAAAATGATAGGAGGGTTTACTTCCACTTTAATGACTCGCTCCTCTCCGATCCAGTAGATGTAGATAACCTTTCCTCCTATAGTTTAAATATTTTAATGATCAATCTCCTATCTTCCTAAGCCATTGATTTGGGAAGCGCATAAAGCTTATATTCGGGGAAGGTTTATTGCGCTTGGAGCAAGGAAGAAGAAAGAGAAACAACGAAAAGTGACTGAATTATTACAACAGGTAGCTGATCTGGAGAAGGCACATAAATTGTCTTTACATAAAGAAGTAACGTGAAGAGCTAAAATCTTTATTAGATCTATCAGAAAAGATGATATCAGGCTATTTCACAATGATTATATGAATGGTGGGATAAACCGAGTAAGATGTTGGCCCGTTCTTTAAAAGAAAAAAAATCTGGAAATTATATAGCAAAAATTCGATCTGCCTCAGGAGGTTTTGTACACACCACTACAAGCATTGCGGAAGCTTTCCATATGTTTTATAAAGATCTTTTCAATGTGAAAGGAGATGGTGTGACACAGTCCCCCAAGGAAAAATGTAAAAAAAATTATACAATATCTAAAAAAGGCAGGGCTACCTAAACTCCCTGTGAATATTATTAAAAAGTTGGAAACGAATTTCTCAGAAGAAGAATTTTTCTACTGTTTTAACATCTCTATGCCCCTAGGCACCGGGCCCAGAAGGATTCACTGTTTCATATTACAAAAAGTTCCAGCACAAATTAATACCACATTTGACTTTATATGCCAATTCCATCACGGGAAGCAGCTGGATTTCGTCCGGAATCATTAATGGCGTATATTACTGTTCTCCCAAAACCAGGAAAAGATGTAACGTTGCAGGAGTTATCAACCTATTTACTCAATGTAGATATAAAACTTTATTCTAAGATATTGGCTAATGGACTACTTCCGCTGCTCCCGCGTTGGATTAACCCAGATCAAACCGGTTTTATCCCCTGACGAGAAGCAAGAGATAATTTGTCACGGACTTTGTCCATTATCTCTTATGTCAGGAGGTGTTACTGAAAAAGCATTCAATAGGGTTGACTGGGATTACTTAAGGAAAACTCTAAAGTTTATGGGTTTTGGCTCAATGATCGCATTTTCGCTCTTTATGCATCTCCGTCCGCTAGGATCAGAGTAAATGGCGCACTTAGCGAATCATTTACACTTGGTAATGGCACACGACAGGGATGCCCTCTTTCACCCCTGTTTGCCATTTCATTAGAACCTTTTTTTTCAACACTAAGGCATTATATGCCGCCTATGCAGATGATATTTTTTGTTTTACCTTCAGCAACCTAGAATTACTCTTCCAAACATAATGGCTTCCCTACGAATATTTCAATCCTTTTTCTAATTTTAAAATTAATATGTTAAAATCTGAGGTACTTAACTTCCTGGCTTCATTCGAAGGACTAGAGATATTATGTCCATTATTCACATTTACTTGGCAGCCTAGAACCTTAAAATATTTAGGAGTTAATTTAACAGCCCGTTTGTCAGACATGTTTCAATAGAATTATCTTCCTCTCCTGAATGAAATTAAATCTGATTTATGCAAATGGACTCACCTTTCATACTTGGTTGGGGAAAATAAACATAGTTAAAATGAATATCCTGACAATAAAAATAGGTATCAAAATACAACCGCTCCTAATATCTTGTACCACCACTGCGCCAATACAAAAAAATGTGAAAAAATATATTTAACTAAAGCTGCCACTTAAAATGATAAATATGAAAACAGAATTTAAACCTAAAAACACGCAGGTGAAAATTAGGAGAAAATGTAGCGCTAATAAACGAAAATCACTAAACTAATATAATAACATTCACTAGTGAAACTGTGATAATCAAATTGTACTCCACGTGACATGTGATAAAATTCAAAAACAATAGTCCATAAAGTGAAATAATGTTCCAAAGAAGAAAGAAATATTCCAAAAAGAGATGTGTAGTCTTCTTAATAGAGAATATCTTCCACCCCACCGTGCACGTATCAGCTCCCCTTTGAAAATACACTCACCAGCTGTAAATGCCTCCCACTCTCGTGTTCGGCTCAAAGGCTTGCTAGTTAACCACTAGAAGGTGAACGACCATCAGCTGAAAGCTTGTGTGTCAACACAGGATGTTCCATACATGTAAAAATAAAAAGGTGCTCCAATAGTGTAAAATAGTAACGACCAAATTTATTCAAATACACAACCACACTTCAAATATTACACTCACATGATGTGAAAATAAAACCAGCCTTAAATCAATCACAGCAAGCAGAAAAAAGTGTAAGATGGCACTGCAGTGATTTGCGGTCATGGCGGACCCAAGGTGTACGCTCGGTACAGGTCTCTCACCCCCTCCTGAGCTCCGGGTCACAGCAGCCGTGTAGCGTTCTTAGCCTCAGCGTGTCACGATAATGTCAATAATAATGCAGCCATGCACCCGACGTTTCGTCACTAGGACTTATTCATGGGAATAAGTCCTAGTGACGAAACGTCGGGTGCATGGCTGCATTATTATTGACATTATCGTGACACGCTGAGGCTAAGAACGCTACACGGCTGCTGTGACCCGGAGCTCAGGAGGGGGTGAGAGACCTGTACCGAGCGTACACCTTGGGTCCGCCGTGACCGCAAATCACTGCAGTGCCATCTTACACTTTTTTCTGCTTGCTGTGATTGATTTAAGGCTGGTTTTATTTTCACATCATGTGAGTGTAATATTTGAAGTGTGGTTGTGTATTTGAATAAATTTGGTCGTTACTATTTTACACTATTGGAGCACCTTTTTATTTTTACATGTATGGAACATCCTGTGTTGACACACAAGCTTTCAGCTGATGGTCGTTCACCTTCTAGTGGTTAACTAGCAAGCCTTTGAGCCGAACACGAGAGTGGGAGGCATTTACAGCTGGTGAGTGTATTTTCAAAGGGGAGCTGATACGTGCACGGTGGGGTGGAAGATATTCTCTATTAAGAAGACTACACATCTCTTTTTGGAATATTTCTTTCTTCTTTGGAACATTATTTCACTTTATGGACTATTGTTTTTGAATTTTATCACATGTCACGTGGAGTACAATTTGATTATCACAGTTTCACTAGTGAATGTTATTATATTAGTTTAGTGATTTTCGTTTATTAGCGCTACATTTTCTCCTAATTTTCACCTGCGTGTTTTTAGGTTTAAATTCTGTTTTCAAAATGAATATCCTATCACATATTTTATTCATTGATTGGTGAAAAGGTGGGGAGAGGGTTTGTTCAGACTTTATATGAGGTAATGGGTCAAATTACTTCCATCCCTGTTAATTGTATGACAAAAAAGAGAACAGGAGAGAGCGGGACTTTGCATGAAGCATGTGTGGGAAAAGTTGGAGGTAATTGGCATATCTGAAATACGTTGTATAATTAATAATTTATTACTTTCACATAATGCATCGCACATAACTATATTGCATTATGGAAGAAATCGATAAAACATGCACAGACATGGTAGGGGAGGGAATTGTTCAAACAGAGACCCGAATACATAGACAATAAACACAATAAGGTATATACTGCAGTGATACATATTCGAAGCATGAAGTTGGTAGCTCTACGCGTTTCGCGACTTTGGTCGCTCATCAGGAGCAAGCATGCATTGTGTTTCTGTAACGACATAAGCACATTTCAGGTTGATCCAGGGCATCTTACATTCAGGAGACAATGAGCAAGTCAGAGTCCCAGATGGTACTCACCGGGTAACCATATGTTGCCAGCTTGGAAGTGCAACTAAGCCCCATGGGCTGGGATAGCCCCTACCAGGGACTGTGGCAAGCTACTACACGACAGACGGCCCCCACACAGGGCGCACCCAGGTCGGACAGGCATCAGGCAAGGAGTGATGTATGGACCAGTGTCAGTGAATGGTAGTGGCTGTGAAATAAAGACCAGATGAAGGGTGAGTGCTTGAATGTGGGTGAGGATGAGAAGGGAGAATGAAGTGAAGTGTATAAAAGGGGAAGGACAATGATCTAAACTGTGAATAAAGCAACAAAAATCTATGAAATAAAGTTGTACTATGTGAGGAAGGAAATTACCCATGGAGTCATGGTGTGCTGCATGTTGATCTGTGGCGTGCAAAGAGCCAAATGCCTGAAACAACCATAGGTAGCGCCCTTACATAGACGCCGGCGTCCAAGATTCCCGCCAACGTCACGCACGCAAGGGGGTTGGGAGGAGAGGCGCCTACACCAATGCGGAAGAGCCGCCTGGTAGTTTGCCGCCAACTTCACTCCCCACAACACTCGTAGCTGTGATGCCAAACAGCCGCACGGAGAGCAAGCCCCATGTGCGGCAATGAAGGCGTGACGTCGACACGCAGTGCCCGCCCACACACCCGCGCATTGCCGCACATGTAAGAGCATGACAGAGGAGGAGAGATTGACACAAAACTTCTCCAATTAGAAAGTAGATGGATTTACTTATTACAGGCTACTCGATTTCCGGGGTTGAACGAGAAAATCAATTACAAACCTTTTTTGTGATTTCAAGCCTCAGATAACCTGTTATCATCTACTCCTAACATTCATTGCATGTACCATCTGCATGATTATGAGGGTGCAATTCCATCCTTCCCCCTCTTCCCTCCACACATCTGCTCTTATTCTCTTCATGTACATTCCCCGACATGGATGTTGGGGTTCCCTCTCTTGATTCCCTCCCCTCTTCTGTTTACCATCCTAGAGGATGATGGTATTCTCATGAGTCCGTGTACATGGGACACACTTCCCGGGCGTTGCCCACGACACTTTATGCCAGCAATACTTCTCAATAACATGGGAGGCAAAGCTATTGATTTATTATGTCTATTATGGTATTTCAATTTGTGTAAATATTGTTTTTCTTGTTGATTGTATTATCTGTATTGGTATCACTGTTCTTGTGCTTATCATGCATAATTGATTTTTGTTCTCCCAACATAGAATTTCAGGGAATTTCTTCTTTCCCTTTTTTCCTTCTTGTCCTTTTTTTTTTTTTTGTCCTTCTCTTCCCTTTTTTCTTTCTTCCCCTCTTCTCCCCTTTTTTTTCTATCCCCTTTTCCATTTCTCTCTCTCCCCCCCCCTACAGATGCGCACACGATGTTGCACCGCGTAATTCACGTTCCGGGGTCTTGAGGCTCCCGCACGGACGCCCAAGGGTCCCCACTGACCCAGCCAGTATCCGGGCAAGGATCGGTGTCTGCCCACATGGAAGGGACCTTTTGAGTGCGACATCATGTGGCATTAAGTATGTCCCCATACCATTCATCCGCAAGAGCTGGAGGCTATGAGAGCCAGCACTGTGGTGTCAGCAAGGAAAGGTTTTCCTATGCTGTTGGCATCAACACAGGAAGTGACTTCACTTCCTGTTTCCCATGTCCCAGTCCGTGATTCAGGCCCCTCCCCCTTTTTTGTGTCCGTGGAGCGCCAGCAGGACGCGACGTCACACGCCACGTTTTGGGGGAAGTATTTAAATCCCACTTGGTGTATGCCATGAGGGGATTACACAGGGAGCCCACGCTGGACCGTGATCTGTATTACAGGTATTCACTGTCTTCAGCATTCATTTTAGACTGTATACTACATAGAAGTATACTTATTCATAGGGTCCATTGCCCATTTGGGTGTCTGTTCATTCTTAGGAGGAATCTTTATCCTTTGTTGTCCACCGTTGTGGGCGTTTGGACTTTGTCAACTAAAGCCCCGTTCTGAGGCAGGAAGCCTTTGTTAGCCCCAGGAGGGGTTAGTTCTATGATCCTTAATAGAACATACCCTTGGGTGAGGGTATGCCTATAATTATATTGTGTTATCATGTCCAATCCATACTGTTTCACTTAAGGGTTGTTTTTCTATGTTATACATTCATAGATACAGCAGGTTAGAGCATGTGCATATGAAGATCAGTTACCTCTCCAATCCCGGTTCCCATGGAGCTCCCTCTTCTGGTTTTTATTATATGAATTGAGGAAGGTGAGTGCATTTGTTTCCATAGGGCAGGATGCCCATGAATTTGCGCTACCTTTCCATATGTTCTACTTTACATATAAAGAAAATTCTTTCTGGTAAATAAGTAATTTAACATGTTTCAGGCATTTTATGAATTCTTGATCAAAACGTCTATACACCATTCCCCCATTAACAGGAACCTTTGACATTCCCTGAGCGGAGCGGAGCGACATCTGCGCACATGGAGGGTGCTGACTCCATTTTAGTATCCTCTATATCATCTTGAGGTATGGAGTGTTTTAGGAACAGTGGATTATTCCATTGACTCCTTTCTTTTCACTTTTTGTTTTATTTTCCCTTTTTCCTTTTCTTTCCTTTCCCTTTTCCCCCTTTCCCTTTTTTTTTTCTCACTTCTTGTTTGAAGAACCCTTATGTATGCCTTGCCAAGACCTATCTCCCTTTATATTGACATGTTAGAGAAAAACATACATTAGTATTGATTTTATATTACATCTAAAGTGGGAATTTTCTATTTCAATAATTCATTAAAATATTCTTCAATGTCCAGTCCTGATGAAGCCTTACAGGCGAAGCTGTTGAACACAAATGGACGTCATTGTCAACTATATACTATTATTTTCTGTTACATGTTAGGTAGTAGATGTATACCTGTAACGGTTAGTGAAATGTGTATATTAGTTTTTTTTATTTGATGTGATCAATACATTTTCTATTTTTTTTATAAATATCTTGTCGTATCCGCTGATATATTAGCACCTTTAAAGTCCCACATCCTGTTCTTCAAAAACTTCCCTGAAAGGTGAGTTTTCAGGGATCGCCTGAAGGTAGCAAGAGTAGAGGATAGCCGGACAGGTTGAGGTAGTGAGTTCCAGAGGATGGGAGAGGCTCTGAAGAAATCCTGGAGATGAGCATGGGAGGAGGAGATGAGAGAGCTTGACAGTAGGAGGTCTTGAGAAGAGCGGAGAGGACGGTTTGGGATATGTTTGGAGACAAGATTGGTGATGTAGCTCAGGGCAGAGTTGTGGATGGCTTTGTAGGTTGTGGTTTAGTATTTTGAATTTAATTCGCTGGGTGATCAGGAGCCAGTGTAGGGATTGGAGGAGGAGAGGTTTGGCAGACACAGTTGAGAAACACTCTAGAACAGTGTTTTTCAACTACAGTCTTCAAATCCGAATCCGGATTATCGACAAAAAGGTAATCTTCTCTTTAAACTATCAAAGAAGGGTCTTCTTTCTGGCTCTGACCATTCACTCAAAATGATGTCTGTCTGGTTTCTTATTTAAGTCTTAGTACATCAAATCGTGCTTGGAAAGCTCAGCCTCTTCCTTTTTTTGATTTCTAGAGCAGTGTTTCTCAACTACAGTCCTCAAGGTGCCCCAACAGGTCATGTTTTCAAGATTTCCCTCAGATGAAACAGCTGTGGTAATTTTTAAGGCAGTGAAACTGATCAAATCACCTGTACAAAATAATGGAGAGCCTGCTGCAGTGGTGCTTTGCCGGCTGTTCGGAGGCGCTACCCATTGATTTCCATAGGCAGTGGCGCTTTAGGAGCGGTGTCTACACCATTTTACCGTCCTGCCAGCGCACTGCTCCAGTGTGAAAGCACTCGGGCTTATACATTGGAGTGAAAGAAGAGGCATTTTTAAGGTGCTTTGCAGGCGCTATAGCGCCTGCAAAGCTCCACAGTGTGAAAGTAGCCTAAAGGTGTTTGCCAGCACAAGGTTTTAAACCTTGTGCTCACCTGAACATAGTGATTTATAGGTGCTTGAGCATTTTTTTTTTTTAGGCACCTGAGCGCTTTTTTGCATGTGTATGTAAGCATTTTAGAAGTATATTTCTAGCATTATACATGTGTTTTTCAAGCTTTATGCAAGTTTTAGGATATTGAGCATTTAGGAGCTTTGAGCAACAAAATATTCAGATGTGAATTGGGAGCAAAAGCAAGACTGAAATCGCAACCTGACTGCATTACAGTATTACAGTAATAAATGTGAAGGGTTTAAAATGGTTCTAAAGCCAAAGTGTTTTTTACCTTAATGCATTGCCTGCATTAAGGTAAAAAAAAATTTTTTTATGCCATTCTATCCTTTCCCTTTCCTGTATGAAGGGGAAGAGAGGGTAGTAGACAATCCAGTGCTGTGCATTGCTGCATCTCTTATCCCCTCTATTGCTCCTAACACAGGGATATGGGCAGCAGCAGAAGCCATTGACTCCTGCTGCTGTCAATCAAATGCAGTGTGTCTGTGGAGCATGGCTGCATAGAGGCACACAGCTCGGGAGCGAGCACGCACTGTGTGCCCTTTTAGCAAACAGCTTGCTATGAGGCAAACAAAGAAAAGGGGACCACAGAAGAGGAGGTTCGGGGCAGCTCTGTGCAATACCATTGCAGAGAGCGCGGGTGAGTATACCATGTTTATTATTTTAATTTAAAAAAAATAATCCTTTTTAGTAATGCTTTAAAAAGTTGGTCATTAAATTCCTATAGAAGGTTGGCAGGATGTTTCAAATTTTAATTGAAATAATTCTAACCCTTCCCCAGGCTATTCATTACTTTGGCAAAATGTCTGAAGTTGTGTTATGTAAAAAAAAAAACGTATTTTTGTATCAAAACAAATTAAATGTCTGTATTTTGTTTGTTTTTTTAGGCTCTGCAGTCTGACTCTTAAGAAGCTGCTGGTTGTAAAAGAACTGGATAAGGAACTTATTTCGGTGGTTATTGCTGTAAAAATGCAAGTAAGCACACATTCTACTAACAGTAGATCATAGCGTTTTTTTATTTTTTGCTGAAGTTTACACGGTTTTAGTACACCCCTTACACAAAACGCTAAACAGTTAATACGTTTGTGATATTCCTTACCATTGAAGAGAAATATTCCTTACCTTTTGAAGAGAAATTTAATTACTCTTTCGTTGATGGACCAACACAGCTTCTCTATTGACAAAGTGGGTATTATCCGTTAATTAGGAGTGACTAGGCAGAAAACTTGTAAAAAGTGTTGCATCACACCTTCTACAGTACCGCCCAGGGGGCGGACCCTCTGGGTATATCCCCTCAGTCTGCATCTCGCAGATCAGTTTTTTTTCTGTCTAGCAAGGAGTAGGACATGGCTCCCTTCGGGCCCATGTGGTCGAGGGGGAAAAATACGTTTTTTTTCTACATTTTGCTTTTTGTTTGTTTCCTGCGATCTTCGATCAACTGCCGACTGGGTGACAGGCTGGATCCTCGATCCTTGTAGTCCCCCCCCAGTTTCGGCCATCGAGCGTGTGCCGACCCTAGCTACACGCTGGGTTTTCCACGACATACGCGTTGCCCTGCAGAGAAAGGGAGCCGCTCAGGTGTAGATATCCTCCAAACGACCTCCTCCCAGCAACCAAGGGTGCAAGCAATGCAAGTATGAGCAAAACAGGAAAAGGATTTTTCTGGATAGCAGCACTCCAAGATAAAAAGCCTTTATTTCAAAAGTCCAGGAATCCAAAGCATACACTGCACATCACGACACACTGATCAAATATTAGCTGACATGTTTCACATCAAATGATGCTTACTCACTATGAGTAAGCATCATTTGATGTGAAACATGTCAGCTAATCTTTGATCAGTGTGTCGTGATGTGCAGTGTATGCTTTGGAGTCCTGGACTTTTGAAATAAAGGCTTTTTATCTTGGAGTGCTGCTATCCAGAAAAATCCTTTTCCTGTTTTGCTCATACGCGTTGCCCTACGGGTAGCCGGTGAGCTTACACTCCAGGGCTTGCATCGGACTGCTCAGCTTCGGCTGACCTTACGCCTGAGTCGCAGCAGCCTGTCCGGTGAGTGTCGCGCTCCGGGGCATACATATGATCGCTCCTCAGGGTCCAATCACAGCATGCCTGACCGACAGTCACCTTCCGTGCACGGATGATGATCTGTTTTGGAATGTCTTCCAGCATAAGACATGCAGGATAGGTAAGTAGCTCCCCTGCTTCGGCAGGGTGACTTGGCTGGACATTCCTGGAGAGATAAAGTAAGTGCTTGTGGCCCCTTTCTGTCTTCTCTCCCTGCCCTCCCTCCTCCCTGGGCTCTGACTAAGGTTGCTGGGTGCTGGGGGTCACCTAGGGGTTCCATCTGGTGCGGGGCTGGCTGTAACTATGCATTTAAAAAAATGTAATTTCTGCTTACCTGTATGTGCTTCTTCCCCCTCCATGCTGTCGGCGGCCATTTTGCAGTGGTCCATGCCTGTTTCGGCCTCTAGTGACTGTCGGCCATTTTCCTGTAGTTTTGCGCCTAGAGCTAGATATCACTGCTCGTTGCCATTTTCTTGTGGTTCACACCGCTTTGGCCTCTATCGATGTTTTTTCCCCTGAAACACCTGAATTGGCAGCGGGTACCCCTGAGGTATCTATGGGCGCTATGTCGGCAATCCTAGAGGCCTTTGCTGCCCGGGTGGAAGCAGCACACGGGAATACAGGGGGTAGTAAACGCCCCCGTCCCCTGCAATCTTCTGGGGCTAATTCTGATGCAGAACCAGGTCCAGCTATTGCTCATGACCCGGGTTCTGATGCATCAGAGACTGCAGACCGTGACCAAGCGGACAGTGAGATTGACTCCAAGTCCAGGTCAATACGCGAGAAGGCTTTGGTATCTGACCTTATTACTGCAGTGCGGGATAAGCTAAAAATGGAAAATACTGCTGAAACAGCAGAAACTCCTGTCCCTTTCGGGTTCCGTAAACCTCCCCGCACTGCTAAGGTGTTCCCTTGTGTGTCTTATTTTGATGAGCTCTTATACAAGGAGTGGGAAAACCCACTAAGGGTTTTAACATCCCCAAATAATTTTGCGGTACGGTATCCATTTGAGGAGAGTTTTCTGAAGAAATGGACCTCCCCCTATAGTAGACCCTGCGGATACTATTCCCCTGCTGTCAAAAGCTTCAGTTTATGCAGTAGCAATACGCCGCCTGATCTGGCTAAAAGGCTGGTCTGCGGACCAGGCCTCCAAAAAAGCCCTGTTAGATCTGCCTTTTAAGGGTGACAGACTTTTTGGGGACTCTCTGGATGACATCATCAAGGATGCCACAGGAGGTAAAAGCACTTTGCTTCCTTAAACTAAGTAGAGTAAGGGACCACGCCAAGGGCAGGGACCCTCCTTTACTGCACGCAAATGTTTTTTTCGTCTGCCCAGGGCGACAGGGAGAAGACCCCAGGCCGACAAGGCGCCTGCCCAAGGACAGAAGCGTCCTTGGCTCCACAAACCCAACAAGCCTGCGGACAAATCTGCATCCGCATGAAGGTCCGCCTCCACCCAGCTCTCGGGTGGGGGGACGTCTTCACAAATTCACTACTCAGTGGACAGCTCTAATCTCCGACAGGTGGGTTTGCGAAGTAATCTCCTCAAGCTACAAGATAGAATTTCTCTTGTCCACCGGACAGATTCTTTCCCTCCAACCTCCAGCTACAGCTGACCCGTCGGGAGGCCCAGTTTGGGGCGGTCCAGGGTCTGCTGGAACGCGGGGTGGTCATTCCAGTTCCAGAACAGGAACGGGGTCAGGGTTTTTACTCAAATCTGTTCATTGTGCCAAAGGAGGAGGGGGTTCGTCCAATCTTGGATCTCGGGGCCCTCAAATGCTTTGTGTGAAGGTACAAAGATTTCGGATGGAGTCGGTTCGATCTGTAGTCACTGCTCTCCATCCGGGAGACTTTATGGCCTCCTTGGACATCAAGGATGCATACCTGCATGTTCCCATATACTCCAGACACCAGAGGTTTCTGCGATTCGCAATCGAGAAGAACCACTATCAGTTTGTGGCCCTCCCGTTTGGCCTGGCTTTGGCACACAGGACATTCACCAAGGTGCTTGCGCCGATTCTGGCACTCCTAAGACAGCGGGGCATCGCTATCATAGGCTACTTGGACGACCTTCTTCTGAAGATCCCTTCAAGCTCAGAATTAGAGGTAAGCGTGTCCATTACCTGTCAGACTCTTCGAGACTGTGGTTGGATACTAAACATGCAAAAGTCAGTATTGGTGCAGACTCAACGCCTAGTGTACCTGGGGTTGATTCTGGATTCCTCAGAGGCAAAAGTATTCCTCCCTGTGGAAAAGTTACAGACCCTTCGGGCTGCAGTGCGGCAGTTGACATCCAAGAGTTGGTCGTCAATCTGCTTTTGCGTGCGAGCATTAGGCCTCATGGTAGCCTCCTTCGAGGCGGTCCCATATGCTCAATATCACACTCGTGTGTTACAGAAGGAAGTTCTGTCCAGATGGAACAAATGTCCATCATCTCTGAATTATCAAATCCGGGTAAGCCACCTAGTCAGGAGATCTCTGGTATGGTGGCTGACATCACCGGCTCTGCTAGCCGGGAAGTCAATTTCTTCCTGTGTACTGGATAGTGATCACGTCGGACGCCAGCCTTACAGGTTGGGGTGGAGTCTGGGGTTTTCAATCGTCGCAAGGTCGCTGGACCCCAGAGGAATCCCGCCTGCTGATCAATGTCCTGGAAATTCGGGCGATCAGGCTGTGCCTCTTCAGATGGTCTCAGAGGCTGCAAGGGCGGCCAGTCAGGATCCAGTCAGACAACCCCACAGCAGTGGCAGATGTCAATCATCAAGGAGGAACAAGAAGCTCAGCTGCAGCATCGGAGATCTCTCACATCCTGAGGTGGGCAGAAAGGAGCGTACAGGCACTGTCGGCTGTGTACATTCCGGGTGTGGAGAATTGGCAGGCGGACTACCTGAGTCGCCAAATGCTGGACCAGGGAGAATGGTCCTTACACCCGGAAGTGTTCCAGCTCCTCTGCCAAAGATGGGGCACGCCAAACATAGACCTTCTGGCTTCCCGACTCAATCGGAAGGTATTGAGGTTTGTGGCCCGGTCAAGCGACCCATGGGCAGACGCAACGGATGCGTTGGTGGCATTGTTGGGTCAGTATCGGCTAATATATGCCTTCCCTCCCTTAAGGCTTCTTCCCCCATCTGCTTCGCAGAGTGGAGGCAGAAGGAATTCCAATGATCCTGATCGCTCCAGATTGGCCTCAGCATCCCTGGTACGCCGATCTAGTACGTCTGGTAGCAGACGTCCCTTGGCGCCTACCACTACGGGAGGACCTGCTGTCGCAAGGTCCCATACTCCATCCTGCTTTACGGTCACTGGCTTTAACGGCATGGCTATTGAGAACCAGGTACTGAGAGACAGGGGCCTGTCAGATTCAGTAATCTCTACTATGAGAAGTGCTCGGAAGCCGTCCTCTAGGAAGGTTTATCATCGCACTTGGAAGGCCTACATCTCCATGTGTGAGGAGATGAAGTGGCATCCGCGTACTTATTTGGTCTCCAGAATCCTGCCGTATTTACAGCGTGGGGTGGACCAAAGGCTTGCCTTAAGTACGATTTAAGGGACAGGTATCTGCCCTGGCTGTCCTTTTTTCAGCGACCCCTGGCGACTCACACACTCGTGAGTACATTTGTGCAGTGGGTTCGACATGTGGCTCTTCCGATCCGCCCCCCGCTACCTCCGTGGGACTTAAACCTGGTCCTCTCTGTGCTTCAGAAGGCACCATTTGAGAATATTAGGGATATTCCCTTGTTGACACTTTCTCAGAAAGTGGTCTTTTTGGTGGCTGTTACGTCAGACGAGTTTCTGAACTGGCAGCCTTGTCAGCCAAGGCTCCCTATTTGATCTTCCACAAGGATAAGGTGGTGCTACGGCCGCAGCCTTCCTTTCTTCCAAAAGTCGTTTCAGCTTTTCATCTCAACGAAGACATTGTACTTCCATCCTTGTGTCCTCATCCCTCGAATCCTAAGGAGTCGGCGTTGCATTCCTTGGACGTTGTCTGAGCTTTGAGAGTATACTTATCTGCTACTTCCCTGTTCCGGAAGTCAGACTCTCACTGTTTGTTTCGGTGGCTGGTCCCAAGAAGGGCCAAGCAGTTTCGTCGGCCACCATCTCTAGGTGGATCCGATAGATAGTAATCCAGGCTTACGTCTTAAAGGGTCAAGCGCCTCCCTTTCCTGTCACGGCGCATTCGACCAGGGCAATAGTTGCCTCTTGGGCTTTCCGACATCAAGCGTCTGTTTCCCAATTATGTAAAGCGGCGACTTGGTCGTCCGCTCACACTTTAACTAAATTCTACAAAGTTGATGTAGGTGCATCTTCGGATGCCTTTTTCGGCCGCAAAGTTTTGCAGGCGGCTGTTTAGAGTTGCAACTCCTCCATTGGAGGAGTGCTGTTTTGGGGTGAAGTTTATTTTAATGCTGTTACCACCCCTCGTTTTTTTTCTCTGACACTGCTTTGTCCATGAACGAAAGAGTAAATAGGATTTTTTTTTTTTACTCACCGTAAAATCCTTTTCTCTGAGTTCATGGACCGACACAGCACCCACCCCTCCTTTTAAGTTTGTACTACTTTTTGACGAACTGATCTGCGAGATGCAGACTGAGGGGATATACCCAGAGGTATATGAAAAAAGCAGTGCAGCGCTAAAATCGCATTATAATAAAAACGTCCAAACAGTACAAGAGTTCAGAATTTATAGGAAAATATTGATGAGTGGAACATCAAGAAGATAGAAGGATCCTCTAATCGTGAAACAATGTGATTGATAATGATCATAAGTGAAGTCACTTCCGTGTATAACCGCCACCAGGTGTACAGGCCGCTCACCTTAAAGCATGGACCTCTGTTTTACCAGAAGGTCAAAACTGCAGTCCCTTAACAAGGGTAATAATAAAGATGAGAGGGTAGTCCTCATACGATCCTTCAATCACAGTCCTCACTCACTCGGTAATATCCAAAACGAACTCATACGTTAGCGTAGTTACATGCAAAATTCCAAAAGAAATACATAGTGCTCTCCATATAAAACACTTGATTTATTGAATAAAAATTGGTTACTCACAAGCAATGCACAGATAGCCCTGTGCCAAGCTGATGTTCATGTAACAAAGGTATAAAACCAGGTAGATGGCTGTCCTGACGACATATGGCCCCTCGCACGCGTATCGTCCGTAGGCAAGGACTTCCTCAGCGAAATGTAATGGAGCCAGCATATCAGTCTCTTTATATAAGCCATATACCAGGTGTGTGCAATATCTAAAAAATGGGAATAATATCCCGCCCCTTCTATAAGGATTATGAGACAAGCGCCCCCATTGGATATTATCAGATGAGCCAAAAGACATAGGCTGACCACAATTGGCTTAAGGGCATATGGGATACAGAGTGCTTCCAGGAGGAAGCCTCCATCTGATCAACCACTGTGCCTATCATCGGCGCGTACACAGGGGATAACGCCTCCCATTCGAATTACTTCCGGGTAGGCGCTCCCCACGTGATCCGCCGTCGCCATGACAGCGGTACAAACATACTATGTTCATTTCCGCCCATAGCGTCTCCGTGAAACAGGGGGCGGGGCGCACTGATCACATGGTGACAGAGTGTCAGCAAGGGATGCAGGGGGAGAATCCCCTTATACGCAGAGTGTTATAACCGCTGACTACAACATCAGAAAGGGTCAAACATCTAAGAAACATCCCCCAATCACTAACATAAATGATATATAGAAAGGGGCATGTATTGCTGCAACCGGACATTGGAATTAATGGCATATCACTAGTGCTATACACCCAGTGCTGCCATCAAGTGTCCAGAGTCAGCACTACAAATCAAATAAAAATAAAGTAAAAAGCACTGATGTCCATTAATGTCTAAAAACTGATGGGGGTACTATATCAATATGAAAATTAATATAAAATTATTGCGATCAACATATAAGTGGACCAAATGATCCGACCATATATAGGGCACAATAGTCAATAACTATGGAGATTCTGCAACATCCCCCCTCTAGTAATTAGTTTAAGGGACCGTTAGGACCTCTTAATAAAACCAACAATAGTGACAAAAAGGACAACCTCTGCTTTGAGAGTAATAAAACGGTCATAAATAGACCTGTAAAATTAATATAGACGTCAGCACAACCATCTAACCTGTGTACAAATGTAACATATAAAAAACACTAAAACAAAGTAAAGATACTAGCGGTCAGAAATAAAACAATTGAGGTCAAACTCAACATTTAACCCCAATGGGACCCCCACTTTTAATTCATACACCCAAAAAGACTCTCGTCGGCTGAGATGCCGAATGAAGTTCCCTCCCCTCCAGTGGTTCGTCACCTTCTCTATCCCCCAGAACTGCAGCCCAGCTGGGCTACGGTTATGGTGGAGCCGGAAGTGTTTTGAGACATTGTGTGTAACCAACCCCCTTTTAATATTGTTGACATGTTCCCCTATCCTGACATGAAGGGGCCTGGACGTCCTGCCAACATATTGTAAGCCACAGTCACACTGTAGCATATACACGACCCCAGTTGTATCACAGGTAATTAGATCCTTGATCTTATAATTTTTTCCAGTTGCTGATGCCACAAATTCCTTCCGCTTCTTTAAATTCTTTCTGGCCTGTCGTCATGGTGGGCAACGACCACATTTATGAAAGCCAGTCAGAAAATCAAAGATCCTATTCTCAGATTGAGTAGGGGGGTCAATGACCCCAGGGGCTAACTTATCCCTTAATGAAGGTGCTTTTTTGTAAATAAATTGTGGACGATCAGGAAGTAGGGGGCCTAAAATCCTGTCATGCTTGAGGATTGGCCAGTGCTTATGTACGATCCTCTCGAACTTTCTATACTGGATATTAAAATCAAGAATCATTCTTGTCTTAATGGGATCATTCTGATTATTCTTAGGGACATTTGACACGAGTGCTTTTCTGTCCAGATTACGAACATTCTCAATCTCTATACCTAGGTTGTTCATATCATATCCTTTTTCAATGAACCTTGAGGCCAACACCTGAGATTGTGTATCAAAATCATCTACATTGGTGCAATTGCGCCTTAGGCGGATAAACTGACCTCTCGGTATATTGCACAACCATTTGGAATGGTGGCAGCTTTCAATAGGTATAAAGGCGTTTCTGTCTGTGACCTTAAAGTGGGTGATCATATTGATCCTATCCCCGCTTTTAGTTAGGTCAAGATCCAGAAACACCAATCTATCTGAACTGATGTTCCATGTCAGAACAATGTTCTTACTGTTGGAATTCAGCTTGGTAGCAAACCTATCAAAGCTTGCTCTATCTCCATCCCAGACCATAATGAGGTCATCAATATACCTCTGGTAGCATATCAATTGGGGGGGTTTGTTCTTATAGACGGCCTCTTCCTCCCAGTGTGCCATAAATAAATTGCCAACACTGGGAGCAAACCGTGCCCCCATAGCTACCCCTCTTGTCTGGAGAAAAAATTGCCTGTTGTACCAAAAGTAGTTCTTTGATAGACAAAAGGTAAGACTATCAATCAGAAAATTCCGATGTCGTCTGGAAAAACCAGAAGATGCTAATGCCCAATTAACCGAGGATAAAGCATCCTCATGGCTGATAATCGTATACAATGAACTGACGTCGGCCAAAATCAGAAGGCAAGAGGACGTAATGGTTAGAGACTCCAAAATTTGTATAACATGTTTGGTATCTTTGAGAAATGAGTTCGTCTTTGTCACCAACGGTTGGAGAAAGGTATCTATATAGTGACCAAGTCTGGAGGTGACAGAGTCTATCCCATTCACTATGGGTCTTCCGGGGGGATTAATACTGTCTTTGTGGACCTTTGGAAGAAAATATATGATTGGTGTACGGCAAAAAAAGAGGATCCAGGTAGAGTGCCTCTTTTATAGTTAACACTCCTATATGTTTCCCCCTCTCTACTAGAAAGTGGAGTTCTCCTTTAAATTCCAGCATAGGATCTCTAGACATAATGCTATAAGTGTTGGTATCACTAAGGAGATTGTCCATTTCATTCTTGTAGTAAGCCTTGCTTAATACCACAAGCCCCCCCCCCCTTGTCAGCAGGTCGTATAACTAGGTCCTTTCTCTCCGTCAGTGATTGTATACCGTTCTGGATATAGACAGGATCGTTCGCTTTACGGATTTTTAACGCCTCTAAATCCCTCGCCACCATATTCTTAAACACCTCAATATGCTTGGTGTCTGAGGTAGGTGGATTGAAAACGGATTTATTCCGCAAAGAAGAATGATGACCAGTCTGGCTAATTGGCGCACTAAGCGTCCTAGTGGAAGGAGTATTGAGGAAGTACTTCTTAATGTTCAAACTACGGATACATTTCTGCAAGTTAACATACGTTTGAAATTTGTTTAAATTGCGGGTAGGGGCATATTTAAGACCCTTATCCAATACTTTAATTTCATCTTCATTAAGGGGTGTTCCACTTAAATTGAATATCCCTGCACCTATTGGGGCTTTACTCTTTTTTTGAGTTCGCCTGCCTCCTCTCCTTCCTCTCTTGCTTTTCTTTTTCGCAGGGGCACCCCTTCCTGAGTGGGTTGTTGGGATTGAGTCCCCCGCCAGCCTCCTGGATTGGGAGGAATGAAGGGGGCACCCCTCCCTGTACCTCTCGGGGCTCCGCGAAAATCCCCTCTCCCACGGGGACCCCTGTATGCCAGGGGCGAGAAGCGATTATGTATAGGTACTTGGTTAGTGTGTTGTGACGGAACGAGACCTCCATAGGAGAAAGTATCATGATTATTCTGTGCATAACCATTCTGATAAGGGTAAGATCGATTACCTCTATCCACATAGGGACCGTTACCCTCACTCATATATGAGTAATTAGGCTGCTGTTGCTGGTAGCCACCATAAGTATCACTCCCCCTTGGAGGTGCATTATATGCCTGTTGCCGATATGGGGAATGATGGTAGCCGCCTCTCTTACCCCGTCCTCTTTTGTTTTTGCCCTTTTTGTTATTGAAGACTTCTTGGTACTGACCATCATTAATGGGAGTTCCTGCACCCGGATGTTCCAAATTGTCATAGACATAGACCTCACCCCCCCTGGGAGTAGGGAGTGGGGTGTCGGCCATATCCACATTAGAAGGGTCAGGATTCACCTGTGTGGAATTTATATCTGTGGATAGCACTTGCCACTTAAACACACTATTTCTCTTACCATCCATGGACTGACACGGTGTCTCTTTACACTTTACACGTGGGTTATGTCCCTGCTTGCAGGAGAAGACCTAGGCAGAATGTGAAATGTTATACATACATTCTAAAAGCCAGAGCTGAACAGCCCCACCCAGGGGGCGGTCTCTCCGGACATAACCCTCCCACTACAGTCAGCAGACTTCAGTTTTTTTCTGCCTAGCAGAAGGAGAAGACGTGGCTCTCTCAGGAGCCAGTCTCCTGACCTATTTTTATTCCTTTTCTGGAATTCTTTTTTATTTTATTTTTGAGAATTTTCTATCAAATGTCGGCTGGGCAACAGGTTGGGTACAAGATATCCTCGTAGTCTTCCCTGTCCGACCATCGAGCGTGCTGATCCTCGCCTTGTGTGCGTGAGACTCAGTTCACGACAGGCCCCATGACTCCAGGGGTGGCCGGGTTTGCTTTCATGCTCCCACGGTCCTCTCAAGACTGAACAGTTCCTGACTGACTGTATCTTTCGCGGTGGACCGGGCCGACAGCTACTCAGTACTGCACTGTGATAGTCCTGTCAGAAACACACCAGTGGGTCCCTCAGGGGACGGGTAAGTAGTCTCTCCTGCCTGCAGCTGAGTACAAAAGGCTGTGTGTTTCTCTGTGGGGGATTTTCCCTGTCTCCCCCTGTATTTCATTGTCACTCTCTGTCACCATTGCTGGCGCTGTGCTGTGTGGGGTGCCTGGGGGTCACGCTGTTCTTGGAGGGGCTAATGCTGGTCTGCAGATATGCTTGGGGCCTTTTTTGTGTATTTTGGGGCCTGAGCGCCGAGTGGCGCTGTGTGTGCTGTTTTTTCACTTTTGCTGAGTCATGGCGGCCATCTTGCCGCGGATCGCCTCAGTGAAGTGCGGTGGCCATTTTCTTGTAGCCCGCGCGCTCTTCAGCACTAGTTTTGGCCTCTAGCGCTGCTGTAACAGCGCGAATCTCCTCACAATCTCTTCACAGCTCACCAGCGCTGACACAGCGCGGTACAGACAGCGGAACTGAGCGGTCCCTGGTCCGGTTTGGTGAGTCCCTGGGCGCCCCCTCCTCAGTCAGCACAGCCTGTGGGTGGACTTTTTATCTGAGGAGTCTCAGAGGGGGGCAATATGGAGTCTCTGTCACCAGCTTCCCCTAAATGTCAGTGGACAACAGGCAGTGCTTCAGCACCTGCGGTCCCTAGGGACCAGTTGTGCGCAGTCCTGGAATCATTTCTGACCAGGATGGGAGCTGTGTGCAAGGGAGCAAAAAAAGCGCCCTCTCCCCACTTTACTTCATGAGGGCAGTGCGCTGATTCAGATATGGGCCTAGCCACTACCGCTCAGGACCCTAGTTCTGAATGTATTGGATGGTTTTGAACAGGACATTCCTTATGAGGAAAACTCCAGTTCTGAGTCAGTAAATGACAGGGCGCTTGTTAGTGTACTCATGACTGCGGTGAGGGACACTCTCAAGCTAAAATGCTGCGGATACAGTCTCCTTTTGGTTCTTTTAAGGCCAGGCCTTCTAAAGAGGTTTTTCCATATGTAACTTTCTTTGACCAACTCATTGATAAGGTCTGGGAAAAGCCGCAGAAGGATTTTTTTATGGTCCCGCGGCGTTTGTCTATCAGATACCCCTTGAAGATGCCCTACTTAAAAAGTGGGCTTCTCCCCCAGGGTCGACCCTCCAGTCGCCCGGTTGAACAAGGCCATCACTCTCCCGATGGAGGGGACTCCTGCATTCGAGGACCCCACTGACAGGAGGTCAGAAGTGGTGAGCAGAGCCATGTTTGCCTTGTTGGGATCCGCCCTACGGCCTGTGGTAGCGGCGACCCTTGTGTCTTAAACACTTACAGGTTGGGCAAAAATGTTGCACCTAGCTGTACAGGAGCATAATCTTTCTCCAGACACAGTTGCTTTGGCCCACCAACTGGTTCAGGGCCTGGTTTATGTGTGCAACGCCACGTTGGACGCGGCCCCTTTAATATCCAGGGCCTCTGTCTCGGCGGTGGTATTGCGTCGTCTTATCTGGTTGAAGTTCTGGTCTGCTGACCTAGCCTTAGGAAGCTCCTGACGGATCTACCATTTAAAGGTGGTAGACCTTTCGGTGCTGCTCTGGATGACATCGTCATGGATGTCATGGGAGGTAAAAGCACTTTTCTTCGTTAGACTAGCAAGGGTGAGGAGGCCCGCCGCAAACGGGGGCCTTCCTTTCCAGCAAAACGGGGTTTTTTCGTCAGTCAGTCCACGGGTAGGCCCTCTCAGACTGACGGCAGTGCGGCTGGTGGGCACAAGTGCCCCTGGGTGCGTAAGCCGAACAAGTGGCTCCCAAGCCCACCTCCGCGTGAAGTCTTGCCTCCGCCCGACTCTGGGGTGGAGGGACGACTTCGCAGGTCACGAATCGGTGGTCCTCCCGAATCTCCGACTGGTGGGTGTGCGAGGTGGTCACCTCAGGATACAGGATAGTATTCCGATCCTGGCCCCCAGACAGATTCTTTCCCTCAAATCTTCCTCTCCTTCCTACCTGTCGGGCAGCCCTCTTGGGGGCTGTGGGCTGTACAGGATTTGATCAGGTCCGGAGTGATTGTGCCGGTTCCGTCACAGGAGAGTTTTCAGGGATTCTACTTGAATCTGTTTGTCGTCCCAAAAATAGGACGTGGTTCGACCTATCCTGGACCTCAAGGCCCTGAATGCCTTCGAGAAGGTGCAGAAATTCCGCATGGAATCCATTCGCACGGTGATCGCTACACTCCACCAAAGGGATTTTCTTCTGGCGTCCTTGGACTTCAAGGACGCCTACTTGCATGTTCCGATCTGCGCAAGTCACCAGAAGTTTCTGCGCTTTGCGATCAGCGAAGTCCACTATCGATTGTGGCTCTTCCTTTCGGCCTAGCCTCGGCACCAAGGGTGTTCACCAAGGTGCTTGCTCCGGTTCTAGCCTTCTGTTACAGCAAGGTATTGCTGTCATGGGCTATCTGGACGATCTTCTGCTAAGAGCAGAAAGTGGATCAGACTTAGAGGAAAGGTGACTATCGTCAATTAGACCCTCAGGGACTCGGGTGGTTCCTGAACATTCAGGAGTCAGTCCTGGTCCCGACTCAGTGTCTGGAGTATCTAGTTCTGATTCTGGACTCCTTGGAGGCAAAGGTATCCTACCTCTGGAGAAGTTGCTGACACTTCAGTCTGCGGTGCGGGTGCTGACATCCCAAAAATGGTTGTCAATCCGTTTTTTGCATGAGAGTCCCGAGACTCGTGGTGGCCTCCTTCGCGGCCGTTCCGTATGCCCAATCACACACCAGGGCATTGCAGAGGGCAGGAAGCTCCTGTCCCTGCGGTTAGTGAACCGGACTGGCATGCAGAACCTCACAGGTTCGATCCCACATGGAGCAACCGCTAAATAACATTGCAGAAGGAGATCTTGTCCACCTGGGACAAATCCCCGTTGTCCTTGGATCTTCAGATCCAGGTGATTCACCTGGTCAGGGCGCCCCTGACATGGTGGTTGAGATCCTCGGCTCTTCGGTCCGGAAAGTCGTTCCCCCTCCCATCCAATGGACGGTAACCACGACGGACACCAGCCTGACGGGCTGGTGTGGAGTCTGGGGAGTCCTGTCGGCTCAGGCCTTGGACTCCGGACGAGCCCGTTTAACAATCACTGTTCTGGAAATACGGGCCATCGGACTGTGTCTCTCCTCAGGTCGGAGAGAGTATGGGGTCACTCGATCAGGAGCCAGTCAGACACCGCCACGGCGTTGGCGTATGTAAACCATCAAGGGGGAACTCGGAGCTCAGCTGCGGCTTCCGAGGTAGTCCGTATCCTGAAGAGGGCCGGAAGAAACGTGCCGGCTCTGTAGGCCATTTTACATTCTGGGCATAGACAATGGGCAGGCGGACTATCTGAGTCGCCAATCGCCAGACACCGGACCAAGAAGAGTGGTCCTTGCATATTTCAACTCCTTTACCGACGGTGGGGCACGCCGGATGTGGACCTGATGGCCTCTCGACTCAATCGCAAGGGTCAAGGTTGTGGCCAGATCCAGGGATCCTTGGGCGATGCCTCGGATGCGTTGGTGGCCCCATAGGGTCCTTATCGCCTGATATAAACTCTAGCGATCCTAATTGTTCCGGATTGGCCTCAGCATCACTGGTACGCTGATCTGGCACGTCTCGTCGCGGACGTTCCCTGGCGGTTGCCGATGAGGGAGGACCTTCAGTCTCAAGGTCCTAGGTTTCACCCGGCTTACAGTCTCTGGCTTTGGCTTTAACGGCAGGGCTGTTAAAAGCCAGGTGTTGAGGGACCGAGGTCTCTCGGACTCGGTCATTTTGACCATGTTAAGGACACGGAAGTCTTCCTCCAGGCAGATCTATCACCGTGCCTGGAAAGCTTATATCGCCATGTGCGAAACGCTGGACTGGCGTCCTCGGACGTATTCCGTCCCCAGAATCCTGCGTCCTCTGCAGTGTGGAGTGACCCAAAAGCTTGCTTTGAGTACCATAAAGGATCATATTTCGGCCTTGGCCGTCTTCTTTCAGCGACCTCTAGCGTGTCATTTTTCTTGGTTAGCACCTTGTGTTGGGGGTCCGCCATGTGCTCCCTCCTGTCAAGCCTCCTCTCCCACCGTGGGATCTGAATTTGATGCTCTCGGTCCTCCAGGAACCTCCTTTTGGGAATATCCGGGATATTCCCCTCTTGTCTTGTCTCAGAAGGTGGCCTTTTTAGTGGCAATCACTTCTGTTTGACGAGTGTTTGAGTTGGCGGCTTTGTCCTGCAAGTCGCCATATTTGGTCATCCATAGGGATAAGGCGGTGTTGCATCCGCGACCTTCCTTTTTTGCCAAAGGTGGTGTCGACCTTTCACCTACATGAGGACATTGCCCTCCCGTCCTTGTGTCCTCACCCATCACATCACAGAGAGTTTGCGCTGCACATATTGGAGGTGGTACGAGCCTTACGGGTGTACCTGTCTGCTACTGCTTCTATTCGGAAGTCCGACTCACTGTTTGTGACTGTCTCTGGTCCATAACAGGGCCAAGCGGTTTCGTCTGCCATCATTTTTAGGGGAATCAGACAAACCGTCATTCAAGCCTATGCTCTCAAAGGGCGGGTGCCTCCCTTTCCGGTTACGGCGCATTCCACCAGGGCAATTGGTGCTTCCTGAGTTTCCCGACATCAAGCGTCGGTTGCACAAGTGTGCAAGGCGGCGACCTGGTCGTCTGTTCATGCCTTTTAAGTTTTTTATATGGTTAATGTGGCTGCATCTTCGGATGCTTCCTTCGGCCGCAGGGTGTTGCAGGCCGCTGTTTAAAGTTGCGACTCCTCCGTTGAGGAGCTCTGCCTTATTGGAGTGAAGTTTTGGTTTTTCCATTTATACTGCTCCCATCCCTCTTGACACTGCTTTGGGACATTCCACGTGTAAAGTGTAAAGAGACACCGTGTCAGTCCATGGATGGTAAGAGAAAATAGGATTTTTTGTACTCACCGTAAAATCCTTTTCTCTGACATCCATGGACTGACACGGCACCCACCCTTCCTTTTAAGTTTGTACTGCTTTGTTACGAACTGAAGTCTGCTGACTGTAGTGGGAGGGTTATGTCCGGAGGGACCGCCCCCTGGGTGGGGCTGTTCAGCTCTGGCTTTTAGAATGTATGTATAACATTTCACATTCTGCCTAGGTCTTCTCCTGCAAGCAGGGACATAACCCACGTGTAAAGTGTAAAGAGACACCGTGTCAGTCCATGGATGTCAGAGAAAAGGATTTTACGGTGAGTACAAAAAATCCTATTTTTTCCCAAAGTCATCTAGGTCTCTAATGAACTTTTTCTTCTTTTTGTTTTGAGTCTCGGTGTCCCATTTGACTAATCTATTTTTCAAGTCCGTAGATAATCTCACGAACTCCTCAGACTCCTTGAAAGGTTCCAAGGTAGTCCTCAGGTCCCTAATTTGGGCCTCTAGCATTTTCATTTTTCTTTGTTTTCTTAATAACAAAAATTCTAATAATTCCAAACCTTTTTTGATGAAGAAATTCCCCCATTCTGTGTTGGCCTCATCATCCATAAGACCATCGTTAGGTGGGACATCCCACCGCAGACGTCTCGGGATAATTTTCGCTACTAGGTATTGTTCAAAGGTAATGATATCCCACCAAGTCTTAACCTTTTTTTCTAAAACGTGCCCTAGTTTTCTAAAGGTGTGTGTGAGTTCATTTCCTTCCCCAGTAGTTTGATTCCTAGAGAAAATATCTCCAATTTTAACCTCCCTCTTTTCCAAATATTGGAAAATTTCCATGGTAATGCTGCTAGACTGTAATATATTGAAAAACAGAACAGTAGTAAAAAGAACCAGACAGCGCAAAACCAACCTATCACAATGCTGCTGAACACTGAAGGTCAATATAAAAAAATCCTTAAATGAAACGTATATGAAAAAAGCAGTGCAGCGCTAAAATCGCATTATAATAAAAACGTCCAAACAGTACAAGAGTTCAGAATTTATAGGAAAATATTGATGAGTGGAACATCAAGAAGATAGGATACTCTAATCGTGAAACAGGGTGATTGATAATGATCATAAGTGAAGTCACTTCCGTGTATAACCGCCACCAGGTGTACAGGCCGCTCACCTTAAAGCATGGACCTCTGTTTTACCAGAAGGTCAAAACTGCAGTCCCTTAACAAGGGTAATAATAAAGATGAGAGGGTAGTCCTCATACGATCCTTCAATCACAGTCCTCACTCACTCGGTATTATCCAAAACGAACTCATACGTTAGCGTAGTTACATGCAAAATTCCAAAAGAAATACATAGTGCTCTCCATATAAAACACTTAAAGTAATTACTAGAGGGGGGATGTTGCAGAATCTCCATAGTTATTGACTATTGTGCCCTATATATGGTCGGATCATTTGGTCCACTTATATGTTGATCGCAATAATTTTATATTAATTTTCATATTGATATAGTACCCCCATCAGTTTTTAGACATTAATGGACATCAGTGCTTTTTACTTTTTTTTTATTTGATTTGTAGTGCTGACTCTGGACACTTGATGGCAGCACTGGGTGTATAGCACTAGTGATATGCCATTAATTCCAATGTCCGGTTGCAGCAATACATGCCCCTTTCTATATATCATTTATGTTAGTTAGTTCTTTTTACTACTGATATACCCAGAGGGTCCGCCCTCTGGGCGGTACTGTAGAAGGTGTAATGCAACACTTTTTACATGTTTTCTGCCTAGTCACTCCTAATTAACGGATAATACCCACTTTGTTAATAGAGAAGCTGTGTCGGTCCATGAACTCAGAGAAAAGTATTTTACGGTGAGTAAAAAATCCTATTTTTCAGGAAGTCACCTCTGTAATTCAAGATACCAACATCTGCTCTGCCAAGAAGGAGGTGTTGTAGCAGTGATTACATCATATCCTCTCCTCTCACGCTACAGGAAAAGGAACTACATTTCCTATGAACCTTTGAGAATTGCATTGAATGTGGGAGGGTACATTAGACCTGTATGTGTTGAATGTGTAATCGCCCACTTCAATGTAAATCACGCCCCTTCATTCTCCAGTCCCACTACTGTACACACCACACAGCAGGACTTTTAGTTGACAGTCTAAGAAATGTAAAGCATGCATGTGCAAAATGTTTAGTAAATGCTATGTAGTGTACTTTAATTTAATATTAATTTCTCCCTCCTCTTGGTTTTCTGATGCTGGCTGTGGCTATCTTCTAGGGCTGCAACGATTAATCGATATTATCGATAATAATCGATAATGAAAATCGTTGCCAACGATTTTCCTTATCGATTAGTTGGTCCGCACCTTGCGCCTGTCCGTCGCAAAAATCCTTCCCTCCTGTGTACTGTAATCCTTCCTGTGTCTCCTTCCTGTGTCCTCTGCGCCGCTGTGACCAGGCACGTCCTCACCGCTGCACGTCCGTGGCGCGCCTCTCCTCCTCGCTGATGTAATTCCCACAGATCTTCTCAGCCCCGCCCGCTGCTGCCTCGATGGAACAGAGAGGCGAGGGCGAGAAGCTGTGAGGAGACTGAGCCGAGCTGCAGCGTGAAAAAAGGTAGCGGCTAAGTAAAAAAAAGTGCACAGCACACATATACAGTACAGCGCCCCAACTTATGTATTCCTGGGGGGGGGGGAGTGCCCCATCATTGGTTTTCCTGGGAGGGAGGGGGGAGAATAGTCATAGCCCCATTGGTGTTTCTGGGGGGGGGATAGTGCCCCATTGGTGTTTCTGGGGGGGATAGTGCCCCATTGGTGTTTCTGGGGGGGGATAGTGCCCCATTGGTGTTTCTGGGGGGGGTAGTGCCCCATCATTGGTGTTTGTGGGGGGGAATAGTGCCCCATCATTGGTGTCCCCAGGAGGAATAATGCCCCGTCATTGGTGTCCCCGGTAGGAATAACGCCCCGTCATTGGTGTCCCCGGTAGAAATAACGCCCCGTCATTGGTGTCCCCGGGAGGAATAACGCCCCGTCATTGGTGTCCCCGGGAGGAATAACGCCCCGTCATTGGTGTCCCCGGGAGGAATAACGCCCCGTCATTGGTGTCCCCGGGAGGAATAACGCCCCGTCATTGGTGTCCCCGGGAGGAATAACGCCCCGTCATTGGTGTCCCCGGGAGGAATAACGCCCCGTCATTGGTGTCCCCGGGAGGAATAACGCCCCGTCATTGGTGTCCCCGGGAGGAATAACGCCCCGTCATTGGTGTCCCCGGGAGGAATAACGCCCCGTCATTGGTGTCCCCGGGAGGAATAACGCCCCGTCATTGGTGTCCCCGGGAGGAATAACGCCCCGTCATTGGTGTCCCCGGGAGGAATAACGCCCCGTCATTGGTGTCCCCGGGAGGAATAACGCCCCGTCATTGGTGTCCCCGGGAGGAATAACGCCCCATCATTGGTGTCCCCGGGAGGAATAACGCCCCATCATTGGTGTCCCCGGGAGGAATAACGCCCCGTCATTGGTGTCCCCGGGAGAAATAACGCCCCGTCATTGGTGTCCCCGGGAGGAATAACGCCCCGTCATTGGTGTCCCCGGTAGGAATAACGCCCCATCATTGGTGTCCCCGGGAGGAATAATGCCCCATCATTGGTGTCCCCGGGTGGAATAACGCCCCATCATTGGTGTCCCCGGTAGGAATTCATTATTACTTTTAAATAAACTAATAAATGGCACATTACGTTTTTTTTAATGATTTTATCCGATTAATCGAAAAAATAATCGGCCGATTAATCGATTATGAAAATAATCGTTAGTTGCAGCACTACTATCTTCACATACCCTCTTTCCCCCTCCAGCCTCAACAGAATTATAAACATATTGCCCTTACATGCTTTATTTAATCATCAAAATACAGGAAATCGCCCAGGACTTTAAATGAGGTGAATGCGGTTGGCCAACAATTAAGTAAATGCAGTCTCAAAATGTATTAAAATTGTCATGCGATGGATACCTAGACGCTTGCACATTAGATCTACTCCCAGGTGTCAGATCGCTGGACACGGTACCGTAGTTCCCTCCCCCTCCTTTCCTTTTTATCTTGCCTATTCTCTCCTTTACTTTTTCTACTTAATTTCACCCCCCCCCCCTCCAATTTCATTTATTTATTTTTTACTTTTTTATTTATTTATTTTTCTTCCCCCCTGTTCTTAAAAAATATATATTGTTTTTTTTTTAAATTACTGGGTTTCAATCCTGGTATTATTTGGTTATGATGTTTTTTCTTTTACTTACCCTCGGTGAACCATTGCTAAATTGGGATACTGAGGGAGTCTCCCGCGCTGTGAGAGGAGCCAGTCTCCCCCCGAGAGTTAGATGGGGAGCTGGTTCGTCCATGCAGGAAGTATGAACACTAGGGCATAGGCCTGAGGGGAAGCCTCGGGTTGCAGACATAGCGGTACTGTTCACGGGTTAGATCTCACTGTTCTTGCCATGATTTGAGATCGATCCATGTATGATATATGAGGAGGATTCCTTAAGCCTTATAAGAAGTTTAATGTTTAACTCCCTAACTATGTTATATTCTATGCAATGTAAAGCCGAAAACATCATACCTTGTATTGTAAAACGTTAATAAAAACGATTGAAACATAAAATTGTCATGCGAGCATAAAAATGAATCCTAGCCAAGCCACTGAAATGATACATACAGTAAAAAATGTATTTGCACGTATCATGGTATAAAATGTAGATTGCAAAGTACACAGGCATGAAAAGTATTCCAACGCATTTCGCAAGACCATGCTCCCTTCATCAGGGGTAGATGCGTGTGTAGTACATCTGTAGGGGGTATAATGAACCAAATAAGTATCAACAAAGAGATGGTATTGTGACAAATAGTCAAGAGGGTCCAAAAAGCATGGCCCTATACTCACCACAGGCTGGATCAGACTACTTATAATGTCAACTGAAACATACATGCATATGTATCAATAGATGCTGTCATAACAGCATAAAAGTAAAGTAGTATATGATATAAGTATGTACAGTATATGCATGAACCAATCTGGTTCAATAATGGTATGGGCTTAGAATCTAGGGGACAAAAAATAATAAATAAAAAAATAAAATGTGTAAATATAAATATGACAAAAAAAAGTGAGTGTGTGTCCCGCACAGAATGTATCAAAGTCCATTGTATATGTCAGCTAAAATACGGATATATGTATATCAGTTGGTACTATACCAACAGAGTAACCATAAAGTATACAATGTAATGAAATTACATACCATACCATTATTGAACCAGATTGGTTCAAGCATATACATACTTATATCACATACTACTTTACTTTTAAACCCATATCTGGATATTTTCCATGCGTTGTGGTATATGTCTAATAAATGCCTACCTTTATAGGAGCGTTAAATATTTAGGGGCTAAAGATATTTTATCTGTAGTATGTGGCTCGGAACTTTGTGTATACCTTCAATTGTGCTTAACAGCAAAAAGTTGCCATCTATAACATAAAAGGAGCCAGATTCAATAAAAAATTGAGAGGGGGGGGGGGGGGGGTTTGGAACGCCCGAAACGGGATAAGATAATCATGAAGAGGAAAATTCATAGTAGTGCATGATAAAATCTAATCTCACCTAATTATTAAGCCTGAGTATTATAAGTAGTGCCAGCATTAATTGAGCTGGACATATGCTATATCAAGGGAGAATCTCATCATACAGGAGTCTTTCAAGCAAAACCCTGAAGCTCCAGGCACAAAGAACACAAAAGATTTTAAAGCCAAACCACCTGTAAAAATAGGAATATCTATGGTAAGTCAATCCAGATATCCTAATAGTACCAACACACTGCTATATGAAGGAAATGGGTACATACCTAGCCAGGTTAAGACATCAGCTAAAAATTGTCCGGATATAGGGACCCACAGATGGAGGTATTTGCCATAACATAGGGCTACACACAGTGCCTTGTATACACGCCCCAATCTAGTGTGTGGTGTAAAATTCCGCATCATCTGACTCGGCTCTTACAGGATGCGCACGCATCACCGTTCGGTGGCGAATGCGTGGCCCGCAATAGCAGCCGTCATAGAGCTAGCCCAAGTGGGGTGAGCGTCCCAGTGAGAGAAAGAGAGGAACTCGGGACTCCCTCCAGTGGCACCTCGAGGCTATGCAACGTAAGTTGCATTGCAATGGCCAGAGTAGAAATGACCTATAGCTTAATGTTGAAATTGCGGCAAGCCAGGGGTGATGTCTGAGAGAGTGACCCCAGCCTCCAACCCACATAGACCGCAGACCATCCCACATGGTTGTGGGAGTGTGCTGCGGCCTTCACAGAGCCGCAATGCTAGCATGCCGTGCATCGCCTACCCGTCGACAGTCAGGAAACCAACCGCGTACCGAGAGACAAATAAACTAACAAAAAAAATTATAGAAATAAAGACAATATATAATAAAAATATATCTTGTTGTTATTATATACAAATTAAATTCATAAGATTAAATATATCAGATTAATCTTGGCAATAAATGCACCTAGGCAAGGAGTATCCACTTAGAGCATTTCACAGGGATAATAAATCGCTTCAGCAATTTTTGGCACAAAATGATAATAAAATTCAATGGCAAGAAAGACAATGTAGCAATTAATATCTGTAGAAGGGCCAGACACATCTATATATCTTTATAAGAATGATTTGTAAGATTGTAGTTAATTCCAGGTGGATACGTAGCATTTAAGCATTCTATCCATTTGGTTTCTTGTTGCTATATTCTTTTGTCCCAGTCTTCTCTAGGATCCTGCTGTATAACTGTTGGACCAGGAAGGTGACCAGCGATGTATTAAATCTGTGATATAGTTCTAAATGTCTGCTTATGGGAGTCAACATCTTGCCATTTGTGGAGTAATAAATGTGATTGTTTATTCTTTGGCATAGTTGGAGGATGGTCTTGCCAACATATAACGCGCCACATTTGCATGTCATGAGGTAAACAACACCTTGAGTGCTGCAGTCTGCCCTAAAATGGGGATAAAAAAAGTTCCCCATTGTCAGTGTAAACCTAAGGTGCATTGGCCACATCTGTGGATCCCTTTCTCGCGAGTGAAATGCCCACGGGTAGGAGCATAGTGGCTATTGGTCTGTTTGTCACGTAAAGAAACGGCACGTTTAAAAACAATCTCAGGACGATCACAAATGTATTTAAGAGTTGAGTCATCGCACAAAATGTGCAAATGTTTGGCCAAAACGTCTCTAAGTTGATGTTGCTGATAGGAGTACTGAGTGATGAATTTCACTGGCGAAATAGGATCAGATTTTGTCTTGGTCTTAGAGTAATGCATTACTAGGCTGTGAAAATGCATTATTAAATGCCTTGCGTAAAAGTGATTTTTGAATATCCACGCAATAAGAGACGTTCTCTCAAGTCGGCGTGGTATTTGAAATCCTTGTCGTGTACAATTTCTTCTTAATCTGATGTATTGAGCGTACGGGATGCTGCGGATGAATGTAGTAGGGTGTGCACTAGAGGCATGCAGGATGGTATTACCTGCAGTCTCTTTACGATACAATGTGGTGGCCAAACAATTGTCAGAGTCCTTGAAAATTTGGAGGGATGGAATGAAATACAGTACGGATGACTATTTACAGTAAATTTGAGGTTATACGTGTTGTTGTTGAGAAGGTCAACAAAAATATCCACTGCTTGTTGTGTACTTATCTAGACAATGAATATGTCATCGATATACCTTGGCCATACCAACGCATGGCTGGCCAAAGTCTCACTGGAAAAGATGTCTCGCTCCCACCCCCCAGGTACAGATTGGCGCAGGCTGGGGCACAACACGCCCTGACAATGACAATCCGCAACTTGTGGCAGGTGACAATCCGCAACTTGTGGCAAGTGACAATCCACAACGTGTTGCAGGTGACGTGGCCAGTGACGATCCGCAACGTGTGGCAAGTAACAATGCACAACTTGTGGCAAGTGACAATCTGCAACGTATGGCAGGTGACGTGGCAAGTCACAATCCGCAACTTGTGGCAGGTGACATGGCAAGTGACAATCCACAACGTGTGGCAAGTGACACACCTAAGGGCTCCCACTGATTCTGCATTATGGTGAGTTGAACTATTTCATTTGATATAACATGTAATAATAGAAATAATGTTCTTCAATCATCCTGACACCATAACAACCATGGTGCCAGCCAGCCATTTCCCAGATAAATTGCCCTAAAAAAATACATTTTCTGGCAGTGCCCCTCCTGAGACTAGACTCTGGATCCGCATCGGAGTATGGGAATAGCAGAAGTATTCCTGGGTCTGGGGGTATGTCCAGTGCCAACAATCTATCAAATTGTATTTCACCACACAGTTGGTCAAAGGGGAGGAGCAGCTGGAATCTATGAAATCTATCTAAAGCAGGAGAGAGAACCATATTAAAATCCCTAGCTAAGACAAAAGGACCTTCTGCCACTTGGAGCACCTGAACCATTACCACTTCCTAGAAAGTTACAGAAAAGGGGGTGGAAATTTATAAGGCAACAAAGGTATAACGGGAGTTATTAATTTACAAAACAGCTATGACATGTCTATCATAATGATCTGTGACAATCATTTTAAGAGAACAACATAGTGACTTGGAAATGAGCATCGTAACCCCTCTAGAATAGATAGAATATGTAGAATGTAACGTGTGTTCTACAAAGGCATGTTTCAAGGCCATCACTTTAGAGTCAATAAGATGAATTTCCTGCAGAAAAAGAAGATGGGGTTATACACTGCTCAAAAAAATTAAAGGAACACTTTGAAACCACATCAGATTTTATGCTGGATATCTATACTGATATGGACTGGGTTATGTGTTGGGAATGAAAGGATGGCACATCATTTGATGGAAATGAAAATTATCTACCTACAGAGGGCTGAATTCCAAGACACCCCGAAAATCAAAGTGAAAAAATGATGCAGCAAGCTAGTCAATTTTGCTGAAATTTCATTGCAACAACTCAAAATGGTCCTCAGTAGTTTGTATGGCCCCCAAGTGCTTGTGTGCATGCCTGACAACACCAGGGCATGCTGCTAATGAGACAAAGGATGGTGTCTTGGGGTATTTCCTCCCAGATCTGGACCAGAGCATCACTGAGCTCCTGAACAGACTGAGGTGCAACCTGGCGGCACCGGATGGACCGAAACATAATGTCTCAAAGGTGTTCTTTTGGATTTAGGTCAGGTGAGCGTAGGGGCCATTCAATGGTATCAATTTCTTCATCCTCCAGGAACTGGCTGCATGCTCTCGCCACAGGAGGCTAGGCATTGTCGTGCACCAGGAGGAAGCCAGGACCCACTGCACCAGCATAGGGTCTGACAATGGGTCCAAGGATTTCATCCCGATATCTAATGGCAGTCAGGGTGCCATTGTGTAGCCTGTAGAGGTCTCTGCATCCCTCCATGGATATGCCTCCCCAGACCATCACTGACCCACCACCAAACTGGTCATGCTGAATGATGTTACAGGCAGCATAACGTTCTCCGCGGCTTCTCCAGACCCTTTCACGTCTGTCACATATGCTCAGGGTGAACCTGCTATCATCTGTAAAAAGCATGGGGCACCAGTGGCGGACCTGCCAATTCTGGTGTTCAATGGAAAATGCCAATCAAGCTCCCAGAGTGTCCAGCAGTGAGCACAGAGCACACTAGAGGACATTGAGCCCTCCGGCCACCCCTATGAAGTCTGTTTCTGATTGTTTAGAGACCTTCACACCAGTGGCCTGCTGGAGGTCATTTTGTTGGGCTCTGGCAGTGCTCATCCTGTTCCTCCTTGCACAAAGGAGCAGATACCGGTCCTGCTGATGGGTTAAGGACCTTCTACGGCTCTGTCCAGCTCTCCTAGCGTAACTGCCTGTCTCCTGGAATCTCCTCCATGCTCTTGAGACTGTGCTGGGAGAAGCAGCAAACCTTCTGGCAATGACACGTATTGATGTACCATCCTGGAGGAGTTGGACTGCCTGTGCAACCTTTAGAGGGTCCAAGTATCACCTCGTGCTACCAGTAGTGACACTGACACTAGTGAAAAACAGTCATAAAAGATGAGTGGGGAAAAAAATGTCAGACACCTCCACCTGAAAAAACATTCCTGTTTCAGAGGTCATCCCATTGTTGCCCATCTAGTGCACCTGTTAATTTCAATTGACAGCAAAGCAGCTGAAACTGATTAACAACCCCCTCTGTATACACCCCTCCCTCTCTGCTACTTAACTGAACAGATCAATATCCCAGGAGTGCCCAGGAGTTCTGATTCAAAAGTGTTCCTTTTAATTTTTTTGAGCAGTGTATTTCTGTATGTAAGTAAACACCAAGGAGCATTATACCTTTGAGTTAAGGCCCCGGACATTCTACGAGAACACCATTAAACTTTGCATAGCCATCTCCAAAGTATTAAAGAGAAGTTAACTTCCAATTCCAGCACCACATGATGCAGAGGTGAGCCGCCACAGCTCCCGCTGACCACCTTTGTTTCCAGCATAGCTGCTGCAGTGCCCCACCACTCCATCCACTTGCACTCACTAGTGCAGGTGTACCTCATGGAGCGATTCCTGGAACGCTTCAGTGCCCGGTCTCAGTCCTCTCCCTGCCAGCTCCCAGACGCAGACATAGTTTAAAAGATGGGGCCTGCACCGAGCACAGGGGAGAACATGGAGCTACCTTCTCCTCCCATCTCTTGCAGCCAAGGACTCTTCTGCTCATGACCACATAGCCCAGGTAGTAGTGACCCTGTTGACACCCAAAATTTTAGAGCGGTAGACCGAGCGGTACTGCAAGGAATGGAACAGCTGCATAGAGAGTTTACTGATCATTCCCAGCTCATCTCTGCTTTAGAGGATGAATTTCATACTGCGGTTGCAGCTTTCTCCTCTCATACCAACTCACAGCAAGCTTTGCTGGACAAGATTGATGATCTTGAAAACCGCTCCATGTGAAATAATCTCCAAGTAATAGGTCTTAGGAATTTTACAAGCCTGACTCTCTCATAGATCTCTGTTACTCGCGTATTCCAGAGGCCCCAGGCTTGAATCACAGCTGCGTGGTGGAAAAGGCACTCCAGGGTTGGTCCTCCATCTGACAGGCACACTAAACTGAGACCAGTCATCGCTTGGTTTTTTAATTATGCTGATAAACCGATTATAATGCAAAGATTTTGCATTATGCATAATTACTTATTTTTGCGGATTACTCAGCTGAGGTTTCCCAGAAACGCAAGCCATTTTTCACTGCTTTCTAATATTTATATGCCTGCACTAAGGTAGAAAAAAGTGCTACAAACTAGTAGATGGACAGCTGCTGGTAAGAAAAAGGTGTGCGTGTGGTCCCTTTTTAAATGATATGCGGATCCCCAGCGCTGTCTTCTTAAATTATACAATTTATACATATACACCATAAATCATAAAAAAATTATTAGTTCATAAAATTCTGTTGTGCAGAAAATCAAAGTCCTCCCAACAATAGTGCTTTCTTCAAAGTGCAATCAGTGCTCCAAATCTTATGTTTCAAAAACTGCAATCATTACAAACATCTCAGACATCACAAATATCGCAAACATCACAAGAATTGCTGACTATGGCCGAATCAACTACAAATTTAGGTATATCTGGGGACGAAGAGGTCAATCATCCCAGGAACAGTTCACCATTAGATACATCAGAAACAATTAGATCGACCACACAACAGGAGGAAAAATAAAATTGGGACATGGAAACATGCATTCGATCTCTCCCCACCAGGAGGGATATATATGGACCAATATGTACATCGGCTAGAATCAACATATAAAGTGGCGATACAAGAAATTAAAGCATCTATGCAAGACACCCAAGAGAAAATAAGCTCAATGGACATTAGAATGGCAAATGTGGAACAAAAACTGAAAAAAGCAGAGGAAAAATTAATAGAGCAAGAAAAACAACTAAAACTAAATATAAATGCCCTCAATGAGCAAGAAGATAGAAACAGGAGAAACAACATATGAATTGGAGGTCTATCTGAAAATGTCAACTCAAAAGACCTGTCGGCTATACTGCAAAATGTATTTAATAAGCTACTACAGGATTCAACTGAAACAACTATTGACCGAGCCCACAGAATAATGGGACAGAGAAGGGCAGATACTAGTAGACCAAGAGACATGATATGCAGGATGCATTACGCTCAAACAAAGGATAAAATAATGACAGCTGGACAAAACGAGGGAACACAACTGATGTTTTTTCAGGACTTATCTAAATTCACACTGGATAGGAGGAGAGCATTAAAGCCCCTCCTGGAACAACTCCTAAAGAACATCCAGTATAGATGGAAATTCCCATTTCAGTTACAGGTTCAATATGAAGGAAAGACAACATGTTTTAGGGAGTTGGAGGATCTGCCGGAATTCCTGGGGACTCTCCGATTACCGGAAATAGTGTTACCAGACTGGCCTAAGATGGATATGGGAACAAACAGAAAATCATAAGGGGACTGGAGTGTTGGCGATGTGGGGGGGGGGGAGGGGGGTCTATGTAAAACGGGAACACTAGTTATTTAGTACACACAAATAACACACTATTATGCACTAATAGATAACACCTAAGCTATTAGGATACGCTTAAACAAAAATTTATTTATTTTCTCGGGAAAATAAGTGGAAGAACACCCTTTCCAGCACACCCACACCGGAACATAATAGGAACACATAGAATGCTAAGCACACTAATGAGATTTGTTTTTGTTTTTTTTGCAGTATTTTGACCTACTTGCACTCAATATTTCCTACAATATACCCACAATGGAACACAAATGGACCTCAATGTTCTGTCTAATTGGGCGACTGTGTGGCAGATGAGGTTTAATGTTGATAAATGTAAAGTTATGCACTTGGGGGCTAAGATTATGAATGCATCATACATACTAGGGGGAGTACAACTGGGGGGGGATCTGTAGTGAATGATCTGGGGGTTTTGGTAGATCATAAGCTCAATAATGGCATGCAATGCCAAGCTGCGGTTTCCAAAGCGAGCAAAGTCCTTTCTTGTATTAAGAGAGGTATGGACTCCAGAGAGAGATATATAATTTTGCCCCTGTTCAAATCATTATTAAGACCTCATCTGGAATATGCAGTTCAGTTTTGGGTGCCAGTTCTCAAAAAGGATATCGGGAACTGGAGAAAGTGCAGAGAAGGGCAACCAAACTCATAAGAGGCATGGAGGAGCTCAGCTATGAGGAAAGATTAGAGGAACTGAATTTATTCACTCTTGAGAAGAGGAGAATAAGGGGGGATATGATTAACATGTACAAATATATAAGGGGTCCATATAGTGAATTTGGTGTTGAGTTATTCACTTTACGGTCAACACAAAAGACAAGGGGGCACTCTTTACGTCTAGAGGAAAAAAGATTTCATCTCCAAATATGGAAAGGTTTCTTCACAGTTAGAGCTGGGAAAATGTGGAACAGACTCCCTCCAGAGGTGGTTCTGGCCAGCTCAGTAGATTGCTTTAAGAAAGGCCTGGATACTTTCCTAAATGTACATAATATAACTGAGTACTAACATTTATAGGTAAAGTTGATCCAGGGTAAATCCGATTGCCTTTCGGGGGATCAGGAAGGAATTTTTTCCCCTGCTGTAGCAAATTGAATCATGCTCTGCTGTTTTTTTTTGCCTTCCTCTGGATCAACTGTGGGTATAGAATTGGTTATATGGGATTGTACGATATTTTTTATTTTATTTTATTTTTTATGGTTGAACTGGATGGACTTTGTCTTTTTTCAACCTGACTAACTATGTAACTATGTAACAACCTGCTGCGGCCGCCCCCCCTCCCCTTCACTCCCCTCCCCTCCCACCATCAATCCCCATTACAAGTCCCATACCCTTCCTCCCCCTCCAACCATCTCGCACTGGCGATAAACTTTTAGGATATGGGAGGGGAAACAAAGTAAACAAACATGAGAGGAAGGGAAGGGATAAGAGAGAACCCTTTTTTTTTTTTTTTCTCTCTATCTTTTCTTTGAACTTTAAAATAGTGGTTATTAATATTTCCGAATTGTTGGTAATGATTAATTATATAGGAAAATGTGTAATCTCGAGGAAATCAAACAAGCTATCTCTGAACTGGTCCCAGGCAAAAGCCCCGAACCAGACGGATATACTCCTAGATTTTAGTGTTTCAAAATTTTTATTGAAAATTTTTTCAGCATATCACCAAACAAAAAATTAGGACAAGCTACAGGGTACATAATACGTTCCAGTGCATAGAGATCCGACCTACAGAGTGTAAACATACATTAGATCAAAACGAGAAAGCCTGTAATGAGAGACCGACCCACTCGCCCCACGCACCCCTTTCGGGATCATGCTGTATACTCCTAGATTTTATAAATCTTTTCAAGACCTATTAATACCCATCCTTAAAAAAAAATATATAATTCCATAACCAGAACGCAAATATTTACAGTACAAAGCATGGAAGCTCATACAGCATTAATACCGAAAACCCAAGAAAGACCATACATTGTGTAATAACTACTGACTTATTTCCTTGACAAACATCGATACAAGACTAGACTAGACTCAAAGATTATCGCTAATAGATTGACACCCATATTACCAGGGTATATAAGCCCAGAACAAACCGGATTTACGAAGGGTCGAGAAACGAGGGATAACCTTATAAAAATGTATATACTGGTAGAACAGGCTCAGAACTGCCATCCCAACATGCCTATTATCTATTGACGCTGAAAAAGCGTTTGATAGAGTGGGGTGGCAGTTCTTAGAGGAAACAGTTCAGATAGGAATGGGACCAAAAATGCTTAGTAGGATTGTCGCGTTGTTTTCTAATTCAAGAGCTAAATTTAGAACAAATGGAATGTTATCAGAATATGTAGAAATTTCAAACGGAACCCAACAGAGCTGTCCATTGTCTTCTTTATTATATATAATAGTTATGGAACACCTTATACAAGCAATAGGGAAAAATAAAGATATACAAGGAATTAATATTAAGGACAAAGAATACAAAACAGCAGTTTACGCAGACGATTTATGCATATACGTGACTAACCCCATTATAACACTAACTAATTTAATAAAAGAATTTAAAAGATTTGGGGAAGTGAGTAACTTTAAAGTTAATTATGATAAATCAGAAATGTTAAACGTATCACTTACAGAAAAAACTAATTTTACTGCAAAAAGACTTTCCATTTAAATGGCAAAATGAAGCAATTAAGTACCTGGGAATCTTTATCCCGAGAGACTTGAACAAACTACAAGAATTGAATCACAATGCAACAATCCGAAAATTAATAAAATTATACAAAAATACGAAAAAATAACATATTCATGGATGGGAAGAATAAATATAGTGAAAATGGACATATTACCAAAAATGCTATATATTTTTCAAACTGTACTCCTAGCTATCCCCAAAAAAACAAATGATTGAACTAAGAAAAGCTGTAGGAAGTTTCATTTGGGACCAAAAATCATCACAAATAAAACGAGAAATCTTAATTAGAACTAAGAAAAATGGGGGGTTATCATTACCCGACTTTTTAAAATACTCACAAGCAGCCTCCCTGACCAGGATTATAGCCTGGTACCACAATACGGATGAGAAACAATGGGTCAAATTAGAAGACATTATAGGAATTCAACTCAAAGCACTCCCCTGGATAAAAACCCATCTAAGACCCGGAAATAATAAATTAACAATTTGCAAGAGCCACATTAAAAACCTGGGATGCAGAATTAAAAAAGGGGGACCTATCCACTATGATGGGACCAATGACCCCATTATTCTCTAATCCAGAATTCCTGCCAGCTTTAGCAACCACAAAATACTTCAAATAGAATATATGGGATAATGTAAGGGTGGCCCAGCTCCTGGATGATGGGGAAAATGCCAAAAATGCAAGACTTGAGACCAGAATACAAAAATAAATGGCTATACTACCACCAATTAAACACATATATTGCAACTAATATAGAACAAATTTTGAACAATTATTAGTAGATGATCTAAAACTAACTAAAAAATTATCTAAAATATATGGTCTATTACTTCCTTCAGGATCCCTCAGAGAGTTAACAGGAATGAAGAACTGGGAAAAAGATATAGGGAGATTAATATCGGAGACAGAATGGGATAAAATATTTGCAATAATTCATAATTCATAAAACATCTATAGCAAATAAATATCGAGAGGAATTCTAAAATAGCAATGAGATGGTATTGGAGCCCAGTAGCATTAAATAAAAGCAATAGCGAGCAGACAGACACGTGCTGGAGATGTAAGACAGAAAGGAGGACCATGGAACACATTTGGTATGGATGTCATATGGTGAGGGATTTCTGGAATAATGTTCTCGAGATATATCAGAAAGTGTCGGGAATAGAGAGGAACTTTAAACATAGATACCTCATTATTATCTATAATGCCAGAATCAATAATGAGCATTAAGAATATTTTTCATCATATGACCTCGGCAGCTAGAACAATAATAGCTCGCAACTGGAGAGAAAATAAAAGTCCAAGCATAGGAGATTGGGTATGCGAAATGAACGAAATACAATATATGGAAAGACAGATAAGAGAAGAAGGATATATAGAAACCCAAATGCCAGCAATATGGCTAAAATGGGATGAATTACGGTCCTCAAACAGAATGAACGAGTAAATGGATGAGTTTGGGAGAAGGAGTAAGGGGAGGAATTAGGGGTTTCCTCCCCTTCCTTACAACTTCTTTTTAGTTTAGTTTTTTTCTTTCTTCTTTCCCCTTCCCAGGCCGAATGGATGAATGGATGTTGGAATGAAAGAGCACGTAAGATAGTAGTACATATATGTAGGAGAATGCTATAGGGCATTCTGTTTTTATGATAGAGTAGATAATAGATACTGACCTAGATATGGTATATTTTGTTTACTGAACAATGAGAATGAATTATTGCATATTGAAAATAATTTTGTAAAATTGTTGGTATCTAAGAAAATTATTAATCAATAAAAAGAAATTGAAAACAAATCTTATGTGCGATAAGGTGCCGCGCTCCCCTTTTGTGCCCTCACTCGCCAAATTTAGTGTAAATTTGCCTGTCACTGATGAATGCTCAGATGTAATTTCCCCAGCTCCACCACTTCTCAATAGGATGGCAGGTTAATGGTCACATAGAGGTAGGGAAATCTCCATAGGGTAATTCCGTTTTTTTGTTAAAAACTTTTAAAACATACAAATTTCCCTGTCACAAGTTTCCTGTGCATACAAGCTTGTAACACCGGTGTTTCATCAGATTTGGTGACCCGTCAGAATTTGTAATGGAAGTGACGTTCCGTTGCCGCCATCTTGCTACACACCCCACTCCTCCACAGTAAGGATACACTGAGGAGGCGGCAAGGGGACATCTTGTTACACCCACTGGAGTTTTGCATTTTACACTTATTTGTAGTTTAAATCGTTTTTTAATAAGTTTTTCGGGAATACAAGAAATACAAAAGCATTGATATCTTTTGCTGTACAACAGACTTAAAATATAGAAAATTAGATCAAATGTAATTACATATAATGGAAGATATTGTTGTGGTAATGAAACTGAGATGGCCCTCCCGCTCGGACACTCAATCTGGGAACAAGCTGTGTCGTGGGCAGTTGGGATCATCGCGCTTCCTATGGAAATGCAATGCCATATTCAGAGCGATTTTGTTCAAAAGCTCTTAACATACATTCGTTCACTGTATAGTGTACATTTTTATCTATATGAGTACAGTAGGTTAAATAGCGAAAATAGGTAACATAAAATAATAATTATAGCACATAAAATAAAAAATAAAAACAGACATAATGGACACATTTGTGCAACATTTTTAACTTTGTGTCAGGGAAGGTTCCATCCGCTGGTGACTCTGCCTGATATTTGGCGTGCAGTACTGTGGTCCACCAGCAGGTGTCTCCTGGCAGTCTGGAACTGCCAGGGGAGCTTTCCCCTGGTGATGGTATTATGTGATCTTTGGGCCGCAGTGCTGGTGTCCACCAGCGGGTGATTCCTGGCAGTGTGGGGCCGACATCTCCTGCAATTAGGCATCACTTGAGTCTGATTGCAGGAGATGTGTATAAATACCTGGCAGACACACTCTTTCTTTGCCTTGGTATCTCTCCTTGTGCCCTGATCCTGAACATGAGAAGCTCTGTATTTGTACCTGATCCTGTTCCTTTCTGTTACCTGAACCCTGAGCCTTGTACCTGTACCAGTCCCTCCTGTGATCCATCCATCCTCTCCTTGTCCTGTTTGTTTTCCCTTTCCCCAGCTGCTTATCTCCCGTTGACGACCCTGGCCTGGCCCTGTTTATGATTCTGGTTTTCCCCATTACTTGTACATATTTGTCTGTTACTATTATTATTTGTGGGTTCTGTTTGGTATTGGTTGTTGTGCACTGTTGGAGGTGGTTGTATCTATATTATTTCACTTATCTTTAATAAATCATTATTTCACTTACACACGTTTGGGTTTCATCTGTTGCAGTCCACATAGTTCTGGTCTTATCTGATACGTGACACTTTGATAGAGCAAAAAATGCATGTGCACAGTCCAAAAGGAAGCAGGTAAGTAAGTAAAGTCACCTTGATTTATACGAAGAAGGTGGATTACTGTTAGCGAAATTAGGCTGTACGCAGAGCATACAGCCAGATATCGTGTCTTTGATAGTAACAGCTTTCGTCTCAGTGATATAATGCATGTTAAGCTAAGTTTAACTCACCATTCATACGTCCCATCCACTCCAAGAAGCAAGCATCCTCACACCGGTCTTATCATCAAGGCATGCCAGCCAACTCTCTCAAGCCGACGCCCATCAACAGTTTTTATTACACTCGGAAGGAAGTGATGTCACAACATGTGACCTACCCTCCATAGGAAGTGAGTTTACAGGAGCTCCACTCAGAATACAACACAAGAAATATAGCTTAAAGGATTCAATACAATAATAATAACCAATCACAGACATGTATACATTCAAATAGACTATCAGTGGCATGCACTGCTTCCAATGACGGGAACTATACAACAATTATGGCTCAATGGACCACAATTGTTGTATTGATATGCTACTGTTCTTGTGGACACAGATCTGTCCGCTCTGAGTCATTTAACGCCCCCGTCAGGAAGTGGCCAGTCTAAATGGAGAAAACATCGCTGTTTCCATAGGAAGATTTTCCCACCACCGATCCTCCACCAACGTCTGTATGTGCAAATACGCTCAGATGAGCGCATTACAGCAAAACTGACATTGGGGGACATCTGACAACATACATTAATTTTTCCACAACAGTTACTATATATGTCTCTTATTTGGGTCCTATCTGATAAGTAGCGCTGTTTATTTGGGTTTAGATTTCCTGTACGAGTGTAACCATGGTTCCCATAGTTTAGATGTTTTTTGAAAATGATCATTCACTGAAGCAAACATTATTTTATTAGTGGCGTGTGTTTGGATGGTTTGATTCACTTCGCTTACTGTATTGGGGTTATTGTCTTTCCAATGTTTAACCAATGTCAGTCGAGTCGCTAGGAGAATATGTACTAATATGGTCCTCAGCTGATTAGGGATGGTGTCAATTCCCAGAGAACATAGTGCCAATCCCGGGGATAGAGAGATGGTAATTCCTAGGACTTGGTTGACCAGTCTTGATATTTCCCGCCAGAATGAGGCCAGGAAGGGGCATCTCCACAATGTATGGAACAGTGGGCCCACTTCCCCACATCGTCTCCAGCATTCTGGAGAAGCTTGAGGAGCAAATTTAGCTATACGCTGAGGCGTTAAGTACCAGCTCAGTTATTTCTGGGTTAATTCCCACAGGTTGGCGCTTTATCGAAACATAGTTGGTGGATAAGGCTTTTTGCCAAGTGGAGGGTAGATCTGTTTCCCACTGTTTAAATGACAAAAGTGTCCTTTTGGTTGAGCATGGAGTAGAATAGGGATATGCCATTTCTTTTAGTGGATGGTTCTTTATAGAATTGTACAATATGCCATGATAGTGCTAATGTTGTATTTTTGTTGTTGTTATGTAGAAAGTGTTGAATCCGTAGGTACATATAGTAGTCTTTTGTTAGGGATTGCATATTCAATTTGTAGGGATCGGAAAGTTTTAATAGAAGGGCCTATTAATCTTTTTGCCCAAGTTGCGATATTCATGTCAGGTATTACATGTTATAAACTAAGAATGGGGAGTGGGATATTGGTACATTTTGTATGCTCAAACGGTAGGTCTGAAAATTGTTGGCATGTTGCTATTGCTGCTTTCATAGTGAGAGTGAAGAATGGGAGGTTTTACTAAAACAGTTTGTTAGTATAAAATTGTACAGGTTATCCCCTGGTATTTGAGAGCATTCTAGATCTGCCCATAGTGTGTTGTTGGCAGATGGGAACCAACCCCATAGTTGAGTGAGAATAGCGGCTTTGTGATGGTCCTTGATTACCACATGTCCCATTCCTCCTGTGTTTCTAGTGAGAATAAGCTTACTGAAAGTGCATCTTGCTTTTTTCCCTTTCCAGAGGTAACGATTAAGTAAAAATTGTGACTTCATAAAAAAGGTTTGGGGGACAGGAATTGGGAGAGTTCTGAATGAGTAGAGAAGTTGGGGAAGCAGTAGCATTGTAAATGATGCTAACCTGCCCGACCAAGTTAGTTCAATTTTTTCCAGATTTAGAAGTTTGGATTTTAGGGTGATGAGGAAGGGGAGGTAATTTACTGCGGCTTAAGTCCTTTGTCTGGAAGGTGGGAGTGATTCCTAAGTATTTTATACCGGTTTGTTTCCTTACATGGGGAAAAGACAAGTGGTGAAAATGTGCTGTTGCAGTCAGCTAGGACAGGGATGACCACTGAGAGATGGCTGACATTGCCCCTAGCAACTGTGGAAGTCAGGAATGCTAATGAGCAATGTATTTCTGATAATGTTGAGAAGTATAGTATGACAAAGTCTTTCAGACGCTGTTGAGCCTCTGTCTATGCCTCCTTGGGCAGATGCAGTGCTACAGAGCATAAAATATTGGGATGACTGGGCCAAGAGATGAATAGCATAGCTGAAGGAAATTACTGTGAGTAAAGGTGTAGTGGATACTATGACTGCTGTGCCAGGAGAGGCATCAGCTGAACAGCCTATAGGTCAAGGGGTGTTGGCTGTTGCAGAGATTAAGGTCTGAGCAGAAATTTTGTCCACAATACATACAGGGCAACATAAGATGTATTTTCTGACAAACCTGCTTATAGAAATATCAGAAGGTTGGAGTGTACAGCCGGTGTATGTCTTGCCACCCTATCCTGCGTTTGGAGAACTGTTGCCATGGAGTACTGCTGGTTGGAGCTGGATATTACAGGTTGTACTATGCAGAGATTGCCAAAGGTGGAAGCATGTAATGCAATGGTTTCTGTTCATGTGGAAAGTGGTCTCGCAGTGGGCTGGATTGCGTCATACAGAGGTGTATGAGAGTAACTCTAGCGTACTGTTGGACAGGACAAAAGTTTGGGCAGAAGTGCCAGACGGCATAGGTGTATGTGATGATGATCAGGTATCAGGACAGTGGCTGGAAGTGGATCATGTGACAGTGGATTTGGTGGTTATTGATGTTGCCAGAGGAGCCAACCACTCCACTTTGTGTGATTCCCCTCCAGACACTTCCTTGAAGATCACTAGGGAAATGAGTCCTGAAATGTGTGGATATTTCTGACATGGAGGATGAATGGTAGGCACTGGTAAATGCTGATTACTCTTTCGTCCATGGACCGACACAGCCTCTCTATTGACAAAGTGGGTATTATCCGTTAATTAGGAGTGACTAGGCAGAAAACTTGTAAAAAGTGTTGCATCACACCCTCTACAGTACCGCCCAGGGGGCGGACCCTCTGGGTATATCACCTCAGTCTGCATCTCGCAGATCAGTTTTTTTCTGTCTAGCAAGGAGTAGGACATGGCTCCCTTCGGGCCCATTGGTCCGGGGGAAAAATATATATTTTTTTGCTACATTTTTTGTTTCCTGCGATCTTCGATCAACTGCTGACTGGGTGACAGGCTGGATCCTCGATCCTTGTAGTCTCCCCAGTTCGGCCATCGAGCGTGTGCCGACCCTAGCTACGCGCTGGGTTTTCCACGACATGCCCATTGCTCCACGGGTGGCCGGTGAGCCTACGCTCCAGGGCCTGCATCGGACCGCTCAGCTTCGGTTGACCTTACGGCCGAGTCGCAGCAGCCTGGCCGGTGAGCTTACGCTCCAAGGCTTGCATCGGACCGCTCAGCTTCGGCTGACCTTACGGCCGAGTCGCAGCAGCCTGTCCGGTGAGCGGCACGCTCCAGGGCATACATATAATCGTCCCTTTTGGGTCCAATCACAGCATGCCTGGCCAACAGTCACCTTCCGTGCGCGGACGATGATCTGTTTGGAATGTCTTCCAGCATAATACATGCAGGATAGGTAAGTAAACTCCCCTGCCTCGGCTGGGTGATTTGGCTGGACATTCCTGGAGAGACCAAGTAAGTGGTTGTGGCCCCTTTCTTCCCTCTCTCCCTGCCTTTTCCCTCCTCCCTAGGCTTCTAGATAAAGGTTGCTGGGTGCTGGGGGTCACCTAAGGGGTTCCACTGGAGCGGGGCTGGCTGTAACTAACATTTAAAAGAAATGTCATTTCTGCTTACCTGTGTGTGCTTCCTCCTCCATGCTGTCGGCGGCCATTTTGTGGTGGTCCATGCCGGGTTCGGCCTCTAGTGACTGCCCGGTGGCCATCTTCCTGTGGTTTCGGCACCATTTTCTTGTAGTCCACACCCACTGGCCTCTACCAACTGATCGGCGGCCATGTTTGTCCACCCTGTATATATACATATTGCCGTTCGGCGGCCATCTTTTTTTGTGGGCTACAGCTGCTTGGCCTCTATCTTCGGCTCGGCAGCCATTTTCTTAGAGCCCACATTATCCCTCCATACAGACATTTTTGGCGGCCATTTTGCGAGAGTCTCCGGCCTCTAGGGAGCATTACACTGGCGTGAAAATTCACACAGGAAGCGCTCATAAAAGAAGCAGACTGACACAGCAGCAGTGGGACAGCATCACAGGCGCAGCACACGGCAGCATACCAGTACTGGTCCAGGGTGGTGAGTCCTCTGCGTAACCCAGCATCTCTGCAGCGCAGGAGGGTGGCCTATTGATATTGCCTGGAGCCCTGTGGGTGTCAGCGTGTGGTCAGCATGGCATCTGAGCCAGATGTCTTCTCCCCTGAAGCACCAAATTTAGCAGCTGGTGCCCCTGAGGTGTCTATGAACGCTATGTCGGCAATCCTAGAGGCGTTTGCTGCCTGGGTGGAAGCAGCACACAGGAATACAGGGGGTAGTAAACGCCCCTGTCCCCTGCAATCTTCCGGGGATAATTCTGATGCAGAACCAGGTCCAGCTACGACTCAGGGCCCAGATTCTGACGCATCAGAGACTGCAGACCGTGACCGGACAGTGAGGATGACTCCAAGTCCAGGTCAGTACGCGAGAGACGGCTTTGGTATCTGACCTTATTACTGCAGTGCGGGATATGCTAAAGTTGGAAAATACTGCAGAAGCAGCAGAGACTCCGGTCCTCTTTGGGTTTCATAAACCTGCCCGCACTGCTAAGGTGTTCCCTTGTGTGTCTTATTTTGATAAACTCTTATACAAGGAATGGGAGAACCCACTGAGGGTCTTTACAGCCCCAAAGAGGTTTGCGGTATGGTACCCCTTTGAAGAGAGTTTTCTGAAGAAATTGACCTCTCCCCCTATAGTGGAGCCTCCGGTGTCCAGACTTAATAGCGCCACCACAATTCCAGTAGAAGGGGCTCCTGTTTTCAAGGACCATGTGGATAAGAAGGCTGAAGCACTCGCTCGCTACCTATACTCAGTGGTAGGCTCGGCAGTATGCCCGGCATTGGCGGGGGCCCTAGTGTCTCAGACACTTACTGAATGGGCAAGATTGCTACTCCCAGGGGTTAAGGAGCGAGATGCTCCTCCTGATGAGATAACATTGGCCGACCAGTTGGTCCAGGGCCTTAGGTTTGTCTGCGAGTTAGACATGGATACTATTCCCCTGCTGTCAAAAGATTTGGTTTATGCAGTAGCAATACGCCGCCTGATCTGGCTAAAGGGCTGGTCTGCGGACCAGACCTCCAAGAAAGCCCTGTTGGATCTGCCTTTTAAGGGCGACAGACTTTTTGGGGCCTCTATGGATGACCTCATCAAGGATGCCACAGGAGGTAAAAGCACTTTGCTTCCTCAAACTAGCAAGGGTAGGGGCCACGCCAAGGGCAAGGGCCCTCCTTTACTGCACGCAAGCGTTTTTTTCGCCCCCCTAGGGCGACAGGGAAAAGACTCCAGAACGACAAGGCGCCTGCCCAAGGACAAAAGCGTCCTTGGTCCCGCAGACCCAACAAGCCTGCGGACAAATCTGCGTCCGCATGAAGGTCCGCCCCCACCCAGCTCTCGGGTGGGGGGATGTCTTCGCAATTTCGCGACTCAGTGGACAGCTCTAGTCTCCGACAGGTGGGTTTGTGAAGTAATCTCCTCAGGCTACAAGATAGAATTTCTATCTTGTCCACCGGACAGATTCGTCACCCCCAATCTCCAGCTACTACCGACCCGTCGGGAGGCCCTGTATGGGGCGGTCCAGGGTCTACTGGAATGCAGGGTAATTATTCCTGTTCCAGAACAGGAACGGGGTCAGGGTTTTTACTCAAATCTGTTCATTGTGCCGAAGAAGGAGAGGGTTCGTCCAATCTTGGATCTCAGAGCCCTCGATTGCTTTGTGAAGGTACAAAGATTTTGGATGGAGTCGGTTCGATCTGTAGTCACGGCTCTCCATCCGGGGGACTTTCTGGCCTCCTTGGACATCAAGGACGCATACCTGCATGTCCCCATATACTCCAGACACCAGTGGTTTCTGCGATTTGCTATCGGGAAGAACCACTACCAGTTTGTGGCCCTCCCGTTTGGCCTTGCCTCAGCACCCAGGACGTTCACCAAGGTGCTCGCTCCGATTCTGGCACTTTTAAGACAGCGGGGTATCGCTATCATGGGCTACTTGGACGACCTTCTGCTGAAGGCCCCTTCAAGCTCAGAATTAGAGGTAAGCGTGTCCATTACCTGTCAGACTCTTCGAGACTGTGGTTGGATACTAAACACGCAAAAGTCAGTATTGGTGCCCACTCAACGCCTAGTGTACCTGGGGTTGATTCTGGATTCCTCAGAGGCAAAGGTATTCCTCCCTGTGGAGAAGTTGCAGACCCTCCGGGCTGCAGTACGGCAGCTGACTTCCAGGAATTGGTCGTCACTCCGTTTTTACATGCGAGTGTTAGGCCTCATGGTAGCCTCCTTCGAGGCGGTCCCATATGCTCAGTACCACACTCGAGTGTTACAGAAGGAAGTTCTGTCCAGATGGAACAGATGTCCATCATCTCTGGATTATCAAATCCGAGTGAGCCACCTAGTCAGAAGATCCCTGGTATGGTGGCTGACAGCACCGGCTCTAATGGCCGGGAAGTCATTTCTTCCGGTTTACTGGATAGTGATCACGACGGACGCCAGCCTTACAGGTTGGGGGGGGAGTCTGGGGTGTTCAGTCGGCGCAAGGTCGCTGGACCCCAGAGGAAGCCCTCCTGCCGATCAATGTCCTGGAAATCCGGGCGATCAGGCTGTGCCTCTTCAAATGGTGTCAGAGGCTGCAAGGGCGTCCAGTCAGGATCCAGTCAGACAACGCCACAGCAGTGGCATATGTCAATCATCAATGAGGAACAAGAAGCTCAACTGCAGCATCGGAGGTTGCTCGTGTCCTGAAGTGGGCAGAGAAGAGCGTACCGGCACTGTCTTCCGTGTACATTCCGGGTGTGGAAAACTGGCAGGCGGACTACCTGAGCCGCCAGATGCTGGACCAGGAAGAATGGTCCTTGCACCCGGAGGTGTTCCAACTCCTCTGCCAAAGATGGGGCACACCAGACGTATATCTTCTGGCTTCCCGACTCAATCGGAAGGTATTGAGGTTTGTGACCCGGTCAAGAGACCCATGGGCAGATGCAACGGACGCGTTGGTGGCATTGTGGGGTCAGTATCGGCTAATCTATGCCTTCCCTCCCTTAAGGCTTCTTCCTCTTCTGCTCCGCAGAGTGGAGGCAGAGGGAATTCCAATGATCCTAATCGCTACAGATTGGCCTCAGCGTCCTTGGTACGCCGATCTAGTACGTCTGGTAGCAGACATCCCCTGGCGCCTACCACTACGGAAGGACCTGCTATCGCAAGGTCCCATACTCCATCCTGCTTTACAGTCACTGGCTTTAACGGCATGGCTGTTGAGAACCAGGTACTGAGAGACCGGGGCCTGTCGGATTCAGTAATCTCTACTATGAGAAGTGCTCTGAAACCGTCCTCTAGGAAGGTTTATCACCGCACTTGGAAGGCCTACATCTCCATGTGTAATGAAATGGCATCCGCGTACTTATTTGGTTTCCAGAATCCTGCTGTTTTTACAGCATGGGGTGGACCAAAGGCTTGCCCTAAATACAATTTAAGGGACAGATATCTGCCCCGGCTGTCTTTTTTTAGTGACCCCTGGCGACTCACTCTCTCGTAAGTACATTTGTGCAGGGGGTTCGACATGTGGCCCCTCCGGTCCGTCCCCCGCTACCTCCGTGGGACTTGAACCTGGTCCTCTCGGTGCTTCAGAAGGCACCGTTTGAGAATATTAGAGCGATTCCCCTGTTGACACTTTCTCAGAAAGTGGTCTTTTTGGTGGCTGTTACGTCAGTTAGACGAGTCTGAGCTGGCAGCCTTGTCGTGCAAGGCTCCCTATTTGATTTTCCACAAGGATAAGGTGGTGCTGCGGCCGCAGCCTTCCTTTCTTCCGAAGGTCGTTTCGGCTTTTCATCTCAACGAAGACATTGTACTTCCATCCTTGTGTCCTCATCCGTCAAATCCTAAGGAGTCGGCGTTGCATTCCTTGGACATTGTCCGAGCGTTGAGAGTATACCTATCTGCTACTTCCCTGTTCCGGAAGTCAGACTCACTGTTTGTTTCGGTGGCTGTTCCCAAGAAGGGCCAAGCAGTCTCGTCGGCCACCATCTCTAAGTTGATCCGACAGATAGTAGTAATCCAGGCTTACGCCTTTAAAGAGTCAAGCGCCCCCCTTTCCGGTCACGGCGCATTCGACCAGGGCAATAGGTGCCTCTTGGGCTTTCCGACATCAAGCGTCTGTTTCCCAATTATGTAAAGCGGCGACTTGGTCATCCGCTCACACTTTCACAAAACTCTACAAAGTTGATGTAGGTGCATCTTCGGATGCCTCTTTCGGCCGCAAGGTTTTGCAAGCGGCTGTTAAGAGTTGCAACTCCTCCGTTGGAGGAGTGATGTTTTGTGTTTGGGGTGAAGTTTATTTTTATGCTGTTACCACCCCTCGTTTTTTCTCTGACACTGCTTTGGGACGTCCCACTTTGTCAATAGAGATGCTGTGTCGGTCCATGGACGAAAGAGTAAATAGGATTTTTTACTCACCGTAAAATCCTTTTCTCTGAGTGCATGGACTGACACAGCACCCACCCCTCCTTTTAAGTTTGTACTGCTTTTTGACGAACTGATCTGCGAGATGCCGACTGAGGTGATATACCCAGAGGGTCCACCCCATGGGCGGTACTGTAGAAGGTGTGATGCAACACTTTTTACACGTTTTCTGCCTAGTCACTCCTAATTAACGGATAATACCCACTTTGTCAATAGAGAAGCTGTGTCGGTCCATGGACTCAGAGAAAAGGATTTTACGGTGAGTAAAAAAACTTTTTTTTTTTAATAAAAATAAAAAATTGAAAAAAAAATAAAAATAAATTGCTGAAAAAGGGAAACTAAAGCAGAGTCTCATAAACATTTTAGTGAAAGTTTGTGAAGAGTTTGTGAAGAGATTGAACTCCAATCTTTCCAAAACACGATGTGCATTCAGATCAACACTCAAAGTGTAAAGTAGCTTGCTTACCAAAAAGCCGTGACTGCTAATGACAGTCTCACCCAGCACAGGGAAATAACCGTCTCCCCACGACCAGTTAAGTATCCGGAGCAGCAGCTGGTGTAGATAGAAAACAAAGGCTTCCATAGTGCAGTATTTTGATTCAACAATAGTTAAATAAAAGAAAAGTTTGCACTTACAGGAACGTAATGTAAAATCAGCAGTATTGTAGTATGAGAGCCGCGGCGTCTCTATTTGCTTCTCCCTATTTCCTGTTAGTCTCACCACCGTCTCGGAATGATAGCGTTATGATGTCATCATCAGAGGCCCCACCCTACACGTTTTGTCACAAGTGGACGTCTTCTGGGGATTGGCCGAGTGAAAGCGTCATCACGACGTGTGGTTTTATATGCCCTCAGTGCCATTTTGACTATTGGCATCCGGAGACCTATAATGAACGAATATAGCGGCTCAGCCATTTTAAGTATTGGTCGCAAATGGAAATGGGGAAATGGCGGAACTACATAGTAAGGCCATCTAGTGGCAAAAAAGGAGATAACTGGAGTAAATGACAAATACAGGAAAGGAGAAGCATTGGAATAAGGACACAGACGGCTTGATATAAATAAAACAATTCTGTAAACTGCTAGAACATATTAATAAATTAATGTCAAACATTATGAAATGTAATAAAAAGCTATTATTAAAAATTCTATTTTTGTCTAAAAAAAAATTAAATACTAATCCTAAAAACACTGAAAGAAGGGGGATAGTGCTATGAATTATTAATGAAGCAATTAATGTCCCAATCTATGTTGAGGCCAAAGGGTAAAAAAGATTTCATATTAAAAATCCATCTAGTCTCAAGTCTAGAAATGGATCTAACCGTATTGGTTCTCCTGCAATGTGGACAGATGGTGTCAAGGGCCATTAAACAATGTTCCTTTTAGTTGCCGGTCATGATATTTATCATAATGCCCAGACAAATTGTGTTTTTTTTAAAACCTTGTTTTATGTTGCCCACATGTTCACTAAGTCGCACATGAAATTCTCTTTTGGTTCGTCCTATATATTGTTTGGAAGAAGGACATTGGATCAAATAAACTACATATTGTGTAGAACATGTTATGAATGACTCTATATTATAGACTTTATTAGTTACAGTAGATTGAAAAGTTTCGCATTGACGCCCTCTAAAATAAAGGGATTTTTATAACAGCTTACCTGTAAAATCCTTTTCTTGGAGTACATCACGGGACACAGAGCGACTTAGTCATTACTAATGGGTTATATAGATTACCTTCAGGTGCTAGCACTGGCCACTTCCAAACCGGAAGTATCCTCCCCTATATAAGCCCCTCCCATCCGGGAGCACCTCAGTTTTGTAGCCAAGCAATAAGTGTCCCAAAAAGAGGGGTGGGAGCTCTGTGTCCCGTGATGTACTCCAAGAAAAGGATTTTACAGGTAAGCTGTTATAAAAATCCCTTTTTCTTTTTCGTACATCACGGGACACAGAGCGACTTAGTCATTACTAATGGGACGTCCCAAAGCAATGCCAAATGAGGGGAGGGATACATAAGCTGGGCGCCATCAGGCATGAGGATCTTTTGCGGCCTGCAACACACTGCGCCCAAAGGCGACATCCTCCTGACTTCTAACGTCTACCTGGTAGAATCTAGTAAACGTGTGTACCGAAGACCATGTTGCGGCCTTACATACTTGAGCCAGGGAGGCCTGGTGATGCACTGCCCATGAAGTTCCAACTGCTCTCGTGGAGTGCGCCCTAACTTTGAACGGAGGCGGTCTCTTTCTCAAGCCATAGGCTTGTATTATGACCTGTCGAATCCACTTGGCTAAAGTAGATTTTGATGCTGCCTGACCCTTTTTAGGGCCTTCCGGCAGAATAAACAAAGTATCCGTTCTGCGAATCTGAGCAGTGGCTTTTAGATAAGCTTTAACTGCTCTTACTACATCCAAAGAATGTAATAACTTTTCCTCTACCGAGCTAGGTTTGGGGAAAAAAGAAGGAAGAACCACATCTTGGTTCAAATGAAACCTCGATACCACCTTGGGAAGAAAGGCTGGATGAGGACGTAATACTACTCTGTCCTTATGGACAACCAGATATGGCTCCTTACAGGACAAGGCGGCTAATTCCGATACTCTTTTAGCCGAACAAACGGCTACTAAGAAAATCAATTTCCTGGTGAGAAGAACCAAGGAAATGTGTTGCAATGGTTCAAACGGTTGTTTCTGTAGAACCGACAGAACCAGGTTTAAGTCCCAAGGACATATGGGAATACTAACCGGAGGGCTAATACGCATCACTCCTTGTATGAAAGCTTTGACTAGTGAATGCGAAGCCAAGGGCCTTTGAAAAAATATTGACAAGGCCGAAATCTGACCCTTGATAGTACTCAAGGCCAGCTTCCTATCTACAGCCCACTGTAGGAAGTCCAAAATCCTCCCTATCACGTACTTACGTGGATGCCATTTCTTGGCCTCACACCACGTAATGTACGCTTTCCAGATCCTATAATAGATCTGCCTGGATACCGGCTTCCTGGCATTGATCATGGTAGATACCACAGAATTAGAGAGCCCTCTCTTTTTCAGAATGTGGGCTTCAATAGCCAGGCCGTCAAACCTAGGGCTGGTAAGGAAGGGTGGTATATCGGTCCCTGCGACAGCAGGTCCGGACGATGTGGGAGGGTCCAAGGACTCCTCACTGACATTTTTACAATCTCCGCGTACCATGCCCTTCGGGGCCACGCTGGAGCCACCAGAATCACTGGTTTCTTTTCTACCCTGATTCTGCGGAGTAATCGCGGTAACAATTGTGGCGGTGGGAATGCATATATCAGCTTGAACTGATCCCAAGGGAACACTAGGGCATCCGAGCCGCAAGCTAGAGGATCCCTTGTGCGAGACACAAATCTGTCCACCTTTGCGTTGAATCTGGATGCTAGCAGATCTACATCCGGTGTTCCCCACCGCTGGCATATTGCCTGGAAAACCTCGGGGTGAAGAGACCATTCCCCCGGGCATAATTGTTGGCGACTTAAAAAGTCCGCTCTCCAATTTTCCACTCCTGGGATGAAAACCGCGGATATGGCTGGGACATATTTTTCTGCCCACTCCAGGATGCAATTTGCTTCCCTCTGGGCTGCACGACTCCTGGTGCCACCCTGGTGATTGATATATGCCACTGCTGTGGCATTGTCTGATTGAATTCTGACAGGGGACCCTTGGAGTTTGGATGTCCATGCTACTAGGGCATACCGGGCTGCTCGTATCTCTAAGAGATTGATGGGCAGGGCCTTTTCTGCTTCTGACCACTTGCCCTGGAGAGACCATTGCTCCAGTACTGCCCCCCAGCCTATGAGGCTGGCATCTGTAGTGACTACCTTCCAAGAAACCCGACTGAAGGGTTTCCCTTTTTCCAGATTCTGGGGCACCAACCACCAATGGAGGCTCTTGCGAACGGAAGGGGACAGGGACATTGGTAAGTCTAAAGCCTGAACTTTTTTGTTCCAGGCTGACAGTATGGCCCTTTGCAAATTCCTTGAATGGAATTGACCGTAGGGTACCGCTTCGAATGAAGCCACCATTTTTCCCAGCAGCCTCATGCAGAGGCGTATGGATGGTTTTCTTTTTGTACCCACTAAGTGGGTCAAATCTTTTAAAGACGACACCTTCTCTGGAGGTAAGGAAATCTTTCTCTGATTTGAATCCAGCCTTAGCCCTAAGTATTCCAGACTTTTGACTGGTCTTAGAGCTGACTTGTCCCAGTTGATAATCCAACCGTGATATTCCAGATACTTGATTGTCTTGTGAATAGCTACTTCCAGCTTTTCCACTGAGTGGTCTATTAGTAGCAGGTCGTCTAGATATGCCATTATCGTTACACCTTGTGTTCTTAGATTGGCCAATAATGGGGCCAGAATTTTTGTGAACACTCGTGGTGCTGTGGCCAGACCGAAAGGTAAGGCTCTGAACTGAAAATGGCGCCCTTCTACTGCAAAGCGTAGAAATTTCTGGTGGGCCGGAAAGATGGGAATATGCAGATAAGCATCCCTTATGTCGATCGAGGCTAACCATTCCTGCCCTTGTAGGGCGGTGGCCACCGATCGGATCGACTCCATCCGAAAAGTCCTGATATTTAGGAACTTGTTTAGCCCTTTTAGATTTAATATGGGCCTCACGTCCCCATTTGGTTTGGGGACTGTGAAAAGGTTCGAGTAAAACCCGAATCCGCTTTCTTCCAGGGGAACCTTCATGATTACACCTTGGAGCAATAGTTGTTCTAGTGCCAGAAGGAGGGATCCTCTCTTCTGGGGATCTCTTGGCACGTTTGACCTCATAAATTGGGCAGGAGGAGTGCCTTTTAACTCCACTCCAGCTTGTATCCCAGACTTACTGCGGAGAGCACCCATCTGTCTCTGATGGTGTCCCGCCAGGTCTCTGTGAACAACTGAAGCCTTCCCCCCACCCGATTGAGTGGGGGCAACCCTTCATGACTTGGGGGGAGGTTTTGTACCTCTCTTGATCCAGGGCTTCTTGTTACCCTGTGATTGTCCCTGATTTCTGCCCCCTGAATTTGACCGCGGAGGCCGTCGGAACTGCTTCACAGCCGATGTGCCCGGGACTGGAGAAGTAGGCCTCTTAAAAGAAGGACTTCTACTCTTGTTCTTAACCGGTAAGAGTGAACTTTTACCGGCAGAAATTTTCTGGATATATTTGTCCAGATCTTCTCCAAATAAGCGTTCTCCATGAAATGGGAAGCTAACCAGCATTTTCTTACAGGGAGCTTCAGCAGACCAGTTTTTGAGCCACAGAAGCCTACGCATATGTACTATAGACAGCGTAAAGCGGGAGGCCTGTTGGATTGTATCCTTTATGGCGTCCACCGCAAAACACAAGGCTCTAGGCAGGTCAGCTAGGGCAAGAGCCTGCTGATCTGGTAAGTCCCTTAAGACTTGTTTCAACTGATCTTTCACTGCTTGGCAGACTCCAATCGCTGCTACCGCAGGTTGTGTCACCATGCTTGCTGTAGAGAAAGCAGATTTTAGTAAAGACTCCAATTTTTTATCTATTGGGTCTTTGAACATTGGAACATTATCTACTGGACATGTCAGTGATTTGTTCACAGAAGAGATGGCTGCGTCCACTGTAGGGACCCTCCATTTTTTTATGAACTTATCCTCCATGGGATAGATCACCGGAAATCTCTTGGGGGGAGCAAATATTTTATCAGGGTGCTCCCAATCCTGGTAAATAAGCCCTTCTAATAAAGGGTGGATTGGGAAGGAACAGACAGCCTGGGGAGCTTTTAGCGACCCCAGCGAGGAAACCGTAGTGGATGGTGGTTCCGCCAGTGGCATTTTAAATGCTGATCGGACCATGTTAGTCAGAGACTGAACCCATAATCTTTCAGCCTGAGATGCTGAGAAAGGTTCTTCCACTGTTGATTCCTCCATAACTGAATCAACCTCATCCTGATCCCCTTCAGGTAGGTCGATCCCTGTGTGGGGCTGTTCCTCCACTAACAGGCACTCTGAAGGAGGAGACGGAGATCGGACGCGCTTTCCCTGTGACAGGGAAGCAGCGATCAATGCTGTTAATCTCTCTTCCAATCCTCCCAGAGTTGAGGATAAAACCTCCTCTGTTATATATACAGGAGCAGGTGGACTGGGGACAGCCGCAGCACCAGGTACTCCTGCGGGGTTTCTACGGCTACTGACCTCTGAATTCTCAGGGGAGATTGGTGCAGTACAAGCATGCCCAATATCCTCAGAGCCCGATGGAGACCCCTTTGGCTTCCTGGAAGATCTATTTCCGGAGCGTCTGGACGACATATCCTTTAAGCACAAAGCTGAGGTATTCCCGTCGTCTTACACCAATTTTGCTGGTAATAGTCTAACAAAGTTGCTGCTATATACCAGCTGGTGTCCACTAAAGTGCCTTTCTATGGGGATGCCTGCATCAACCGCCTCTGTGTGCCACTGTTTGTTGCTAGCTCTGTTTGCATCCCGCTGACACTTGTACTGTGTCTTTATACAAGCTGGGACGCCTGCACATGCGCAGAAGCGCCGTGGCGCGCATCGAGCGTCATCCACCCGCCCCGCCCCTTTTTTTTCATAGGAGGCGCGTGCACGCCCGTGCGCCATTGGCGCCCTTTTCGAAACCAAACAGGGACTAGGAGCCAGGGCCCTTTTTGCCGGAGGGCTTGTGCGGTGGATGACCGCAGCAACAGGGCAGAGGAAGTGGATTCCCACAGAGAAACTTACCAACTGCCTGGATCTTTTGACTTGAGAAAACCAAAGATCCACATGACAAGAAAAATGGACCACAGCGGCCTCTAGTGGTTTAACACAGGTACCGCGGTCCTCCTTTTTTTTTTTTTTCTCTTGACTACTATTAAAATTTTACATTTTCAGTAGTTACAGGCATACACAGATATTAGCGGGAATACCGTTAGGTAACAGACAGAAAGACAAATTAGGCTTGGGGGTCCCCCAATAGAACCAAGTTCCTGGGGGCCCCCACTTACCTGATCCCCGCCGCAGGACTCTGTTTGGTCCACAGAAGCCCAAACTTCACCTATCACGGCAGGCATTGTAATTAAACCTTCAGGGACCGGGTTCCCAAGGATTCCACTCCCCTGGACCTGTATAGCACCCTGCACAGACAACATCTTGGTCGTGGGTATGACCAGAGCTCTGGATCCCAGGGTCCAGCCCTCCTAAGAGAGGCATTACAGGCAAAACCTTGCTCTTCCGCTGCAAGGCCCGGGTACCGACCGTTTAGCTATGAAGCTTTTTTGGTGGGATCCGGAACAGCTTACTAAGGCCCAAAAGAACCTGTACGCAAGCCCAGTGAAAACACATGTTACTCTTTGGCCAACACCTTAGACACTGGCAAAAAACTGAGGTGCTCCCGGATGGGAGGGGCTTATATAGGGGAGGGTACTTCCGGTTTGGAAGTGGCCAGTGCCAGCACCTGAAGGTAATCTATATAACCCATTAGTAATGACTAAGTCGCTCTGTGTCCCGTGATGTACGAAAAAGAAAATTAATTTGGCAAATGCTACATCTGGGACAAGGGAAATAGCCTTTCATGGACTGAAAAAATTACACAGTCCTTGAAGTCTATCACATTAGCGACAATATTGTGTCTCAGAGATGGAGCACCCCTATATATTACGACCTGCCATTCGAGGATGATGGGACCAAGTATCCTGTCATTCGGTAATACTCCCCAATGTTTATTAAGGATTTTCTTAATGGAGAAATGCTGATTTGGAATATCGGGTTATCATCGACCATCCAAATTTATCAGAAGGAGGGTTAATTCACTCTTATCCCACTCAGCATGTTATTCCTATCCATAGCAGCAACATTGGCAATAATTTCATCAATATGTTCTTGATGGCCCTTATTTAGAAATCTCTGTTTCAGAATTGATGCCTGTTGGTAAAAATCTGAGATCTCGGTGCAATTCCGCCTAATGTGCTGAAATTGTCCTTTAGGGACAGCAGCTAACCATGATTGGTGGTGGCAGTTGGTAAGGGGAATAAAAGTGTTACGGTCGGTCTCTTTAAAATAAGTACTGGTAATGAGCCGACCATCTTTAACAAAAATATTTAAATCTAAGAAACGAATATGAGTATGGCTTGCTTAATTTTGTAACGAAATACCCCTGTCATTTTGATTCAGTTTTAGAAGGAACGCTTCTAGGGAGGGTAAATCTCCCTCACATAGAAGGATCACATCATCAATATATCTATTGTCTATAGCAGTGGTCCTCAACCTGGGGATCGGGACCCCCTCGGGGGTCAAATGACGATTTGCCAGGGGGTCACTGGTTACTTGGCTGTTCCTGAAGCCCGCACCGCTCTCCCAGCGTTTTTGCAGCCGCCCAGCAGGGCTGTCCTTGGAGCCCGCGGCCGCCCACTCAGCCTCTTCGCAGCCGCCCACTCAGTTCATGGCATGGCTGGGGGGCAGAGACTAGAGGTCAGCTGACTGGTGAGGAATGAAGTGTGAGGGGCTGGAGGAGACCCTATCTCCTGATTACGGCATAGGTGTCACTGCTGCGAGACACCACAAAGTCGGAGACACAGTGAGTAACACTACCTGTGATTATAGTTGCCATTAAAAGACCCCATTACAGTTCTCAGATCAGCAGATGACCTTGATCAAGAGCATCTAAGTTGGCTGATCAGAACGTCCCCCCAGCACTGCCACTCATCCCAACTCCCCGCCAGCACTGCCACTCATCCCAACTCCCCGCCAGCACTGCCACTCATCCCAACTCCCCGCCAAGGAGTAAGAGAAGGAATAAAAATAGAGAATACATGGAAGGGAGCAGAAAAGAGGGGGAGGAACAAAGAAAAAGGGAGAGAGAAAGTAAGAGAAAGAACAAGAAAGACGGCTAGAGCGAGAGATGGGGCAAAAGAAAAAAGAAAGTGTGGTATATCCTAAAATGTATCATAAGGGGATTTAATACTGTATGAGTGGAAGGAACTTAGGGAGCGTTACATTTCTGTTGGTTAGGGGCACAAATTACTTGTCTTGACTTGGGTGCTGACAACCCACGCTACAAAATAATTTTACTGTTAGGGGTCCCCACAACTTGTGAAATTTTATCGAGGGGTCACGGCACTAGAGGGTTGAGAACCACTGGTGTAGGGATGAGCTTGGTGTTCGAGTCGAACATAGGTTCGACTCGAACATCGGCTGTTCGCACGTTCGGCGAACAACGAACGATTTGGGCCGTTCGCGCCAAATTCGAGTGACGTGAACGGCCCACAATACACTGCGCCATCGCAGTGTAATCCCGGCGCTGTGATTGGCCAAGCATGCACTGTGACCCTGCATGCTTGGCCAATCACAGCGCCGGCAGCGAGGAGAGCAATGATTGGCCACAGGCAGGATGCCTGTGGCCAATTATAGCTGAGGGGGTTTAGTACACGCCCCACACTATAAAAGGCCGCCAGCGCGGCGGCCTTGTGTAGTGTGTTCCGGAGCAGGGAAAGTGAAGGATAGGCAGGGACAGTGTCAAATCTATTCTTTGCTAAACCTTGTGTGTAGGGAGAGAGAAGGATAGGCAGGGAGAGTGTCAGTGTCATATACTTTTTATAAACCTTGTGTGCAGGGAGAGAGAAGGATAGGCAGGGGACAGTGTCAGTGTCAGTGTCATTGTTGCTAAGCCTCCTGCACAGTATACACCTGAAGTTAGCCCGTATTGCTGCTTTTTCCTGGTGTGTTACACCAACAGGCATTTGCGGCACTTACAGCGGGCGGAGTGTGCCTCCTGATCATATTACACCTGAACTTATCCTGTATTGCTGCTTTTTCCTGGTGTGTTACACCAACAGGATTTTGCGGCACTTACAGCAGGCGGAGTGTGCCTCCTGATCATATTACACCTGAAGTTAGCCTGTATTGCTGCTTTTTCCTGGTGTGTTACACCAACAGGATTTTGCGGTACTTACAGCGGGCGGAGTGTGCCTCCTGATCATATTACACCTTAACTTAGCCTGTATTGCTGCTTTTTCCTGGTGTGTTACACCAACAGGATTTTGCGGCACTTACAGCGGGCGGAGTGTGCCTCCTGACCATATTACACCTGAACTTAGCCTGTATTGCTGCTTTTTCCTGGTGTGTTACACCAACAGGATTTTGCGGCACTTACAGCGGGCGGAGTGTGCCTCCTGATCATATTACACCTGAAGTTAGCCTGTATTGCTGCTTTTTCCTGGTGTGTTACACCAACAGGCATTTGCAGCACCTACAGCAGGTGTAGTGTGATTCCTGCAAAATATACTCCTGAAGCTAGGCCTTATTGCTGGTTTTCCCATTTCTCTGCAGGCCATTAGAATGTCTGGAAGGCAAACAAAGAGAGGCAGACAGTCAGGAGCCAATAAAAGAGGGCAAGCAGGCTCTGTGTCTAGAGACAACAGTGCTGGTCGTGGATGCGGTGCATCGCCATCAGCACGTGGCCATGGGACACGCTTGTCCTTCTTTTCGGCTGCTGGACGTGTTGAGCCGCATCATGCCGAAGACTTGGTAGAGTGGATGACCAAGCCCTCCTCATCCTCCTCATCCTCTCTCACCCAGGCTCAGGGTACTGGCAAAGCAGCTGCCAAAGCGTCCTCTTCCCTGGTATCGATGTCATCATCAGTCACTCCTTCCCTAGACCAACCATGTCCTCCTGAGGAGTCCCCCGAACTGTTTGAGCACAGTGTTGGGTACATGCTCCAGGAGGATGCCAAGCGTTTCGAAGGGTCTGATGATGATACCCAGCTAGAGGAAGGCAGTAGCGTGAGAGCAGAGAGAGGGGATGCTCAAGAAGGACACCAATCTGGCAGTCATGTTCCAGCAGCTGCAGCATACTGCCAGATTGGCTCCAGTGATGAGGAGGGAGGGGATGATGAGGTCACTGACTCCACATGGGTGCCTAATAGGAGAGAGGAGGATGAGGAGGAGGATGAGGAGGAGGCACATCTCCAATGAGGCAGGATGCCCTCGGGGGGCCAGCGTAAGGGCAGCACACCGACGGAATCACACCGCAGAGCTCCGCCTGTGCAGGGCGCTGCCTCTGCCCGTTATTCAAAAAGTTCTTTGGTGTGGGCCTTTTTTGAGTCGAGTGCATCAGATCGCACAGCTGCTGTTTGCAACATATGTCTCAAGCGTTTATCGCGTGGCCAAAACATCACCCGCTTGGGCACCACATGCTTGACCAGACATATGTTGACCTGCCATGCAGCTCGTTGGCAAGCCTACCTTAAAGACCCACACCAAAGAACAAAGCGGACCTCTTCTTGCACCTCATCAGCTGGGATGTCCAATCCCACTATACCTTCAGTCCTCTCTGAAACCTGCTCTGAGAGGAATGAAGGTGTAGAATTAGGTGTGTCACAGCCAAGTACTTGCGGGCACTCTGCTAGCAGTAGTACACCGACGTCTGATTCTAGCAGGCAAATTTCCCTGCCCCAGCTGCTGGACCGTCGAAAGAAGTTCACTCCCAGCCATCCACATGCCCAGCGGTTGAATTCTAGCTTGGCTAAATTGCTAGCGCTTCAACTGCTGCCTTTTCAGTTGGTAGACTCGGCCCCCTTCCGTGAGTTTGTGCAATGTGTGGTACCTCAGTGGCAGGTTCCCAAACACCACTTTTTCTCACGGAAGGCGATTCCGGCTCTCTACCGGCATGTGGAAGGCAATGTCTTGGCCTCTCTGGACAGGGCGGTCAGCGGTAAGGTGCATATTACCGCTGACTCATGGTCCAGCAGGCATGGACAGGGACGTTGCCTTTCTTTCACGGCCCATTGGGTCACTCTTTTGGCAGCTGGGAAGGATGCAGGACAAGGTGCAGTAGTGTTGTAGGTTGTTCCACCGCCACGCCTCCAAAATGCTACTACTGGTTGTGACACACCTCTGTCCTCCACCCCCTCCTCTTCTTCTTCCTCCATGGCCTCTTCCTGTGCTTTGTCCTCGGAACCAGCGGTGCTCCGTAGGCGTTCAAGAGGCTACGCAAGTACGCAGGCAAACAGATGCCATGCCGTGCTTGCGCTGGTGTGTTTTGGGGACAGGAGCCACACTGGGGCAGAGGTTCTGTCTGCTCTGCAGGGGCAGGCCGAGAGGTGGTTGACGCCACGCCAGCTTAAGCCAGGAATGGTAGTTTGCGACAATGGCACCAACCTCCTCTCCGCTCTACGACAGGGACAACTGACCCATGTGCCCTGTGTGGCTCACGTCCTTAACCTGGTGGTGCAGCGGTTCTTGGGCAGGTACCCGGGCTTAAAGGATGTCCTGAGGCAGGCCAGGAAAGTCTGTGTGCATTTCCGCAGATCTTATAATGCCAGTGCTCGCCTGGCTGAGCTGCAAAAGGAGTTGAACCTGCCCAAGAACCGCCTTATATGTGACATGCCCACCTGGTGGAACTCAACGTTGGCCATGCTGCAGCGGCTGCACACGCAGCAGAGGGCCATCAATGAGTACCTGTGCGACTACGGCACCAGGACAGGGTCAGGGGAGCTCGGTTTTTTTTCACCACGCCAGTGGGGCATGATCAGGGATGCATGCACTGTCTTGGCACCATTTGAGGAGGCCACGAGGATGGTGAGCAGTGACAGTGCATGCATCAGTGACACTGTACCTCTTGTCCACCTGTTGGAACATATATGGACAGGGCACTTGAGGCAGAACAGAGGCAGGAAGAGGAGGACTTCCTTGCCTCTCAAGGCCCCCTTTACCCAGACAGTGTTCCTTCTGTCCTACCCATCGCACAGGAAGAAGAGGAGGAGGAGGAGGATTGTGTCAGCATGGAGGTGGAGCCTGGCACTCAGCATCATCAGCAGCAGTCTTTTAGGGATGATTTACAGTCCCAAGAAACCAGTGGACTTGTATGTGGCTGGGAGGAGGTGGCTGCGGATCATGTCGTCCTTAGTGACCCAGAGGACTCCGGACCGAATGCCTCAGCTAACCTACGCTGCATGGCCTCCCTGATCCTGCAAAGTCTGCGGAAGGATCCTCGTATTCTTCGGATCAAGGAGAGGGACCATTACTGGCTGGCCACTCTCCTTGATCCACGGTACAAGGGTAAGGTTGCGGACCTTATCTTACCGTCGCAGAGGGAGCAGAGGATGAGACAACTCCGGGAGGCCTTGCAGAAAGGTCTGTGCAACGCGTTCCCAGAGACTGGGAGGTTACAAACTCCTGGTCCTGGACAACGAGTTGCTGAGGCTTCGGTCAGTCAAAGAAGGAGCGGTGGGGAAGGTGGCCGTCTGACCGATGCGTTCAGACAATTCTTTAGTCCGCAGCTCCAAGGTATGATCGGTTCCAGCAACCATCGCCAGCGTCTGATATACATGGTGCAGGAATACCTAGGGGCAAGGTCAGACTTGGACACCTTCCCCACCGAAAATCCTCTGGCTTACTGGGTCTTGAGGATGGATCACTGGCCAGAGCTTGCACAGTATGCAATTGAGCTACTGGCCTGTCCGGCATCCAGCGTTCTTTCAGAACGCACATTCAGTGCTGCTGGAGGATTTGTCACGGATCACAGGGTGCGCCTGTCCACCGACTCTGTTGATCGACTGACCTTCATAAAGATGAACCAGTCTTGGATCACCACCAGCTACCAAACACCTGAAGCTGATATAACAGACTAATTTATTTTCAAATGTCACATCCCTTTAAGTCTGATGCTGATGCTGAGAGACTGTCCTTTTATGTTGACTGACTATCCTCCTCCTCCTCAATGATCCGATTGATGATGATAGCTTGGAAGAACATTTTTGTTTCTGGGTGCCGCCACCAGTGGCTAAGGCCCAATTTTTCAGCCCCTGTTTAACAGGGGCGTGTTATTACAATTTTTTATGCAATGCTTTGCAGCAGGGCTCATTCCTGCACTCCAACTAGAGTATCTGGGAGAGGTTGCAGTGTCGTGGCACCAGCAACAGTGGCTAAGGCCCAATTTTTCAGCCCCTGTTTAACAGGGGCGTGTAATTACAATTTTTGATGCAATACTTTGCAACAGGGCTCATTTCTGTGCTCCAAGTACAGTATCTGTGAGGGGTTGCAGTGTTGTGGCACCAGTGCCTAAGGCCCAATTTTTCTGCCCCTGTTTAACAGGGGCATGTAATTACAATTCTTGATCTAATAATTCACAGCAGGGCCCATTCCTGCGCCCACCAAGACTAACTGTGAGGCCTTACAGTGTTGTGTCAACACCACCACCACCACCAAAGGCCCAATTTTTCAGCCCCTGTTCAGCAGGGGCATGCAATTACAATTCTTGATCTAATAATTCACAGCAGGGCCCATTCATGCGCCCACCAAGAGTAACTGTGAGGGCTCACAGTGTTGTGGCAACACCAACATGTAAGGGGCAAATTTCAGCTGAGTATATACGGCAGGCCCCTACTTTCAAACATCCAACTTACAAACGACTCCTCCTTGCAAACGGAAGGATACAACAGGAAGTGAGAGGAAATCTACCCCTAGGAAGGGAAATTCTCTCCTGTAAGAGTTAATATGGGAAAAAAAGTGTCTCCTTTCAATAAAAACCCCAAATTTTCAAAACACATTTTTCATTAGGACGGAAAGTGAGGTGAACTGTTCTGAACAGGTGCACACACTGCACAGACAGCAAAACAAATGTTACAGGGGTGATAACCCTTCCCTATGTTTTCCAAAAAGCTTAAAAATAGATTTTTTGGCTGGAGCTACACTTAAACAATGTACCTGTTCAAAATTACAAACAGATTCTACATAAGAACAAACCTACAGTCCCTGTCTTGTATGCACCGCCTGTATACAGCTGTTCAGAGTATATAGGGCCTTTTTTATTTTGTGTGCGGGGTTCCCCTTAATATCCATACAAGACCCAAAGGGGCTGGTAATGGGCTGGGGGGTGGGGGGGGGGGGCTGTGATGGGGTAGCTATGCCATTTTTCTTAAAGATTTTCATCCATATTACCGGGACCAGACATTACATTAAAGCCGCAAGCAGTTTTAAATGGCTTTTTTTCCTTTAGAAATGTAATTTTGTGCAGGGACAGTTCTAAACACGGGAAACACGTGGCACTTCACAGGCATACTTTAGACACCCCCCAGGTACGATATTTAAAGGAATATTTGACTTTTTTTTTTTAAACTTCATGCATCATTAAAATGGCTGCTCCCGAAAAAACGGCCGTTTTTAAAACTTTTTTTTGGATTGATACATGTCCCCTGGTGCAGAACCCAGGTTCCCAAACCCTTTTTAGGACAATAACATGCATATTAGTCATTATAAATAGCACTTTAGATTTCGAACGTTCGTATCCATTGTATTTAATAGGGTTCTAAAGTTCGTGCGAACTTTCGGTCCGTTCGCGGGTTCTGGTGCGAACCAAACCCGGGGGTGTTCGGCTCATCACTACACTGGTGTATAGTATGCCTGTAAAGTGGCCCATTTTTCCCGTGTTTAGAACAGTCCCTGCACAAAATTACATTTCTAAAGGAAAAAGTCATTTAAAACTACTCGCGGCTGAAGGGTCTGGTATGGATTTTGAGGGGGACCCCTATGCCATTTTCATCCAAAAAAAATTGGCGCAGGGTTCCCCTTAATATCCATACCAGACCTGATGGCCCTGGTATGGAATTTGGGGGGACCCCCACGCAATTTTTTTTTTTTACATTTTGGTTCGGGCTTCTGTATTTCCAGGACCCGACAATTCATTATAGCCGCGAGTAGTTTTAAATGACTTTTTTTCCTTTTAGAAATCAGGCATACTATAGACACCCCCCAGGTACGAAATTTAAAGGAATATTTCACTTTTATTGTTTCACTTTAAGCATTATTAAAATCACTTCTCCCAAAAAGTCTGTTTTTCAAAACTTTTTTTTGCTTTGATACATGTCCCCTGGGGCAGGACCCAAAACACTTTTTATGACAATACCATGCATATAAGCCTTTAAAATTAGCACTTTTGATTTCTCCCATAGAATTTAAAGGGTGTTCCGCAGCTTTCGAATTTGCTGCAAACACCCCAAATTGTTCACTATTCTGCGAACAGGCGAACATCCGATGTTGGAGTCGAACTTACGTTCGACTCCAACATCGGGCTCATCCCTAGTGGACAGCCTTCCCAGAAGAGTTGAAGCTGTTATAGCTGCAAAGGGTGGCCAACTCAATATTGAACCTTACAGACTAGGACTGGGATGCCATTAAAGTTTGTGTGTATAAAGGCAGGCGTCACAATATTTTTGACCATATATTGACTATTTTTGACCATATAGTTTGTGGGATTATCCCTTTCAACACCTAGTATCTGCTAGAGCTGCACGATTCTGGATAAAATGAGTATTAGAATAAAGATCACAATTCTCTCACAATTCTCTCACAAGTCCAGATATTCAGTAAGAAGATGTTTGGGGGTATAAGTAATTTTCTAGCAAAAAAATAAAAAATGTTTTTTAACTTGTAAAACAATTGTCAGAAAAAGGCTTAGTCTTTAAGTGGTTAAACTGCCTTCATTTACAGACCAAAGTTCATCCCTTTGATCTAAATGAACCAAATGATAAATTGTTTCTCTTTATTTCAGCACTGAGCAATGTTATGATAAACTTGACAGCCCACCTTTTTGAATCGAACTCGTGATTTTTTAACGATTAATCGCGCAGCTCTAATATATGCTAGAGATCACTTAATCCACTTCAAATTTCTACATCACATCTATTTCACACCCGCCAAGCTACCTAGCATATATCAATCCCTTTCAGCAGTGTTGGTGCTGTACCTTCTCTCCAGCAGTCTTCATGCATCTTTTCTGGCATTGCCTAGTAATCCAGCCGTTCTGGAAAGGGGTTACCCAAACAATCATGGAAATTTACTATATACAGTGGATACGGAAAGTATTCAGACCCCCTTAAATTTTTCACTCTTTGTTATATTGCAACCATTTGCTAAAATCATTTAAGTTCATTTTTTTCCTCATTGATGTACACACAGCACCCCATATTGACAGAAAACACAGAATTGTTGACGTTTTTGAAGATTTATTAAAAAAGAAAAACTGAAATATCACATGGTCCTAAGTATTCAGACCCTTTGCTGTGGCACTCATATATTTAACTCAGGTGCTGTCCATTTCTTCTGATCATCCTTGATATGGTTCTACACCTTCATTTGAGTCCAGTTGTGTTTGATTATACTGATTGGACTTGATTAGGAAAGCCTCACACCTGTCTATATAAGACCTTACAGCTCACAGTGCATGTCAGGGCAAATGAGAATCATGAGGTCAAAGGAACTGCCTGAAGAGCTCAGAGACAGAATTGTGGCAAGGCACAGATCTGGCCAAGGTTACAAAAAAAATTCTGCTGCACTTAAGGTTCCTAAGAGCACAGTGGCCTCCATAATCCTTAAATGGAACACGTTTGGGAGGACCAGAACTCTTCCTAGAGCTGGCCGTCCAGCCAAACTGAGCTATCGGGGGAGAAGAGCCTTGGTGAGAGAGGTAAAGAAGAACCCAAAGATCACTGTGCCTGATTTCCAGAGATGCAGTCGGGAGATGGGAGAAAGTTGTAGAAAGTCAACCATCACTGCAGCCCTCCACCAGTTGGGGCTTTATGGCAGAGTGGCCCAACGGAAGCCTCTTCTCAGTGCAAGACACATAAAAGAGCGCATGGAGTTTGCTAATAAACACCTGAAGGACTCCAAGATGCTGAGAAATAAGATTCTCTGGTCTGATGAGACCAAGATAGAACTTTATGGCCTTAATTCTAAGGGGTATGTGTGGAGAAAACCAGGCACTGATCATCACCTGTCCAATACAGTCCCAACAGTGAAGCATGGTGGTGGCAGCATCATGCTGTGGGGGTGTTTTTCAGCTGCAGGGACAGGACGACTGTTTGCATTAGAGGGAAAGATGAATGCGGCCAAGTACAGGGATATCCTGGACGAAAACCTTCTCCAGAGTGCTCAAGACCTCAGACTGGGCTGAAGGTTTACCTTCCAACAAGACAATGACCCTAAGCACACAGCTAAAATAACGAAAGAGTGGCTTCACAACAACTCTGTGACTGTTCTTGAATGGTCCAGCCAGAGCCCTGACTTAAACCCAATTGAGCATCTCTGAAGACATGTAAAAATGTCTTTCCACCAACGTTTACCATCCAACCTGACAGAACTGGAGAGGATCTGCAAGGAGGAATGGCAGAGGATCCCCAAATCCAGGTTTGAAAAACTTGTTGCATCTTTCCCAAAAAGACTCATGGCCGTATTCGATCAAAAGGGTGCTTCTACTAAATACTGAGCAAAGGGTCTGAAATCTTAGGACCATGTGATATTTCATTTTTTTTTTCTTTTTTAACCACTTGACAACTGGGCACTTAAATCCCCTTAATAACCAGACCAATTTTCAGCTTTTGGTGCTCTCACATTTTGAATGACAATTACTCAGTCATGCAACACTGTACCCATATGAAATTTCCGTCCTTTTTTTCACACAAATAGAGCTTTTATTTGGTGGTATTTGATCACCTCTGCGGTTTTCATTTTTTTCGCTATAAATGAAAAAAGACCGAAAATTTTGTAAAAAAATGCATTTTTCTTCATTTCTATTATAAAATTTAGCAAATAAGTAATTTTTCCTCATAAATTTGGCCAAAAATGTATACTGCTACATATATTTGGTAAAAATAACCCAAATTAGTGGATATTATTTAGTCTGGGTGAAAGTTATAGGGTCTACAAGCTATGGTGCTAATTACTGAAAATTGATCAATTTGATCACACCTGATGTACGGACAGCCTATCTCATTTCTTGAGACCCTAACAAGCCAGTAAAGTACAAATACCCCCCAAATGACCCCTTTTTGGAAAGTAGACATTCCAAGGTAGTTAGTAAGAGGCATAGTTAGTTTTTTGAAGTTGTCATTTTTTCCCACAATTCTTTGCAAAATTAAGATTTTTATTATTTATTTTTTTCACACCAAATTGTCATTATAACAGGTTATTTCTCTCACATGGCATGTACACAGCAAAAATGACACCCCAAAATATATTCTGCTGCTCCTCCTGAGTATGGCAATACCACATGTGTGAGACTTTTATACAGCCTGGCCACATACAGAGGTCCAACACTGAAGTAGCAACTTCAGGCATTCTAGGAGCATAAATTACACATCTAATCTCTCAACCACCTATTACACTTTTGAAGGCCCTGGAGCACCAGGACAATGGAAACGCCCACAAAGTGACCCCATTTTGGAAAGCTAACACCCCAACGTATAATCTATGAGGCATAATGAGTCTTTTGAAAGGTTAATTTTTTTCCAGAAGTTTTTCGAAAATGTGGAAAAAAATGAAAACGCATTTTTTTTACACAAAGTTGTCCATTTATAAGATATTTTCAACACATAGCATGTACATAGCAAAAATGACACCCCAAAATATATTCTGCTACTCCTCCTGAGTATGGCGATACCACATGTGTGAGCTTTTTTAACAGCCTGGCCACATAGAGGCCCAACATCCAAGAAGCATCATCAGGTGTTCTAGGGACATAAATTACACATCCAATTTCCTTACAATCTATCACATTTTTGAAGGCCCTTCATATTTCTAACACAGCATGTACATACCAAGAATTACACCCTAAAATACATTCTGCTGAGTAAACGGTAAAAAAAAAGATTACCTGTGGTTTTAGTAGTGCAATTGTCCACAGGAGGAGAGCCCTGATCCAGGCAGCAGGCAGGGACGTGGTCAGCGACAGTGAATGGAATTGTCCAGGCAGCAGACAGGAATATTGTCCATAGTCACTACAGGCAGGAATACTGTCCATATACAGTCCAGGGTCAGTGCAAGTAGAGACATTGCCAGCAGTGCCATAATATTGGTCCTGGTAATAAGCAGGGACATGGTCCAAGTAGCAGGCCAGGAAAGAATGGGGACAGGGGTAGAGGCTTCTCCCACCCAAATCTCTTTGAAGCCTCCGAGTCTCCAGACCCTAATCCAGGAATGAGAAAACTAAAAAATAGTTTTCTTCATCCAGAAAAACAATTCTGGAGCCCCTCACATATGTGAGACCCCTGTGTTCCCACTAGCATAGCAGGGTAAAAGATCAATCCAAGAGGCAGGCAAAAAACGTGGTCAAACAGTCCAGGGTCAGTTCCAGAGCAGGCAGAGGTAGGTACAGTTAAGCGTTAGGCAGAAGAGTGGTCGTATAACAGGCCAGGGTCAGTTCCGGAGAAAGCAGAGGTATGTTTAGCGTTAGGCAAAAGCGTGGTCGTATAACAGTCCAACGTCGGTTCCGGAGAAGGCAGAGGTATGTACAGTTCAGTGCAGTGGCATAAGGGGTGTGGAGGAAAATGACAGGAAATGAGAATTGCATTTACCATACTTCCCTAATAGTGTAGAAACGTATGGTAACGGCGGAAACATTCACCTATACAGAGGCCTGGTTGGGAGGGACAATCGGGACAATAATACACAGTGTCTCTTCGAATTCCTCCTCTGGAGCACACCCGACATCTCTTCTGACGTCTGTAGCCTGTTTCACGGGGGACGGCTTTCTCAGGGAAGTGGCGCTCGTGGAGTCTGCTCACGGAATCAGAGCGAATATTTTCTGGTGGGCTTTCAGGGTACAAAAGGGCGGAGATAACTTCTTCTTGGTAGAGTAGATAGGATACGGGGTTCTCTGTTGATTTTTTGTAAATAACATAAGTGTTATACATGGCCAAACTAAAAAAATAAATGGACACTTTCTTATACCAGTGGCGGGATTTTCTTGTGGGAAGATAGGGTTCAATCATCTGATCGTTGAGGTCCACTCCCCCCATAAACAAATTATAATCGTAGACACAAGCTGGTTTCTGGATTGTGCCGTTTCTTTTGGGGACTTCAACGTAGGTGTCGTTGTGGATTGAAGTGAGCATGTGGACGTTTCGTTTGTCCCTCCACCTGACAGCCAATATCTCCTGGTTCCTCAATGATGCCGTCTCCCCTCGTCGTAGCTTTTCATTGACGAGTTTTTGTGGGAAGCCTTTTCTATTGGGTCTTACTGTGCCACATGCTGGGGTGTCCCTCCGGTAAAGATTGCGGAACAGGGGCAAGCTGGTATAAAAATTATCCACATAAAGGTGGTATCCCTTTCCAAGGGGTGGATAGATAAGCTCCCAGACCACTTTTCCGCTGACACCGATGTACTTTGGGCATTCAGGGGGATGCAGTTGGGAGTCCTTCCCTTCGTACACCAGGAAGGCGTAGATGTACCCCGTAGCTCGGTCACATAGCTTGTACATTTTAACCCCATATCGGGCCCTTTTGCTGGGGATAAACTGTTTAATACACAACCTGCCTGAGAATTTTATAAGGGACTCATCCATGGAGATATTCTGTTCAGGGATATACAACTGGGAAAAATTTTCAGAGAAAAAATTTAGGAGTGGCCGAATTTTATATAGTTTGTCAAAAGCTGGGTCATTTCGGGGAGGGCACTGGGTGTTGTCATTATAGTGGAGGAACCGCATAATCATTAGGTATCGGGATCTTGGCATAATGGATGAGAAGAGTGGCATGTGGTGGATGGGTTTGGTAGACCAGTAGGAGTACAGTTGGTTTTTTTTTTGAGCGTCCCATAGTAAAAGTTAGGCCTAGGAAAATTTTGAATTCCTCTACGGTAAGTTCTCTCCACTCAAAGGGACGGGTGTAACTAGACCCAGGGTTGCTTACGATGTACTGCTGTGCGTAGAGGTTGCACTGGGCCACAATGGAGGATAGTAAGTCTTCGGTGAATACTAAATGAAAAAAATCGAGCATGGAAAAATCATCGGTGTTCACCTGGACACCTGGCTGGGTGGTGAAAGGGGGGATATTTGCTGCTCTGGAATTAGGGGGAAGCCACAGGGGGTTTTGAAGGCCATAGGGAAGGCTGGCATGGCCCCTATCCCTTTGGGGCTGAGATGACACCCTACTGGTGCCTGGCCTTTGTTGCAGTGGCACTGCGCTTGGGGTGGACGGCACTGCGCTTGAGGTGGACGGCACTGTGCTGCTGGTAGTAGGCCGCTTCCCCACGCCAGAACCCCTTGTTTCACGGGCACACATTCCTCTTCTGATTCTGTATCAGACCCACTGTCTGTAATGGCTTCTTAGTCCGAATCTGAATCGGACTGAGACTCCTCGCTGCTCTCATCGGTCATGATTAGACGCTGGTAGGCCTCCTCCTGGCACTGGTGGGCACAGGCGGCACTGATGTGGCACAGGTAGCACTGGTGTGCACTGTAGTGGCACTGGTGTGGCTCTGGTGGCACTGATTAGCACACAGGCGGCACTGGTGGGCACAGGCGGCACTGATGTGGCACTGATGGGCACAGGTGTGGCTCTGGTGTGCACTGGTGTGGCTCTGGTGGCACTGGTGTGCACTGGTGTGGCTCTGGTGTCACTGGTGGGCACAGGTGGCACTTGTGGGCACAGGCAGCACGGATGTGGCACTGCAGTGGTGCTGATGGGCACAGGTGGCACTGGGCACAGGGGTGGCACTGGGCACAGGTGTGGCTCTGGTGTGCACAGGTGTGGCTCTGGTGTGCACAGGTGTGGCTCTGGTGTGCACAGGTGTGGCTCTGGTGCGCACAGGTGTGGCTCTGGTGCGCACTGATGTGGCACTGCAGTGGCCGCAGATGAGCACTGATGGGCACAGGTGGCACTGATGGTGGCACTGATGGGCACAGGTGGCACTGGTGTGGCTCTGGTGGCACTGGTGTGGCACTGGTGTGGCACAGATGGCACTTTTGGGCACTGTTTGGCACAGCTGGGCACAGGAAAAAGCAAGATTGACTCACTGTGTGGCACTGTGTGGCACTAATGTCTCTCCTCTCCTCTCACGCTGCATCGGTGTGAGGAGAGGAGAGAGATGAACTTGTCCTGACCCCGGTTTGTTTACATTGTGATCGCGCCGTCATTGGACGGCGCGATCACGTGGTAAAAGGCCGCTGTCATTGGCCATTTACCTCGATCTGTGTTGCTACGGGTCCGGTGGACCCGGCGAGCACAAGCGTTTGCGTGTGCGCGCCCGTGGGCGCACGCAGGAACGATTCTAAGGGAGGACGTTATATAACGTCCTCCCAGAGTTAAGCAACCACCTTGTCGCCGTTATTCGGTGGCAGGTGGTTGTGAAGTGGTTAATCTGCAAAAATGTCAACAGTTCTGTGTTTTTCTGTCAATATGGGGTGCTGTGTGTACATTAATGAGGAAAAAAATTAACTTAAATGATTTTAGCAAATGGCTGCAATATAACGAAGAGTGAAAAATTTAAGGAGGTCTGAATACTTTCTGTACCCACTGTAACTCTCTGTCCCACTTTCAATTTGGAATTGTTTGCTGGGTTTAGTAGAAGGGTTTGCTATGACAGTGATCCAACAAACCCTGTAGAGTATGTTACGGTTTTATGCCTGTAAAGCAATTGTACTACATTGGAATAAACCTGCGGCTCATACACTACAGTTCTGGAAGGGATTGATAAACTCTGCTCTACCATTCTATAAAGCTACCTATATTTACAGGGTTTGCCCTAAATAATTTGACAGGGTCTGGAACTGTTGGATGTCATGGATATGCATTAATGTCTGTCTGCCATCTTACTTTCCTCCTCATGTGTTCATCTAGAGACCAGACCTCCTTCACCTGGCTTCCTTTATAATCTCCTCCCAGCCTGACTCCACCCCAGGCCCTATCACAGAACACTATATTAACCTGTGCACTGCAAGCCTGCTTTGCTGATCAACGTGTTTGTTAGGCATTGTGTGTTTGGGTTCCTGCCTGCCGTGTGCTACGTCTGTCTCTCTGTTACGTTATTGGCTTGTCCCCGACTATCCCTGTCTGCTCGTGACCCTTGACCTTCGGCTCGTTCTTCGTTATCCTTGTCTGCTTGTGGCCCCTGACCTTCAGCTTGTTATTTGGTTCTCTCTTATCGTGTGCTGCTGTTTCCCCTCTTTTCCCCTTATCCTACGGGGCGTGAGCTAGGAAACTCCAGGGGCCGCGACCTGGTCCCAGCCTGCAGCATAACATCCTCACCACTAGAGGCCCTGGAGAAGACCAGCTGGGTCTTAGACTCCGCGCCCTGGGGAATCTTGGCTCTAGCTTCCGTTAGGATCCCGGTTGTGCTCCTCTGGTCCCGCTTTCCACAACCACCCAGTTTCCTATCCGCAGAAGCCAGCCATAGGGTTCACTACCTCGCGGTGCACTCCTGTCCCCCTACGGTGTGCATCTGTCACCTGGCCACAGGTGACCCTGACAGTTTGATCAGCCATGAACCCGGCTGACATCCCGCTTCCCGCGGATGATCCATTGCAGGGCATAGTTCGCAGACTTGAGACCCAGGAATCAAATCAGACTCAGGTGATGCGATTCCTCCAGGATCTGGCTTCTCGATTCGAGCAGCTTCAGGTCTCCTTGGGAACCCCGAATCCGCAACCCCAAGTACAACCAGCGGCTGTACCTATCGCACCAGTCGCAGCCTCACACTCACTAAGATTGCCAGCTCCGTTCCGTTTCTCTGGGGACTCCAAGGCCTGCAGGGGGTTTCTCAGCCAATGCACAATTCATTTTGAGCTTCAGCCTCAAAGCTTCCTGTCTGACCGGGCTAAGGTAGCCTATATCATTTCCCTCCTCTCCGGTGAAGCTTTGGCCTGGGCTGCCCCCCTGTGGGAGAGGAACGATCCGGTGGTTTCCAGTCTGTCCGATTTCTTGAAGCTCTTTCGTAATATCTTCGAAGAGCCGGCTCAGGCTTCTTCAGCGGCTAGTGCTGTCTTACGTCTTCGCCAAGAATCTAGTTCAGTGGGGCAATATGCTCTTCAGTTCCGTATCCACACAGCTGAATTGAGCTGGAATAATGAGGCCCTGGTCGCTACCTTTTTACATGGCCTCTCTGACCGAGTGAAAGACGAATTAGCGGGAAGAGCCATTCCCGTCGGTCTGGACGATGTAATTTTATTATGCAACCAGATCGACATTCGTTTTCAAGAGAGGTCCTTAGAAAAAAGACGCCAGCACTCTCTGGGTCCTAGCCAGTCTGAGCTCCCCTCCCTTCATTCCGTGGAGCATCCTCTACCTGCTGAAGAACCTATGCAGCTGGGCCGGACCAGACTAACCCCCGAAGAACGTGCTAGGCGCAGAACTCTGGGCTTGTGCCTCTATTGTGGGGGCAAGGGTCATTTTCGTGACTCCTGCTCGCTTCGTCCGGGAAACGCTCGGGTCTAATACATTTGGAAGGTGGAGTATTGGACCCAGAAACATCACCTTCTCGCCTGCTCTTGCCGGTTTTCCTTCATGTAGGCACTTCTCCTCAGTCAACCCTTGCATACCTGGATTCCGGGGCTGCCGGCAATTTTATGGATTGGAGAACTGCTTCTTCTATGAAGCTTACCCTTTCACCTCTCACTACCCCATTGGTAGTCTCGGCAATTGATGGCACTGTTCTCCCAGGGGGCCCTATTCGCTTCCAGACGCTATCCATTAGGATGTCGGTAGGGATTCTCCACCAGTAGTGAATATCCTTTCTTATTCTACCCAAGGCCTCTACCCCAGTTGTATTGGGCCTCCCTTGGCTACAGCTCCACTCTCCACATGTGGACTGGGTCTCTGGGCAGATCCTGGCCTGGGGTTCCTCATGTTTCTCGTCGTGTCTTCTCAAGGTGACCCCCAAGGAGAGTCTTCCGGTTGCTGCCACTTCTGTTTCTTCTGATCTTCCTGCTGCATACAGCGATTACCGGGATGTGTTCTGTAAGAAATCAGCTGAGGTGCTTCCTCCCCACAGGTCTTTTGACTGTGCTATTGATCTTGTCCCCGGAGCAACTCTACCCAGGGGTCGTACCTACCCTCTGTCCATCCCAGAGACCCAGGCAATGTCGGAGTATGTCGCAGAGAATCTGGAGAGAGGTTTCATCCGGAAATCCTCATCGCCTGCAGGGGCAGGGTTCTTTTTTGTTGCCAAAAAGGATGGTACCTTAAGACCCTGCATCGATTATCGGGGTTTAAATGCGGTTACTATTAAAAATCGATACCCCTTACCCTTAATATCTGAGCTATTCGATAGGTTGAAGGGTGCCTCCATTTTCACCAAGTTGGATCTCAGAGGCGCGTACAATCTCATTCGAATACGGGAGGGTGACGAATGGAAGACTGCATTCAACACTAGAGACGGGCATTACGAATATCTGGTGATGCCTTTTGGTCTGTGTAATGCTCCAGCCGTGTTTCAAAACTTTGTCAATGAAATCTTCAGAGATCTGCTGTACCAGTTTGTTGTCATCTATCTGGATGACATTCTGATCTTTTCTGAAAATCTGCTCGTCCACAGAAACCATGTCCGCACTGTACTTCAACGTCTTAGAGAGAACAATCTCTATGCCAAGCTGGAGAAATGTTCCTTTGAATGTTCTGAGGTCCTGTTTTTGGGGTGCTTCGTCTCATGTTCGGGGCTTCGTATGGACCCTGGGAAGGTCTTGGCTATCACCAACTGGCCTCTTCCTGCTAGCCTCAAGGCCACACAGCGCTTTCTTGGCTTCACTAATTATTATAGGCAGTTCATAAGGAATTACTCTTCCATTGCCGCGCCTATTATCGCTTTGACCAAGAAGGGTGTGAATGCCAGAGACTGGCCTCCCGAAGCCGTCTCTGCATTTCACAACCTGAAACAGGCCTTTGTTTCTGGCCCCCTCTTGAGGAGACCAAATCCTGGGAATGCATTTTTTATTGAAGTGGACGCTTCCTCAATGGGGGTGGGAGCTGTGCTTCTTCAAATCTTTGAGAAGAGACGCCAACCATGTGCGTTCTTCTCCAAAAAAAATTCTCAGGCAGAGAGGAATTATGCCATCGGTGATCGGGAACTTCTCGCAATTAAATTGGCGTTAGAGGAGTGGCGTCATCTCTTGGAGGGTTCCCCTCACTCCATAACGATCTTTACCAATCACAAGAATTTACAGTATCTACAGAATGCTAAACGTCTGAATCCTAGACAGGCCAGGTGGAGTCTCTTCTTTGCCCGTTTTAATTTCACGATTACCTACAAACCTGGTTCCTGCAACGGTCGGGCTGATGCGCTCTCTAGGTCATTTGACACTTTGGACGAGGAGTCCGCCCCTGAACCTGAGCCGATCATTCCCACCTCATGCATTGTTGCCCACTCTACCACCCTGAAGTCAAAAATTCCACCTGGTAAGACCTTTGTCCCCACTGAGCTAAGAGCTAAGATCCTTCGTTGGGGACATGATTCCAAGGTGGCAGGGCATTCTGGATTCCTCCGATCCTTCCTACTCATCAGTCGTCACTACTGGTGGCCTAATCTCCGCTCAGACGTCAAAGACTACGTTAAAGCTTGTCATGTCTGTGCTCAGTCCAAATCCTCTACACAAGCTCCTGCTGGTCTCCTCATGCCCTTGCCCATTCCTAAGGAACCCTGGGCCCATATTGCCATGGATTTTATCACCGATCTCCCACTGTCTGAGAATAATACAGTCATTTGGGTGGTAATCGATCGATTCTCCAAGATGGCTCATTTTGTTCCTCTTCCTGGTCTTCCTTCTGCCCCTGCCTTGGTTCCCATTTTCATTCGAGAAATTCTCCGCCTACATGGGGTCCCTTCTCATATTGTTTCCGACAGGGGAGTCCAATTCACATCTCGTTTTTGGAGAGCCTTTTGCAAATCCCTCAATATTGTCTTGGATTTTTCTTCTTCTTACCATCCCCAATCCAATGGACAGACTGAGAGGGTTAATCAGGAGTTAGAGGTCTTTCTTCGCACCTTTGTGTCTTCTCACCATGACGATTGGTCCTCTCTACTCCCGTGGGCAGAATTCTCCCATAACAATCATGTGAATACCAGTTCGCAGAAGACACCCTTTTTCACAGTTTATGGAAAGCACCCTCAACTTCCTCTTCCCATGATCTGTTCTCCAGACATTCCAGCTTTGGCTTCGGTTCAGGAGTCTCTCAATTCCGTTTGGGGTCACGTTCATGATTCCCTCCGGGCAGCTGCTGAAAAATTCAAAGGCTTTGCCGACCGCCGCAGGCGTAAACCGCCTTCTCTTCAGCCAGGGGACAAAGTCTGGCTCTCTACCAGGAACATCAAGCTCCGAGTTCCTTCTCTGAAGTTTGCTCCACGATTCATCGGTCCATACACGGTAACTGCTAAACTGAATCCGGTTTGTTTCAAACTCCAGATTCCTAAGAGCCTTAAAATCACTAACTCCTTTCATGTTGCTCTTCTAAAGCCTTTAGTCCTCAATAAATTCTCTCGTCCTCTCCCTACCGTGGCGCCTGTCTCTGAGGATAATCAGGAGTACGAGATCAGTCAAATTCTGGACTCCCGACTCTGTAAAGGCGTTCTTCAGTACCTCGTTCATTGGAAAGGGTTTGGTCCTGAGGAGAGGTCTTGGATCACTGCATCTGAGGTCTTTGCACCTCGTCTGTTAAAGGAGTTTCATCTGAAGTTTCCCTCTAAACCTGGGCCCAGGCGGGGAAGGGGGAGGCCTCGTAAGAGGGAGGGTACTGTCATGGATATGCATTAATGTCTGTCTGCCATCTTACCTTCCTCCTCATGTGTTCATCTAGAGACCAGACCTCCTTCACCTGGCTTCCTTTATAATCTCCTCCCAGCCTGACTCCACCCCAGGCCCTATCACAGAACACTATATTAACCTGTGCACTGCAAGCCTGCTTTGCTGATCAACGTGTTAGGCATTGTGTGTTTGGGTTCCTGCCTGCCGTGTGCTACGTCTGTCTCTCTGTTACGTTATTGGCTTGTCCCCGACTATCCCTGTCTGCTTGTGGCCCCTGACCTTCAGCTTGTTGTTCGGTTCTCTCTTATCGTGTGCTGCTGCTTCCCCTCTTTTCCCCTTATCCTACGGGGCGTGAGCTAGGAAACTCCAGGGGCCGCGACCTGGTCCCAGCCTGCAGCATAACATCCTCACCACTAGAGGTCCTGGAGAAGACCAGCTGGGTCTTAGACTCCGCGCCCTGGGGAATCTTGGCTCTAGCTTCCGTTAGGATCCCGGTTGTGCTCCTCTGGTCCCGCTTTCCACAACCACCCAGTTTCCTATCCGCAGAAGCCAGCCATAGGGTTCACTACCTCGCGGTGCACTCCTGTCCCCCTACGGTGTGCATCTGTCACCTGGCCACAGGTGACCCTGACAGTGGACATCTACATAAGACACAAATATAAATTTCTCTTCTCCTCTGGGTATAATAGCACCTGGATAGTGTTGTAATATGTTGGCCGATTTTATGTGGGACAATAAATTATTTTATATATATATATATATATATATATATATATATATATATATATATATATTGTATAAGTACAAGATTGACCATATTTCAGCTGACTGGTATCTGTAATCTAATTACACATATCAAAGGGTGGTTGTTGATCAAAGGGGTTAGTGGCTAAACAAGGGTTACTACACATATCAGAGGGGACAGATAATGATTGATGTGTTGATCTTATGCAAGGTGTTTGAGGTGGCCGGTTAACTGAATTGAACACTGACATTTCAAAGGGTGTTTGTTGACCAAAGGGCCAAACAGGATTTACTACACATATTAAGGGGACTTGTTTATGTCAATATGCAATAATCCAGGACGAGTCTATTTTTACGTATCAAAACTGTGTTCAGGCCACCTTTCGTATCTGTAATCTAATTGCATGTGTCAAAAGAGAGCTTGTTGATGTTATTACGCAAGACTGCAAATGATGGCTGTGGTCGTCTCTGGCTAGGTGGGGGGTCATTCTCTGTCATCCTGAATGACAGAGTGTAGATCAAAGACAGCCAATCAAATTGCTCAGTCATTCAATAGATAAGCCATACAAGCTGATATTCAGTCTAGTCTTGTCACTCTGCATGGATAGGAAAGCACAGGTCTAGAATATGATCTAGGAGACATGGGACTTTGAATTATATTGTACTCTGTTGGATCCGTTGTCATCTGTGCAAGTATTGGACTTTGTTCTGTTTGGAAGTTAAATAAACTGCACTCTCTGGAGGACTTGGGGTGATGCTGCGGAAACATAACTTATATCATCATACTAATACTTAAACATCAATTATTCTAACCGCATGATTTATGAGATCACTACAGATAGCTTTCTAGATGGTATTATAAAGTGTCCGATCATGACTGTACTTCCACCTTCTGTTGGACGGGGTGAGATGTGCTAACAAAGTGCACTCAAAATTAATTGACAACACCTCTTATGTCTAAGTAAGCGGGGGCTAAAATGAATGTTCTCCATCATGCTCTGACTCTTGGCTCCCTTGTCTCGTGCAAGTTGCACTGGCTGTAGTGAGGGAAACCCTGATAGTTTATTCTGTTATGTGCCTTGCTTTTCCGTGATGAGGTACAGGGGCTCCGGGATTGGGATGCTATTATACAGGGAGAGGGTTAGTGAGTATGTGAGGGACGGAGGGATGTTTTGGGGGCATATGGTCCTGCATGACCTTGATACCGGCCCTTTTTTTTTATTTTTATTTTTTATTACTTTGTGTGTTTTTTGTTTTATTGCATTTGTTATCTTTGTTTTTGTTGCTGTAATGTAATGTTTTATACAAATAATATTAAAAGAGTTAAAAAATTGAATACATTTTTTGTACAAGTGCATATTTTTTCTTTGTGCTAAGGCCACAAAAGGATTCTGCAAGCCTACATGCATTGGTCTTAGGTACTCTAGTTACATTACCAACTTTGCCTCTCTAACCCAGGGGTGCCCAACCAGTGGCCCGCGGAGCCCTCTGATGTGGCCCGCGACCTCCTGCTCTGGAATGGAATAGAATACTGTTATTAAAGGTCAGTTTATTACTAAAATCACTGTGTATATATGGGCATATCTGTTCTGCAGTGGTTACTGGGCTGCTTTCAAACTGATCTGCAGGTGCAGAGCAGTTTACTTGTGGGTTACCTGCACTGAGCCATAGACTTCTGTTTATTACCTGCAAGCTTGGTGAGCTTTCTGAAAGTGCACCAAACCTGCAGAATATAATAGAAGTCTATTGCAAAGTGCAGAAAAGCCAAAGGTACACTGCGTTGCACTAGCGGTGTGGGTAAACCGCAGCACATCAGTGTGAAAGCAGCCTTGGGCCCCTTTCACACGGTCAGTCTGACAGTCCGACCACTTGGACCCTCCATTCACCTCTAAGTAGTGGCAGATATAAACCGACTTGCGTCCTACCTCCAATCCGATCCGCTAAAGAGTATAGTGGGCTGTGTCCGTGTCCACTCTGCATATGCAGAGCAGACACGGACATGCCATCCATCCGCTCCGCTCATTGTGGCCCGCGACCGTTTACCATGTCGCATAAGTGAGCACTCGCTCTTCAAAAGATTGGGCACCCTTGCCCTAACTCTTGCTCGGTGCCTGGTATAGTGCCCCCCACACATAGCAAGAAAGTTGGAGGAACTTTTAAACTATCTTCTCCGTGAACAGAGCTGCACCCTCCCTATTAAAGTGCAGTCAATCTCTGCTATGGAGCCAGTAACCGACCGAAAAGTTAGTCAATTCAAACCCAAACCTCCCCATTTTTATGCCAGTTCCTCAGGCACTTGTTAAAGGAGTTGTAAAGGCAGAAGGTTTTTTATCTTCTTGCTTTCTATGCATTAAGATGAAAAAAACCTTTGTGTGTAGCAGCCCCCCCTCCCAGTATCCCCGTAATTCCTTACCTGAGCTCCATCTCTAGTGATGTCCACAAATGTCTAAACCGTCTGGGACACTCCTCCCGATTGGCAGAGACACATCAGCGGCTCCATTGGCTCCCGCGGCTGTCTATCAAAGTCAGTCAGCCAATCAGGGGAGAGAGGGGGCAGGGCTTGGCCGGGCTCCATGTCTAAATGCACACACGGAGCTATGACTCATCTCCAGTGCCCCCATAGGAAGCTGCTGACTGTGGGGGCACTTGATTGGAGGGAGGGGCCAAGTGCAGCAAAGAGGGACCTGAGAAGAAGAGGATCTAGGCTTCTCTGCAAAACCAACTGCACAGAGGAGGCAAGTATGACGTTTTGTTATTTAAAAAAAAAAAAAAAGAAGAGACTTTACAATCACTTTAAGTTCCCTAAGCTCCTGCTGTCCCTCTTATGTGGAGGGGGGGGGGATGAAACACAGGTGCCACTCTAAGTGGTTTATCAACAGGTTTTTAATTCCACACACAGAAAGAGGGTACTCACAAAGGTACGATCATAACAGACATTTAGGAATAATATGACGAACGTCCGTGAAGTCTGTGCATCCGTATGGTTGGGGGCTGCGTTTTCTTGAACGGCCTACTCCGGTGATCGCTGATATATGCTATGTCTTATACTGGCGTGTTGGGAAGGGGGGGGGGAGAAGAAAATTTGAAAGGGGAACAGTATGGGCAAAAATGGGACAATAAAATTGTCAAATCATGCGGTTTACCTCTATTTCCTCATTCAGGCCCCCGGGAGTGAGAGAGTCCAAGGTGTATATCCAGTACGTCTCATCTGCCAGCAGGAGTGCACCAGAAATGGACTCTATAATCCAGACCCTGAGACCCGAAGTGGATTTGTCATGTTTTTTGAAAAAATAAGTGAATGTTAAGCTATATGTATTATTGTTTCAATGTTGTAGGAATTCTAGGAACAGGGACTCTGGGCCATCCCAGATGAAAATGATGTCATCAGTATACCTCCTAAAGAATATTATATTGGAGATATATTAGTTGTTTAGCCAGATGCAATTAGCTTCCCAGAGCCCCATGGTGAGGTTTGCATAGCTGGGGGCAAATTTTGCCCCCATAGCTGTGCCCATCACTTATAGATAGAACTCTACATCAAATTCAAAATAGTTGTGAATCAGGCAGAATTCTGTGGCCTCCAAAATAAATTCTGCGTGTCCGGAATTAAGTAGAGAATCAGTAGAAAGGAAACTTGCTGTAGCTCTGAGGCCTGTCTGATGCGGAATGGAGGAGTAGAGGGAGTTTACATCAAGGGATGCCCACAAATAGGTGGGTTCCCAAGTGTAATGGGCCAACTGTTCAAGGAGATGTGTTCCATCTCTGATTTAGGATGGAAGACTTTGTGCTCGGGGTTGGAAAAACTGATCAATGTATTGGGAGATGGGACTGGTGATGCTATCCATGGCTCCGACTATGGGCCGACCGGGAGGTTTATTGATGCTTTTGTGAATTTTGGGTATATGATAGAAATATGGTGTTGAGAAATACCGTCGTTTGTTAAAAAAAGGCATATTCATGTTTAGATTAAAGATTAAATAGTTTCTGTTAAAGGCATATTTATGCTGGATGAAAGATTTTTATGGTTTGTGGGACTTTGGCCATTTGGTTTATTTCGCTGTTTTCATGATTTAACTATTTAAACAGCAGACAAGGGCGGCGGGATAGTTGTCCAAGATAGAATCACCTACTTGGCGGAAGTCGCCGCCTTCTGATGCAAACACATATATAAAAAACTGCGTTGTGATCCTCTATCCAACTTTATCATTGAAGCAAAAATACTCGTCATCAATAAGGCCAAAGAAAGTGGCATCATCACCAAGCATAAATGTGCCTTTTTTAACAGAAACAATTTTTCTGTTAAAAGAAATTTTTATTTACCGTATAAGCCGAGTTTTTAAGCACAATTTTTTGTGCTGAAAGTGCCCCCCTCGGCTTATACTCGAGTCACCTTTTTGCGCCTGATCTCCCGGATTTTTGGGGAGCCGGTACCGGCCGGCCGTAGGTCCCCTGGACTCCAAACTTGGCACACATGTAGCCCCACTCTTCCTCTATAAGTGTGCAAAGTTTCTTGTCTGGGAGACCTACAGTCGGGGAGCACCGATTTTTCAAACCGGGCACCCCTTCCATAGACTCCCATGTTAAACGGTAATTTCTCTGGTGACTTTGGGGACCCGGTACCGGCCAGTCGTAGGTTTTCTGGACCCCATACTTGGCACACATATAGCCCCACTCTTTCTCTACAGGTTTGCAAAGTTTCTTGTCCGGGAAACCTACGGCCTGGGGAGCACTGGTTTTTCAAAGCCGGGCACCCCTTCCATAGACTCCAATGTTAAATGTCAGTCTAGTCATGGACACAGTGAGGCATGGACACAGTGAGGCAAAGTGAGGCACACCCTAGGCTTATACTCGAGTCAATAAGTTTTCCCAGTTTTTGTGGTAAAATTAGGTGCCTCGGCTTATATTCGGGTCGGCTTATACTCGAGTATATACGGTATATTTAATTTATTTTACTTATTTTTTTTTTATAATTTATTTTATTTCCCTTTCCATTTTTATTCATTATTTTTTTTCATTCTTTGCCCCCATTATTTCTCACTCCACACAGTAACTCTTGGTCAATGAGTTCCTCGTATGACCAACGTGCGTCTGGTCCCCTGCTGTGTTGTATTGCTGATGATTTTCAGAGAGTTTTAAGAGTTTTTTTTTTTTTTTACGTTTTTTTTCTTTTTTTCAGTGTCTATTTTATTGTACATGTTATAACAGTCATATTGTTTAGACTTTGAGCTGTCGTCTTACTAATAACGTCGAAAAGGATTAATGACACTGAATATATTGCTTAGAGTCACTAGGACCCAGCAGCGCTGTCTCCTGTGCTCAAAAGCCCTGACCCATCATGGCCCCCGTTAGGCCTGAAGAAGGAGCGCATGCTCCACAAACACTTGGCCATTTGTTCTCCTCCATCCGAAAGTGAAGACATCCCCTGGCTCCCTATGCGTGCATTCCAGATACAGGAAGTGTCGGCGATCACCGCCGCAGCCTGTTTAAGAAACCACAGCCTTCAGCCATACTGATGTATAGACTTCGGACATTCGACATATTATGCCTAAATGCCTGTTATGATCGTACCTTTTGTGAGTACCCTTTTTCTATGTGTGGAATTAAAAACCTGTTGATAAACTGTACTTAGAGTGGGGCCTGTGTTTCATCCCCAGCTGTTCCAGAAGACCTTTCCTATTCTTCCACTGGGCTGCCTTTAAAGTCACTCTCAATTAACTTTATGGACTTTTTATAAGTCAATGTTTTAACAATCTATTTTTATTGTTTTTATTCCCCTCTACCCCAAGCAAATTAGGTTGGTGGGTTCACATTGAGTTTGGCGCAAGCGCCGACTTTGTTTCCTATGTGTGTCCCTCTTATGTGGCTCAAGGTTCAGGCAGTAATTGAGAATACTGCCTTGAATGCCCCTTTCTTTAAAATAGCACCTGAAATCCCTTAAATAATTTTTGGGGATGCTCCATCTTCCTATAACTTGGTCATTTGTGTCAATATGTACCATGATAGCTGGGTCCTCTCCAGCCCCACCCAACAATCTAGTGTACGTATTCGCCAGCACACCATGGATCGACAACTTTTGTCCAAAGTTTACTTTTAATGAAAAAGATCACATCACAAAAATAAGCACTTATCTTTGTGATGTGATCTTTTTCATTTAAAGAAACCTTTGGACAAAGTTGTCGATCCATGGTGTGCTGGCGAATATGTACACTTGCTTGATGTTTCCAGGACCCAACTGGTAATCGCTGCAGCACCCACCATTTTACGAGCCATATTTGCCAGTAACGTGTGCGATCGGAATATTGACCAGACCACCCAACAATCTGTCCATCTGATCCTCAATGTGCCGAACCTAAGCGCCTGGTAAACAACATACTGTCTGGCCATCTTTTATGAACTACAAAACACCTCCCTTGTGTGTTATTGAGATGAGAGAGGGATGACAACACATCTCTTCCATACAGATCGGTAAAGGTGGTCGCAAATTCTTAGATCTTTTTCATTCAGCCTGAGGTACTGAATGATAAAACATAACACATTTCTCCATCAAATGTTTACTGCTTCTATTGTACTCTGATGGTCACCACTGGTGGCTGTCAGAATACCAAAACAGTGACTGCATCTAATTTGATGCAGCTGCTGTTAAGCCGAAACATTTCCATCTGCCCCTTTCAATATTTCAATTGATGCTAGCTGGGCTGGAGGAGGCTAAAGGGGTCACCCAAATAGCAAAGTGTTTGAACAGTTTTTGGCCAGCTTAGTTAGCTTTGTCACCATAGGACATATATTGACATGGTCACAAGGTTTAAAAGAAAAAAGTGGGGGGCGTGTTCATCCCGCAACAGAGATGGCTGCTTCCTCGATGGGCTCTGTCTCTTCAGACCGCTCAGCGACGGAACTAAGCAACAGAGGTGCCCCTTGCCACTACCCTCATATACACCAGACATTGCTGCATCTGGTGGGATGTGAAAACTGGGGTCCCTTTGTTCTACACCACAGAAACTGATGGATTTTTTCATGCCAGCCGCCAGGAACCGGGTGTACCAAGATGGCGCCGGCCCATCCACGAGGGCCGCGTGTTTTGCTTGCATCTATCTAGCAAGGTTACTTTGTGGTATAAGCAAGGAAGCTGAGACTTCTGCAGTGTGTAAATGTAGCTTTTACTATACAAGATGTTGTACATACAAAACTATTACAATATTAGGAATACAATACAAGACTGACATATTTCTATAACAAGCAAAATGCCTAGCAAATGAACAGCCTATGGTCTATAACAGTAGATATACACTTAAAAGTTACTTATCTGTGGTTACTGTCTGTTCATGATCTCCATTGCTCCTGGAGAACAGGCGCCTTCTTGATGATGATGAGTGGCTTCCGATCTTAAAGCTTGAATGAGCCCCCTCTCCTTCAGTCTTTACTCATCCTTTACAAGTTTGTTGACCACTTGTTTCCATAACAACAGACTAAGTCATTCTTTTCAGTTTGATAGACCCTCTCTACCTGTTTACTGTAGCTATAGAGACAATAGCCTATTCAAACTGTAAATTGAATACAACAATGATATCTATATACCCATTGTATCCAACAGCATTTGTTTGAGAAATATCTACTCTCCAAATCTACTCCAAACCCTGACAGTAATCTGACTATTGTCCCATGTAATGTTAGGTCTGATTAATACAAAAAATCATATTTTAACAAACGCAACACATTCCACCCTAGATTTTTTTTTCTCTTCAGACTCCACACAGAAAATCCCTTCATTACTAAGAAAACTATTTTTCCTTGAATGCAACACTTCCCATATTTCTGTCATTGAGAAGGTGTTTTAGTCTTTAACTAAAAGTTCTTTAGAAACAAGTCCAGGCTTGTAAAACATTAAAGGCCTTGCTCTCCACAGCTCCTGTGATCTTCTGTCATTCTTTCCATCATGTAACCACTTTTCTCTGGCTTCCTATGGATCAAATCGGAGACAGCCTGTGGAGTGGAAAACAAAGCGTATTATCTGTTACTTCTAATACATAAACAGTAGATCCTGGCCCTTCAGCTACAATCTCTCCTCTAAATGGCTTCTTGCCTGGATATCTGACCAATACTTTGCCACCTGCCTGTATGCACTGCTGACCCTCCCAAAGAACATCAATAGGGAGGAGAGGAAATATACTGATATGTCCCAGAAGATCACTGCTGTTTATTTCAGAAGGTTTGATGTTATATAGCTCACTTTCCACTCTTGCTGAGAAGTATCCACTAACCAGTCAGAGTCCCAGCCACTGTCTTGAAGCTCACCTGCCAATGCAAATATAACTTCAAACCTTCCTGCCAGATTCCCTCTCATTCCTAGATAGGCTTCAGCTTCAGATATATTACGCTTGGTTTATATGTCATGGGAAGCAGTAACATGGTATCTGTTAAGCCCTGTTCTTTTAGGAACCTTACATAAATACTGAACTCTGCACTCCAGCTGTGGAATCTGTGCCCCAGCCCCAACCATCCTCTCATATGGTGTGCTTTTCGCTATTGGCCTAGAATTTAACAACATGACTGCCTGTGTGAGGACCCTATCCTACCCCCTTAGTGTATGTGTGGGTGTAAGTTTGCGTATCTGGTCCTTCAATAGCCCGTTGTATCTTTCAATCAAACCAGCTGCCTGTGGATGGTATGGGATGTGGCACAACCAGTACACTCCATAATCTTTGGCGCACTGCTGTACTGTTGATCCGGTGAAGTGTGAGCCGTTATCACTTTGGACTTGTTTGGAACAACCATAAGCAACAACAAGTTTCTGAAGCAGTTGAAGCGTTGCGGCTTGATTTGCCCGTTTGCATGGATGAACAAGCATAAGTCCTGAATAGGTGTCCACTGCAGTGCAACAATATCTCGGTCCATTGTTTCCCCGGGGCAGGGGACCGATGAAGTCAATCTGCCAGATCTCTGCAGGCCTCTCAGCCCTCTTAATCGACCCGGTGGAGTACTTTCTCTTATCATCCATGGACTGACACGGTGTCTCTTTACACTTTACACGTGGGTTATGTCCCTGCTTGCAGGAGAAGACCTAGGCAGAATGTGAGATGTTATACATACATTCTAAAAGCCAGAGCTGAACAGCCCCACCCAGGGGGTGGTCCCTCCGGACATAACCCTCCCACTACAGTCAGCACACTTCAGTTTTTTTCTGCCTAGCAGAAGGAGAAGACGTGGCTCTCTCAGGAGCCAGTCTCCTGACCTATTTTTATTCCTTTTCTGGAATTCTTTTTTATTTTATTTTTGAGAATCTTCTATCAACTGTCGGCTGGGCAGCAGGTTGGGTACAAGATATCCTCGTAGTCTTCCCTGTCCGACCATCGAGCGTGCTGATCCTTGCCTTGTGTGCGTGAGACTCAGTTCACGACAGGCCCCATGACTCCAGGGGTGGCCGGGTTTGCTTTCATGCTCCCACGGTCCTCTCAAGACTGAACAGCTCCTGACTGACTGTATCTTTCGCGGTGGACCAGGCCGACAGCTACTCAGTACTGCACTGTGATAGTCCTGTCAGAAACACACCAGTGGGTCCCTCAGGGGACAGGTAAGTAGTCTCTCCTGCCTGCAGGTGAGTACAAAAAGCTGTGTGTTTCTCTGTGGGGGATTTTCCCTGTCTCCCCCTGTATTTCATTGTCACTCTCTGTCACCATTGCTGGCGCTGTGCTGTGTGGGGTGCCTGGGGGTCACACTGTTCTTGGAGGGGCTCATGCTGGTCTGCAGATATGCTTGGGGCCTTTTTTTGTGTGTTTTGGGGCCTGAGCGCTGAGTGGCGCTGTGTGTGCTGTTTTTTCACTTTAGCTGCGTCCTGGCGGCCATCTTGTCGCGGATCGCCTCAGTGAAGTGCGGCGGCCATTTTCTTGTAGCCCGCGCGCTCTTCAGCATTAGTTTTGGCCTCTAGCGCTGCTGTAACAGCGCGAATCTCCTCACAATCACCTCACAGCTCTCCAGCGCTGACACAGCGCGGTACAGACAGCGGAACTGAGCGGTCCCTGGTCCGGTTTGGTGAGTCCCCTGGGTGCCCCCTCCTCAGTCAGCACAGCCTGTGGGTGGACTTTTTATCTGAGAAGTCTCAGAGGGGGGCAATATGGAGTCTCTGTCACCAGCTTCCCCTAAATGTCAGTGGACAACAGGCAGTGCTTCAGCACCTGCGGTCCCTAGGGACCAGTTGTGGGCAGTCCTGGAATCATTTCTGACTAGGATGGGAGCTGTGTGCAAGCGCAAGGGAGCAAAAAAGCGCCCTCTCCCCACTTTACTACATGAGGGCAGTGCGCTGATTCAGATATGGGCCTAGCCACTACTGCTCAGGACCCTAGTTCTGAATGTATTGGATGGTTTTGAACAGGACATTCCTTATGAGGAAAACTCCAGTTCTGAGTCGGTAAATGACAGGGCGCTTGTTAGTGTACTCATGACTGCGGTGAGGGACACTCTCAAGCTAAAATGCCGCGGATGCAGAACCTCAGGCGGATACAGTCTCCTTGGGTTCTTTTAAGGCCAGGCCTTCTAAAGAGGTTTTTCCATATGTACTTTCTTGACCAGCTCATTGATAAGGTCTGGGAAAAGCCGCAGAAGAATTTTTATGGTCCCGCGGCGTTTGTCTATCAGATACCCCTTGAAAATGCCCTACTTAAAAAGTGGGCTTCTCCCCCAGTGGTCGACCCTCCAGTCGCCCGGTTGAACAAGGCCATCACTCTCCCGATGGAGGGGACTCCTGCATTTGAGGACCCCACTGACAGGAGGTCGGAAGTAGTGAGCAGAGCCATGTTTGCCTTGTTGGGATCCGCCCTATGGCCTGTGGTAGCGGCGACCCTTGTGTCTTAAACACTTACAGGTTGGGCAAAAATGTTGCACCTAGCTGTACAGGAGCATAATCTTCCTCCAGACACAGTTGCTCTGGCCCACCAACTGGTTCAGGGCCTGGTTTATGTGTGCGACGCCACGTTGGACGCGGCCCCTTTAATATCCAGGGCCTCTGTCTCGGCGGTGGTATTGCGTCGTCTTATCTGGTTGAAATGCTGGTCTGCTGACCTAGCCTTACGGATCTACCATTTAAAGGTGGTAGACCTTTCGGTGCTGCTCTGGATGACATCGTCATGGATGTCACGGGAGGTAAAAGCACTCTTCTTCCTTAGACTAGCAAGGGTGAGGAGGCCCGCCGCAAACAGGGGCCTTCCTTTCCAACAAAACAGGGTTTTTTCGTCAGTCAGAGTCCACGGGTAGGCCCTCTCAGACTGACGGCAGTGCGGCTGGTGGGCACAAGTGCCCCTGGGTGCGTAAGCCAAACAAGCGGCTCCCAAGCCTGCCTCCGCCTAAAGTCTTGCCTCCGCCCGACTCTGGGGTGGGACGACGACTTCGCAGGTCACGAATCGGTGGTCCTCCCGAATCTCCGACTGGTGGGTGTGCGAGGTGGTCACCTCTGGATACAGGATAGTATTCCGATCCTGGCCCCCAGACAGATTCTTTCCCTCGAATCTTCCTCTCCTTCCTACCTGTTGGGCAGCCCTCTTGGGGGCTGTACAGGATTTGATCAGGTCCGGAGTGATTGTGCCGGTTCCGTCACAGGAGAGTTTTCAGGGATTCTACTTGAATCTGTTTGTCGTCCCAAAAATAGGACGTGGTTCGACCTATCCTGGACCTCAAGGCCCTGAATGCCTTCGAGAAGGTGCAGAAATTCTGCATGGAATCCATTCGCACGGTGATCGCTACACTCCACCAAAGGGATTTTCTTCTGGCGTCCTTGGACTTCGAGGACGCCTACTTGCATGTTCCGATCTGCGCAAATCACCAGAAGTTTCTGCGCTTGCGATCAGCGAAGTCCACTATCGATTGTGGCTCTTCCTTTCGGCCTAGCCTCGGCACCAAGGGTGTTCACCGAGGTGCTTGCTCCGGTTCTAGCCTTCTGTTACAGCGAGGTATTGCTGTCGTGGGCTATCTGGACGATCTTCTGCTAAGAGCAGAAAGTGGCTCAGACTTAGAGGAAAGGTGACTATCGTCAATTAGACCCTCAGGGACTTCGGGTGGTTCCTGAACATTTAGGAGTCAGTCCTGGTCCCGACTCAGTGTCTGGAGTATCTAGTTCTGATTCTGGACTCCTTGGAGGCAAAGGTATCCTACCTCTGGAGAAGTTGCTGACACTTCAGTCTGCGATGCGGGTGCTGACATCCCGAAAATGGTTGTCAATCCGTTTTTTGCATGAGAGTCCCGGGACTCGTGGTGGCCTCCTTTGCGGCCGTTCCGTATGCCCAATCACACACCAGGGCATTGCAGAAGGAGATCTTGTCCACCTGGGACAAATCCCCGTTGTCCTTGGATCTTCAGATCCAGGTGATTCACCTGGTCAGGGCGCCCCTGACATGGTGGTTGAGATCCTCGGCTCTTCGGTCCGGAAAGTCGTTCCCCTCCCATCCAATGGACGGTACTCACGACGGACACCAGCCTGACGGGCTGGGGTGGAGTCTGGGGAGTCCTGTCGGCTCAAGGCCTTGGACTCCGGACGAGCCCGTTTACCAATCACTGTTCTGGAAATACGGGCCATCGGACTGTGTCTCTCCTCAGGTCGGAGAGAGTATGGGGTCGCTCCATCAGGAGCCAGTCGGACAACGCCACGGCGGTGGCATATGTAAACCATCAAGGGGGGACTCGGAGCTCAGCTGCGGCTTCCGAGGTAGTCCGTATCCTGAAGTGGGCCGGAAGAAACGTGCCGGCTCTTTAGGCCATTTACATTCTGGGCATAGACAATGGGCAGGCGGACTATCTGAGTCGCCAATCGCCAGACCAAGAAGAGTGGTCCTTTCATATTTCAACTCCTTTGCCGACTGTGGGGCACGCCGGATGTGGACCTGATGGCCTCTCGACTCAATCGCAAGGGTTGAGGTTGTGGCCAGATCCAGGGATCCTTGGGCGATGCTTCGGATGTGTTGGTGGCCCCATAGGGTCCTTATCACCTGATATAAACTCCGGTGATCCTAATTGTTCCGAGTTGGCCTCAGCATCACTGGTATGCTGATCTGGTACGTCTCGTCGCGGACGTTCCCTGGTGGTTGCCGATGAGGGAGGACCTTCAGTTTCAAGGTCCTATGTTACATCCGGCTTACAGTCTCTGGCTTTAACGGCAGGGCTGTTGAAAGCCAGGTGTTGAGGGACCGAGGTCTCTCGGACTCTGTCATTTTGACCATGTTAAGGACACGGAAGTCTTCCTCCAGGCAGATCTATCACCGTGCCTGGAAAGCTTATATCGCCATATGCGAAGCGCTGGACTGGCGTCCTCGGACGTATTCTGTCCCCAGAATCCTGCGTCCTCTGCAGTGTGGAGTGACCCAAAAGCTTGCTTTGAGTACCATCAAGGATCAGATTTCGGCCTTGGCCGTCTTCTTTCAGCGACCTCTAGTGGCTCATTTCTTGGTTAGCACCTTGTGTTGGCGGTTCGCCATGTGCTCCCTCCTGTCAAGCCTCCTCTCCCACCGTGGGATCTGAATTTGGTGCTCTCGGTCCTCCAGGAACCTCCTTTTGGGAATATCCGGGATATTCCACTCTTGTCTCAGAAGGTGGCCTTTTAGTGGCAATCACTTCTGTTTGACGGGTGTCTGAGTTGGCGGCTTTGTCCTGCAAGTCGCCATATTTAGTCATCCATAAGGATAAGGCGGTGTTGCATCCGCGACTTTTCTTTTTGCCAAAGGTGGTGTCGACCTTTAACCTACATGAGGACATTGTCCTCCCGTCCTTGTGTCCTCACCCATCGCATCCCAGAGAGTTTGCGCTGCACATATTGGATGTGGTACGAGCCTTACGGGTGTACCTGTCTGCTACTGTTTCTATTCGGAAGTCCGACTCACTGTTTGTGACTGTCTCTGGTCCATAACAGGGCCAAGCGGTTTCGTCTGCCATCATTTCTAGGGGAATCAGACAAACCGTCATTCAAGCCTATGCTCTCAAAGGGCGGGTGCCTCCCTTTCCGGTTACGGCGCATTCCACCAGGGCAATTGGTGCTTCCTGGGTTTTCCGACATCAAGCCTCAGTTGCACAAGTGTGCAAGGCGGCGACCTGGTCGTCTGTTCATGCCTTTTAAGTTTTATAAGGTTAATGTGGCTGCATCTTCGGATGCTTCCTTCGGCCGCAGGGTGCTGCAGGCCGCTGTTTAAAGTTGCGACTCCTCCGTTGAGGAGATCTGCCTTCTTGGAGTGAAGTTTTTGGTTTTTCCATTTATACTGCTCCCATCCCTCTTGACACTGCTTTGGGACATCCCACGTGTAAAGTGTAAAGAGACACTGTGTCAGTCCATGGATGATAAGAGAAAATAGGATTTTTTGTACTCACCGTAAAATCCTTTTCTCTGACATCCATGGACTGACACGGCACCCACCCTTCCTTTTTAAGTTTGTACTGCTTTGTTACGAACTGAAGTCTGCTGACTGTAGTGGGAGGGTTATGTCCGGAGGGACCGCCCCCTGGGTGGGGCTGTTCAGCTCTGGCTTTTAGAATGTATGTATAACATCTCACATTCTGCCTAGGTCTTCTCCTGCAAGCAGGGACATAACCCACGTGTAAAGTGTAAAGAGACACCCTGTCAGTCCATGGATGTCAGAGAAAAGGATTTTACGGTGAGTACAAAAAATCCTATTTTTGCAATGGCCATTGTCGCACTTCTCCACACACTGTACAGTTCCCTATTAGTCTTTATCATGTCCATGGATATAGGCAATCCTCTCTGCTGTGCCCATTCATATGTTGCTTTCTGCCCCAAATGTCCAGATTGCTTGTGGGCCCAGTTGGCCAAGTTCATCAAGACAGGATCAATTGGCACAACTGCCTTCACTTTGGCGATTTCATCTGCAACTCTGTTATAGTTCTCAAAGTCTGGGACTAGGGGCACATGTGCATCAACCTGTCCCACTTTTATGGTGCGAAAGTGAGCTTCCTTCCAGATGTAGTCCCAGACTTGCTTGCCTCCCCACACCACCTTTCCATGAATCATCCATTCATTGGACTTCCACGTGGGCATCCAAGTTGTCAGTCCTTTAAAAACCGCCCAGCTGTCAGTGTAGATGGTGACATGGGAAGAAGAATCCTCCTGAAGAGTCATCACTACAGCTTTCAACTCTGCATACTGACTGGACCCTCCGATTCCGGTCTCCTGCAGGACTGTGTCTGTACTTGGGTTGTAGGCTGCTGCTGTCCATTTACGCCCAGACGAGGCGACTATGGCTGAACCATCAGTGAACCACGCTGACTTCATGTCTTCTGACAGACTCAAATGGTGGAGCCTATTGAATGGGGGATGACTGCAGCACAGGAATTTTTTCTTTTGGGTGGAAGCTGGTAAAAGTAATAAGCCCTGCCAACTGTTTTGAAATGTCTCTAACATCCCCAGCTGCAATACCCCCTCTTTCTTGAAGGTACCACTTCTATTTCATCAGTGTCTGGTTCTGGGCTTCAGCTGCCCTAGTGGTCAGTCCATTTATCTCTCACCCATCCTGCTATTGGCAATGCAGTATGGATGGTGACTGTGTCCTTTCCTGTAATGGTCTCTACATGTTGAAGTGCTGTGTAGGCCCCAAACAGGTACTTCTCTAGGGGCGTGTATCTCTTCTGTGCCCCTGTCAGTTGTTTGGACCCAAATCCAATTGGTATTTCTCTGTCCTTTCTTTTCATTTGGCTGCCACAGACTCCAAGATATGGTACCATTCTGCTCCACTACATCCAGCTGAAATGGTACTCCTTGTCTCACGGGTCCTAATCCCTGATGCTGCAAAATAGCTTCTTTAGCAGCCAGGAATGCAGTCCACTGCTCTGAACCCCATGAGAACTCAGGCCTCGTACACACGACCGATTTTCTCGTCCAAAACAGTCAAGAAAAGTGGCGCGAGAGTTTTTTTGTCTAGAAAAACGTTCGTGTGTATGGTTTTACGACGAGAAACTTGACGAGAATCTCGACGAGAAAATAGAGAACCTGCTCTCTATTTTCTCGTCAGGATTCCAGATTTCCTCGTCGTGTTTCTCGTCGGCCTGTTTTGTGACGAGAAAATGGTTCATGGGTATGCTTTTACGACTCTTCCAAAAGCGCGCATGCTCACAAGCAACTATGAGACGGGAGCGCATCTTCTGGTAAAACAAGCCTTCATAATGGAGAGAGCACATTCGTCACGCTCATAAATATTTCATAGTTTAAATGTTCTGCATTGAAATCTTCGTTAGAATGTTACATTAATCAAAACGAGTGACCTTCTTTTGCTGCTGATATTCACACAGAGTTCTGCCTTATTTTTAACATTTTTCATGCTGCTCTTTATAAGATTTATGTGTATTATATCGTGCAAGTTTTTAGGAATAATTTAAATGGTTAGATTTTTCAAAATGATGTTAATTATAATTTCTCAATGTTTTGATAGCGATCTCCCATTTAATTTTGGAATCTATAGTATTAAAATTTCACACCATGTTTTTGTGCTAATCAGATTTAGTTATTCTTTTGGGGGGGGGTGATATCTGTGCCTTTTATTGTCAGTCAAATGTATCTGCTTACTCCAAAGCTTGATTTTTTTTATTTAAAAATACACATAGTCAAGTATGAACTTAAACAAAAAACACATTTATTCATGTTTATAAATTAAATAAAGAGAAGGCAGCGCTGGAGAAGCTGCTGCCATTTGTGCATCCCAGGGACCCCAGAGCACACAGCAACCCTGTGTGGACACTAAAATTGGGAGCTTGAGAAGGCCCACATTTCCAAACACAATCTGATGCTGGCCTCCCAGAGGTCAGGAACAGCAGCAGGTGAGATATATGTCCCAAGTGTGTGGTACTACAACAGGCTGCCTTCTGTCCGACCACAATGAAGCAAGGCCATCACTTCCTCTTCTTCCTGGCAACCTTCCCTGCAGCCTTTCCTGAAGCCTTTCCTGAAGCCTTTCCTGAAGCCTTTCCTGCAGCCTTCCTTCTTCGTTTGGCTGGAGGCTGGCCCACTGGAGGGGTACTCCTGTCAGGAGGAGGAGGTGGAGGTGTAGCAGAAGGGGGTGGGGCAGAAGAAGAAGGTGGAGGTGTAGCAGAAGGGGGTGGGGCAGAAGAAGAAGGTGGAGGTGTAGCAGAAGGGGGTGGGGCAGAAGGTGGAGGTGTAGCAGAAGAGGGTGGGGCAGAAGGTGGAGGTGTAGCAGAAGGTGGAGGTGTAGCAGAAGGGGGTGGGGCAGAAGGTGGAGGTGTAGCAGAAGGGGGTGGGGCAGAAGAGTAAGGTGGAGGTTGAGGTTGGGTCAGTTGGGCCACCTCACATATGGCGGTATTGGGGGTAATTTGCTCCATCACCCCCTTGTTGAGCAAGGTGATGAGCAGGGGCTCGCATAGGAGGCGTTGCTCCATGCTCATCACCTTGAACTTAGCCTCCACTAGGCCGGCAATGGCCTCTTCAGGGGATGTGGGCTCCTTGAGGGTGGCATGGGCCTCTTTAATAAGGGCCATTGCTGCCTCACTGGTGGTCCTGTCCCTCCTGCCTCTTTTGTGAAGCCGGATGGGAGGCACCTGGGATCTGGTGCTTCTCCTTTGCCCTGCCACCTCCTGTCTGCCACTGGGCCCTGCCACCTCCTGGCTGCCACTGGGCCCTGCCACCTCCTGGCTGCCACTGGGCCCTGCCACCTCCTGGCTGCCACTGGGCCCTTCCTCTTCCTGCCTGACAGTTTCCAGACCCTCCTCCTGGCTGATTTCATCCTGTGTATGAAAAAGGAACATAGTTTAATATGTTGGTTTAATTTTTGCATCAAACTTTGTAATCCTGATGGAAGCAATTAGAATGTAAATGCATAAATCCTTGCTTTAAATTTACCACTACATCAGATTGACTATTTAGCACACAATTAAGTGCAGAATAATGTCTACAGATCATGATTTCACTTGTGGAATACAAAATAATGTATGTTTCTCATCCTGACATATTTGGGAAACATTAATTTTATCCCACTACATTTTCAGTTAATACTATACCTGGCTCCAGATGGACAAATCAGGATCATCCAGGATGGCTGCCTCCTCTTGCTCCAGAGAAGGCTCAGGTTGGCTGCAGGGAAGTCTGGGGGGAAGAGTGGAGAGTGATGGCCTTGGCTCAATGTGGTCATCCAGGAAGGACATCCTGCTGTAGTACCACAAAATCGGGACATAAACATCATCTGCTGCTGCTCCTGACCTCTGAGAAGCCAGCACCTTAGAGCGTTCAGTCCTGTAGGTACCTCTCAAGCTCCCAATTTTAGTGTCCACTTGTTTTGCTGTGGGCACCTTGGTATGCACAAATGGGAGCAGCTTCTCCAGCGCTGCTTTTCTCACCCCTTTTTTTTTATGGATGGGGTTTTTGGTCTCCCACAGAGCCGGCAGCTCCCTTACCCGGTCAATAAATTCCGCCAGGAACTCTTTGTCGCTAATAAAGACATTCATATTGTATCTGCAAGTAAAATAAATTATATTTAAATAATGTGAGGCAAACAGTCTAACCTCCTTCACATCCTCGTCACCATATATATCCTCCACCAATCTCAAGACAGTATAGGCCAACAATTTTTACAAGTCTCACAAAATCACATACCTTCGTTCGCACGTCCGTCACTTGAACTCCTCTCTCCGCACACCGAACGTACTATAGTCACATGTGTGTTTGCTATATACACACCACGCATGCGTCAAAATTCGAACACGTCGCTCCGCACACGTCGCCCGCCCATGACGTTCTAACTAACATCTTTTCCCCGCCCCTTCTCTTTCGGCGCGCAGACAGATATGGCGGAGTTACAGCAGGTGTCTGATAATTCCGCAACTAGCGAGGAGACAAGCCCGGAGACCGAGGACACGTCACGATCAAGGAGGAGATTCAAGGCATCGAATATGTCTTTGGCGGAGATGGCGGAGATGGTGGACATCTTGGTCAAGGCTGATTATGATGCCAAGCATGGGCCGTATAGCAAACCAAATAGAAGGAAGGCCAAAATCCTCACTAAAGTTGTGAAGAGTCTGAGGGCGAAGTTCGGGGTGAAACGTTCAAATGAGCAGCTCAGAAAGAGGTGGTCAGACCTCAAACTGAGGGAGCCAGACCAGTTGAGGATCATAAAGAGGATGCTCGCTAAAAGTAAGTAAAATGACGACCTTTCTGCTATTAATCTTTTTAGAAACTGACATTTTTTTTTTTTTTTTATCATATTGGACTCCCTTCCAAAATGTAATATTTTGAACTAGGTTGGGCACAGTAATCGTTCGTTACGTTACCGACACTTCGTTCGGCCACTATCCGTGGTTTTGGCTTATTTAAGAGCCACAAAAGTAATTAGACATCTGCCATTTTTGATCAAGTATTGTGGTTAATTTTTAAGTCTAGATGATGTGTTTGTAAGGAGAATGAAATGCAAACTTTTATCAGTGTAAAGGAGAGGACACTCAGCAGCTGCTTCCACATCTGTACTTTGGAGCACTATAGTGTGGGCCACCAGACCCGCCTTTTTTGGGTGTCCCACACAGGTGCATCAGAGTTTATTTGTGGTGCCTCCATGTTCAAAAAATTACATCCAAATGTGAATACTAAACATATTTGGGGTCATAAATAATGCGTTCTTCTTTAAATTCCGCACAAACACACACTTGTACTCCACTTCCAAACAATTTAGCCTGTTTTTAGTTTAACAATGAGATTTTTACAGTGTGATAAATAGACCTTTGGTTTTATTCTCATAGGGGAGAGAAGACTGGGAGGAGGACACTCCAGGGAGCACATGCACCCCACAACTTCCAAGCAACCCCAAACTCCCAAAGATCCACAACCGAAAGATGTGCAGGAAGTTGAGGTGGAGGAAGGAGAAGTGCAGGAAGGAGAGGTGGATGACGTTGTGGATCTGGTCACCACAACAGGTCAGTATCTGTCACCACAGCTTAAGGTAAGCGAGGTAGGCCTGTAGAGTTTTATTAATTTTTTTTTTGTTTTTTAGGGGATGGAAATGTTGTGAAGGATAGCACACGGTTCTCTCCTGACAGTGCCCTCCGCCTCATCCAGCAAGTGATGGAATGTAGCACGGAACTGGACCTAATTAAACAAAGAATCCATGTGATGGAACAAACATTTAAAGACATTCTCAATGTTTTGGGGAGAATTCAATAAGCCATCCAAACACATTTGTTTTTACATGTTTGTTTTTATATTTTTTTATAATTTTTTGAGTAACAAACCAGCCAAAAATTGAATATGCACACAGTGTGTGAACTTGTGCTATCTGCCATCAGGGGATATCCATGTACGTCTTTTGTGGGTGCAACCCCTTCCTCGTATCAAAAGTCGGTGAACTGAGGAAGGGGATGCACCCCCAAAACACGTCCATTGATCACCCCTGATGGCAGATAGCACATGTTGACAATAGGGATCAGGATTGTAAACTTCCTATTTGCAAAAAAGTAAAAATGTGTGCATATTGAATTTTTGGCTGGGCAAGGGGTGGCAGGACCCCATATTAGGACGGGCACATAGAGACATAGTTTGTGTAACTGCATGTCTCAGATTGCTCAGAGGTATCCAATGTTGTAATTTTAGAAATGCAAGTGATATTTTTGTATTTTCATAAGCCAAAATTTGACGGGTTGTGGCCAGGCCAACCCCAAAGTAAAACAAAAAAAAAATTAAAAAAGAGAATGTGCAGAGAGTAAAATATTTGACCACAAACAACGTGTAGCTTCTTTTTATAATACTCTCTAAGCTTATTTGGTTCTTTTGTAAGGTAACATAGTGAAATTGGTTGTTATTTACTAAAGTAAAATACACTTGCCACTACAAATGCACAAAGACAAACTAGGAGACAGGAAAGAACAAATAATTAAAGGTTTAAACAAGATTTTTATTGGGATACTTAGACATAGGCTGGCATAGGAATTGCCCCCCTACCCGTGAAATACTCCATGTATTTGTCCCGAACCACACGGGCATTTTGGGGGGGCAAGCCAAGACGGGCAGATTCCAGGCCCGGAAGGGGATTTGCAGGGGAAAGTCCAGCCTCTGGCAAAACTGAGGCCATATAGGAATTAGATTTTTGGCTCAGAAAGTTGTGTAGCACACAGCAGCATAACACTACATAGTTTATTTTGTAGTCCGCCAAGTGGATGGAAGTCATAAAAAGGCGGAACCGGCTGGCCATTATGCCGAAGGCATTTTCAACGACTCTTCGGGCCCTGGCCAGCCGGTAATTGAACACACTCTTCTCTGGGGTCAGGGTCCTCTGTGGAAATGGCCTCATAAGATGCCGTCCGAGTCCGAAGGCTTCATCAGCCAAGAAAACAAAGGGGAGTCCTTCAATATTCCCTGCATCCGGTGGCAATGCAAGGTCGTCACTCTGGAGACGGAGGGCAAACTCCGTCTGGATGAAGGATCCCCCATCGGACATCCGGCCATTCTTCCCTACATCAACATAGAGGAATTCATACCGTGCTGACACCACCGCCATCAGCACAATGCTATGAAACCCCTTGTAATTGTAGTAGTAGGACCCAGAACGGGGTGGCGGCACGATGCGGACGTGCTTCCCATCTATGGCACCACCGCAGTTGGGGAAGTCCCACCGCGTGGCAAACTCCGATGCCACAGTCTACCATTCCTGTGGCGTGGAAGGAAGCTGTGGAGTGAAACAAGATGAAATAATATTAGAAAAACAAAGGCATACATTACAAGGAAATTCTATCCCAAAAAATTAGAGACCAACATCAATCTAATTATACGTTTATTAAGGTGTGTAAAAAAAGTATAATGGAAGGCTCATTTATCATATTCATCACCCCCTCTGATGGGCCATTACTAAATTAATTTGGGGGGGGGAGATGTGTTTGGCCACAGGATAGCATTGCAGTGGCGGTGCGTCCAGAGTGGGCACTGGAGCACTGTCCCCTCTCTCCTGTGCCCATCACTCAGAACAATACATAGGTTCATGCGTTGCATGAACCTATGTATTGTCTATGCCGCACACTATTCAGGTGGATGGCCTCTTGTAAAGCGACCGACATATGAATAATTGCGGCATTTAGGGGGTTAAAATTGCAGAGCAGAAACAGGTATTAAAATAGTCTTGCAAATTACAACCTGAGGGATGTAATTGGCTTCCTCAAAGAAAAATCGGGGACGCAAGGAGGGGGGCATTCCTTGTGTAAACACTGACAGGCTGCTCTTCCAATCATGTTCACCAAGTCTGTTTAATGGTAACATGATTGGCTGATGCAACATGAAGGGAAGGAGAAGACATCAAGGACAGAAGAAGGATGGCGCTGACCACAAGAAGGTAAGTGCAGGGCTGGGGGGAAACTGGCTGCATTAGAGGGGACTAAATGGCTGCATTTGAGGGAACAAAAATAGGATTTTTATAACAGCTTACCTGTAAAATCCTTTTCTTGGAGTACATCACGGGACACAGAGCGACATAGTCATTACTAATGGGTTATATAGTTACCGTCAGGTGCTGGCACTGGCAACTTCCAAAACCGGAAGTACCCTCCCCTATATAAGCCCCTCCCATCCGGGAGCACCTCAGTTTTGTAGCAAAGCAATAAGTGTCCCCAAAGAGGGGTGGGAGCTCTGTGTCCCGTGATGTACTCCAAGAAAAGGATTTTACATGTAAGCTGTTATAAAAATCCTATTTTCTTTTTCGTACATCACGGGACACAGAGCGACATAGTCATTACTAATGGGATGTCCTAAAGCAATGCCAAATGAGGGGGGGGATACACCATATATAAGCTGAGCGCTATCAGACATGAGGATCTTTTGCAGCCTGCAACACACTGCGCCCAAAGGCGACATCCTCCTGACTTCTAACGTCCACCTGGTAGAACCTAGTAAACGTGTGTACTGAAGACCATGTTGCGGCCTTACAGATTTGAGCCAGGGAGGCCTGGTGATGCACTGCCCATGAAGTTCCAACTGCTCTCGTGGAGTGCGCCCTAACTTTGAACGGAGGCGGTCTACTTCTCAAGCCATAGGCTTGTATTATGACCTGTCGAATCCACTTGGCTAAAGTAGATTTTGACGCTGCCTGACCCCTTCTGGGGCCTTCCGGCAGAATAAACAAAGTATCCGTTCTGCGAATCTGAGCAGTGGCTTTTAGGTAAGCTTTAACTGCTCTTACTACATCCAAAGAATGCAATAACTTTTCCTCTACCGAAGTAGGCTTGGGGAAAAAAGAAGGAAGAACCACATCTTGGTTCAAATGAAACCTCGATACCACCTTAGGAAGAAAGGCTGGATGAGGACGTAACACTACTCTGTCCTTATGGATAACCAGATATGGCTCCCTACAGGACATAGCTGCTAATTCCGATACTCTTTTAGCCGAACAAATGGCTACTAGAAAAATCAATTTCCTGGTGAGAAGCACCAAGGAAATATGCTGTAATGGTTCAAATGGTTGTTTCTGTAGAACTGACAGAACCAAGTTTAGATCCCATGGACATATGGGAATATTAACCGGAGGACTAATACGCATCACTCCTTGTATAAAGGCTTTGACTAGTGAATGCGAAGCCAAGGGCCTTTGAAAAAATATTGACAAGGCCGAAATCTGACCCCTGATAGTACTCAAGGCAAGCTTCCTATCTACAGCCCATTGTAGGAAGTCCAGAATCCTACCTATTACGTATTTACGTGGATGCCATTTCTTGGCCTCACACCAGGCGATGTACGCCTTCCAGATTCTATAGTAGATCTGCCTGGATACCGGTTTCCTGGCATTGATCATGGTAGACACCACAGCATTAGAGAGCCCTCTCTTTTTTAGAATGTGGGCTTCAATAGCCAGGCCGTCAAACCTAGGGCTGGTAAGGAAGGGTGGTATATCGGTCCCTGTGAAAGCAGGTCCGGACGATGTGGGAGGGTCCAAGGACTCCCCACAGACATTTTTACAATCTCCGCGTACCACGCTCTTCGGGGCCACGCTGGAGCCACCGGAATCACTGTTTATTTTCTACCCTGATTCTGCGGAGTAATCGAGGTAACCATTGTGGCGGTGTGAATGCATATATCAGCTTGAACTGATCCCAAGGGAACACTAGGGCATCCGAGCCGCAAGCTAGGGGATCCCTTGTCCGAGAGACAAACCTGTCCCCCTTTGCGTTGAATCTGGATGCTAGAAGATCTACATCCGATGTTCCCCACCGCTGACATATTGTCCAGAAAACCTCGGGGTGAAGGGACCCTTCCTCTGGGCCTAATTGCTGGCGACTTAGAAAGTCCGCCTTCCAATTCTCCACTCCTGGAATGAATACCGCAGATATGGCTGGGACATATTTTTTCTGCCCATTTCAGGATGTAATTTACTTCCCTCTGGGCTGCACGACTCCTGGTGCCCCCCTGATGATTGATATATGCCACTGCTGTGGCATTGTCTGATTGAATTCTGACAGGGGACCCTTGGAGTTTGGATGTCCATGCTACTAGGGCATACCGGGCTGCTCGTATCTCTAAGAGATTGATGGGCAGGGCCTTTTCTGCATCCGACCATCTGCCCTGGAGAGACTATTGCTCCAGTACTGCTCCCCAGCCTATAAGGCTGGCATCTGTAGTGACCACCTTCCAAGAAATCGGACTGAAGGATTTCCTTTTTTCCAGATTCTGGGGAACCAACCACCAACGGAGGCTCTTGCGAACGGAAGGGGACAAGGACATTGTAAGTCTAGGGCCTGAACTTTTTTGTTCCAGGCTGACAGTATGGCCCCTTGCAAATTCCTTGAATGGAATTGACCGTAGGGTACTGCTTCGAATGATGCCACCATTTTTCCCAGCAGCCTCATATACAGGCGTATGGACGGCTGTCTTTTTTGTACCCACTAAGTGGATCAAATCTTTCAAAGACAACACCTTTCCTCGAGGCAAGAATATTTTTCTCTGGCCTGAATCCAACCTTAGCCCCAAGTATTCCAGACTTTTGACTGGTTTTTAGGGCTGACTTGTCTCGGTTGATAATCCAACCGTGAGATTCCAGATACTTGATCGTCTTGTGAACGACCACGTCTAGTTTTTTCACTGAGTGGTCTATCAGCAACAAGTCATCCAGATATGCCATTATCATTACACCTTGTGTTCTTAGATTGGCCAATAAAGGGCCAGAATTTTTGTAAACACTCGTGGTGCTGTGGCCAGACCGAAGGGTAAGGCTCTGAACTGAAAATGGCGCCCTTCTACTGCAAAGCGTAGAAATTTTTGGTGGACTGGAAAGATGGGAATATGCAATAAGCATCTTTGATGTCGATCGCGGCTAACCAATCCTCCCCTTGTAGGGCAGTGGCCACCGATCGGATCGACTCCATCGGAAAGTCCTGATATACAGGAATTTGTATAGCCCTTTTAGAATTAATATGGGCCTCCCGTCCGCGTTTGCTTCGGGACTGTAAAGAGGTTTGAGTAAAACCCGAACCCTCATTCTTCCAGGGGAACCTCCATAATTACTCCTTGGAGCAATAGTTGTTCTAGTGCCAACAGGAGGGACTCTCTCTTCCGGGGATCCCTTGGCACGTTTGACCTCAAAAATGGGAAGGAGGAGAGTCTTCTAACTCCAAACTGTATCCCAAACCTACTGCGGAGAGCACCTATCTATCTTGATCGTGTCCCGCCAGGTCTCTTGCGAACAACTGGAGTCCTCCCCCCACCCGACTGAGTGGGGGCTTCAATGAATTTAACTTTGGGGGAGGTTTTGTACCTCCCCTGACCCAGGGTTTCTCATTACCCTGCTACTGTCCCTGTTTTTTACCCCCGGGATTTGACCGAGGAGGCCGTCGGAACTGTTACACAGCCGATGCCCCAGGGACTGGAGAAGCAGGCCTCTTAAAGAGGGACCTCTAACTCTGCTTTTAACCGGCAAGAGCGTATTCTTACCGCTGGAAATTTTCTGGATATATTAGTCCAGGTTTTCCCTGAATAAGCGTTCACCATGAAATGGGACGCTAACCAGCCATTCTTTACAGGGAGCTTCAGCAGACCAGTTTTTGAGCCATAGGAGCCTACGCATATGTACTATAGACAGCGTAAGGCGGGAGGCCTGATGGACTGAATCCTCTATGGCGTCAACCGCAAAGCCTAAGGCTCTAGGTAGATCAGCTAGGGCAAAGCCTGCTGATCTGTCAAGTCCCTCAAGACCTGTTTCAACTGATCCTTCACTGCTTAGCAGACCCCAATAGCTGCTACTGCTGGTTGTATCACCAAGCAGATTTTCATAAGGACTCCAATCTTTTATCTATTGGGTTCTTGAACATTTGGACATTATCCACTGGACATGTCAGTGATTTATACATACAAGAGATGGCTGCGTCCACTGTAGGGACCTTCCATTTTTTTTTTTTTTTTTTTATGAACTTATCCTCCATGGGATAGACCACCGGAAATCTCTTGGGGGAATAAATATTTTCTCAGGACGTTCCCAATCCTGGTAAATGAGCCCTTTCAGTAAAGGGTGAAGTGGAAAAGAACAAACAGTCTGGGGACTTCTAGCGACCCCAACGAGGATACAGTAGTGGTTGATGGTTCCGCAAGGTGCATTTTTAAATGCTGATCGGACCATGTTAGTCAGAGACTGAACCCATAATCTTTCAGCTTGAGATGCTGAGAAAAGGTTCCCCCACTGTTGATTCCTCTATAACAGAATCAACCTCATCCTGATCCCCTTCAGGCAGGTCAATCCCTGTATGGGACTGTTGCTCTGCTAACAGGCACTCTGAAGGAGGAGACGGAGATCGGGCGTGCTTTCCCTGACAGGGAGGCAGCGATCAATGTTGACAATCTCTCTCTAATCCTCCCAGAGCTGAGGAAAAAACCTCCTCTGTTACATACACAGGAGCAGGTGAACTGAGGACAACCACAGTACCAAGTACCCCTGCGGGGTCTCTACGGTCACTTACCTCTGAACTTCAGGGGAGACTGGTGCAGCAGAAGTATGCCCAAGATCCTCCGAGCCCGATGAGACCCCCTTCGCTTCCTGGAAGATTCAGTTCCGGAGCTTCTGGACGGCATATTCCTAAGCCTAAAGCTGAGGTATTCCAGCCGTAATACACCAGTTACTGATAATAGTCTAGCATAAATGCTGCTATAATAAACAGTTGGTGTCTACTAATGTGCCTTTCTAGGGGATGCCTGTATCAACCGCCTGCTGTATGCCTTTAAATGTTGCCAGCTCTGTCTCTGTACTTCATCTACAATAATGTGGTTTTTTAAAAACCTGCTGGGACGCCCGCACATGCGCAGAAGCGCTGCGGCGCGCACAGAGCGTCATCCCCAGGCTCCGCCCACTTTTCCGGCCACCTCTATATATAGAGGCGCGCGCACGCGCGCGGCCACGTGCGCCCTCGGCGCTAATTTCAAACATGGAAACCAGGGACAGGAGCCAGGGCCCCTCTTTGCCGCAGGCCGGGGGATAGACGAACACTGCAACATGGCAGAGGAAACAGTTTCCTGTAGGAGAACTCACCAGCTGCCTGGACTTTGCTCTCTGAGAAGAAACTAGTCCACATGACAAGAAAAACATTCCACAGCGGCCTCTAGTGGACAAACACAGGTACCGCAGTCTAATATACTAAATATATATTAGCGGGAATACCTTTAGGTAACAGACAGAAAGACAAATTAGGCTTGGGGGTCCCCCAATAGAACCAAGTTCCTGGGGGCCCCCACTTACCTGTTCCCCGCCGCAGGACTTTGTTTGGTCCACAAAAGCCCAAACTTCACCTATCACGGCAGGCATTGTAATCAAACCTTCAGGGACCGGGTTCCCAAGGATTCCACTCCCCTGGACCTGTATAGCACCCTGCACAGAAAACATCTTGGTCGTGGGTATGACCAGAGCTCTGGATCCCAGGGTCCAGCTCTCCTAAGAGAAGCATTACAGGCAAAACCTTGCTCTTCTCTGCAAGGCCCGGGTACCGACCGTTTAGCTATGAAGCTTTTTTGGTCGGATCCGGAATAGCTTACTGAGGCCCAAAAGAACCTGTACGCAAGCTCAGTGAAAAACACATGTTTCTTCTTGGCCAACACCTTAGACACTGGCAAAAAACTGAGGTGCTCCCGGATGGGAGGGGCTTATATAGGGGAGGGTACTTCCGGTTTTGGAAGTTGCCAGTGCCAGCACCTGACGGTAACTATATAACCCATTAGTAATGACTATGTCGCTCTGTGTCCCGTGATGTACGAAAAAGAAATGGCTGCATTGGAGGGGACAACTGGGGGCGTTTATTAGGCAACAGAGCAAAAAAGGAGGAAGTTTATTTCCGAAATTGGGGTTGGAACCCCCCAACATTTGGAGCAACAGGCGCCCCTGCTGGAAAAGTTAGTGAGGGGAAATATTTAGGGAGGATAAAAAAGGGGCAATCTAAAGCTTCCAACATGCATGGGGACAAAGGGGACATTCTCAGCATATTACAATCATGGTAATTAGGGAAGGATGAAAGAAATACAATACATTAGCATACATGTAATACATAAAATGTGATGTTAAGGGAGAAAACTTACCCTAATATAGTCCTCCTGCAGGACTTGTATAATGGCAGAACAGGTGTCTGGGATTATGAGGCCCAGAGCCTGGGGGGAGATGCCTGTGGTGAACTTCAAGTCCTAAAGACTTCTCCCTGTCGCCAGGTAACGCAACGTGGTGATGAGCCTCTGCTCAGCACTGATGGCTTCCCGCATAACGGTGTCCTTCCTGGTAATATAGGGGGACACCAAAGCCAACAGTTCCTGAAAAACGGGGTCAGACATCCTCAGAAAATTCCTGTAGTCCTCAGGATTATTCTCGACGATCTCCCGCAGCAGAGGCATGTGGCAGAATTGGTCCCGCTGGAGCAACCAATTCTTGGTCCATGAACTCCTCCTCACACCATTCATGGACTGGTCTTGGTCCAAAACAAGCAGACCAACACCAAGCGCACGCACAGCACGAACTCGACGACGAAAACGTCCAGGCGACATGGCTAGGAAACGGTCGTCTAATCAGAACGTACAGAACAGAACGCACTTTAGAACAGCAAGGCCTATGAATAACGAACTGAAATTCAGAAACGAACAGGCAAGAACGCTTTGTAAAACAGATACGACCTGCCTAGACGCCCTGAAAGTCAAGATACGAACCCACAAGCACAAACTGAACGGCAGAAAACGATCTGAAAAGTACGAAGACTGAAAAGCGCGAATCGTCTCTTCCCAAACTTTTACTTCACACGCGGTAACACGAGATCAGCAAAAGCAGCCCAAGGGGTGGCGCTAAGAAAAAAGATCTTCCCCTTTATAGTGCCGTCGTACGTGCTGGACGTGAGCGCAGAGAACCACAAGGAAATTGGAAAATGACAGTGTGTACGCATAGAAAGCTTGACGAGAAAATCGACAAGCTTAACAAGAATCTCGTCGAAAAAAACGACGTGTTTTTTACGACGAGAAAATCGGTCGTGTGTACGAGGCCTCAGTCTTTTTTCTGGTGACGTTATATATAGGCCTCAGAATCAGTCCAAGATGTGGGATGAATGATCTCCAGAATCCCACAACTCCAATGAACATCTGTGTCTCCTTTTTGGTAGTAGGGGGCAACAGCTCCTGGATAGTTTGCACAACTGTGTCTGGAATTTTCCTCTGTTGCCCAGTCCACATCATTCCTAGGAGTTTCACCTCTGTGGTAGGTCCTTGGACTTTGTCTCTGTGGATAGAGCACTTGGAGAATAGAGGGTGGGCTATCAGTAGGTGCAGTGCTTCAGTTACATCTTCTTTTGTCCCAGAGATCATGTCATCAATGTAGTGAAACACAGCGACTTTAAATCACGGGCAATCAGTTCATGACAAATCGTTGGAGAATGAATGTAGTCTTCAGGAAGCACAGTGAAAATGTACTGGCTGCCGTCCCACACCATAGCAAACTGGTCTTGACACTCTGGGTCTATCAAAATTGAAAAGAATGTATTAGCCAGGTCTATCACAGCATGGTATTCTCCTGCCTCTTTAACAATTTTCTCAACAATTGAGATCATATCTGGTACAGCTGACTTCAATGGAGGTGCCAATTGTTTAGACCCTTGTAATCCACAGTCATTCTATATGTCCCATCAGGTTTCTTTACTGGGAACACCGGAGACGAAAAAGGACTTACAGCAGGTCTAAGGATCCCTACTTTCAACAGTTCTTGAATAGTCTCCCCAATTTCTTTGTGGCTTCCAGGAAGTCTGTACTGCTTGAGACAGACTGGTTTCTCTGGTGGAGGAATGTAGACGGGTCCATTTCGCATGACCTCTGACCACAGCCTTCACCGCCCTAACCAGATACGCTTTATCAGGATACCCGAATGTGAATGTACCTCTTTCAGTCTGAATTGACTGACCTTGAAGTACATCCATCCCAAGAATATTTTTGGGTAACTCTGATACCAAAACATTTGTCATGAATCCTGATCCCTTGCCAATAGCCAATTTCACCCATGTCCTAACTGCTGGTGTGATTTGCCCTCCCAAACCTTCTACATAAATCAATTCTCCTTTGTGATGGGAAGGATTTCCTTGCAAAAGTGTAACTTCAGCTCCACTATCAACTAAAGCCATTACATGTGTAGGAGATGATGACTGACCCCACCATACAGTGACAGGTGCATATGGGCGTCGGTCTCCTGCTGTCACTGCCCTCACTGCTATTACAGGAGACTGACCTTCCCTTCATAAAGGATAAGGAACCTCCCAATAGGGCTGGGAAAAAAAATCGATTTTAATCTTGAATCGAGTTTTGAGCTCAAATCGATTCAGTTTTGAAGAAAATCGATTTTTTTAGATTTTTTTTTTTTTTCCTTCCCTTCAAAGTTTCCGTAGCAGGACTGCAGGGGGCGTATCCGGAATGGCACTGGGCAGCGTTACCCCAATTACATCTACTCGCTGCAGCCGCCGTCTGCCTACCTGATCAGCGTGTCATGCAGACAGACGGCGGCCATTGCAGTGTTCAAAAGCCGCACCTCCCGAGTCCTCGTCGTCTGTGATAGGCGGAACACTCAATTTCACAGCAGGCAGTATTCAGCCTATCACGGACATCCTCTCATCCTCGTCTGTGTTATGAGGATGACCATGATAGGCGGAACACTGAATGCTGGGAAATTGAGTGTTCCGCCTATCACAGACGAGAAGGAGGCGCGGCTTTTGAATACTGGAATGGCCACCGGTGTAGCAGTAAAATCCGTATACCATGAAAATCTGCATCAGGTACGGGCACAGTGATTGAAGCACGGGCACAGTGAGACACGGGCACAGTGAGACACGGGCACAGTGAGGCACGGGCACAGTGAGGCATGGACACAGTTCAATTCAACTAAGAGTAACCTCAGGATTTTTTGTTGTTTTATTAGCTAAATCCAAATACAGTATTAATAGTTTGGATGTTTAACAATCTTTGTTGCACACTGCAAAAAACAACAAAAGGTCACAAGCGCTAAATTGGTGTGTAGCAGGATGTCCATATGAAAGAAGGAATCCGGCTCCCTCCGGTGGTATAAGTGTTACAATGCAACTAATGCACTTTGGGACAGATATCAGCTAGGAGAAAAGACTTTGTTGCTTTTAGTAAAAGACAGACTACATTACCCAGGGTGCATTGCAACACCGCAAAGCATTCTGGGCAGACTACTTAAACCAGGGGAGGGGCCAGCGTCTCTCTCTGGATCCAGCTCTCAATCAAGCAGGAAGTTGGCACGGAGGCCTGCTTCCTAAGGATTAGGCCAGAAGCCTGGGCCTAAATTACGGGAGTGCCTGAGTGATTTCCAGCAGAGGATCGTCCACAGCGTCCTGTGATTGCCCAGCAGAGACCGGAGTCGTCCATCACCATATGCTGTTAGTGACGGAGTCCGGAGACTGCAGCTGAAGCAGAAGCGTGGAGATCGAGTGAACGGGACAAGCCAGAGGAGACTATCTGAAAGTCGGGCCTGTTTGGTGAGAAGGGCACCTGCCCAGAATTGACTACTACCTTAGAGGAAAGTGATTTAGTTAGTGCCAGCCACACTTCACCTATCACGCCACAGCTTGCGGCCTAGTGTATCTCACTGGAGACTATGTGATCAGAAATTGGTGCATCCGTCATTAGTGGGTGGCAGGCACACGAGTACTCAGGTATATTGCGGATAATTACAGCATCTTGTTGAAACCCTGTGGATTACAATTTAACTTGTGCACCGACGGTGGCTAGCGAAGACTTCATTGGAGAAAGGAACTTTGAGTGGGACGCAGATAGGCCTTGCTTACCTATTATAGGGAATGAACACGTGCAAGGTATTGCAACAAAGGGGGAGCTCGCGAGCTACCAGTTAGCCGTGCAGAGACACATATAGATACATGTACATATATATATAGCTGATGTTATTTCCTGTTATTACCTAATCTCAGTGATACCTATCCTTATTGGTTTATTGACTCTGCAATGCGCATGCAGAGTCAACTGTGTGTATTAATGTGATTCTTTACCCTTCCCTTTTATACTGAGTAAAGGTACCTTTGATTAAGCATATAACTTGTGTGAAGTATCTCTGTCACTTAGAAGGACTAGTGACCAGCAAAGGTAATAACATTTACAGGTTATTGTGTGATGTATGCAGGATTGTGTCTCCTAATACTCAATAGGTCTCACACTCCTTATTCATATCAGTTGTGCTAAGGGAAGGTTTGAGCCACTCCAAGGGGTTGATAGGCAGGACGTAGAAAAATATAGATAAAGAAAAAAATATAATGGATGAGAATAATAATAATAAGAAAAAAATCCCAAATATTTTGGGAAGTACAAAGTATCCAAAAGGGGGGAAAAACAGGATCCAGCGCAGCAAGAAAAAATCCGTACCCAGAAGTACAAAATACACAACATGCACACAATATAATCCAGCGCTCATGGAACATACATTATTAACTATTGAAAACTCTTGAAGAATTGATAAAAAAGCTTAGTCCATTTATCACAATAAAGAGAGGGATCCAATCCCAAATGTGCGGAGGGCAAATGAATCTTAACTCTCCAGTTGCCAGTGGTGACAAACTTGTTAAACTTGCAGTGACATCCGTGGAGCAAGGAGGGGTTAAAAAAGTCAAAACAAAGCCTGTGGCATGATCTCCGTGTGAGCACAGTACCTTGAATGATGGACAACAGGCAGACCAGCGTGTGGAGGGCCCTCCAACACAAAAGGATGCAGAGCCAGGATCGCAGCAAGGCTGGGACAGAAGGAATCACACAGAGTTTCAAGAGTTTTCAATAGTTAATAATGTATGTTCCATGAGCGCTGGAATATATTGTGTGTTTGTTGCACACTGACTTTGCAGATAGAGAAAGGGTTTGCCTTTGCAATTTTGTTTGTTGATGCACTTTAATTAATATAATTTAAAAAAAAAATCGAATCGTAAATCGAGTTTTTTATAAAAAAATCGCAGATTTTTTTGGGGGGGAAAATCGCCCAGCCCTACCTCCCAATCCCCTTTTCTGATTCTCTATATCCTCCCCAGGATAAAGGGATTTGGGTTTGGGTTCATGTTCAGTTTTGGGAATTGGTTTGGGGCTAACAGGAGGGGTCTGTCCTGTTTCCTCTAAGTCTAGGCTGATGTTATCTTCACTAGGAGTAGTGTTTCTAACCCTGACAGTTTTCCCTACTAAATGTTTCCACCTCTTCAGCATTTCTGCAGTAGAAATGCCATCTATCTCATCTTTAGGTACTCCTGCATTTAATAGGTCCACCCACATTTCTTTCCTAGAAATAACTAGCCTGGTTTTCTCTTCACCTCGTCTTCTCTACCCCATTCCCTTTCTTCTCTGTTCTTTTCTGCTTGTTTTCTTCCTGTCTGGCCTTGACCTTATCTACTGCCCTCACAGGTTTTGTTTTAGTCTCCTCTAGCTCACCCAACTGGCTTAAAAGGGTTGTGGCTTCATGAATCTTGCTGTTTAATCCCAACAAGGACAATAATGGAGCCCTGAGATTAAATGGTGCAGACTTCATCAGCTTAGAGCGCAGTGCAGACGTAAAGGGTTCCATATCTGGACCTATCCTTTCTGGAAATGTATTTAATCCGATTATACAACCCATCTTCTGTAACCTGGAAATACCCTCTCCTATTGATCTCCTGGAGTAGGTATTTTCCAGGTCAGTAGGACTAGCGTATACTCGGACTATTCCATCTCTCACGAGGTCCAACAGTGAAAAATTCACGCTAAACTCTCAGGCTTTTCGCATTGCCTGACGCAATTGTGGACCATGGGTTAACACTCCCATAGCCACTGCTTCCTTATCTGACAAAACAACACTGTCCGCTCCTTCATCCCATAAACGTAGGAGCCAACTCAATAGGGGCTCCCCAGACCTTTGTTTGTATTGTTTTGTCAGCTCATGGAGTTCAGTTTGTGTAAACTCCCGTACTTCTTCAAATTCAACATCTCTGGGGTTGCGATAATGCACCTTCCCACCTGCCATATCCTCTTTATTATGTTGCCGTTTCCTATGCTTGGTAATGAGAGGTCTGGCATACTTTTTTCTTTCCCACTAGCAGATCATCTAAAATATCACTCTATCTCCTCATCCTCACTATCATTTGAGGAGAGCAGATCCTCACAATCCCAATTTTGGGATGTGACAATGGCACGTACCCTGGCTTTACTAACAGGTTTACGCCCCTTCCTTTTCCTTATCGCTTTAATTGATTTGGTCATGAGGGCTGCACACTGCTCTTGAAAATCATCAGCCCGACTAGCGGTTGAACGTACACACTCTGAAGCAACTGCTAGCTGGTCTTTTAATACCTTAACTTCTGCCTCTGCCTTCACCCTTCTATGTGATTCAGTATAGAGAGCATGGAGGAAGTACCAACCCACTGTGGACACTGTCCTCTTCTCTTTCTTACTTAAATCCAACCCCTTAAGGCTAAAATCTACAAAATGATCTGAGACTTTATCACCCCAAGTCAGCTTCAAGGAGGAAGCATACTTCACAAATTCTTTAGCAAGAGGCTCCCACTCATTGTCTCTGGCCCAGATAGGTAATCTGCACACTTTCTTCTGGTCACCAGAACCCTCTGCAGCCTTGCTTTTCCTAAACGGCTTATGCAGCAATTTACCTAGCACAAGCTACACAACACACTACAGAAAAACAAGTCTGCTTTAATTGAATTATAGCACAGATCGCGGACGAACCCCAAAATGTTTTGCTTGCGTCTATCTAGCAAGGTTACTTTGTGGTATAAGCAAAGAAGCTGAGACTTCTGCAGTGCGTAAATGTAGCTTTTACTATACAAGATGCTGTACATACAAAACTATTACAATATTAGGAATACAATACAAGACTGACATATCTCTATAACAAGCAAAATGCCTAGCAAATGAAAAGCCTATGGTCTATAACAGTAGATATACACTTAAAAGTAACTTAAGGGGACAAAAAAAAGGATGCGCCACCTAAGTGCAATATGTCAGATAAAAATGTTTAATCTCAAAGGAAATGCACTTACAGGACACAAGTACAAACAGGGCACATGACGGTCTCATAAAACGCAGTGCGGTGCGGTCGGGGAAGGGAGATGAGAGGAGCAGACGTGTGAGATGAGCGCTCACACACCCGGGCCACGTAAAGCGTAGCATAGCCGCATGAGGTGAACGCCTGCTAGCCGGGAGAAGCGCGAGGAAGTGAGGTGTGGAGGAGCGGAGGCTATACGGCTAAACTGCTAAACCACCGCCGACATACAACCCACTACCATACAAACGACCTACCTACCTCCCGGCAGACCAGAAGACTCGCTAAGTCTAAGTCCCGCAGAGGTCTGAGGGTCAGATGGCAACACGGAGACGCGCCACACTACAGCCGGTAGGTGGTGGGGGCAGAAGTCCGATAGGCGGGATCAGATCATACCTCACAGCACCAGCAATGGAGAACGGCACAGCGATCCAGACTCATGATGGGGGGAGCCAGCTGAGAGCAGGCCGTGGTACACCAATTGCAAGCCCCAGCACGAGCAGGCATGGACGGAGCCCCCCCGGGGGGGGGGGCGCGGAAGCCGGACATCAGGAGGAGGAGAGCAGACGGTCGGAGGGGGACTGCGGAGGTCAGAGCAGAAGGACTTGAAGGCACCAAAAGGTTCAGAGGCACGGCAGGGTAGTGGGGACAGTAGAAGTACCCCAGGAGAGACATTATACATCCTACATACACCCCATGCCCCATGTAACCCAGAGGAGGCAATAGCAGAAGGGGGGAGTCAGGTGGCGTATAGTGGAGGGGAGATGCAAGGACCGCAGAAGAGGACTACTAAGGAGAATGTAACCCCTACTAATCCCACTAACCCCTCAACAGATTTAATAAACCCTGCAGTTCCCATAAGCGTAGTGGACTTGGGCCCAAAGCAGGAATTGGAAAGGGGCGATACAGTTGGGCCAAATGCTGGGTCGAATGCTGAAGAAAGTGCTGTGCTGTGTATGGGGGAAGGACGGGAAGAGGAAAGGAGGAGAGAGGATACAGAAGCAGAAGTAGTGGAAACAAACTGTGATGATGGGGATATTAGGGATCTTATAAAGGAGCTCATAGAAACCTTGCCTTCAAAAACAGACTTACAGCAACTCATATCTACAGTAGAGAGATCCTGCAAACAAGCAGTAGAGGAGCTGAGAGAAGAGGCCACGGCGGTAGGAAACAGAGTAGAAATACTGGCAAACAATCAAGAAGAAATACACGCAGTAAGAAACATGCAGGACACAGTAAATTATCAGGAGGAAATGAGGAACACGTATAGAGATCAGTTGGACGATTACGAAAACAGGGACCGCCGCCAAAACATAAAGATATGTACAAAAATTGCTTCAACAAATTAGAGGCTCAAAGAAATTAGAACCTGTGGAAATAGAGAGAGCGCATCGTATTACCCCACCACCTAGCCAAAATAAAAATAGGCCAAGAGATGTGATATGTAGACTACACAAATACTCAGTGAAAGAGGAAATAATGAGGGCGGCGCGAGAGATACCGAGGATTGAGTATGAAGGAGATCAAATAGAAATATTCCCTGACATAACACGATGAACACTGATGCAGCGAAGAACGGTGTGCCCACTGTTAGAAAGTATGCGGAGGCTAAATATTAGATACCGTTGGGGGTTCCCATTTAAATTGATAGCGACACATGAAGGGAGAACAGCAACACTGCGAACCAAGGACGATTTAAAATCATTTGTGGATATTTTGAATCTGCCCCCTATGGACTTCCCTGATTGGAGAACATTTAATGAGAATTCCCCACTAAAAAGTTTGGAACCATGGTCCCGCATTCCAGAGAGAGATCAACAATGGCCAGAGTACACAACTAGCAACCACAGAGTTCGGGAACATGTATAAATTTTGGGAGGGTGGGGGGGAAAAATGAAGTACTTCCTCTCTCACGGACCTCCCCGTGTGGAGAGATAATCATGTGTTTAGGTTGAGCCCCAGGGTTTCTTCCCTCCCCCCTTCCTTTCCCCCCTTCTTCCTCCCCTCTGACTTCCCCCCCCCCTTTCCCCTTCCCATTCCCCTGGGTTTCCCTTTTTTTTTTGGGGTGTGTTATACTGCTACATTGCTATATTAATGATTTTGATATTGGGGTGGGGAGGGACGGGGGGGAGGAGGAGGGGTGGGGGCCTATACAGAAAGACCATACAGAAAGACAGGCCCGGGGGCATAAAGGTCAAACACTCCCAATCACCCTTGAGAGTAAGTAGGTAGGTCCCGTCAGGGACTGTTTAAACTGCGGAATGCAGTTAGGAGGGAGGGCTAGGGAGGGTCGGTTAGTACCCACATGGGCTCAATTACCTAGTAGATGGTACACTCTAACAATAACAGGAGTGATATATTGTATTTATGATGTGGTGTGTTATGTATGTTGTAAGTGGTACGTTGTAGTAGGTTGCGGAATATCCAGAAATAGGTTAATCTTACTATGTCCCCCTGAGGAGGAGGATATGGGGAGGAATATTAAAAGATGGAGAAAAGAAAGAATATTTAAACCGAGCAAAGGAAAGGGAGATGGCTAATGTATTAAAAATAATTACATATAATGTGAGGGGCTTGAGCTCCTCAAATAAGAGGGGGAAGTTATGGCAGGAATTGAAACATTATGCAGTGGATGTTGTGTTTATGCAGGAGACGCATTTCTTGTTAGATAAGATACCTAGACTCCCACAGGATCTATTTAATCAATGGTTTCACGCAGTATCACCAGTGGCAAGGTCTAGGGGGGTAACCATAGCCTTAGGAAAGGGGTGCCCTTTAAACCCGACAGCAACACAGATAGACCCAGAGGGAAGGTATCTCTTCATCAAGGGTATGCTTCATGGATGCTGTTATACGCTAGCAGCCATTTATGCCCCAAATGTAGGCACAGTGGAATTCATCGAGAAAACTTTGAAAAGATTGAATTTGTTTAAGGAGGGATGTGTGATAGGAGGGGACTTCAATGTAATACTGGATCCTGAATTAGATACAACAGCAGGAAAATCAGCACTATCATTCAGAGCCCTCAGACAATTAAAGAAAAACTTTCAATCTTACCATATGGTCGATAGCTGGAGGGCATTAAATGCGGGGATAAGCTACAGCTACTATTCCAAAACACACAAAGTATACTTGAGGTTAGACCTATTTCTGGTAGATCAGTATTATCTAGAAAAAGTAAAAACAGTCCGGATAGAACAAATAACAATATCTGATCATGCCCCAGTGATGTTGACACTCATGCCAGTAAAGGCAGGCTACCATGAAAGAACATGGAGACTAAATGAGACCCTGTTAGATGATAAATGGGTAGTGGAGGATATCGAAAAGAAATTGAAAGAATATTTAGAGATAAATACAGTAGGGGATGTCTCAGAAAAAATAAGATGGGAAGCCCATAAGGCAGTTATTAGAGGGGAGCTAATAGCCCATGGATCCCGAATAAAAATAAATAAAAAGGAGATGGACGATCTACTGGGAGAGATACGAGAGTGGGAGGATAAACATAAAAGGGGTTTTGACCCAGAGGTAGACAGAAGGTTGGGATTATTGAGGGATAAGCTTTCCACCTGCTTGGATAGGAAAGCCAAGGATAAACACAGATTTATGGCACATCGCTTTTATGAACATGGAAATAAATGCGGTAAATTACTGGCGAGGCAGCTGAAAAAGCAGCAAGAGCTGTCCCATGTCCATGAAATAAGAGTTAATAACAACCAGATAATGGATACGAAACTAATAGGAATTTAAACAATTTTACACAAGCTTATATAACATCCAATCAATAGAAACAACAACCGAAAGAGAGAAACAAGTAGAAGAAATAAAAGAATATATAAAAAAATTCAGAACTACCATCTCTTTCTTTGGTGGAAAGATTGGAGGAAAATATCACCATAGACGAAATAGACGAAATAAAAAAAGCAATAGGGGATCTACCAAAGGGGAAAAGCCCGGGACCAGATGGTATAACAAACGCATATTATAAAAAATTCTCAGATATACTGATAACACCTCTATGTAATTATCGTAATAAAATCAGAATAAATAACCCCCCCACTTCCCGAAGCACTGCTGGCACATGTGGCTATCATCCCAAAACCTGGGAAGGACCCCCAGCGATGCGCCAACTACAGGCCCATTTCCCTCCTTAATACAGACATCAAAATATTGTCAAAAATAATAGCAAGAAGACTACAGGACAAAATAGTAAAACTGATTCATCTTGACCAGACGGGTTTTGTGATGGGCCGGGAGACTAAGGATAGTACTATTCGGGCTCTTCACTTATTCCACTGGATGCAGAAGGGACCAAACATAGAACCAAAAGTAGCCCTATCGATGGATGCCGAAAAGGCATTCGACCGGGTGAATTGGACATATATGATGGAAGTATTGAGGGGAATAGGCCTGAAGGAGCGGATGATGGGCTGGATAACTGCACTGTGTACAAATCCGAAAGCCAAGGTCAAGGTAAACGGAACCCTGTCGAGTAGCTTTGATATTAGCAATGGCACACGACAGGGATGTCCTTTGTCACCAATACTGTTTGCCTTGACCCTGGAACCACTCCTTTGCAGAGTAAGGGCAAATAAAAGAATAATAGGAGTGAAAATAGGTCAGAGAGAACATAAAGTGTCAGCATATGCGGACGACTTATTTATTCTTCCTAGCAAAACCGCAGGAATCTATACCGGTATTGATGAGGGAAATAGAGCGATATGGGAAACTATCCAATTTCAAAGTAAACATAGAGAAATCTATAATACTCCCTAGTCATGTACCCTCAATGATAATAAAACCGCTACGAGAAACCTACCCACTAGTCTGGAAAAAAGACTTGTTATATTATTTAGGAATACATATAACAGCCGATATAAAATTGATGTAGGAACTTAATTATGAAAATTTAGTTACCGAGATAATAGAGGACCTACATAGATGGAGAGGCCACACATTAACTTGGTTCGGCAGGATGAGCACCCTGAAGATGAATGTGTTACCAAGATTAATATACATCCTGAATACGGTACCCATGGCATTGCCCCAAAATTTCTTTAAAAAAATCCGCAGAGCATTTACCTCCTTTATTTGGAAGGATGGGAATGCGAGAATAGCATATAATATACTGTATAAAAATAGAGGAGAAGGGGGAATGGAACTCCCAGATATATCCAACTATTATAAAGCAATGGCACTAGTCCGGATAACGAACTGGTGCCATGACGCCTCCATCAGGGCATGGGTTATGATGGAGGGAAGTATGGCTGGCAGGAATCTAGCCGGGGCATCATGGATACCCACTAAGTCGAGGGGGCTGTCAAAATGGACATCCCCACTGACATTAAATACCTTAGCAGTATGGGATAGAATGAATAAAACCGGTAAATCTGCACCTAGAACATCCCCCTTGGCCCCACTAGGAGGGTATTTATGGTCCCCACCTGGGCAGGAGAGGGGGGCCCTGGGCCCTTGGGAGTCGAACGGTAATACAATGTGCGCACGGTATGCCCCGAGGGGCCATTTAATGTCACAATCAGAGCTGATAGCATCACAGGGAGACGTGATGGCAGGATGGAGATATGGCCAAATAAACAACTTCTTTAATAAATTAGAACCTCGGATTAGGGCACTGGACTCATTGACAACGTACGAGGCAGTGTGTGCGAGGAGAGGAGAACCTCAGCACATGCTCACGAATGTATAAACTAGTCCTGAGCGAATTTTTTTTTATAACCCCCTATTTCATTAGAGAATGGGAAAAGGAACTGGGACAAATATTTACCACAACACAAAAAAAAAAGATTTATAGAAATGACATATTCATCTTTAATATGCTCTTCCACCAAAGAGATGTCATATAAGTTTATGACCAGATGGTACCGAACACCGATGAGAATAGCGCAAATTTACCCAACAGCAGATGGTCAATGCTGGAGTGGGTGTAGGGAGCAAGGTACCCTACTTCATATTTGGTGGTCCTGTCCAAAGATAAGGAAATTCTGGGACGAGATAATCCCGTGGATCAGGAAAATAGCTAAAATACCTATAGACCCAACACCCATGCATATCTTGTTTCATGGAACCATCGGCCCAGTAAAAGAATATAAAAATAGCATAATACCACATCTATTGAATGCAGCGAAGAAATTAATCCCTAAGTACTGGAAAAAAGAAGAATCTCCCACCATTAAAGAATGGAAGAGGGAAGTAGAGATAATAATGGAAGCAGAAAGGTGGATATATAAAATACGAGATCAACAGAGGAAATATAGAGAAATATGGAAGGGTTGGAGAACCTTGGCACCAGAAATAGAGCTTAGGGGAAGAGGAGAGGGAGAAGGGAGCGGAGAGAGGGAGAGGAGGATAGAAAGGAAGGAAAAAGGGAAAAGAAAGGAAATAGGAAAAATAACTACACTCGAGGAGGAAAGGGAAAAACATCCCCTTTACTTTCCAAAGGGTGACGGTAGGATATACAATATAGAGACGGGACAAACTACAACAGTACTAAAATGTTTTGATAAGTATGGTAGAATTGGAGGGGTTGGAATCTCCTCCCCTGGCACCTCAACACTAGTTCCCTTGTACGCGTAACCCCTTTAAGAATAATATGGGGTATAAGAGAAGGAGGGGAGGGAGGGAAAGAAGAGAAAAGAGAAAGGAAAGGGGAAGTAAGGGGGGGAGGTTTTTTTTTTTTTAATCAAATTGTTAAACACAGGATAAATAGGAGAAACACAAAAAAAGAGGGGTACAGGGGGAATAATACACGGATAGGGTCGAGCACATTGTAAGAACACGACAAGAATAATTAATGAGGAACACATTGAGGGGAGTTAAACTAAAAGGGAGGGGAAAGGGGGGGGGAGAGAAAGGGAAAAGATTTTTTTTTTTTCTTAAACGAGGATAAATAGGGGAAACACAAAAAAAAAAGAAAGAAGGGAAATGTATGGAGAAAATTAATAATACACGGAGAGGGTCGAGCACAGTGTAAGAACAGGAAAAGAACAATTAATGAGGGGAATACATTATATATTAAACACAAAGTAAATAGAATGGTATACACTTAAGAAGAACGGGTAACACAAAAATAGGGGAATGTTAAGTACACAATATTCATAGGAGGGGGGTGGGGCGGTTTTATTTTTTTTATTTTCTCTCTCCCTGGAAGTATAGCATTGGGAAAGAGTGTTGAGGCAAAATGGCAGCGGGGGAGTGACCTCCCCCCCCCAAAGGGAAAGTGAATGTATGAATTATGATAAGGAATGTTAAATGTTGTGAAATTTTTATGTAAACAAAATCTTTAATAAGAGTTGAATTATAAAAAAAAAAGAAAACGCAGTGCGGTGCGGTCTCAGGTCCATCTGGATCCACGGGTCTGCAGGCAAAAAAGATAGTGCATCCTGTGGCCACCAGGAAACAGCCAGAATTCAGCTTGGAGCACAGATGATGTCACAGGAAACCAGAACCAAGGAGAGCACCGGAAGGAAGGTGAGACAGGAAACCGCAGGCTACGCGCTCGGAGACTAGCTCATTCTTCTACAGGCATCACGTTTTATGAGACCGTGATGTGCCCTGTTTGTACTTGTGTCCTGTAAGTGCATTTCCTTTGAGATTAAACATTTTTATCTGACATACAGGTCCTTCTCAAAAAATTAGCATATTGTGATAAAGTTCATTATTTTCTGTAATGTACTGATAAACATTAGACTTTCATATATTTTAGATTCATTACACACAACTGAAGTAGTTCAAGCCTTTTCTTGTTTTAATATTGATGATTTTGGCATACAGCTCATGACAACCCAAAATTCCTATCTCAAAAAATTAGCATATTTCATCCGACCAATAAAAGAAAAGTGTTTTTAATACAAAAAAAGTCAACCTTCAAATAATTATGTTCAGTTATGCACTCAATACTTGGTCGGGAATCCTTTTGCAGAAATGACTGCTTCAATGCGGCGTGGCATGGAGGCAACCAGCCTGTGGCACTGCTGAGGTGTTATGGAGGCCCAGGATGCTTCGATAGCGGTCTTAAGCTCATCCAGAGTGTTGGGTCTTGCGTCTCTCAACTTTCTCTTCCCAATATCCCACAGATTCTCTATGGGGTTCAGGTCAGGAGAGTTGGCAGGCCAATTGAGCACAGTAATACCATGGTCAGTAAACCATTTACCAGTGGTTTTGGCAATGTGAGCAGGTGCCAGGTCGTGCTGAAAAATGAAATCTTCATCTCCATAAAGCTTTTCAGCAGATGGAAGCATGAAGTGCTCCAAAATCTCCTGATAGCTAGCTGCATTGACCCTGCCCTTGATAAAACACAGTGGACCAACACCAGCAGCTGACATGGCACCCCAGACCATCACTGACTGTGGGTACTTGACACTGGACTTCAGGCATTTTGGCATTTCCCTCTCCCCAGTCTTCCTCCAGACTCTGGCACCTTGATTTCCGAATGACATGCAAAATTTGCTTTCATCCGAAAAAAGTACTTTGGACCACTGAGCAACAGTCCAGTGCTGCTTCTCTGTAGCCCAGGTCAGGCGCTTCTGCCACTGTTTCTGGTTCAAAAGTGGCTTGACCTGGGGAATGCGGCACCTGTAGCCCATTTCCTGCACACGCCTGTTCACGGTGGCTCTGGATGTTTCTACTCCAGACTCAGTCCACTGCTTCCGCAGGTCCTCCAAGGTCTGGAATCGGTCCTTCTCCACAATCTTCTTCAGGGTCCGGTCACCTCTTCTCGTTGTGCAGCGTTTTCTGCCACACTTTTTCCTTCCCACAGACTTCCCACTGAGGTGCCTTGATACAGCACTCTGGGAACAGCCTATTCGTTCAGAAATTTCTTTCTGTGTCTTACCCTCTTGCTTGAGGGTGTCAATGATGGCCTTCTGGACAGCAGTCAGGTCGGCAGTCTTACCCATGATTGCGGTTTTGAGTAATGAACCAGGCTGGGAGTTTTTAAAAGCCTCAGGAATCTTTTGCAGGTGTATAGAGTTAATTAGTTGATTCAGATGATTAGGTTAATAGCTCGTTTAGAGAACCTTTTCATGATATGCTAATTTTTTGAGATAGGAATTTTGGGTTGTCATGAGCTGTATGCCAAAATCATCAATATTAAAACAAGAAAAGGCTTGAACTACTTCAGTTGTGTGTAATGAATCTAAAATATATGAAAGTCTAATGTTTATCAGTACATTACAGAAAATAATGAACTTCATCACAATATGCTAATTTTTTTGAGAAGGACCTGTATTGCACTTAGGTGGCGCTTCCTTTTTTTGTCACCTTATCTTTCCTTAACAGAGTTGGCATTTCTCTGAGGACAGCTGCCGCCCAGCATTCTCATCATCTCTTTCCTTTTTAGGACTGGTCATTTGTACCACCATATGGACTATTGAACTGTGACTGTTTTTTAGACAAATGCATTGCCGTTTTTAAGTGTTCAGTAATATCAGTGTGTGCGCTGACAGTTCACTTTTATCCTTTTGTACTTAAAAGTTACTTATCTGTGGTTACTGTATGTTCATGATCTCCATTGCTCCTGGAGAACAGGCACCTTCTTGATGATGAGTGGCTTCCGATCTTAAAGCTTGAATGAGCCCCCTCTCCCTCAGTCTTTACTCATCCTTTTACGTACAAGTTTGTTGACCACTTGTTTCCATAACAACAGACTAAGTCATTCTTTTTAGTTTGATAGACCCTCTCTACCTGTTTACTGTAGCTACAGAGACAATAGCATATTCAAACTGTAAATTGAATACAACAATGGTATCTACGTACCCATTGTATCCAACAGCATTTGTTTGAGAAATATCTACTCTCCAAATCTACTCCAAACCCTGACAGTAATCTGAATATTGTCCCATGTTATGTTATGTCTGATTAATATAAAAAAATCATATTTTAACAAACGCAACACACCGCGGCTGCAAAAGATTCCTCTGGATCCAGCACATTGGCATCCACTGTATGTACAGCTGTGGGCCACTCTCCCTCTGGAGACCATGAATTCTCCCCTCCTGATAGTCCCTCCACACACAGCGCTGCTAAATTTAAAAAGGCAAAACAGGGAGACACAGACAGGGATGATTCTGACATGGAGGACAGTGCTGCAGAACATTCCACCCAGCCTGCTCTCGATCTATTCCCTTCCACATCTCAGCCTGTGTCAGTGGCCAACATGAAAGAAATGCTGATTTCACTAAGGGATTTTCTGCACATTGATATGATGAAAATGCTACGTCATATTAATGGTATGGTACTGTCACGGATGCCTAACACGGCATCCAGCACAGGGTACGCAGATCAGTGGGCTGCACTAAAGGAACTAGGCACAAGGTAAGTAAATATATATATGAGTTTATTGAAAGGATAATTCCTAAAACAATAAAAGCAACCAGCAAACAACCACAGTGACACACAAAACAACTCCCTACACCAACGTGAATACAGTTTAGAGATTAAAGCGTAAATGTAATCAAGCCAGGGTCATACACGAGAGATCAGTCCGATTGAACAGGGAGCCGGAAGGGACAACAGGAGGAAGGGATGAGTCTGCAAGACAGGGGTCCAGGGATGGATGCAGGGTTCAGGAACACAGGATACAAGGTACAGAGGCAGGGGTCCAGGGATGGATGCAGGGTTCAGGAACACAGGATACAAGGTAACAGATAACAGGTCACAAGGTTCAGGTTCAGGTTCAGGCATACAGGTCTGGGTTTCAAGACAATACCAGAGCAAATGCTTTAGTGTCTGCTGGGTATTTATACACACCTCCTGCAATCAGTCTCAGGTGACGCCTGATTGCAGGAGATGATTTCGGCTCCAGACAAATGGGAGACACCCGCTGGTGGCCACCAGAACTGTACCCTTTGGTGCTGAAAGCAATAGCACCACCAGCAGGTGACCCAGGCAATGACACTGATCATGACAGGTACAAGATCTGCTAAAAAAAAAAATGCAAAAAATGTCTCATGTAGAGCATAAAATGGATGATGCCTTTTCTGCTCATAATAACCTTGTAGATGCATATCAAGAGCAACAAACAGACCTACAAAGAATGGCGGCAAAGTTGGCAGATATGGAAGATCGATCCTGCATGAATAATATTAAATTCTGTGGTATCCCTGAATCAATTTCTGCAAATGACCTGAATGGTTTCCTGCGCCAATTACTCCACAAGCTGGTACCTGGGGCTAGTGATATAGAATTGATCATAGACAGAGCACATAGAATGCCTAAACCATCCTTCCTTCCTGACACAGTGCCGCGAGATGTGCTAGCTAGGATACACTATTATCGCATCAAAGAAGAAGCCATACGTGCCATGTGGAAAAATGGGCAATTTACAGGTATTGCGTTTATATACAGACCTGTCTCAAGCCACTATTCAGCACAGAAAAAAGCTCCTTACTGTCACCAAGGCTTTAAGAAATCATGATATTGTATACCGATTAAACGTAAACGTAAAATTAAACGTAAATAAACAAAAACTAAAACTCGCGCTTATGGAGACATACAAAAATAAATGACAAGTGAAAAGAAATTATTATATGCGCAGCTGCTACAGCATAAGGCACTAACACCTTGAGAGATAAAAAATTATAAAATGCAGCGCTAGCGAATATAAATGTGCTCAATACAAACGTATGTGTGAATGTCAACCATCTAAACCTTTCGGGATGATGGTACACACTATTAGTGAAAAGATTATGCACCAATGATTGGTGTCACCAGAAATGCAGTGGGTGTAATACTAAATGTTACCACTAAAAAGTGATCAACTAAGTAAAACCAGAAAATATACTGTGCAAAACATTAAATGAACTGAACAACCAGGCAAATAGCTCTAGGAGTAATTCACAGTACTACAGATGGTTTTCAACATCAAAGAAATAATGTCCCATTTGCAACAGTGGTTGTAATATAGAAGGAAGGGAAAAAAAATGCTTTAAAATAAAATAAAAAAAATAAAATAAAAGTCACCCAACTTCTAGGACCAATAATGTTCGGTGAAATTCAACAGTTGGCTCAATAACAGCAGAGATCAGAGGACCATGTGGGGAATAAAAAGAAAAAGCAACTTGTGAAGTACCGCTTAGGAACAGATTAACAATACGCTGTTATTGGGAAAACTCACAAGCCTTCAATGATAACCGAGCGTCAGTGTGTTCCGGGTTCACAACGGCGTGCGTTCCACAAGAACCGGAAGCAGCGTCACTGGTTCTTAGTGTTGACCGGAAATTTGTCAATGCATTTCGCCCCTCCTCCAGGGCATCATCAAGGACCTTGGCTCTGCTGTTATTGAGCCAACTGTTGAATTTCACCGAACATTATTGGTCCTAGAAGTTGGATGTTGGGTGACTTTTATTTTATTTTTTTTATTTTATTTTAAAGCATTTTTTTTTCCCTTCCTTCTATATTACAACCACTGTTGCAAATGGGACATTATTTCTTTGATGTTGAAAACCATCTGTAGTACTGTGAATTACTCCTAGAGCTATTTGCCTGGTTGTTCAGTTCATTTAATGTTTTGCAGAGTATATTTTCTGGTTTTACTTAGTTGATCACTTTTTAGTGGTAACATTTAGTATTACACCCACTGCATTTCTGGTGACACCAATCATTGGTGCATAATCTTTTCACTAATAGTGTGTACCATCATCCCGAAAGGTTTAGATGGTTGACATTCACACATACGTTTGTATTGAGCACATTTATATTCGCTAGCGCTGCATTTTATAATTTTTTGTAAAATTAAACGTAACACATCAAGACAAAATGGTTAACATATTCTCACTGGAAGCTGGCCACCGCTATCTCAAACAATGGGGAATCCTTCCTGTTGATGTTCCAGCGGGTGAGAGACGTGGACCATCCAAGCTTAGACATGAGTGGTCATGATATTCTGGGAGATCTGCTGATCAAGCAACTCGCATGCCTCTATTATGCGCGGTCCTAAGTCATACACTATATTGTGATTACAGTGATGTGTTTCCTTGGGTACGCCGAGATGGCATGCTTCTGGATTCCAGGGCAGGCTCCGGAATCTTTTTTACTTTGGTTTTTCCATGATAAAAAAGGAGAAAAAAAGGTTTTTTTTGGGACTTTAAATGAGGTTCAGGGGCCGTTCAGATCCCCTCCTCCATCCCGGGTTTAGTATTCAAAAAGGAAAGTAGAGGGTGGGACTTTGTATGAGGCACACGGACACAAAGAGATAACTTTGATGGAGGACAGCTTTTAATTGGTTCAAATCGCAATACAATTTCATATTTAAATTTTATGCATTTTGCTATATATCAATACTTTTTTATATTTCATCCGAACCAAATATTGCACAATAGTAAATAGTTAATAAATATTCTATCAAGGATATTTCATATATTTGCAGATACACAGTACATATCTTCCAGACATTGCAGTCGCTACCCATGCAACTTGGTAATCCACTAAAACATTTTTTTTTAAAAAGGAGACATAAGCAGGGGGGGATTTGGTATATATTGGAAGGAACGTCCATAAAGGTTGATGGGTATATACACTTATCGGTAGATATTAGCTCTATGCATTTCGGGCCTTGCGGGCCACTCATCAGGAGCAAAAACCGAAGTGATCATCTGGGGATGAAAAAGACAGATACATTTTAATGATCTAAAAGAATGCTACAGAGCTGGTGGGCAAACATAGAATAGGAGAAAAATCCCCCACCCATACATTTAATCCACAGAACTTACGGATGCGTCTGCATGGGGGTGGTGCGTCCACGAGAGTCACGGACCAGCCAGAGGGCGTCACAACCGGGAGCTGGGGAGGCATGGCAGGGCGACAACGACCCATACTGACAACGCCCCGTGAGGGTGGAAAAATAAGGTTCAAAGTGGTTGTGAGCTATATAGGGTAACCCCAAATGTGGGGAACAATAAAAGCTGTGTGTATCTGTATGTGAAAAAGTGGTGTGTGTCAGGGTGTGGGGGAGGGTAGTGTGAGGTGAGAGGACATTAATTAGGCAGGGAAAGAAAAGAAAAAGGGAGAAAAAGAAACAGAGAAAAGGCTGAGAAAAAAAAAAAGGAGCAATAAAAGGGATTAAAGATAGGAAAGCCAAATAGTGAGTGAATATTGGGAAGAAAAGAAGATACCTGTTGCAAAGTGGAAAAGGCATACAGATAAAAAAGCCAGATAGTGTGTGAATATTAAGGAGAAAAGAAAATACCTGTTGCAAAGTGAAGAGAGCAAGTTATGCAGTGTGAGTGCTGTTCCAAACTTGGATTTTCCATGTTTTCTATTTTTTTTTTCCTCACTGGGAATTCAGATGCTGCACATTTCTTATTCACATTTCAATGGTTCTTGGTCCTGTCTTTCCAAAGAAGATTTGTTCCACTATGCGCAACCTACTACAGCCTATGATACTACCTTAAGAGAAATGAATTCGCTGTCATAAATATCTATCAAGATTTACTGTAGTGGATTTTAAAACCCACAATGACCATTAAGTTGATCTCCCTCAATGTTAGGTGTTTGAATATCCCTTTTAAACATAAGCTCATGTGGGCAGTGGCTCAAAGATTAAAAGGAGATGTCCTCCGAAGTCAAGAAACAAATTCTTCTGCAACCTAACCCCCTAAGTGTTCTCACAAACTATACCCACATATTTTTTTGTCAATGCGAGTACTAAGCACAAAGGAATCCTTATTGCGATTAAGAGCACTATCGCATTTACCCCACATCACATCACAGATCCCAATGGGCGGTACACTATCTTAATATGCACAATGAATAACGTATTGTACACGGTTGTATCTGTATATGCCCCCCAATCAGTGGCAAATAACGTTTTTGAGAAACCTCCTTAAAGTCAAATCTTTATGTAAGGGAAACTTCCTCCTGCTTTGGGGCTTTAACTCAGTGATTGATGCATCTGTAGATTGTTCCTCTTCTAAATCTAGCCATAAATTACCTTTAAGGAGACTTGTTACATAATGAATCTCTTTATGATGTCTGGAGGTGCCAGCATCCAGGTGAAATGGACTTTAAATTCTTCTCAGCCCCACATAGATCTTATTCTAGTATAGATCTCATACTTGCTGATCTCTCTCCACTTTATAAAGTTAGTGAGGCGACCATGCCCCTATAACCATAGCAGTTTCTGAATAATACAATGAAACGCCCACATTGCTATGGCGCAACAACACTCGTATGAGAGAAAGTTAATAAGCAGTTAGAGGAATTTCTCCATTTCAATACCACAGATTAATCTCCAGCATCTACTATCTGGTATGCCCATGAGGCTTATATTAGAGGTATACAGTTTCAAATTGCTTCCTGAGAAAAGAGACAAAGGATGCAGGTGACTAATTCCCTTCTTACCAAAATTAAACACTTGAAGACCCCAAATAAATGATCAATGACCCAGGCCCTACTAGAGGAAATAAAGAAAATGCAGATTAGAATTTAAACAACTTTTGGTATATGACCATGAAAAAATGCTTCAAACACCCAAAGACTTCCCATTATCTGTATGGGAACAAAGCAGGGAAATTGTTAGCTCGACAGATCCAAACTAGATAAGCAAAGGCAGAATTAGCTAATTTAACTAACCCTAACACTGGTTCTAAAGTATACCATCCTAAAGATATAGCAAACTCGTTTAGAGATTATTACAGTGCCCTCTATAATCTAAGTTCTGACCCAAAGACGCCCGAGCCATCCTCAGAAGGGATCGCTGAATTCCTTGACTCAGTCAATTTACCCACAATATCCCCATTGATTCTAGAATGCCTCAATGCCCCCTTCACTACTGCTGTAATTAATAAAGTCCTTACAACTTTAGGGCTGAATAAATCTCCAGGACAAAACGGTCTTTCGGCAGAATACTATCGAACTCTTGGAGACATCCTAACACCACATTTACTAGAAGTTTTTAATAAATCGACATCCTCTGGTTCATTACCTGCTGAAATGCTTAGCACCCTAATTGTTACACTGCCCAATCCAGGGAAAGATCCTGACACCACAAAGAATTTTTGGTCAATATCCCTCCTAAACACGAATCTTAATGCAAAAATAATTGCAAATAGAATAGCGGAAGTAACACCAACCCTTCTTGCCCCTGACCAAGTGGGATTTGTTAAAGGTTCGATGGTACCCGTAGATCTTGAAATCTGCTTAACTTAGCTGAAAGACAAAATATGCCAGTAGCTTTTCTAGCCTTAGACGCTGAAAAAGCAACACTAACCAAATTTGGATTCAATGGTTTATTCACTCCGCTATTCTGGTGCTTTATATGAACCCATCAGCACAAGTCTTTGTCATCAGTACTCTCGGACGCCTTCAACATTACAAACGGCACAATACAAGGGTGCCCCTTATCCCCCTTGATCTTTACACTGGTGATGGAACCATTGGCCGAATCCATCAGGGCCTCTACATCCATGATGGGCATCCCAGTAGCCAGAAAATCCCATAAGATTGGCCTTTTCGACGATTATGTTATACTGATGCTTTCTAACCTAGAATCTTCTCTGCCTGGGTTATGCGCAACAATTGAGGCCTTTTGAAGCAATCACCTACTACAAAATAAATGTTTCCAAATGCCAGGCTCTTACCATTAACCTCAATAGAAAAGCCTGTTCTAGATTTCAATCATTATTTCCATGTAAATGTAATTATAAAAGGTATTTACACTTTCCCAATGGAGTAAATGTGAAATTTCCTGGTTTCCTTTTAAAATGGTAATTTTACCAAAAATCCTGTATGTATTTAGAACAGTACCTATACCAATCCCGGCTTATTTCTTTAATATACTTAATGCCTTCCTTCAATCATTTCTTTGCCTTTTCAACCCTAGTTTGGAATACATCCAGGGGAGGCATATGAGTCCCAATAATTAGAGATTACTATAGGGCAACTCTATTAGATCAGCTTAAATCATGGTTTGATCCAGCCTCAACAAAAAAATGGGTCTGGATTTAACAGGCTATGATACAAAATAGGAACTTCAATGCACTCTTATTAGCATCAGCCACTAAACAATCAATTCACCTACAGTATCACCCCTCTATATCTGCTTTCTTAGCAGCTTGGAGGGACCTCTTATGCCCCATACACACAATCATTTTTAATGTCATTTTTAAAACTGACGTTTTTCTTGTCATTTTTTTTCTTGTTTCCTCTCAAGCCTGTCTTGCGTACACACCATCATTTTAAAAAATGTTCAAGAAAAGCGCAGTGACGTACACCACGTATGACGGCACTATAAAGGGGAAGTTCCGTTCGAATGGCGCCACCCTTCATGTTAGTAAAGTTTGTTGAGAGACGATTCGCTCTTTTCAGTCTAGTGCTTTTCAGTCCGTTACAGCATGACGAATGTGCTATCTCCATTACGAACGCTAGTTTTACCAGAACGAGCGCTCCCGTCTCATACTTGATTCTGAGCATGCGCATTTTTTTTCACGTCGTTAAAGCATACACACTATCGTTTTTCACGTCGTTAAAAAAAACGACATGAAAAACGACGTGAAAAAAGAGAGCATGTTCGAAATTTTTAATGCCCGTTTTTCACGTCGTTAAAAATGCTCTGGAGCATACACACGATCATTTTTAATGGCCATTTTTTTTAATGGCATTTTTAACGGCATGAAAAATGATCGTGTGTATGGGGCATTAGATATGAATAACAAACTTATTCAAATACCAATAAGGGATATCCCACTACAGATTTTGAATTCCTTATTCCAGTGAAAACATGGGTGGATCAAGGCTATAGCACTTGGGCAGAAATCCCTGAAGATCTTAAATGTAGAGATGTGTTTAAAACTTCTCAGATTAAACATCTATTTTGGGCATGGACTTCTGATTCTATATCCATAGATAAACAATTATGGCATATTACGCCTCTACATTATACCTTAACATGAATTTCCAATAAAACAGACATCCACTATATTGAAATGGGGGAGAGATTTAGGACCATCGTATACGGAACAAAAGTAGATCCAGGCTATTAAAGGTAGTCTTGGAGCCTCGCACTGCGTTTCACATTGGGAAAATGTATATAAAATCTTTTATAGATGGTATCTGACTCCGGTTCGATTATCCAAAATGTACAAAAACTCAACAGATTGCTGGCGTAAATTTGGGCAGTTAGGTAATTTAATGCATACATGTATATTATGGCACTGTAAATCGGTCACTCAATATCCAAACTAATATCAACGATCTCGGGAATTATAAACCAAATCTCTCCAGAGCTAGCTTTATTGGGATTCTCCATAGATAATTTTCCATCTAATATGAGAATAGTGGTTCTGCATATATTGATAGCAGCTAGACTAACTATAATGTGTAGATGGGGAAAAAAAGATACAGCACCTACGCTTGAAGATGTTATATCTAGGGTAAAACTTCAATGTTCTATGAATACTCCTTGCTATCTCTCATGGCAATAGAGAGAGGTTTTATCACTCCTGGTAAATATGGTTAAATGTGTATAAACTACACAATATCTCCTGGGACTCATAATATATCTAATATAACTGAAAATATGGTGAGCTTTTTTATGACTGGTGAGGACTTCATACTGTTGTTGTTTTTTTGTTGTTACCATTGTGTATCTGTCTGTATGTTATTACATAATCCTCTAGGTCTACTTCACATTCTATAGGATTTAGACCTAGGCACAAGGGAGAGGAAATACTTTACTCTAGAACTAATGCAAATCTGTTCTGAGACCATGTGACACATTGTTTTATACAGTATATATGAGTGTAATAGGAAATGTATTACCTCTTCAAATATGATGGTAATGTGTACTATGCCAACCTGCTACTTTGGACCCATGGATACCATGTAACCTTAAGTTTATACAATATTGTATTTGTTAAAACTCAATAAAAATCCTAATGTTGAAAAGAAAAAAAGAAAAGGGAAAAGAAAAGCCTGATATACAGTAAAAAAAAAAAAAAAAAAAAAAAACTAATGCAGTGGCTACATCTAATAAATGTGAATCTGCAATATATGAATTTGTTGTTCTTAGGTTTTGACACACTGTAACTACTAATATGGATTCAACAGCCAGTGCTAACGACATTTTTATTTTGGAAATTGTTGAAAAATTTTTTGTTTTTTTTCTATTGTGCCCTTTAAGATTTGTTTGCTTTCTTACTTGTGTTTTTTTTTTTTTCCTAACTAGGGCTCAAAACGGATTCTCCGTTCTCATGAGATTGTGCTGCCACCTAGTGGACAAGTAGAAACAGATCTTGCACTGACATTTTCACTACAGGTAATAATAGTGTTTTATTGATATTTTTGTGCTCCAAAAGCATCAGATGTCATGCTCTAAGAATAATATGATTGTTGTTCTGCTTTTTCTTTACTAGTATCCTCACTTTTTAAAAAGGGAAGGAAATAAACTACAAATAATGCTGCAGAGGAGGAAAAGATATAAAAATCGAACAATTCTGGGTTACAAAAATCTAGCAATTGGATGCATCAACATGGCTGAGGTAGGTGCCAATATAAATTGACAAATTTCCAATAATAAACACAGACATATATTATCCGTGTATTAAAAGTGGTTTGTGTTATTTTTTTAATGTCACATTCTCAATTTACTGGTTTAGCTTATCAAACATTTGGATAAGTTACCTTGCAGCAGATTCACTCACTCAATCTTAAAAGAACAGACAAAAATTACACAGATTATTTTAAAATGGATTTCCACCCAGAAATTTTTTTTTGCACTAAAAATCTTTAAAAAGTTTTTTTTTTATATACTCACCCGAAATACCCGTTGCTATGCGGAAGTCCGTAATCTGCCTCTTCCGTAACCGCGGCCCGTCTTCTTCCCCATCCTCTTCTAGTGAATGGGGTGCGCTTCTTTCTGGGAACTGTGTGTAATCCCAGAGAGCAGCCGCCCATTCACAAGTTGGCGCGAGACTCGTGCATGCGCAGTAGGAAACGGGCAGTGAAGCCGTAAGGCTTTACTGCCTGTTCCCTTAGTGTGGATGGCGGCGCCGGACCTGCACCGATTTGAGGGATCGGCATCGGGGGGGCCATCAGTGCGGGAGAGTAGGACAGGTAAGTGTCCTTATTAAAAGTCAGCAGCTACAGTGTTAGCTGCTGACTTTAAAAAAATAAATAAAAAAATTGCGGGTGGAGCTCCGCTTTAAGTAAACCTAACTGTCCTAAAATATTTCTAAGGCATCAGGGTTGAGATGCAGTTTGTTGAATTATGTCCTTTGATTCTGTAAAACAAGCTGTAAAATGAACCTTCAGCCAACTTACTAAGTCAAGAAAAAAGCTGAAATTTTGTGATAAAAGAAAAACGGCATCAGGAATGCTACCTGCCAGCGATAGTGTGTGTCTGTACAGAACTTTAACAACAATGGCCTCTTATAACATAACAAAAAGTCCCTCCTTTTGATTAATATCAATCAACTCTCACAGGGTGCATCTGCCCACACACCAGGAAACCTAGGGACAACGCCTACAAATGTTTAGGACTTTATTAAAGTAAATTTGCTTGATGTGCGTTTTACTTATAGTAAAGGGTAAACTGAGAGATACTTCTCCACTTCAATCATTGGACTATCTCCTCTTAGTGGCTCTGTCTATACTGCAACACACAACTAAAAGGAAGCATATGGGGTTCTAATCACTGATAGAAATCACCCTACTATATGCTCCTAAATTCAATTGATTACTTCCATTCTGCCTTGACTTAAGTGTCCTTACTGCAATAGAATACTGACTCCTAACCACTGATAACTAGGAGATATGAGAACAACTTAAAAATAAAACCCCTCCCCATCAACCAAAATACCATATCTAATACTCGCTATTAAAAAAACCCTAGTGAGTTTTGGAGCACTATCACGTTTAGATATGGTATTTTGGTTGTTCTCATATCTCCTGGTTATCAGTGGGCAGGAGTCGGTATTCTTTTTTTTTTTCTTTTTTTGACATAAACAATTTAAGAGTTTTTCAGAAAATGCAAAAGGATTCTATGAACCCTACCTACTTGTATGAATGATAATAACAGTATGGGTCAAACACAGAGAGGACAAGAAACAACAAAAACAAGAAAAAGAGAAAAATGAAAAACCGGTGGCATTCTGTTAAGCAAATCTAAAGGTGGTTCACCAGAAGCTTAATTTGATAGTCTAATAACTAATAGGCAACTAGGATCGCAACTAGGATTGCTCCAGCTCCATCTATCCGTGACTCCAACTAAAAAATAAAATAAAAAAAATGGAAGGAGGGAAGGGGAGGGGTAAGGGAAAGGAGAAGTTGAGGGAAGGGGCATGTAGGGTTGAAGGAAAGGGGATGAGGACATCACCAACGGCATTAGAGCATTAATGTGCGTCCTGCCTTTAGCGTGACACAGGAATATCCCTCACGGTCTGGGGTTAGAGGGCCCCTAATCATATTCAGGTTGCATCTTGTGTGCGCTCATGGTATAATTGGGAGTTTCTGGAGGTTGTCCAGGTTTCCCATGTAGCAGTAAATTTTGAGATTTTATCTAATGAGATATAGATCAGCTCCTCAATATCCGCAATATGGTTAACTCAATGGAATAATTTGGTCATTGCAGGTGGAGATGTGGAACGCCAGTGAACAGGTACACACTTCCTAGCAGCATTGACCATATACATCGCAACCGACTTGTAGTACCACTTTTTAGGTATTTTAGACAGGTGTAGAAGATACTGTGCTGGGGGAAATCTCCAGCGGGAGAGAGGAATCCTTTATTCTCACATCATGTACCTTATGCCAGAAGGGCTGAAGTGACGGGCAGCTCCACCAAATATGGATGAACGAGCCTGTCACTCTGCCACATCGCCAGCATTGATCTGAAACTGAGGGTGAAAATTTATGAATCAGGTCTGGTGTTGTGTACCAGCGTGTTTTCAGTTCATAGCCATTTTCCTCTACTGAGACATTTAAGGATCCTTTGTGAATATAGAGATTGATATGGTCCCAACCTCCCTCATCTATCTCTGTTCCCAGTGCAGATTCCCAATAGGCATGGTCAGAGCATAAAATTGTTGAGGTTTTCCCAAACATTTAAAGCATAAAGCGCAGAGATAACCTGTTTCTGAGGGGTTGAGCAAGAGCAGTGACTCCGGTATTGTAGTAGGGGTCTTGGTAAAGCCTTCTTTGCGTGATGGGTCATCTAAGAAGTGTTTAAGTTGGATATAGGACCGGAAAAAGTGTTTGGCCAGCATCTCCGTATAAGGCCATTCTGTCTTCACAAAGGCTCCAGATAGGCCCGGGGGAAAATCTGGGTTGTCCTTGACTGGGGTAATGGGGAAAATTTTTGCGGAAACTGCGTGCGTGGAACAAGCCCTACTAAATGCGTGAAGAGTGGGTCCGATAAGGGGATGTGTCAAGGCGGAGGAAGGCACATGATCCCTGGGAATCCAAGGGACATAGCGTAAATCAGAATTTGAGACCAGTTTTTCTAGGTACACCCAAATTTTACACTGGATATGCACTTTCTAGTCAATGATTCACGTGCGATGAACCGCCCAGTAATAACGCTGTATATTAGGGAGGCCGATGCCTCCACAGGCTTTTAGGCAGCACTAGCTTCGTCCAACTTATTCTTGCATGTTTATTATGCAAAAGGAAGGTCCGACATATGGACTTATACAGACCAAAAAAGAAGAGTGACAAGCGTATTGGTATGGTTTGGATTTTATACAGCAAACGTGGAAGAATTATCATATTAAGAATGGATGATCGCCCAAACCAGGAGACGGTGGATTTGTCTCATCCCAGGTACTGAATGGCACCCACTTTCCACTGAAAGGGGAAGTTAAGTTGGCATTGGTTGGCCAGATCTGAAGGTAAGGAGTCATTCACTGCAAACAATTTAGTATAGTTGATGTCAGGAAAGTGTTCACCCGTTGGTGGTCCCGTGGATCGTAGTATCGGTGTCCACCAGCGGGTGTTTTTTCCGGCATTGTTGAGCCGACATTATCTCCTGCGATCAGGCGTCACCTGAGCCTGATTGCAGGAGATATGTATAAATATCCGGCAGCTCACACCGTTGAGTTGCCTTGGTATCTCTCTCATGGCGCCCTGATCTTTCTGCCTGTTATCTGACCTGAGCCTGTATCTGACCTGACCTAATCTGATCTGATCCCTATCCCGAGCCCATCCTAGACCTGTCCCTCCTGTTACCCTGTTACCTTGCATTCCTGCCTTTCCATCTGATCCATCCATCCTCTCCCTGTCCTGTATTCCTTACCCATCTGCTGATCTCCCTGTGTATGACCCCGGCCTGGCCTTTGTTTGCGATTCTGGTATCTCCCATTTATTGTACATATCTGTCTGTTATTTGTGGGTCCCTGTTTGTTGGTTGCTTTATTGCACTGTGTCTTATTGGACGTGGTTGTGTTTATATTCACTTACCTTAATAAATTATTATATTTTCACATACATGCATTTTTGGTTTACTCTGTGCAGTCCACAGTCTGGTCTACTAATTTCCTGATAGTTGATTTTAAAATGTGATAGTTTTTGGAAGTGTTCAAAGACTTGCAAAAGATTGGGTAAAGACGTTAGCGGAGGGGGGCGTGGCCTGGAGAGCAATGGAGTAGGTCGCATGTAGTATGAGCTCTGCTTGCCCATACTCCTCTTTGATATCCTGTCTGAATCCTGTTTGATTCCTACACCCAGGGACCTGTCCTGCTTCCAGTCCCTGAAGCCTGCCAGCCCGCTAGAACGCCGCTCGTGGCCGCCACCGTGGGGCTTCCCGTTCCTGCATCTGCCTTAGGACAGTCCACAGCTTCGACCTAGTTCCCAGAGCGGAGGCCATCTTGCTCCACCCGGCGGCGGCCCCAGCAAGTTCTCCTGGCCTCCCTGACTGTCCTGTGTTCCATCCTCTCCTGGAACAGCCTCCGGACTGCTTGAAACCACTACCGCAGCGCCTCCTCATCCCGCAGCTGCTCTGGGGACAGACCGTGGCTCCAGCCTAACTCCTGGAGCGGCAGCCATCTTGCTTCACCCAGCGACGGCCTAGGCAAGTATCACAGGCCTCCCTGACCGCCCAGAGCCCAGGTTCCTCCTGATACAGCCTCCGGACTGCACAGCTACCCAGTCGCTGCCTACAGCTCACATTGGGACACCCCTCAACAACGGTGGAAAGGGGGACATAGAGGATCCGGCCTAGTAAGCAGCGGCCATCTTGGTACACTCTGGGATCCTCCCGACCACCCCTGCAGTATGTCTCCATCAAAAAATAATTCCGAGGCCACCACCAAAATTGAGGAGGTCAAAATTGATGTGTCTCTCTTATCCGGCAGGGCCTCTCCACCCTCCGGGACCGCGTGGCGGAGACCCGTATTAGCAGAGCGGAAGATATCTTGCACCCCCTGCAACATACCACTGATGAGGTGCGCCGCCAGCTACAACAGATTAGCGCGATACAGGACGACATGGAAAATCGCCTCTGGAGATGTAACCTCCGCTTCATCAGCCGTCCTGAGACTGCTGAGGGCAATGATCAGGAGAGCTTCCTTGAAAACCTCCTGACATCCACCTTTGGCAGGGACGCATTCTCAGTAATGTTCGCAGTGGAGAGAGCCCATCGAATCCCTGCCCACCCTCCTCCCCAAGGAGCTCCACCACGTACCCTGATAGCGAAGTTTCTCAACTTCAAGGACCGTGACAAGATCCTCCGCCTGACCAGAGAGAAGGGAAATATCCCACATACCAACACATGTGGCCGTCTTCCTGGACCTCTCCAATGAGGTACAACGACAACGGTCCAGGTTCCAAGATGTTAAGCGGCGCCTCCGCACTCTACACCTCAAATACGCTATGCTGTACCCCACAAAGCTTCTCGTAGAATGCGATGGTTGAGCCCACTTCTTCGAGGACCCCGAGTTGGCATCCACTTGGATTGACCAGAGACTGAGCATGCCACACTGCCTACAAGCTGTGAGTACTTTTCTTTTCTCTCCCCTGCTCCCCCTGTGCCCACAATGCTGCCTGTTCCCATCCTGATGCTTAGCCCTCCAGTGGGTACATTGCTTGTGTGTGTCCTCTGCCGGGGCAGGAGGGCAGACCTGAAAATCTTTTTCTGTGCTTCACTGGACCTTGCAGCATGCTCGCCGCCTCTGGGCGAACTTACTGACTTTTGATCCCCCGTTCTCCCCACACCTGAGAGATGCTGGTAGAGGACAGTATATCGAACATTGCTGAGACTTCCTACATCACTTTACCTACCACCCTGATGGCAGGCGGGTTCTCCCCCCTGAACTGCTGTAATGGTGCTGCACTTTTATGGCTCCTACACCCCATGCACTTCTCAGAGAAGAAGTCGCCCCACTAGGATCTCTCTGCATTTTTTTCACCCCCCGTTTACCTGACTGTTCCTCCCTTTTTTTTTCTTTTTATCACGGGTATCTATGCTCCTTTGAAATGAAGTCCCTTACCTCCAATGGATTTTTCACGTTGGATGTCCCCCGTTGATACCTGGTTCTGGGATACTATGTCCATGCCGAATTGGGGTGGCAATGGACTGGGAGGGAAGGGAAATGTTGTGGTTGTTTTTGTTTTACACCACCATGTTTACAACTGTTTACTTCTGCTAAAGGTACTATGTTATTGTTATGCATGCACTATCGATATTGGTTGCCACTATGTTTTATCCTATCTGATGTGTCCATCTGCTCTGCTGGTCCTGGTACAGTTACGGTCTGTCATATACGCCCTGTACCCGCCATGAGTTCCCTGAAGTTTCTCACGTGGAATGTTCGAGGCTTGTGCAATAAGATTAAACGCACAGCCGTCCTGACATTTCTCAAGTCCCAGAGTGCTGACATTTATCACACTAGTCGAGACCCATGTCACGGGCCACTTACAATCCTCTCTCAAAAAGCCTTGGATAGGGTGGGCCTACCACGCCACCCACACCTCCTATTCCAGAGGAGTATCGGTCCTGGTTGCTAAACGGGTACCACTTGATCTAGTGCTGCTTCAGACAGACCAGCAGGGCAGATATGTGTTAATGCACGCCACCTTTAATGGATCCCCTATCCTACTAATAGCTTGCTATGTCCCCCCCCCCATACAACTCAGTTGTAATTAAGGAGGGCCTTGCCTTTGACACAATATCCCTCTGTACCGGCAGTGTGGATGGGGGACTTTAGTATGACCCTCATCCCTGCTCTGGACCGAATGGGCACACTGGACCCCCCCCCCTTAACCCACCAGCCCATACCAGACTGCACCGCATACTCACTGTGAATATGTGTACTGAAGCACTAAAATGTGTATGATGTGAACCAATCCACACAGATCCCTAAATGATAATTGCTGCAATCATTCAAATGATATTCTGATACCAAAAAGTGATTGTGTATATATATAAACAATGATGCGCTAAAAATCAACCCTGTGAAGACTGCAAATAAACCAATACATGCATAAATATAGACCCCAAATATGCAAACTGAAAACAACATGTGCATGTGCAACCATGTACATAAAAAATCAGTGCAAACAAACCACAGTGTTGTAGAAAACCCCCTGCATACACAATGTGTGGTCCTGTGATATATATATATTTATGCATGTATTGGTTTATTTGCAGTCTTCACAGGGTTGATTTTTACCGCATCATTGTATATATATATATATATATATATATATATATATATATATATATTGTGGTAGTGTGGTACCCCACCAGTGTATGAATACAGGATTCTCAACCAGGCAGGTTGAGGGGCTCCAGGGTATTTGCTTGTTTGGGAGGAAACTGGCTTTTCAGTTTCCTCATGATTTACTAAAATTCACTTTGGGACCCGGAGCTTGGGGATTTCTTAGAGATCCGGGTGGGATGAAATCCCCAGTCCTGGATCCGGGTTTTGAGACTCAACTGCACACTGATTGTTCAGGTGTGTGTGGGCCTGATAGTAGAATCAGGACCAGCATTCTGGGCCCCACCCTCCCGACGAGTGCAGGTGTGCACTGGAGAAGCCATAGAGTGCAAGTGTGCACTGGAGAAGTCAGAGAGTGCTTGTGTGCACAGTGGAAGCCAGAGACCCAGGTCTGAGGGTCAGAGCAGCAAGGGGCTGCTATCCAAATGGATGGTGTTGCAGATGGAATAGTCTATAGGAGACAGACAAGAGCCTGAATTGGAAGGCCTGAGCAGCACTGCTGTATGTATAAGCCAGGAGGCTGAATGTCATTTTGTTGTTGAAAAGGAGTACTGAAACCCCTGCGAGGGAAAACCATTTGATTTTGTTTTGAACTTCTTTTAATAAAAATGGGCAAACAACCCTTAAAAAGAAGAACCAGCGAGTTGCGGTGTCCTTCAAGCTCTACACTTGATGCTAGTCCTTCACAAGTGGTGGAGAATGCGGGCACAATCTGAGATCCCTACAATCAAGTAAGTTCATCTGTTATATGAACTGTGTTTTTGGTGCATGAGACTGCATAATCTGTGTGTGTGCAGGTGAGGAGAACCTGCAAGCGAAAGGTAACTAGCCTTGAAGAGACAGTGCTCCAATTTGTTGCAGGTGGTGTACCTGTGAACAAAAAGTCATTTTTTTTTCTCTGCAGTGAACTGCTGCTAGCTGTGTGTGGCAGCCAGGCAAACTGCATTGCGCAGAAGTTTATTTGATGGACTGTTGCATGCAGGTTGTGTACCTGTGAAAGGAGAAACAAACAGATTTTTTTTTCTCCTTTTCTCCGCCAAAAACTGTGTTACTGGTTGCTGTGTGCAACACCGCAAGGATGGGGCGGTCAAAGCAGAAAAAGGAGGCGATCCTTGCTGAAGCAAGAGAGAGGCTACTGTGGCTAGAGGGTATTTCACCACATGCCCCAGCCAAACCAGAGAATTTGACTGAGTGTGAAATCTCTGTGATCTGGGGTAAGTTACTCATGTCACCCCCAGTTAAAAGTGAAGTGAAAGAGGTTGTCCCTGGCAACAGGAAGCCGGGTGGACAACAGCGTGTGGAAAAGAGGAGAATGGTCGTCCGTGGAAGCAACGTCCAGGCCAGCAGGGATGTTGGGGATCCAAGGAGTCTGTCTGCTGATGGTCATGACCAGTGGAGTCCTCGAGTGGTATCCCATGGCAACAGAGAGCCAGGCATTGAGGAGATGCCAAGAAATTAAATTTCAGCGTCCAGTACCGTGCTTGGAATGTGGTCAAGTGGGGCATGGGATCTTTACTTGCCCAAGGTTCTGGAACACCGCTGAAGAGTCTGGAAAGGCTGCAGTGTCGCCATATGGCCCCAAAGAGACAGTAGCTGGTATGGATGCAGCTGAGAGACAGCGCACTCAAGTGAAGGCGATGATGCCAGCCACTGAAAATGGTAAGACTGTTCCAGTTTATGGTACTGAACCCAGTGAAGTGGGAGTAGATCCAGTGGGGAGATCCGCAGTGCCAATGGACATAGACTTGCGGCAGTGTGCTACCCAGAGCAGTGGGGAGGCACAGAATAAAGCCCAACTAGCCACAGGGCTAAAGACTGGAAAGGACATGGGGACTCTGCATGTGCCTGCTATAGTCCAGCAGGTGGCTGGGAAAATAGTGTTAGGGGTGACCAAAACAGTGATTGTGCCATGTTCCCTAGTGACAAGTACTGCAGGGTTGCCCAGGGAGACTTCCAAGAAGCCCGCAGTGACAGAGCCGAGCGTTTCCCAGGTCAACTTTGGAGCTGCCCATGTAGGAAAGGGTGCCCCTTTTAAAAATGGAGGGCGCTGTGAGGAGTCACTCAGAGGCTTTGGTGGGTAATAGACAATCCACAAAAGTAGCAGTTATGTCTACACGTAGTGAAAATTCTGATGGTTATGCTGACAAAAGTGTTACTGTTGGCAAATGTGATGGTATTGGTGATCATGACATTGAAAAATGTGTTTCCTTTAGTGTCATGTCTGAAAATGTTGGAAATGTGTTTACTACCAATGATGGGAGTAGGATATCTCCCATGACAACCAGAAGCGCAGGATTGTCCATGGAACTCTCATGGGGCCTCCATGTGTTGGAGCCAGAGGTTTTCCAGGATTGCTGTGGTGCTACTCTGGTGAAACAAGGGAAGACTGTATTACATAGTGAGTGTGTGTGGGCGCAGCCTCACAACCCTAAGTGTAACCCAGTTGTCAAGGGGTTAGATCAGCCTCCAGAAGCTGAAAGTGAAGAGCTGTATGTGTCTGTAGCCCCATCAAAGCAAGGTGTTCAAAATAAGGTATTGCACCTTGCCTTGGTTGAGAAGGCAATCTCCCAGTGTGATGTGAGAAAAAAAATATTGTCACAATGTGAGGTAGATAGAAGTGACAAGTGTGTTGTTTTGGCTAGTGAATCCCAGGTTCCTGTTGGGCCTTCTAGAGCAGGTGATGCAGTGCTGTGGAGCACCAGTGATGGAACCACAGGAGACTGGGATGATTGGTGCAAGGAAGCAGTTGCGGCACTAGGCCAAGTGACAAGGAATTACGAAGCAATGATGTGTTAGAGTTGTGGACAGAACACCTGCTGTGCCCAGTGGAGGGATCGCAGAATGGCCAGTGCTCAAAGGCAGGCCAGCCCCTGCAAAGGCTGATGCCCTCCAGTCTGAAGGAACGGTTCTGGGCGCAGGCATGGCAGATGGGTTGTCCACGGCCCAGCAACTAAATAATGGCAAGTGTCAAGTTGACAATGTGACTAATGTTGACTCGCAGAGGCTCATTGGTGTAGCGTTAGAGGTGAAGAGGAGACATGTGTCTGACAGCGCTCCAGGGGAGCAACAGGCTGGGATGAGGGGTACCTTCAAGGAGATGGTGGTCTCTTCAAATGTCTCAACCTCACAAGCTGCAATGGATGAGCCCCTCCATGTCTCGGACAGGGGAAAGGTTCCCAAAAAGGTCACGCATTTAGACATTGGTTGCATAGAGTTGACAAAAACTTTATTAGAAATGCTGGAGTTGGTAAAAGTGCCCTCACTGTACACTTGGGTGTCTCCACCGCAGTCGGACCAGGTGGTGCTGCGTGGTACCAATAGGTGGTACAGGCTGTGCTGGGAAGCTTGTTAACAGTGTGGCAAATAGTTCTGAGGTTCTCTAAGGGGGTGCTCCCAGTTACTGAGTTGTTTGGAAGGCGCTCAGAACTGTTGGAGTCATCAAAGGTCTCTCGGGCTGGTGTAGTGACTGGAAACATCTCTGCTGGTGTGCTCCAAGGTGCAGCTGAGCAGTGGTCAGTAGAGGGCGCAGATACTGTCTCGGCAGCTAAATCTCATGAGAAGGAAGGGCCCAGAATAGATGCAGCACTAGCAGAGATGCTTTCTATCACTCAGAAAGAGGTACAACTTAAAGTACCCGGAGACACTGTGAGAAAAAGTGCTATAGGTGGATGCTGCAACAATGTAATGTGTACATCAGAAAGAAGTAGTTTGTGCTTGGATCAGTGTCATTTGTTAGATCAGTTACCCATGGAGTGTTGGACAACAGGTGAGGTAGAACTTGGCTTTAGTCCTGTGGGATTTAATCTCTCGCCTATGTGTGGTCCCTCCTCAGGTCTGGTACTAACAAGCACTGAGATGGACAGCACTGATTGCGTTGGAAAGTGTGACATTAAAATATATGATTTAATGATTGGCGCTGTTAAAAGCAATGTGGTTGCCCTGGGTAACAAGAGAGAGGTTTTTGAACCTGAAAGACCTGTGGTGAAAGATAAAACTTATTTACGTAAGCTGAAAGGTAGGATCAGGGTAGGCAGAGTTCCCCCAAGAGAGGAAGGCATTTCTGCTGCTATGGTCCAAGGTAGTACTGGTCAGTTGTCGGTGAAGGGTGTGTATGCTGTACCAGTGGAAGAATCACATGAGATGGAAGGGCCAAGTGTGGACCAGAAAGCAGCAGAAATCCTGACCGGGGCTCAACCGAAGGTGGTTAAAAAGACTGGGGTCCCCAGTCCGATGTTTGGTTTAGGTGACAAACCTAATAAGGTCCCCGAGACAGGGAAACGGATAAGAAGTGCGGTAAAAATGGTATGTGGATCAGAGAAGAGCTTGTCTGTTCAGGTGGATAAAAATACAGATGGCATCAGAACAGGTCAAGTGGTAGGACAGCTGCCTGCAGAGTGGGTGAACCCAGGGGAGGTGACGTCCTGTGAGGTTCCCGTGGGTAATGGCGGCCCTCCATTATGTGTGCCCTCTGCAGACGCTGCCCTAGCAAATGCTGAAAAAAAAGGCATTGGTGATCTGTGCAACGTTGAGAGGTGTAATGTTGATTTGAATATGTCTGTCAATGATGAACCAAATAGTTTGTTAAAGGTACATGACAGTGTGGTGTCCAAAGGTATTGGGAAACCTGGGAACCTGAAACGTGGAGGCAGAAGGGTTGGTAGAAAGACCAGGGGTGCCCTGTTAAAATTTCAGGAGAGGCAGTGCTTATGGAACCCCAAAAGAAGAGGGAGAGGGCTCAGTATAGGGAAATATAGGACCTTGTTAAGATCCAGGGTGGGACATACCTGGAAGCGCACCCGAAAAAAAGGTTGGGCCTACGTGGCTGACAGCCAGCACAGAGGTGTCCCAACCATAATGATGGGTGCTGGTGTTCCTCCCTCCGGATCGAAACAAAGGGGGAGGGTATGTGGTAGTGTGGTACCCCACCAGTGTATGAATACAGGATTCTCAACCAGGCAGGTTGAGGGGCTCCAGGGTATTTGCTTGTTTGGGAGGAAACTGGCTTTTCAGTTTCCTCATGATTTACTAAAATCCACTTTGGGACCCGGAGCTTGGGGATTTCTTAGAGATCCGGGTGGGATGAAATCCCCTGTCCTGGATCTGTGTTTTGAGACTCAACTGCACACTGATTGTTCAGGTGTGTGTGGGCCTGATAGTAGAATCAGGACCAGCATTCTGGGCCCCACCCTCCCGACGAGTGCAGGTGTGCACTGGAGAAGCCATAGAGTGCAAGTGTGCACTGGAGAAGTCAGAGAGTGCTTGTGTGCACAGTGGAAGCCAGAGACCCAGGTCTGAGGGTCAGAGCAGCAAGGGGCTGCTATCCAAATGGATGGTGTTGCAGATGGAATAGTCTATAGGAGACAGACAAGAGCCTGAAGTGGAAGGCCTGAGCAGCACTGCTGTATGTATAAGCCAGGAGGCTGAATGTCATTTTGTTGTTGAAAAGGAGTACTGAAACCCCTGCGAGGGAAAACCTTTTGATTTTGTTTTGAACTTCTTTTAATAAAAATGGGCAAACAACCCTTAAAAAGAAGAACCAGCGAGTGGCGGTGTCCTTCAAGCTCTACACTTGATGCTAGTCCTTCACAATATATATATATATATATATATATATATATATTTATATATATATATATATATATATATATATATATATACCGCATACTCACTGACTTTGCCCTTGTTGACACTTGGCACCCGCATACTAAAGTTTTTTTATGCTTTTCAGCCAGTCACAACACGTCATGAATTGATTTCATTTTCATTTCAAAGTCCCTGATACCTAAACTGGGAGATGTGGGCTTTGCTCCGAGAGTACTCTCGGATCACGCCCCTTACTGGATCACGATCCAGCTCCTGAAGGCCTCCCCTGCTCCTTCTTGGCGGCTAAACCCGTTCTGGCTGACTGCTCTGCAGGACCAGGATGACATCCCCGCGGAATTGCAATACTTTTTTACAGCCAACAGGGACTGAGCCACGTATGACATGGTGTGGGAGATGTTAAAGCTCCACTCCCGTTCCCTGCTTTCCACGTGCATCAACAGGCTTAAACAATTATCAAAACTTATTGTCCAGCAGGCTACAGAACACCTACAGGTACTGGAGGAGGCGTTCCATCGGAACCGCTCGCCCAGCATGGCTAACAATCTTAAGATTCAGACACGACAGGTCTCCCAATTGCAAATTTTTCTGTAAACAAAGGGTATTTGAGTATGGAGAAAGAGCGGGCAAACTACTTGTGTATCTCCCCCATTTGGATTCGCGCCCCCCAGTGGTGGTGTCCTTGACCAACCCGCAGGGGAACGACATCACCGATCCGCAACAAGTTGCGGAGGAATTTGGGAGATTCTACCATGCACTCTACACTTCCCGAGTCACCCATACTCCCCAAGATACCAGGGACTACTTAGTGGGAGTTAAATTCCCTAGATTGACCAACGACCAGCTAGAAATCTTGGAGGCCCCTATTACTAAGGAGGACATCTCCTGTTTGGCCACATCTAAGGCCCCAGGATCGGACGGCTTACCTCTTGAATTCTATGCCACCTACTCTGAAATTCTAAACCCTAAACTCTATGACCTGTACAAATCCATATTTGATTCATGAGTTCTACCCCCATCTATGAGAGAGGCCCAAATTGTAGTAATCCCTAAACCCGGTAAGGACCCTAAATATCCGGAGTCGTATAGACCCCTTTCCTTGCTACAGGTAGACATTAAAATATTAGCGAAGATTCTAGCCTCCCGCCTTAAGCAGGTCATTCTGTCACTGATCCACCCTGACCAAACAGGCTTTATGCCAGGGAAAAACACTGCTATGAATATCCGCCGCCTATTTATGAACATTCAGGGGTCCCATGATGAAATCGGCTCAAGGGTCGTGGTGGCTCTAAATGCCGCAAAGGCCTTTGATTGCGTGGAGTGGAACTACCTGTGGGAGTGCCTCTCGAGATTTGGATTTTGCCCCAACTTTATTCGCTGGGTCCAGCTCCTATAACCGTCCCCAAGGGCCAAGGTGTTTGTGAACGGTTGGCTTTCCGACCAATTCCTGCTGGAGAGAGGGACCCGACAAGGCTGCCCCCTTTTCCCCATGCTGTACGCATCGGCTGTGGAGCTGTTGGCCATCATGGTCCATGCAGACACTAGCATCCGAGGCCTCAAGATAGGGAACCTGGAAGAAAAAAATGGGATGTATGCCGATGACATGCTTCTATACTTGGCGGACTTGGGTGCCTCTCTTGTAGCAGCCCTCCACTCAATAGAATGTATGGGCGGCCATTTGGGTCTGAATATTAATTGTTCTAAATCCCAGATTCTTCCGATTGACCATTTCCCCCCCCCGCCTCATTCAGGTCCCCTCCTCTGGCTCTTCCAAGGGTCTCCTTAATCAAATACCTTTGTGTACAAGTCACCAGATCACTCACAGACTACACATTATTGAACATTAAACCCCTGTATACCCTGATCAAGACCTGGGCCAGACTACCCTTGGGTGTTATGGGACGTGTCAGCTTAGTCAAAATGATACTCCTCCCCAAGATACTCTATTTGGTCTGGCATGCTCCCCTGTATATACCACAATTTTTTTTCAAAATAATTGAATCCATTCTTCATTCGTTTATATGGGGTCATAGCAGACACAAATTATCTTCCAGAATTCTGAAGAAGAACCCTGTGACATTGGGAGGAGCTGCGCTTCCAGATTTCTTTCTCGTACATCACGGGACACAGAGCGACATAGTCATTACTAATGGGTTATATAGATACCGTCAGGTGCTGGCACTGGCAACTTCCAAAACCGGAAGTACCCTCCCCTATATAAGCCCCTCCCATCCGGGAGCACCTCAGTTTTTTGCCAGTGTCTAAGGTGTTGGCCAAGAAGAAACATGTGTTTTTCACTGAGCTTGCGTACAGGTTCTTTTGGGCCTCAGTAAGCTATTCCGGATCCGACCAAAAAAGCTTCATAGCTAAACGGTCGGTACCCGGGCCTTGCAGAGAAGAGCAAGGTTTTGCCTGTAATGCTTCTCTTAGGAGAGCTGGACCCTGGGATCCAGAGCTCTGGTCATACCCACGACCAAGATGTTTTCTGTGCAGGGTGCTATACAGGTCCAGGGGAGTGGAATCCTTGGGAACCCGGTCCCTGAAGGTTTGATTACAATGCCTGCCGTGATAGGTGAAGTTTGGGCTTTTGTGGACCAAACAAAGTCCTGCGGCGGGGAACAGGTAAGTGGGGGCCCCCAGGAACTTGGTTCTATTGGGGGACCCCCAAGCCTAATTTGTCTTTCTGTCTGTTACCTAATGGTATTCCCGCAAAATTCTGTGCATGCCTGTAACTACTAAAAAAATGTAATAATTTTTAATGGTGGTCAAGAAAAAATTTTTTTTTTTATATATATATATTTAATATATTAGACTGCGGTACCTGTGTTTGTCCACTAGAGGCCGCTGTGGAATGTTTTCTTGTCATGTGGACTAGCTTCTTCTCAGCAGAGCAAAGTCCAGGCAGATGGTGAGTTCTCTTATAGGAAACTGCTTCCTCTGCCATGTTGCAGTGCTCGTCCATCCCCTGGCCTGCGGCAAAGAGGGGCCCTGGCTCCTGTCCCTTGTTACCATATTTTGAAATTAGCGCCGAAGACGCACGTGGCCGCGCGCGTGCGCGTGCACGCGCCTCTATATATAGAGGTGAGCCGGGAAAGGGGGCGGAGCCTGGGGGATGACGCTCTGTGCGCGCCGCAGCGCTTCTGCGCATGTGCGGGCGTCCCAGCAGTTTAAAAAAACCACAATATTGTAGTGAGCTGGCTATGAAGTACAGAGACAGAGCTGGCAACATTTAAAGGCATACAGCAAGCGGTTGATACAGGCATCCCCTAGAAAGGCACATTAGTAGACACCAACTGTGATATAGCAGCAATTGTGCTAGACTATTCTCAGTAAAAGTGGTGTATTACGGCTGGAATACCTCAGCTTTAGGCTTAGGAATATGCCGTCCAGAAGCTCCGGAACTGAATCTTCCAGGAAGCGAAGGGGGTCTCATCGGGCTCGGAGGATCTTGGGCATACTTCTGCTGCACCAGTCTCCCCTGAAGTTCAGAGGTAAGTGACCGTAGAGACCCCGCAGGGGTACTTGGTACTGTGGCTGTCCTCAGTTCACCTGCTCCTGTGTATGTAACAGAGGAGGTTTTTTCCTCAGCTCTGGGAGGATTAGAGAGGCTGCCTCCCTGTCAGGGAAAGCACGCCCGATCTCCGTCTCCTCCTTCAGAGTGCCTGTTAGCAGAGCAACAGTCCCATACAGGGATCGACCTGCCTGAAGGGGATCAGGATGAGGTTGATTCTGTTATAGAGGAATCAACAGTGGGGGAACCTTTTCTCAGCATCTCAAGCTGAAAGATTATGGGTTCAGTCTCTGACTAACATGGTCCGATCAGCATTTAAAAATGCACCTTGCGGAACCATCAACCACTACTGTATCCTCGTTGGGGTCGCTGGAAGCCCCCAGACTGTTTGTTCTTTTCCACTTCACCCTTTACTGAAAGGGCTCATTTACCAGGATTGGGAACGTCCTGAGAAAATATTTATTCCCCCAAGAGATTTCCGGTGGTCTATCCCATGGAGGATAAGTTCATCAAAAAAAAATAAAAAAAAAATGGAAGGTCCCTACAGTGGACGCAGCCATCTCTTGTATGTATAAATCACTGACATGTCCAGTGGATAATGTCCAAATGTTCAAGAACCCAATAGATAAAAGATTGGAGTCCTTATGAAAATCTGCTTGGTGATACAACCAGCAGTAGCAGCTATTGGGGTCTGCTAAGCAGTGAAGGATCAGTTGAAACAGGTCTTGAGGGACTTGACAGATCAGCAGGCTTTGCCCTAGCTGATCTACCTAGAGCCTTAGGCTTTGCGGTTGACGCCATAGAGGATTCAGTCCATCAGGCCTCCCGCCTTACGCTGTCTATAGTACATATGCGTAGGCTCCTATGGCTCAAAAACTGGTCTGCTGAAGCTCCCTGTAAAAAATGGCTGGTTAGCGTCCCGTTTCATGGTGAACGCTTATTCAGGGAAAACCTGGACAAATATATCCAGAAAATTTCCAGCGGTAAAAATACGCTCTTGCCGTTTAAAAACAGAGTTAGAGGTCCCTCTTTGAGAGGCCTGCTTCTCCAGTCCCTGGGCCATCGGCTGTGTAACAGTTCCGACGGCCTCCTCGGTCAAATCCCGGGGGTAAAAAACAGGGACAGTAGCAGGGTAATGAGAAACCCTGGGTCAGGGGAGGTACAAAACCTCCCCCAAAGTTAAATTCATTGAAGCCCCCACTCAGTCGGGTGGGGGGAGGACTCCAGTTGTTCGCAAGAGACCTGGCGGGACACGATCAAGACAGATAGGTGCTCTCCGCAGTAGGTTTGGGATACAGTTTGGAGTTAAGACTCTCCTCCTTCCCATTTTTGAGGTCAAACGTGCCAAGGGATCCCCGGAAGAGAGAGTCCCTCCTGTTGGCACTAGAACAACTATTGCTCCAAGGAGTAATTATGGAGGTTCCCCTGGAAGAATGAGGGTTCGGGTTTTACTCAAACCTCTTTACAGTCCCGAAGCAAACGCGGACGGGAGGCCCATATTAATTCTAAAAGGGCTATACAAATTCCTGTATATCAGGACTTTCCGATGGAGTCGATCCGATCGGTGGCCACTGCCCTACAAGGGGAGGATTGGTTAGCCGCGATCGACATCAAAGATGCTTATTTGCACATTCCCATCTTTCCAGTCCACCAAAAATTTCTACGCTTTGCAGTAGAAGGGCGCCATTTTCAGTTCAGAGCCTTACCCTTCGGTTTGGCCACAGCACCACGAGTGTTTACAAAAATTCTGGCCCTTTATTGGCCAATCTAAGAACACAAGGTGTAATGATAATGGCATATCTGGATGACTTATTGCTGATAGACCACTCAGTGAAAAAACTAGACGTGGTCGTTCACAAGACAATCAAGTATCTGGAATCTCACGGTTGGATTATCAACCGAGACAAGTCAGCCCTAAAAACCAGTCAAAAGTCTGGAATACTTGGGGCTAAGGTTGGATTCAGGCCAGAGAAAAATATTCTTGCCTCGAGGAAAGGTGTTGTCTTTGAAAGATTTGATCCACTTAGTGGGTACAAAAAAGCCAGCCGTCCATACGCCTGTATATGAGGCTGCTGGGAAAAATGGTGGCATCATTCGAAGCAGTACCCTACGGTCAATTCCATTCAAGGAATTTGCAAGGGGCCATACTGTCAGCCTGAAACAAAAAAGTTCAGGCCCTAGACTTACAATGTCCTTGTCCCCTTCCGTTCGCAAGAGCCTCCGTTGGTGGTTGGTTCCCCAGAATCTGGAAAAAAGGAAATCCTTCAGTCCGATTTCTTGGAAGGTGGTCACTACAGATGCCAGCCTTATAGGCTGGGGAGCAGTACTGGAGCAATAGTCTCTCCAGGGCAGATGGTCGGATGCAGAAAAGGCCCTGCCCATCAATCTCTTAGAGATACGAGCAGCCCGGTATGCCCTAGTAGCATGGACATCCAAACTCCAAGGGTCCCCTGTCAGAATTCAATCAGACAATGCCACAGCAGTGGCATATATCAATCATCAGGGGGGCACCAGGAGTCGTGCAGCCCAGAGGGAAGTAAATTACATCCTGAAATGGGCAGAAAAATATGTCCTAGCCATATCTGCGGTATTCATTCCAGGAGTGGAGAATTGGAAGGCGGACTTTATAAGTCGCCAGCAATTAGGCCCAGAGGAAGGGTCTCTTCACCCCGAGGTTTTCTGGACAATATGTCAGCGGTGGGGAACATCGGATGTAGATCTTCTAGCATCCAGATTCAACGCAAAGGGGGACAGGTTTGTCTCTCGGACAAGGGATCCCCTAGCTTGCGGCTCGGATGCCCTAGTGTTCCCTTGGGATCAGTTCAAGCTGATATATGCATTCCCACCGCCACAATTGTTACCTCGATTACTCCACAGAATCAGGGTAGAAAAGAAACCAGTGATTCTGGTGGCTCCAGCGTGGCCCCGAAGAGCATGGTACGCGGAGATTGTAAAAATGTCTGTGGGGAGTCCTTGGACCCTCCCACATCGTCCGGACCTGCTTTCGCAGGGACCGATATACCACCCTTCCTTACCAGCCCTAGGTTTGACGGCCTGGCTATTGAAGCCCACATTCTAAAAAAGAGAGGGCTCTCTAATGCTGTGGTGTCTACCATGATCAATGCCAGGAAGCCGGTATCCAGGCAGATCTACTATAGAATCTGGAAGGCGTACATCGCCTGGTGTGAGGCCAAGAAATGGCATCCACGTAAATACGTAATAGGTAGGATTCTGGACTTCCTACAATGGGCTGTAGATAGGAAGCTTGCCTTGAGTACTATCAAGGGTCAGATTTCGGCCTTGTCAATATTTTTTCAAAGGCCCTTGGCTTCGCATTCACTAGTTAAAGCCTTTATACAAGGAGTGATGCGTATTAGTCCTCCGGTTAATATTCCCATATGTCCATGGGATCTAAACTTGGTTCTGTCGGTTCTACAGAAACAACCATTTGAACCATTACAGCATATTTCCTTGGTGCTTCTCACCAGGAAATTGATTTTTCTAGTAGCCATTTGTTCGGCTAAAAGAGTATCGGAATTAGCAGCTATGTCCTGTAAGGAGCCATATCTGGTTATCCATAAGGACAGAGTAGTGTTACGTCCTCATCCAGCCTTTCTTCCTAAGGTGGTATCGAGGTTTCATTTGAACCAAGATGTGGTTCTTCCTTCTTTTTTCCCCAAACCTACTTCGGTAGAGGAAAAGTTATTGCATTCTTTGGATGTAGTAAGAGCAGTTAAAGCTTATCTAAAAGCCACTGCTCAGATTCGCAGAACGGATACTTTGTTTATTCTGCCGGAAGGCCCCAGAAAGGGTCAGGCAGCGTCAAAATCTACTTTAGCCAAGTGGATTCGACAGGTCATTATGCAAGCTTATGGCTTGAGAAGGAGACCGCCTCCGTTCAAAGTTAGAGCGCACTCCACGAGAGCAGTTGGAACTTCATGGGCAGTGCATCACCAGGCCTCCCTGGCTCAAATCTGTAAGGCCGCAACATGGTCTTCAGTACACACGTTTACTAGGTTCTACCAGGTGGACGTTAGAAGTCAGGAGGATGTCGCCTTTGGGCGCAGTGTGTTGCAGGCCGCAAAAGATCCTCATGTCTGATAGCGCTCAGCTTATATATGGTGTATCCCCCCCCTCATTTGGCATTGCTTTAGGACATCCCATTAGTAATGACTATGTCGCTCTGTGTCCCGTGATGTACGAGAAAGAAAATAGGATTTTTATAACAGCTTACCTGTAAAATCCTTTTCTTGGAGTACATCACGGGACACAGAGCTCCCGCCCCTCTTTGGGGACACTTATTGCTTTGCTACAAAACTGAGGTGCTCCCGGATGGGAGGGGCTTATATAGGGGAGGGTACTTCCGGTTTTGGAAGTTGCCAGTGCCAGCACCTGACGGTATCTATATAACCCATTAGTAATGACTATGTCGCTCTGTGTCCCGTGATGTACTCCAAGAAAAGGATTTTACAGGTAAGCTGTTATAAAAATCCTATTTTTCAGGACTATTATCTCACCTCCCAACTATCCCATTTCTATCATTATGACAAAAACTAGCTACCCAGATACTGCTCTGTGAGCACCCTGATGACCCAGCCCATACCACACTTCAGTCAGTCCTCAGGGCCCCAATGACAAGGCGTCCCTCCCAACACACCACCGGAGGGTATGGCGGACGGCACTACAAAATCTCGGGACCCCACAGGTCCACTCTCGTACCCCTCTCTGGTTCAATACATGCTTGCCTGAATTATTGTCCATCCCAGACCCTGCTGTGTGGATACGCCATGGGATCTTATACATACACCAGATCATGACCACTACAGGTCTTAAAACATTCCAAATGCTAAAGGACGAATTTTCTCTCCCCAATTGCCTTTTCTTTAGGTATTTACAACTCCGCCATGCTATACAGACCCAGTTTCCTGGCTCCAACCCATCCCTGGCAATCTCCTCCATAGTAGACACAGTCACGGGGTACTGAGCCAGCCAAACTCATCTCCAACCTATACTCCGCCATCCGTCTCCTTAGTACCACGGCTTTGGCCTATGCTGCCAAGACTAGATGGGAGGTGGATGTTGGACTAATTGAGGATGAGGATTGGGATGAAATTTTGGAGGATGTGAAAAAAGTTTCCCCCAAACTGTCAGACCGCCTCACGCAGTTGTATATTTTACATAGGACGTATCTGACTCCTCAGAGGATAGCACGTTTCAAACCCATGTACAATCCAGGGTGCCGCCTATGCGATAATACCCCAGGCTCCTTCTACCATCTCATATGTTCCTGCCCAACAATCCAGGCATACTGGATGCAGGTGATACGCTTCCTGCACGACCAGATGGGCTCCCCTGCTACTTTAGACCCAAAAATGTGCCTGCTTGGCCTGCTGCCAGAATTAGACGCTGACAAACCCAAGCGTACCTTTTTTACATGAGACGCTATTCTTGGCGAGAAAAATGGTGGCCCGTAATTGGATGCAGGCCCTGCCCCCTACAATCCAGTGCTGAAAAAAAGCGGTTAACTACACTCTTCCATATAAGAAACTGATTTATGTACATAGAGGGTGTCCCCTAAAGTATGAGAAGGTCTGGGACAGATGGTTGGCGGATAGTGAAACGTGTACTTGACATGTTTATTCCTCATCCCCCCCCTCTGTTTTTTTATTTTCTTCTTTATTGTGTACTGTCTCCACATCCATTGGGTATTTAACCTTATGTCACACAGATACTTCAATGTGTTCATGTATGTACTATTGTTTTGGTCATGTTGGCTTATATCGATTTATGTACCATGCATATACTTATCAATAAAGTTGGTTTTCCAATTAAAAAAAGAAAAGACGCAAGCAGAGAGAGAGAGAGGAGAACGTTGTCTGCAAAAGCTGCAATCTTTAATTCCTGTTCACACACCTGTATGCCCTTAATATCCGGGTTGGCCTGATTGCAACAGAGGAGGGGCTCAAGCGTGAGTATATAGAGCAAGGGAGAAAGAGGGCATCCCTGTCTGGTTCCGTTATGGATGCAGAAGGCGTCCGACAATCGGCCATTAACTTTGACTTTCGCTCTAGGGTTGGCATATAGTGACAGTATAAAGGCCCGCATATGAGGCCTAAGCCCTATTGAGCTCAGGACTGCATCCATATAGTCCCAAGCCACTCTGTTGAATGCCCTCCCCACATCCATTCCTGGGAAGAAGCCCTCCTTATGGGAGGATGTAAGCCAGTGATGCAAATTCAACGCTTTGATTGTGTTATCCCTGGCCCCTCTTCCAGGGACAAACCCCACCTGGTCCAGGCCAACCCAGGCAGGCTGCCAAGATTTTGGGAAAAAAGCTTCACGTCCACATTAAGAAGGGAGATTGGGCAGCAGTTAGCTACATTAGTGGAGTCTTTCCCTTCCTTGGGGATAACTGAAACATAAGCTTCCAGTAGCCTCTCCAATCCGCAGGGACTGTTGGGAAGCAAATTGAAAGCTCTAAGAAAGCTTGGTGCTAAAAAGTTGAAAAATCTCTTATAATATAGGACTGTGAAGCCGTCTGGGCCTGGGCTCTTGCCTGGTTTTGTGGCTTTTCGTGCCTCCACAAATTCCTCCGATGACAAGGGAGCCTCCAAAGCCTGGGAGTCAGCAACTGATGAGACAAAGGCTAAAGCGACTCAGAAAAACTTGGATTGGAGTAGAACGCTTGGTATAAGCAGCATGGTCCAGGTCCCCTGACTGGAGATTGTATAAGTGACATAAAAGCATTTGAACTGGTGGGCAAGGTCTTCATTCTTAGAATGGGTCTTTCCTGAAGTGTCTACATTATGATGGATCGTGGAAGCTATCTTACGTTGCTGAGTTGCCCTGTTCAATAGTCCACCGGGTTTGTTTCCCTGTTCATAGAACAGTTTTTGAGACAAGACATTACGGCGCCGTGCTCGTTTGAACAATTCGTCCAGTAAAAGTGAATGTGCTTCCACCAATTCCTGAGCTGCTTTGATTGCTAAAATACGTTTATGTTGGGCTTAAAATGTGCGTATCTTGAAGGATAGCTCCAATATCAATGCTTGATGTTCTTTTTCTCCCTTCGCCTTTTAGGACAGCACCTTGGAGAGACCATAGCTCCACCTCTTCACAGGAAACACTGCGTGACAACACCCCTTTTAAAAGCAGCTGCTTCCACCATGCCTTCAGTTTTAGGGTTTCCTCCGCCATGGTAGAAGCACTGCTGGGGAACCAGAGGGGGCTGCGCTCTCTCCAGAGGGGCTTTTGGCACTAACTTCATCCGTTTTGATCTTCTGACCAACCCAGCTCCTTCCCGCACGTGAGGGGGGCGCTCCGGTGTCTCTTCCTTCGCCGGCTCACACTAGTAATGGTCGGCCGGAAGTTGTCCGCCCAGGGTGTTCGGGGGGAGGGGGCGCGGTTGTGCTCACTGAGCATCCATGCCAGGTCTCTGCATGGCGGTACCAAATCCCGGACGGCGGGCGACGTCCGTTCCGGTGGGCAGAGACTTCCGGCGGGGCATAGCAGCGATTGGGTCCAGCTGCTGGCACGCAGGAGGAAGAGGCGGGTCATCTGGCCGGGACTTCCTTCCGCTCATAGGAGGAGCTGAGCAAAGGAAGGAAAACATTTAAAACCTACAGGCGGCAGCTGCAGCGGTCCACAATGGAGGAAGCTGAACCGTCAGCAGCGATGGCGGATGCAGGCACCCAGATTCCCGGCCAGGCCCAGGTAGGAAAGGTACAGTGGTGCCTCTTTTTCCTTTTTGCACTGGGTGTTTCTTTAATGTGTGTGGTTTAAAACCTGCAGATGTCTGCTATAGTGTAAATGCTCTAATAGCAGTTCAGCAAGGAGTGAGACTCTGGGGCACCTAGGGTTTATGCTAAAGGGGTACTGTGTGTTCTCTTATTAGGTGTTTTATTACCCTAAAAAAGGACCTGGGGGGTTTTCTGTTTACTGTTGTTTCAGAAAGCCACAGCTAAATCAGAGAACTACAGGAAGAAAATGCCCCTCGTGCAAAAACCCTTTAAGTGATTCTTGGCCAAAACCACTGAGCAGATCCAGCATTGCGGATTTTGTGAGGGAAGAATCTACACAGGAGTGTAAAGATCTCTTTTGCTCTGTAAGAAAATAATTAGCAGAGACCTTAGGGACAGTGCGTTCCCTGGTGAAGAAAAGGCCAGAGTTCCAGCCAGGAACAGTTCTCAATCCTGTCTCCCTCCTCCCACTTCCAGACTAGTGGAGAGTGAGTCTGAGGAAGAAAGGGGAAGCATTCCCCCCTCAACCGTTGATTCAGAGGATGAGGAGGAAGAAGAGGCGAGATCCTCTAGGTATAAGCTTTCTCTAAAGGAGGTGGATGAGTTGCTCAAAGCGATATATACCACTCTGGAAATTCAAGAGGAAAAATCCCAGTTGTCGGTACATGACAAAATGTATCAGGGGCTGGAGGAAGTTAGACATAGTCTTCCCTGTTCACAAGATTCTTACAGATACTAGTATGAAAGAGTGGAGGGAACCAGAAAAAGGACAGTTTTTCTCTAAAGCCCTTAAAAGAAGGTTTCCTTTTGAAGAAATAGTTGGTTTGGAATAAAAAAACAAAAATAGATGCCGCCTTCTCCCAAGTATCTAGAAATACTGATCTAGCTTTCGAGGCTATGGGCATCCTTAAGGATGCTATGGACAAAATGGCAGATGGGCTACTTAAGAAAGCCTGGGACTCAGTACTGTCCAATCTGAAACCTGCAATGGCTGTCACCGTTGTTGCCCGAAATATGGAGTGTCGGCTGGAGTAACTTAAAAACCATGTGATAGCAGGCACTTCCAGGAAGGATCTATTGGAGTCCTTTCCCACTTTTCTAAAAGCGGTCAAATAGACGCTTCACCAGAATCCATCAGGATGACGGCTAGGTCCTCAGCACTGGTTAACTCAGCGAGACGGGCCATCTGGCTAAAGACATGGTCAGGAGACTCTGCCTCTAAAGTAAAATTGTGCGGAATTCCCTTTTCAGGAGACCTGATTTTTGGGCCAGAACTAGAGTCTGACCTTGACAGGACAGCAGACAAGAAAATAGTTTCCCACAGAAGAAAAAAGTGGTACAGCAAAATAATTTTTTTCGTCCTTTTCAGCAAGGCAATAAGGAAAGAAAGCAAGCACAGAAAAGGTCCTGGAATCCTCAGAGGAAGAGGCAGGGGAGGGGGTGCTCTTTAGACCTCCTGAGCAAACTCCTAAAAAACAGTGTCCATCTCCCAGTAGGCGGGAGACTACGGGACTTCTTTCCAGCTTGGGAAAAACAACAAGAAGTCCTTTCGTTCTGAGCCTGATCAGACAGGGGTATCAACTAGAATTCTCAGAGACACCACCAAATCGATTTTACATCACAAACCTACCAAGGGATCAGGAAAAGGCCCTGGCTATGAAGTCTCTTTTGCAAGAACTGATGCAACAGGAAGTTATTTCCCAAGTACCGAAGGATCAAGAAGGGAAAGAGTTTTATTTCCACATTTTTCTGGTCAAAATACCATCAGGAATGTTTTGCCTGATCCTCAATCTGAAGATTCTCAACCGGTCCATAAAATACAAAAAACTCAGAATGGACACGATTTTTTTTCTGTGAGGAATCTACTCACTCCATGTTGTCACATGGCATCGATCAACCTGAGAGATGCATATCTCCATGTTCCAATTGCACCCCAGTCACAAAAGTCTCTGCGGCTAGCAGTCAATCTAGGAGGAGGAAAGGTTTGGCACCTGCAGTTCCGGGCCCTGCCATTCGGCCTTTCCTCTTCTCCCAGAGTGTTCACGAAAGTGATGCCAGAGGCTTTGGAACCCCTTAGGCTGAAGGGAATCCCAATAGTACCTTGGACGATCTACTGTTGTTCGCAGACTCAAGAGATCAGGTGGAGATCAATATACAAATTACTGAAGCACATCTAAAGGGTCTGGGTTGGCTTCTTAACCTTCAAAAATCAAATCTTCTACCATCCCAAAGGGTGAGGTTTTTGGGATACGAGATGGACTCAGTAGAACAGAGGATATTTCTTCCCCAAGAGAAGATAGAAAAAAGAGTTGGCTCTGAAAGCTCTTCAATGATCTCTGTGAGACAAGCCATGTCCGCCCTAGGTCTGTTAACAGCAGCAATTCCTTCAGTACAGTGGGCCAGTTTTCATGCCTGTCCTCTGCAGGCAGACATCCTGAAAAATTGGTCCTATCAGGAACCTCTAGAGAAAAGGTTCAACATAGGTCCAAAGACAAAAAGATCACTCTGGTGGTGGAGAAACCAAAGAAACATCTCAAAGGGGCTTCTTTGGAACTTTCCAGTAACCCACCGACTAACAACGGATACGAGTGCATGGGGATGGGGAGCCCACCTGGAAGATCAGGCAACTCGGGGGTCTAGTCAAAGTCCGAGGCAAGGAGATCCTCAAATTGGAGGGAGTTGAAGGCTATACAGCTAAGTCTTCTCTCTTTTCAATTAGCTCTAAGCCCTGGTTCACACTGGTGCGATTTGACATGCGATTTGACATGTCAAATCGGTGATATTTGCCGCAAATTGCGGGCAATGGCACCGTCCTAATCGGTGCAACGCCGCATCTGCAGCGCTGCACCGATTTCAAAAAGTAGTTTCTGTACTACTTTTTGCGATTTTCGGGACGCTATACCTGCACAGATGTCCCTGTAATCGCGGCCGAAATCGGGACTGACAGGCAGGAGTGAAATCATCACTCCCGCAGCCCCAGTGTGAATCTGGGCTTAAGAAACAACATGTACAAATATTATCGGACAACATGACGGCAGTAATATATTTAACAAAACAAGGGGGTACAAGAGGCAAGACATTGATGGAGCTAGCTCATCAAATTCTGACATGGGCAGAAAACAATTTAGCCTCTCCATCTGCAGGTACAGAAAACACTCTAGCAGATCTCCTCAGCAGGAAAGAAATAAGAGAAGCAGAGTGGTCTCTGAACCAGGAGGTATTCGAGAAAATCACCGGAAAGTGGGGTTTTCCCCAGGTGGACCTCTTTGCAAAACAAGAAAATGCAATGTCACCGGCCTTCTTCTCTCTTCAGAGGCAGGATCAAGCGCTAGGGATAGACGCGCTAGCCCACAAATGGGACTTCCCTTTGTCCTACGCATTTCCCCTGTTCCAACTGGTACCAAGTGTGTTAGCAAAATTCAGAGTGGAGCCCACAGAACTAATCTTGATAGCTCCCTATTGGCCAAAGAGGCCTTGGTTTGCCACCTTGACGAATCTCTCAGCAAAACCTCCCTGGAGATTACCGGCCAGAGCAGACCTGCTGTCTCAGGGTCAGATTCTCCATCCAGACCCAGGCTACCTCAACCTAACAGCCTGGTTTCTGAAGAACAAATCCTAAGGCAGAAATGATTATCAGAAAAACTCATACCCTCCTGGCAAGCCGGAAAAAAAGCAACCAGGGCTATATACTTCAAAGTCTGGAAGGTCTATAACACCTGGTGTTCCAACAAGAACTTTAATTTCCTTAATACTGTTTCAGTTCTAGAATTCCTTCAAGAGGGATTGGAGAAAGGTTTAGCAGCAAGTACCCTCAAGACGCAGGTAGCTGTCTTATTTCTTTTGTAAAAAACCCTGTCAAGGGAACCTTTTGATAATTCGATTTTTTAGGGCTATGGCAAAACTGAAGCCTAGACCTGTTATTAGTTTTCCCAAATGGGATTTGTCTTTTTAGTTTTTCAGGCTCTCACTAAATCACCGCTTGAACCTATAGAAGAGTCTTTGTTAAAAAATTTGACCCTCAAAACTATTCTGCTGGTAGCAGCGACTTCTGCTCGAAGAATTGGTGAAATACAAGCACTTTCAGTTAAAGAACCTTTTTTGAGATGTCTTCCAGATAGGCTAGTCTTAAAAACAGACCCAACTTTCCTGCTGAAAGTATCATCAATCTTTCACCGTACACAGGAGATCATTTTCCCTACCTTTTGACCCTTACCTTTGGGGCCAGGAGAAGAAGCCTTCCACACTTTGGACATTAGGAGGTGTCTTCTAAAGTATCTAGAAGTAACAAAGAATATCAGGAAGTCGTCTTCACTAGTCATCCTGATAAAGGTACTAACAAAGGTAGTAAGGCTTCCAAGAGTACCCTGGGAAGATGGTTAAAGCAAGCCATTAAAGAGGCATACATCTCTTTAGGTCTGGCACCTCCGGTAGGTGTTTTACCTCATTCTACCAGAGCAGTGGCGGCATTATGGGCAGAAAAGGCTGGGGCATCTCCTGAGCAAATCTGCAAGGCGGCCACTTGGTCCAGTTTCTCAACCTTCATAAGACACTACCGCTTGGATCTAATGTCAGCCTCGGACCAGTCCTTTGGTAGGAAGGTTTTACAGGCAGTGGTCCCACCCTGAAGTAAGTTTCTCGGTTATCCTCTCCAAGGTGCTGTCCTGAAAGGCAAAGGGAGAAAACCTTAGTTAAACTTACCAGTGACGGTATTTCTACGAGCCTTTCAGGACAGCAGCCTACTTCCCTCTCTTGGTTATCATAAGTAAGATATAATTTGTGGGGCCTGGTAATTGTCTGTTTATATCTTCCAGCATGTCAGAGGATTTCTTGGTAACAACTGAAGGCACGGTGGAAGCAGCTGCTTTTAAAAGGGGCGTTGTCACGCAGTGTTTCCTGTGAAGAGGTGGAGCTACGCTCTCTAAGGTGCTGTCCTGAAAGGCTCGTAGAAATACCGTCACCGGTAAGTCGAACTAAGGTTTTTCTTCCGTGCTGAGATGGACAGTAACTGGCCTCTAATTACACACTTGTGAGCCTCCCACTGTGTCATGGGAGAAACATCAGGCATATCATTCCGGAGGAAAAAGTCCCGGATCTCTTTTAAATTGGCTAAATCACCAGGATCCACCAGAAGAGACACATCCATTATCCACAGTTTGTTGGAAGTGACTGTTTCCAGAAATATCAGGGTAATTGTGATAGGGTGATGGTCTGATAATACCATACTCTTGATAGTAACGTTATGGAGGTAAAGGAAGTAAGTCTAATTGGGGTATAAAGAGATAATCTAGCCTTGAATACCGGTTGTGTGGAAAAGAGAAAAAAGTGTAGGCTCGGTCTCGGGGATAAAGGGTCCTCCAAGTGTCATCTAAGGTAAGGGAAGCCATTTGGTATTTGATTTGGCGTAAAGCAGAGAAGGGAAGGGAGGAGGTACCCGTGGAACTGTCTACCAGGGGGTCCAGAGGGACGTTAAAGTCGCCTTCCAATACTACGAGACCAGACTGGAACAGTGTGAGTTTCATAGTGACCTCTCTCAGGAAGGCAAACTATTTGGTATTAGGGCAATATACATTAGCCAATGTTATCAGCCTTTTGTTCCACGGGCCTTTCAGGAATATAAATCTAGCCTCTGGGTCCATTACTCAAAGGGAATCCTAAGTCGGTAGCACCAAGGCCTCGGCAGATTAGTTAAGTATGACAGAAATCAGTCCATGAACGAACCATAGGTACTCCCCTTAGGATAACCATGATGCACTCCCGGTCAGTAAGAAAAACCTGCATTCTCAGTCACTGAATCAAAGCACTTCTAAGTTCCTGTATATTATGCAAATACCCAAAATCTTAGTATCATTCACAATCCTATCAAGATGACGTAGAATCATTGTCATAAGGTTAAATCAAATTGACTAGTATGAAAAAGGAAATGCATATTGAAAAAAATTTAGAAAAACCCTATAGTCCCCTTAATAACCTTCAGCTCAATTTGGTGATTGTTCCCAAGTATAATTCAGTCAGGAGTTGCACCCAGGTGTTGCACAATACTGAGTCACTGAGAAGACACAAGATAGTGTAACACACCCCTTTGAGCCTGTGTAGGCATAGTGATGAGCAAACGTTGCATGAGTTCCAAGCCTTTTAGGTCTTGGAATGGCGATCAATCGAGTACCTGATGGGAACATAAGTGTCTTGCATCCAGGTAGAAGGGAAGTGCTTTTCTGGAGTCAAAAGTAGATAAACCAATAACAGTTAAGGATATAGCAACACAGTCAAATCTGTTAACAATGACCACAGCAAACTTGTCTTCCACCAACCAGGAAGGATATAGTGGTAAGTATCTTTGATATGCTGAGTCAGGAGCATCATTAGTGCACTGTACATACTACAGCAGTTTTAGAGAATGACAAAACCTGCCAAGGAGTAGACGGAAAACCTCCAAAAGAGAGCAACTCACGAGACCCGATAGTCTGGACTCAGTTGTCTGTTCCCCAGAAAAGAGATGAAGGCACAGCTCCAGGACCTCTCTGAGATATATTAGAAGAGGATCTGCAAAGCCTCTGCCTATTGTGTTGCGAGCACGGGGTAATTTCTTGTTGAATGGGGATCCAGGGCTCTGGTCGCATGAATGAGCTATACCACTCCGGAACTGCCACAGTCGGGATGCCCAGGGTATCACAGAAAGCTTGTAACTCCATTGGTGTGCTGTCACGTACCTGACGGTGACGAGCCCGGTTAGCAGAGGGAGGCCTCCCTTACGGCTCCCACCGGCGGCCCCTGGTGGTATAACAGGAAGCACGGAGGTGGAAGGGGTACGAGTGCCTGGCAGGATCAAGAACTACCGCAGGTGATCAGGAACCAGCAGGTGAGGAGGCAGGAACCAGGAACTACAGCAGGTGAGTGGACAGGAACCAGGAACTACAGCAGGTGAGTAGACAGGAACCAGGAACTCAGAAGATGACCCGGACCGGGAGGCACAGCAGGTAGACTGGAACCACTGGGCAGCAGCAGATGAACAGGAACCAGCAGATGAGCAGACAGGAACCAGGAACTGCAGCAGGTGAGTAGACAGGAACCAGGAACTCAGAAGATGACCCGGACCGGGAGGCACAGCAGGTAGACTGGAACCACTGGGCAGCAGCAGATGAACAGGAACCAGCAGATGAGCAGACAGGAACCAGGAACTGCAGCAGGTGAGTAGACAGGAACCAGGAACTCAGCAGATGACCCGGACCGGGAGGCACAGCAGGTAGACTGGAACCACTGGGCAGCAGCAGGTGAACAGGAACCAGCAGATGAGCAGACAGGAACCAGCAGATGAGCAGACAGGAACCAGCAGATGAGCAGACAGGAACCAGGAACTCAGCAGATGACCCGGACCGGGAGGCACAGCAGGTAAACTGGAACCACTAGGCAGCAGCAGGTGAACAGGAACCAGCAGATAAGCAGACAGGAACCAGCAGATGAGCAGACAGGAACCAGCAGATGAGCAGACAGGAACCAGGAACTCAGCAGATGACCCGGACCGGGAGGCACAGCAGGTAAACTGGAACCACTAGGCAGCAGCAGGTGAACAAGAGCCAAGGTCAGGCAGGATCATCAGACAAGCCGGGGTCGGGTAAACTGGCAGGCAGCGAGGCACAAAAGGATCAGGCAATACCGAAGTCAGAAAACAGGCCGATGGTCAGGTACAGGCAGATAGCAGGAGGGTCACAGGAAGCCGGGTCAGATACAGGTAAACAAGGCAGATCAGGTCACTTGGGATAAACGCTGTAGAGCAGACAGCAGGGACTGTCTGCAAGTGAGGAGTTTAAATAGCCCTTCGGGCGTCACCTGCGGGGGCGGGAACCAGGAAGTCCAGGGCGTCTGTTCCTGACAGGGTTTCCATGACATTGCCCCCCCCCAAGGGGCAGCCTCCGGATGCCCCTAGGAGCAAACTTCTCGGGGTGAGACCTCCTGAAGGCTTGTATCAGGTCTTTGGCGTGAATGTTCTCTTCGGGTTCCCAGGAGTTCTCCTCTGGTCCGTAACCCTTCCATTTTATTAAAAATTGACTCTGGCTATTTCTTCTTCGTGCGTCTAAAATAGCTTCTACCTCGAATTCCTGTTCCCCGTCTATGATGACGGGATCAGGGTGAGTCGGGGTCCGACCTGGGAATGGGTTGGAGACTGACGGTTTCAATAGAGAAACATGAAAAACAGGGTGGACCCTCAGGGAGTCGGGGAGCTCCAGCTCGTAGGCCACCTCGTTGATTTTCCTTTTGATAGGAAAAGGCCCTAGAAACTTGGGGCCCAATTTCTTGGACGGGCAAGCCAATCTTAGATTGATGGTGGAAAGCCATACTTGGTCGCCCGGTGCCAGCGCTAATTCACCCCGTCTCCTCCTGTCGTAGACCGTCTTGTTATACTCCTGAGTTCTTGCCATGGCTTCGCGTAGAAGCTGGTTGTTAGAGGAGAAGAAATTCACTTTTTCCAGAACTGCGGGCACTGAGCACTCAGGGAGAGAGTTGGGCAGAAATGTGGGGTGAAACCCGAAGTTCGCAAAAAATGGGGTCTGGTTAGTTGCGGAGTGGATGGAGTTATTGTAGGAGAACTCCGCTAGCGGAAGCAGGGAGAGCCAGTCATTCTGAGCAAAGGAGGAGAAACAACGCAAATATTGCTCGAGGGTCTGATTTGTTCTCTCAGTCTGTCCGTTGGTTTGAGGGTGGTAAGCCGAAGAGAATGATAGCTCTATTCCCAGAGTCTTGCAGAGGGACCTCCAGAACCGGGAGGTAAATTGTACCCCCCGATCAGAGACTATATTAGCAGGTACCCCGTGGAGCCTGACGACTTCTTTAATGAACATTTGTGCAGTTTCCGGGGCCGAGGGGGTCCCTCTCATAGGAACAAAATGTGCCATCTTGGACAGACGGTCCACAATCACAAAGATGGTGGTGTGATTCTCAGCCGGGGGGAGTTCAACTATGAAGTCGATAGAAAGCATTTTCCACGGTCTCTCTGGAACGGGTAAGGGCTTCAGTAGTCCCCAGGCTTTGGATCTGGACCCTTTATTCCTGGTACATGTAGTACAGGACTCCACGAACCTCCTGCAATCCTCGCATAGTCGAGGCCACCAGAAGGTACGTTGTACCAACTCAGTGGTCTTAGCCACGCCAAAGTGCCCAGCAAGGGCATGATCGTGGCAGAGCTCTAGCACGGTTATCTTTAGTTCTTCTGGTATGAATATCCTGTCTTGGTGCCAGAGTAATCCATCCTTGGTTTGCAGATCCAGTTCAGGAGAGGGTTCCTGTCTAGTGGTGGCTTGTCTGATCCGGGAGAGTAGGTCCTCCTGAAGTAGGAGAAAATTCCCAGGAGCGAGGATTGTATCGGGTGAGGAGAGTTCTTTGGATCCATGAAACATTCGGGACAAGGCGTCAGGTTTAGTGTTCTTGGCACCGGGGCGGTATGTCACATGGAAGGAGAACCGGGAAAAAAACAGGGCCCATCTGGCTTGTCGTGGTTTTAGTCTTTTTGCAGTTTTCAGGTACTCTAAGTTCTTATGGTCGGTGAATACTAAGATCGGGTGAGCAGCACCTTCAAGTGAGTACCTCCATTCTTCCAGGGCGGACTTAATCGCCAAGAGTTCCCGGTCTCCCACGTCATAGTTCTTTTCTGCCGCAGATAATTTGCGAGAAAAGAAAGCCACCGGATGAAGCAAAGCCTTGGTTCCTTGCCTCTGTGACAATATTGCCCCTACTGCAACCTCAGAAGCATCTACCTCAAGTACAAATGGTAGGGAGGAATCTGGGTGTTTTAAGATGGATGCAGAGGTGAAGAGCCCTTTGAGATCCTCAAAGGCCTTTTGGGCCTCAGGGGACCAGTGGAAGCGGGTACCTTGCTTGGTTAGCTGAGTAATGGGTGCAATGATGGCGGAGAACCCCCGGATAAATTTACGATAAAAGTTGGCAAATCCAACGAACCGTTGGATTCCCTTCTTATCCACTGGCGCTGGCCAGTCCAAGATTGCGGTGATCTTCTGTGGGTCCATCCTGATGCCTTCGCCAGAGATGATTAATCCCAGAAATGCTATGCTCTCCCGCTCAAACTCGCATTTCTCAGCCTTCGCATATAGTTTATGCTGCCGAAGCCGGTCTAACACACTTCTGACATGCCTGCGATGAGAGTCAAGGGAGGAAGAGAAGATTAGTATGTCATCTAAATAAGCAATCACAAAGAGATCTAAAAAGTCCCGAAGAACATCATTAATTAAATACTGGAAGGTGGCAGGGGCATTGCACAGCCCGAAGGGCATCACTAAATATTCGAAATGTCCGAACCGGGAGCGGAAGGCGGTTTTCCACTCATCGCCCTCCTTGATTCGGACCAGGTTATAGGCTCCCCGGAGGTCAAGCTTAGTAAAAATAACGGCAGCTCCCAATCTTTGGAACAACTCTGGTACCAGAGGAAGAGGATAACGATTTTTAATGGTGACCTTATTTAGTTCACGGTAGTCCACACATGGCCTGAGGGTATGGTCCTTCTTTTCTACAAAAAAAATGCCTGCGCCTGCTGGCGACGTAGAGGGGCGAATGAACCCCTTTAAAAGGTTCTCATCGATGTAGTCCTTCAGGGCCCCCTGTTCCACCTCCGTTAAAGGGAAAATCCTACCGAAAGGAATAGCTGCTCCGGGAAGTAGATCAATGGGGCAGTCGTAGGCTCGGTGGGGTGGTAGTGTCTCTGCCCCCTGTTTACTAAACACATCGAGAAAGTCCAGGTAAGCGTCAGGGATGGCCTGACGTATTCCGGCCTCAGTGTCGGTACACATTAAGGTGGCAGGCCCAGGGGGTTTGTGTGAGCCACAGGACCGTTGGCAGTAGGAGGAAGGAAACGTTATCACCCCCGTGACCCAGTTAATGGTAGGATTATGGGCTTGTAGCCAGGGCATACCGAGAATTATGGGGAACAGTGGAGAGGAGATAATATCCAGCCGTAGATATTCTCGGTGCACCCCGGTAGAGGAGAAAACAGTGACAGGTAGGGGAGCCGTCTCTTCGACCACGGGCCCCGACTTGATAAGGGACCCATCAGCCAGGTGAACCCGTAGTCCATGGGTCTTGGGAAGTAGAGGAATAAGTTGAGTACGGGCAAAAGTTGAGTCCATGAAGCAACTACAAGCCCCAGAGTCAATAATTGCGACGACTTGCAGGGTCCTTCCTGGGAGCTGCAGGGAGATAGAAAGAGCGAAGTGAGAGGAGGATTTAGTCTGAGGGTTGATCACAGCAGGGAATACTGACAAGCACTTACGGAACTTCAGGGGAAGTTCCTAACGAAGTGACCGGGCTCCCCGCAGTACAGGCACAGGTTGTGCGCGCGTCGGCGTTGGCGTTCCTCCGGAGTAAGGGAAGGGCGGAGGACCCCAAGCTGCATGGGTTCAGGAGCATCGTACGAGGGGGTCAAGGGTGCTGCAGAAGCTGGGTGCGGATGACTGGGGACCCGGGGAAGCATCCAGGTCGGCCGGGTGAAGCCCGTGGCCCTCTCAACCCTCCGTTCCCTCAGGCGTCGGTCGATCTGAATTGTCAGATCGATCAGTAGGTTCAAATTTTCTGGTATTCCTACCCTAGCCAGTTCGTCCTTCAGGGGGTCAGAAAGGCCTATACGAAACTGATGACGGAGGGCAGCGTCATTCCAGCTGGTGTCTGCGCTCCAGCGCCTGAATTCAGCTACATAGTCTTCCGCTGCTCTGCGTCCCTGCTGAAGGGTCCGCAGGGCGTTCTCTGCAGTGACCGAGAGCTGAGGGTCCTCGTACAATTGGGCAATGGCGTCAAAAAAAAGTGTAAGGCTGTCCAAGGATGCATCTTTGCGTTCTAGCAGGCGATGGGCCCAGTTCTGTGGGTCTCCGGAAAGCAGCGAAATTACAAAGCCCACCTTGGTAGCTTCTAAGGAAAAGGTGCGGGGCTGTAAGGCAAAGTACAACTCACAAGAGTTCCGGAAAGCCCTGAACTTGCTCCGGTCCCCGGAGAATCTTTCGGGTGTAGGGACCCTGGGTTCAGGGGGAAGCATGACCACCGTGGGCGCAGCTCCTGCCCCAGCGGAAGAAGTGGAGGCACGTGGACCCCCTTGAGCTCCATCGGGGTTGGTGAGGGCCCGCACTTGTCCTTCCAGGTGAGTGTAGCCTTGCTGGAGGCTCTTAACGGCCTCGGTCAGTCCCGCCAGGTGTCGGCATAGTTCCTCCATAGGTGAGGCTCCCTGCTCGGGCTCAGACATGGCTGTCTGCTACTGTCACGTACCTGACGGTGACGAGCCCGGTTAGCAGAGGGAGGCCTCCCTTACGGCTCCCACCGGCGGCCCCTGGTGGTATAACAGGAAGCACGGAGGTGGAAGGGGTACGAGTGCCTGGCAGGATCAAGAACTACCGCAGGTGATCAGGAACCAGCAGGTGAGGAGGCAGGAACCAGGAACTACAGCAGGTGAGTGGACAGGAACCAGGAACTACAGCAGGTGAGTAGACAGGAACTAGGAACTCAGAAGATGACCCGGACCGGGAGGCACAGCAGGTAGACTGGAACCACTGGGCAGCAGCAGATGAACAGGAACCAGCAGATGAGCAGACAGGAACCAGCAGATGAGCAGACAGGAACCAGGAACTGCAGCAGGTGAGTAGACAGGAACCAGGAACTCAGCAGATGACCCGGACCGGGAGGCACAGCAGGTAGACTGGAACTACTGGGCACCAGCAGATGAGCAGACAGGAACCAGCAGATGAGCAGACAGGAACCAGCAGATGAGCAGACAGGAACCAGCAGATGAGCAGACAGGAACCAGGAACTCAACAGATGACCCGGACCGGGAGGCACAGCAGGTAAACTGGAACCACTAGGCAGCAGCAGGTGAACAGGAACCAGCAGATGAGCAGACAGGAACCAGCAGATGAGCAGACAGGAACCAGGAACTCAGCAGATGATCCGGACCGGGAGGCACAGCAGGTAAACTGGAACCACTAGGCAGCAGCAGGTGAACAAGAGCCAAGGTCAGGCAGGATCATCAGACAAGCCGGGGTCGGGTAAACTGGCAGGCAGCGAGGCACAAAAGGATCAGGCAATACCGAAGTCAGAAAACAGGCCGATGGTCAGGTACAGGCAGATAGCAGGAGGGTCACAGGAAGCCGGGTCAGATACAGGTAAACAAGGCAGATCAGGTCACTTGGGATAAACGCTGTAGAGCAGACAGCAGGGACTGTCTGCAAGTGAGGAGTTTAAATAGCCCTTCGGGCGTCACCTGCGGGGGCGGGAACCAGGAAGTCCAGGGCGTCTGTTCCTGACAGGGTTTCCATGACATGTGCGTAGGGAGGCCGTTTGATTTCCCACTGTCGCAGTCAAGCAGAAGGGGAATTTCCAGTAATATATGATGTGCTTGTCCCTCAAGACATTAAGCAGGGGGCAGAGCTCTTCTGTGTTGAAGTGTGATGGCGGATAAATCTTGAAATATTTGTATGGGGGCGCCCTCATGTTGTAGCTGCCCCTGATTGCGAGCTTGGCACAATATGTCCTGGCTGAAGCTGACCAGACAGCATACTATGTCTCTTTGGGATCAGTATCTCGATCTTTAGGTCTAAGTGCCCTGTGACACGCTCAATCTCTATGGGTGCATTTGAAGGTCTGCCCAATAGAGTGTTACAGATCGCCCATACTGTTTGCTGCAACTGAGGGCCTTCTACGGACTCAGGGTACCCCCTAAATCGCAAATTGTGTCTCCGGCCCCTGTTATCCAGGTCCTCCATATGGCGATGCATATCAAGCAGAAGCTGGGCATGGCCACTGGGTACCTGCTGCACTTGCTGTATCGGTGCTCCGTGTGTCATGACCGCCACTTCCACGTGCTCTAGATGTGATTCCACCGCTCTGAGGTCCATTTTGAGGTCCGAGATCGCTGCGGAGAGTGTGGTTTTGATGTCCATTGCCACTAGCTGCAGGTCAGCTAGACTGAGGAGCGGTGAAGGATAAGGGCAGTGTGTGGAAGTGCCCGCTTGTCCCGAGGGATCAAGTGAGCTGCCCTGGCTTGCAGCATCACGATCTGATGCCTGAGTGGAGACCTGCGACTCCACCTGCTGGGTTCTGAATAACACCGGAATAGTCCGGCTGAGCTGCGTGTTCGAGTCAACCTGTGAACAGGTGGCTGAAGTGCTTCTCCCGGCCATCTCCTTACAATCTGAAGCTGTTCTGCTTATGAAACGCTTGTGCTAAAGCCCTAGATGATAGAGCTCTCTTTCTAAGCTGCAAACGCGTTCCGGTGCTAGGCCACACCCCCAGGAGTCAGTATTTTATTGCAGTCAGGACAATTTTTAAGTCCAGGAAGAATGGAAGTAATTAATTGAACTTAGGAGCATAGAGTAGGGTGATTTCTATCATTCATTAGAACCTCTATGCTTCCTTTTTGTACTTCCTTTAGTTGTTTGCTGCAGTATAGACAGGGCCACTAAGAGGAGATAGTCCAATGATTGAAGTGGAGAAGTATCTCTCAGTTTACCCTTTACTATAAGTAAAAAGCACATCAAGCAAATTTACTTTAATAAAGTCCTAAACATTTGTGGGCGTTGTCTGTACAGAACTTGTTTGCAGGTACCAAATGATCTCCAAATTGGGATGTTTTCATCACTCTTGTAGGATCAGGAATGATTTAAAACCATTGAAAGTCATAAGGCAGTGTAATCAAGTGAGGCATAAGCGCAGTGGTGGCTGGTGCCAAAAGTGGTGGGCGGGGGGCGGAAAACAAAGCAATGAATTTTGCCTTTTAATTTTACTCTGTCCTAAAATACTACTTGGTTGGACAACTGTTGTTTGTTCATAGGTGGCTGACTTCGGATGATGGGGATTTAGCCATGGTTTTGGAAGCGGCGCATTTGGGCTCCTATGAAACTCTACGGCTGGCCATTCATAGAGGGGTCAAGATGGACCTTCCACTCACTGCTTCTATGAGGGCCTAGATTAAAGCGTTGGGGGAAGCGGTTGGTATGGCATGTCCCAGTTACCAGGGATTCTCTCCATCCACTCCATTGTGAATGAATCCTAAACTGTCACATTTCTACTCATTTGACGATCCCATGGGCTGGGTGATCAGGGGAATCAAAACGCTCAAGGACATCATTATGGATGGGGAGTTGCTGACGTTTGACCAACTTAAAGCCAGACACGATCTGCCAAACACTCAGTTCTTTTGCTATATTCAATTGCGACATGCATTTAGATCCCAATTTAAAACGATGACCATAGAATCTTTTCTTTGTGTGTTTTTTTTTTTTTTTTTTTTTAAATAACAGTTTTTATTAGGTATCTCACAGATAGTAACAATACACATACACAAAAGGAGTCGGTAAAGGCCCTTGCAAAAATATAACAATGCAGTAGGTCTATAGGGGGGAGGGCCATTGGCATAAACAGTGTTAAATATAAACCACCTCTTTCAGTAACAGTGTCAGCAAAACAAAACCTAGTAGACAGTATTCTAGAAGTGGTATCACATATAACTTTGCAGAAGTAGTCTGCATTTCCAGAAAAGGAGAAAAGAAAGAAGGAAAAGAAGAGAAGAAAAGGAAATAAGTAGAGAAGAACTTTAGATTACCGTGTTGACACCTAAACCAGCTTACGGCTGATCCTCCTGCCAATGCCAACTCTCCCTGACCTTATCGTAGTCGTCCAGCCTATCTTGCATTCTGGCCGTCATCCTCTCCATTAATTCTACATCCTTGACCCTGGAGTACAGGGCCTCCTGGGATGGGGGTGAGGTTTTCTTCCAGTTAAGGGCAATTAGGCATCTAGCTGCTGTTAGAATATGCCTGAGCAATTTCTTGTATGGTTTGGCTATTTTTGGCTGGGCAAGGCCGAACAAGAAAAATTTAGGTGTCAGGGGTATCGGCACCTCAGAGGCGGGTTAGTAGTTGTTGTGTAGATTGCCAACATGAAACTATGAGGGGGCATGACCAATATATATGTGGAAGAGAGAGCCTCTGTCTCATTGGCAGCGCCAGCATCAGTGGAGGGATACATTTTATTGAGTACATCTGGGGTCTGGTACCAAAAAAATAATAATCTTGTATGCGTTTTCTTTATAGAGGGTACATAGGGAGCTTTTAGCAGCCTGCCAAGCCTCTTCTGGAAGTTCCTCTCCCAACTCTCTCTCCCACTGTAGCATGTATGCATGTTTCCCTCAAACTGATATGGTGTATGCGTTTAGAATCCGGTATATGTCTGAGATCAGTCCTCTACAGGAAAGTCCCTCCAGTATAATACGTTCAAATGGAGAGGGTGGAGAAAATTGGAGATGTGGGGCTATGGTCTGGGAAAAATGTCTGATCGGCAGGTAACTGTAGAACACCTGTCGCGGCAGTTTGTTTTGTTTGGAGCTCCGAGAATGGCAGCAGTTTACGAGATCTAGGGTCTACTAGATGGCCGAAATGGAACCGGTTCTGTGAGGCCCAGAGCCAGGACATTTGGTGGGTCAGGCTATCCGGTATTTTAGGATTGCAAAGAAAGGAGTTCATCAGTGAGCATTCAGACTTAAGCTTGCATTCACGTGACAACTTGCGCCAAAGCTGGCGAAGTTGGGACATTGATCCTAGTAGTCAGTCAGGGTCCACCTCCACACTCAATACTCCAAAGGAGGCTGTTTGGGTGTACAGGGGCTATAGCCAGATTTTTTCTATCTCTGTCCATTTATTGTAAGACCTCTGGGGGAACCATGAGACTATCGCACGTAGCTGAGCCGCTTGATAGTACTTAACAAAGTTGGGAAATGCCAAGCCCCCATCCATGCGTGACGCCGTCATGACAAAACAAGGTATCCTATGTTTCTTATAGTTCCAGACATAACGCAACGTGTCACTCTGAAGTCTGCGTAGATGGGCATATGAGATTGGGACAGGCAATGTCTGAAATAGAGGAGCTTAGGGAGGATGACCATTTTAACGGACGCGATCCGTCCCAAGAGGGAAATATTATGGGTTTTCCATTTTTGGAAGAGCTCCCTAATTGAGCGAGACAGAGGAGGGAAATTGGCTTGATATAGGGTGCTAAAGGATGGGGTGAGATAAACCCCCAGGTATTTAAGGGAAGTACGTTCCCATTTGTAGGGAAAGCTGGACTGCAGGTGGTGAACCTCTTCTTCCGGGATGTTAATTGGAAGGGCCATAGACTTTGACACATTCGTTTTATACCCAGAGAGCGCCCCATAGCGATCCCATTCAGCATGAAGGTTGGGTATGGAGATCCTAGGTTGGGTCAGAGTGAGGATGATGTCGTCTGCAAATAGAGATATTTTGAATTCATTACCCCTTACCGAGATACCCCAAATGGCCGGATTTCCCCTAATGGCCGCCACCAGGGGCTCTACACATAGAGCAAATAGCAAGGGAGAGAGCGGACAGCCCTTGCACGTGCCATTAGTAATCGGGAAGGTGGGTGACGTGGCGAAGGGGGTTTTAACTTGTGAAGTGGGACAAGAGTAAAGATGTTGTACCGCCCGCAAGTAGGGTCCCTAGAATCCCATGTGTCTCAGCGTAGCAATCATGAAAGCCCAGCTTAAGGGGTCAAAGGCCTTTTCTGCGTCTAAGCTCAGGATCAAAGATTCTGAGTTGTCTCTATTGGCTACATCAATTAGGTCTATGACTTTTCCAGTGTTGTCTCCCACTTGACGCAGGGGGACGAAGCCCACCTGATCCTTATGTATCAAAGCGGGGAGGATTACGTTCAGTCGGATCAATAGAATTTTAGTGAATATCTTTAGGTCCGAGTTTAGTAGGACTATGCGCCTATAACTAGCGCAGGAGGCGGGATCCTTATCCGGTTTCGGGATTAGGGACAGGAAGGAGCTTTGCATGTCGCTCGGGATGGGTGTTTTTTGGAGAAAGGCATTGAATAGTTTGGTCGTATGTGGACTCAGGAGGGGGAGGAAGGCTTTATAATACTCGTATGGTAACCCGTCCAGGCCAGGGGATTTGTGGGCTGGGAGGGCTTTTATAGTCGCCGCCAATTCTTCCGCTGAAATAGGGGCGTTTAGGTCCTGCTGATCAGTATCCCGGAGTCGGGGCAATCCGGCCTGCTCGAGATACTGAGTCATGCGATCGACTAGTTTGCGCGATGGGGGATTATGTTGAATCTCCGCTTTGTTGTATAGGTCTGTGTAAAACTCTGCAAAGGTATTCGCTATATCCTGAAGGTGGGTCAGCAGGTCTCCCCCTCTGTTCGTAATGTGGTGTGGGGTAGAGGTGAGGGTCCGGTCTGCCAGTTTCCTGACTAGGAGTGACTGTGCTTTGTTGCCTTTGTCATAGTATAGCTGTTTCAGTCTGATCAGTGCTTTTTCCACCTGACCCATCGCAAGGTCCCGGAGTGTCATTCGTACGGGAACGATTCGTCTAAGGAGTGAAATGGGCGGAGCGTTTTGGAGTTGAGCTTCAAGGGCCCTTAACTGTTTTTCAGCTAGCAGTCTGGCAGCCTTGGCATCCTTCTTCATAGCTGAAGAGAGGGCAATACAGCGGCCTCTGAGGACAGCCTTATGGGCAGCCCACAGTGTTGAGGGGGAAATGTCCGGGGTGTCGTTTTAGATGAAGTAGTGTTGCAGGGTGGATTCTAATTCTGCTTTAGAGGGAACGTGTTGCAGGAGGAAATTATTCAGCCACCAGTTGTAAGGCCGGCGGAGGGGAGTGCCTAGGTTTAGAGATAATGTGATGGGGGCATGGTCAGACCAAGAGATGGGGAGTATGTGTGCGGACTCAGTGACGCGCAGCGTGTGGTTGTTTACAAAAAGATAGTCTATGCGCGAGTGGCTGTGGTGGGGGGCTGAGTAGAAGGTGTATTGGCGTTCACTTGGGTGGAGAGCCCGCCAGGCATCAAAAAGAGCGTGTCTTCTGGTGAGCTGGCGAAACAGCCTGGAGTCCCTAAGGGCTCAGGTCTGCGATGCCTGGGGACTCGCCACAAGGCGGTCACAGTTTGTGGAGTGGGATAGATTGAAATCCCCCCCTATCACTAAGAAATCATGGGGCTCCCGGGATAAGCGAGTAAAGACCTTGGCCAGGAAACGGTGTTGACTTGTGTTCGGGGCGTATAGAACACAGAGGGTGATGGCCTGCGTCTGCCGGAGAATGAGAAAGTGGCCTTGCGGGTCTAGGTAGGTGGTGGTACAGGTGAAGGGAGAGTACCCTTTTTAAAAAGTATGGCGACACCCGCTCTTTTACACGGGTTAAAGGCCTGATAAACTTGGGGGAGGAAGTGTTTGGAGGCGAATGTGAAGGAGTCCCCTTTGTTGAAATGCGTTTTCTGCACCATAATAATGTCTGCCCTTGACTGCCATAACTCTCGGCGCGCCAAATGTCTTTTTTTGTTAGAATTGAAAGGATACTTAGCTGAGTCGGTAGGCGATGTGTCCAGGTCTGGGAGCGTGGCAGCAACAGGCGGAGGGCCGGAGTCAAACTGCGGAGAGGAGAAGAGAAATCTAGAAAGAAGAAAAAAAGTTAGGGTATAAACATAAACAGTTATCACAACAAACATCATCAATTTGGCCCAGAAAATAAAAAACCCTAGGGGTCAAGGGGCCTATACAGTTCCAACCAACTCCCCAACCAGGGGATCAAAAAAAATTGGGTCGGGGAGACACAGGTAGACCAAAGTCCAGAGGGGAACTATCAGGTGGTGAACCGAAAAGTCGATCTGTCCGGGGTCTCAGTCTAGACTGGCCAGTGGTGCAAAAAAATAAAATAAAGCAAGGGCATTCGGGGGGCATGTCATCTTAATGGAGCGTATAGTCGTTAATGGGCGTTGGGTAGAACGTGATGTAGCCCAGCTGGGCGAACAAAGAGGTGCGTAAAGTGCGACTGGGTACCCAAGGGGCACCCCAGGAAGGAGTCAGCCATTCTTGTGTTTGGTCGATTTGTGGGATGAATCCTGTCCCCCTAGAGCGTTTGCTAGAGGGGACCTTCTGCCAGACCACCGGTAGCGGGGGAAGGGTGGCTACCAGGTCCCATTCAGGTAGTTGAGGGGTGGGAATTCCCAGGGTATCACAGAAGGAATCCGAATCCTCTGGGTAGCATAGGACATCTGATTTCCCCTGATGTCTGGCAGTCAGGCTGAAGGGGAATCCCCATCTGTAGATAATGTCCTTTTCTTGTAAGGTGTGTAGGAGGGGTTGCAATAGTCTGCGTTTTTGAAGTGTTATCCATGAAAGGTCTGGATAGATCTTCACCAGGGAGTTGTCAAAGACCAAATTGCGGATGGCCCGCGCTTTGCGCATAATGTCCTCTTTCAGCGGGTAAGAGTGTACTCGGCAGATGACGTCTCGCGGTTTAGAAGCAGGATCTTTAGGTCGCAGAGCACGGTGGGCTCTGTCCATCTCAATATGTTTGTCCGCGGTTTCTCCCATAAGTTCATTAAACAGCGCCTGTAGTGTGGCCTGCAGGTCTTCAGCATCTTCCGTTTTTGGGTAGGCCACGCACGCGGATATTATTCCTGCGCCCCCTGTTGTCCAGGTCCTCGACATGTCACGTAGCATGATGCGATGTTCTGAGCCCTGTGTTTGGGTCCGGTGCACCGCTAACTTGGTCTCCTGTATTTCCTCCTCCTGCCATTTCAACCCTATCAGCTAGGTGTTTAAGGCCTACCTGGAGGGCCTGAATTTCAGTTCAGCAGGTGGCCTTCACGTCCGCTATCAGCTGCTTAAAATCCTCCTTGGTTGGGATGGCTTGTAGGTAGGACTGCCAAGGGGGGGGGTAAGTCCTGCTGTCCTGGCCTGGAGACGGGTAGGAGGATGGTAGTAGTGGGTTGTAGTCCACTGCAGGGGCACCTTGAGCTTGGAGAGGAGGCCGTGATGATGGCGGGTCCCAGGGCTCAGACCACGACGTGGTGTGTGAGGAGTCAGCGGTGTGGGCTAGTGCCACCTGGGCATAGGAGGGGCTGTTGTTTTTGTTTTTTATATGTTAGTTAGGTAGTGCTATTGTTAGATAGACAGACCTGTTCAGTACCTGTACATGATGATTATGTGGGCCATGTTGGCCTGTCACCGACTGTGTTGTGCTGGGTCGACTGCTGTTTGTTTTATTGGTTATGTTGTTGAAAAATCAATAAAAACATTTTTACAAAAAAATGTTTTACTCTGTCCTAAATATGTAAGGAGTAAGTGGGTGGAATGTGTGGCCTCTCTCTGGTGAGGTAAGCCAAAGTAAATTGTCTATAGTGTGAGGGTCAACATCCAGGGCTTCGAGACCAACCCACAGGTAGACCGCCTGATTAGCATGATATTTAATAAGGGAGCCAGTTGGGCTACTTAATATTTAAAAAAATGCAAAATGCCACCAGCCACCGGTCTGTTTAGAACGCAAAAGTAAGGACCTCGAGAGGTGCGGGCGAGTGGTTCCCAAAATAAACAGGGCAACTCTGCGCTGTAAAATATGGAAGAAATGTGCAGGGACCGGGATTGGCAATACAGAAAAAAGTATACGATTTTTGGAAGCGGGGTCATCTTAACTGCTGATATCTTACCAACCCAGGATATTGGGACCTTAGGTAAGTTAAATGAGTTTGCTTTCTACAAAAAGTCCAGATAGATTGTCAGGTGCACTCCTAGGTATTTCATGGAATGGGATGATAATTGGAAAGGAAAGGACTGTTGTAAGAGGCGACATTCTTCTGCTGATATCCTAATATTTAAGGTCCTTGAATTGTTTTAGGTAACTTTTTTTAGGACAGAAATTTGGGCAAAAGTCCAGAAGAGAAAGCAAATTTGGGATTGAGAAAAGGGGCGATGTAACAAAAAGTAGAACGTCGCCTGAAAACATGCAGAGTTTAAGCAGTGCCCACTACCTTGATCCCTCTGACATTCGGATTATTGTGGATGACATGGGCCAGGGGCTTTTCCAACCTTTCCAAGGGATTTGGGGTTCCACAGGCCCTCCCGTCACAGTGTGCTTGGCTTTTTTATAAGGAGTGCAAGAGACCAAGGAAGGAGGGGGGGTGGCCTCCGTATTAAATGAAAAGGAGGAGCAGGAGTCATTGCTAATAGGATCTATAGATAGGGACAATGTCCAACTGTTAAAGTGGGACAATAGGATACAAATTGCGTTCATCTCAAGATTATACAATCACTCAAAAATAATAAGTGATGGAAATGAATGATCAATAAAAAAAGGGGGGGGGTACCAAAGATTAATGCTGTGTACACACGATCGGTTTTACTGATAAACAGTCCGATGGACTTTTCTCATCTGACAAACTGATCGTGTATGGGCCCCATCGGTCTTTTTTCCATCAGTAAGAAAAAATAGAACATGTTTTAAATTTATCCAATGGGAAAAAAAACAATGGCAATTTCCGATCGTCTGTGTGGAACTCCATCGGACAAAAAACCCGCGCATGCTCAGAATCAAGTCGACGCATGCTCAGAAGCATTGAACTTCATTTTTCTCGGCTTGTCGGAGTGTTTTACGTCACGGCGTTTGGGGCGGTCGGATTTTTGACTGATGGTGTGTAGGCAAGACGGACGGAAGTCAGCTTCATCGGATTTCCGATGGAAAAATCCATCGGATTAGAATCCATAGGAAATCCGATTGTGTGTACAGGGCTTGAAGGGTAAGGATAAGGAGCGCAAAAATATGATATAAATGCATATACCTCAATAAATACTGAAGTACATATAAATATTAAAAAAATAAAGCTAAAAATATAAGATAATGGGATGGAAGCTCATTTTGGACAAAGGGAATACTGTACTACTGATACATTTCACAGAATTGTATGTGTTTCTATCACATTGTTGAGCCCCATAGGAGTTAGAGTATTTAAGGAAAAAATCCAGTACTTTCTTGTTCACATAATTTTTTTTATATCTTTTAGATTTTTGGTGAGTACTAGGATTCTTTCTCGATAATCCACACTTGTAAACCCTCGAATTGGGTGTGCACATCTCTAAAATGTTTAGGTACACTCTATTTGCTGTTTTTCTCTTTATCACCTTGTTCTATCGCTCTCTGTGCTCACCAAATATCCTCAGGGTCCTGATGGTCCAACCTATATAAAGTAGACCACAGGAACACCTAAGGGCATAAACAACATGATCTGAGGAGCATGTGAATACATTTGAAATGGGGTGATTTTGCCAATAACAATTTCAAGAAGCTTAGGAGGATCCCACTTGCAACTGAGGGACATATGGAAACCCACTGTGAAACAAAACCAGTCCCCATCAATAAAAATAAATATAAAAATGAATATATATAAATGTGTGTGTGTGTGTATATGTATATGTGTGTGTGTGTGTGTGTGTGTAATATAAATATATATATATATATATATATATATATATATAAAGTATAGCGGGGGTCTAAATTTAGGGGGATACACCTGGGTGGTAGTATGACCCAGGTGTGTGTAAATCATAGAGGATTTAGACCACTTTCAGTCGTGGAGGACTTTGGTGTACTATTCTCCTTGGCCTGAGGTGGCGGTGTTCCCACAGGTCGAGGTAGAATCACTGCCGCAGTGCTGTCCTTTTTTGTCCCGTTCCGGTGGTGGTACAGCGGGGGCGGAGAACCTGCTGTGGCGTCACGGGAGGAGATAAAGGGGAGAGACGCCCTCGCCACGAGGTCTTCTTCTCGAGCGCGTGCCCAGGCACCTTAGGCCTGGGTGCGGGCGATCCGGAGTTCCAGCCCAGGCGCCCTAGGCCTGGTCGGTATCGGAGTTGGCGTCCATCCCAGGCACCTTAAGCCTGGGGTGAGGTACTACACCGGAGGCCTGGGGCCCAGTGACTTCGACTGGGCTCCGCAAGGGCGGATGAGTCTGAGGGACCCTGAGGTGGATGGGGCCCATGTCTGAGGTGAGGAGGCCGTAGCAGCATCAACCCGGTGACGGAGGGGCCTCTGGTAACTCCCTTGGAGGGACATCTTCCCCCTGACAGGGGCCACAACGCAGCGAAGGTACTCCAGTTCATGTTCTTCAGAGTCGCTGGTAGAGACTCACAAGTTTCAAGTTCCTCTCTCTAGCCAATGGCTATAGCAACCGCTGGTGAAACCACAGTGGTTTAGTTTTATCATTAGGACAGTGCCTCGACCTGCTCACCCCACCGTATTGAACTGTTTATGGATCTCAACCAGTTGGCTGACAAAGAACTGTATATTGTGTGTTACAATAAAACAAGTGTTGGATCCTTATCAGTGTGTGGAACTCTGGTTAATGGGAGTGAAGGGGAGTGTCAGCACAGCAAGACTTGGTTGTGAATAGAAACACACAGGCCCGAGAAGAATAACTGGTACTGGCTTTCACCTCACCTGCTGCAATGGGGAGGACATGGGCCGTAGCGCATCTCACCCTCACGTACAACATACCCCTAGACCAAAAAGAGGGGGTGAGGCCGCTACATATACATGTAGCAGCCTCACTCTCCCTCTCTACTTCGTCGCTTACTTGACTGGTGTCTAGGGGTACCTGGGAGAGGAGAGTGCAGGAACACTACGCCAAGCTCTCACCTCGTATGTGTATGAGGGTTGAGCAAAGTTACTGAATCACCTTCGGGTCTGTTCTCTGCATACGAAGCCTCTGCTTGTTCCGTGGAGATGTCTGCCAGTAATAGAGCCCCACACCAATAAAAGTCCAACACTCTTTTATTTCTCCATTGCCAGAGTAAACATAATCAGTTGAACTTTAGTAACAGACAGGGGTGTGGATACGAGTAGGCCCAGGTACAAATGAACTCTCCTATTCTTTTGCAAGCGAATAGGCTTGGCGCACGGTCTCTGCCACCGACCGTGAGATTGGTCGCTTCCACCGACCGGATGAACTGTTGAGGCCCCTGCCACAGGCCTAATAGCAGGTCTCTGCCACTGACCTGAGTTGACTAGTTGAACCGCTGCCACCGGTCATAGAACATGAACCACCTTCCTCTATGAATTGGCCCCTGTTCGGGAAAGATATCCATCCGGGCGGTCTCCAGAGGTTCACCCGGCACTGGCAATATGCTGCACCAGATCTTCGGTTGAATCCCTCCTCCGGTCCCTTACACCTCTGGATTCGGGTGCCCAACACCCGGGGCACCCTAGGACAATCCCTCCCTTGCGGGACCCAGTGGAAGGTACTGGGTCCCAGGCCTCCGGTTGAGTACCTCACCCCAGACTGAAGGTGTCTGGGATGGAACACGAACTCCAAGTGTCCAGGCCCAAGCCGCCTGGACACCGACCGTGGACAGCAGCCCTCAGGCTGAGGGTGCCTGGGACTCGAACCCCGTGGCGAAGATTTCCGCCCCCTTTATACCCCCTCCCAGCAAGCACAGTGGGTTCCCCGCCCCGCCGTACAACTGCTGCGAGAGGTCACAAAGGGTACGGCACTGCAGTGATGGTTCAACCCTGGCCCAAAGTGACAGCGCCACCTGCTGAGCTGCAGGGAACTAGACATCACTGATGTTTTCACCAGAATTTAACACTGAAAAGTACATACCCGCTACATATATATATATATATATATATATATATATATAAAAAATTAAAAAGCCAGTATGGTGGCCTGAGTTAATGGGAGGGTATTTAAGCCAACCCCTTTCCCTTTCTCTTTGTCGGTTCCAGTGCCGCGTTCGTTACGTCACCAGGCCGACCCTTCAGCATACTGCGTGTTTGTGAGTCTGTTGGTCCCGAATACAGTGCGTTGCGGTTGCCTATTTGTGGTTTATTGATAAAGTCTTGCTCACTGTCGCAAGTAGGATTTGTAACCTCCTTTTTCATTTCATGTTCAAATCATTTTAAGTTCTTTTTTTTTTTTTCAATTAATTTATTTATCTTTTTCAACAAAATATAGACCTACATACAGCTCCAAATTTCACATCTATTATTTCACAAAGCAAACAATATTTAACATCCAACACATGACCTCATATTCCCGATGACAAAAAGGGAAAAAAGGAAATGGAGGGGGGACCCCTCCCCCCCATATTCTCTCCCCCCGTGCCCATACGGAAGCCTTCGGTTTCCCCACCTCTCCTCTTTACCACCATAAATAACCTTAAAGCTCACTAAGCCTCTTCCCCATCACTCCATTTTCAAGGAGGGTTTTCCCCTCCTCAGAAGCCAGGAAAGTATTCCAAGCAGACCAAGTCTCGGAATACCTTTCATGCTGTTGACGTGCAGAGAGGACTAAATCTTCTAATTTGCTAACCTCCTTCACCTTATGAATCCACATTTCTAATGTCGGTGGCGATAATGATTTCCACTTTAACGGGATACATGCCTTTGCGGCGTCTAAGAGGTAAGGAATGCACGATTCCTTATATATCCTTTCGGGAACCTGGTTAACATGTAAAAGAAAAAACTCCGGGTCAGGTATTGTTAGATCCGTACTTAGTTGGAGTATCTGTTTAATCCCCAGCCAAAACCGCCTTAGCTTGGTGCAGTCCCAGAAGATGTGCAACATAGTACCTTTATCTTCCTGACATCTCCAACACCGGTCAGAAGCATCCGGAAACATTTTTCCAAGTTTCTCTGGTGTTCTATACCACCTAGAGAAGATCTTGAAATTGGTTTCTTGTGTTTTAACACATATTGATGTTTCATGTGTAAACCTCAACATCCTCTGTCTCTGCTCCAAGCTAAAAGTCCTCCCCAGTTCCTCTTCCCAATCCTGGACACACTTCAGGGAGTAAGTTTCCGGCTGAGTGATCAACAGCCCGTAACATACCGATAGTGTATGCGATATCGCTCCCTTCTCATTACAAAGTCTCTCGAATGTGGTAAAGGGTCTGTCCAGCTGTCCCGAGCCCGGAGGTGTGTTAAGGAAATGAGTGATCTGTAGAGTGTTCCAGAATTTTAATCTAAAAATATTTCCTTGTTCCATCATCTCCCTTATTGTGAACCAAGTTCCCTCGTGGATATAATTAAATGTACAAGTGCATCCCATGCTCGTTAGGTATCTAAAATCCGCTCTCTTCACACCCTGGCTGAAAGAATGGGTTACCTAATATTGGGTATAAAGGGGAGGTCATAGGTGTTATTCCGATAGTGGGGAGCAAGGCCGAGCACAGCTTGACTGTATTGCCCACCACCGGACTGGCGGTCACCTCTCTAGGCATTGCAGCAAGGCACCATGGTGCTCCACTTAAGGGTACCGGGGACTGTGCATTTTCGATCTGTACCCATAATTTGGTCTCTTTATGTCTGTTCCAGTCTACAACTCTATTCAAATGTGCTGCATGGTAATACTTCCGTATATCCGGTACGGCCAATCCCCCCTGTCTCTTAGTATACATTAATTGTTTCCGTTGTATCCTTGGCTGTTTATGTGCCCATATAAATTCAAATATTAGCTTCTGGGTCTGTTTAAAGAAACTTATGGGGATATATATTGGTAATGCCTGTAGTAAATATAGGAATTTAGGAAGTATACTCATCTTAATGGTGTTACAGCGTCCTAACCATGTATGGAAACCAGGGTTCCATTTGTCTAGAAGAGTCTTGACCTTCTGCAGTAAAGGGGGAAAATTTAATTCATAAATTTTCGCCATATTTTCTGGGAGTAAGGTACCTAAATATGTTAAAGCTCTGTCTGTCCACTTAAACTTGAAGTTTTGTTTCAACTGTATTAACGATGTATATAATAAATTAACCCCCATTGCTTCCGATTTTTTAAAGTTAATACGAAGATTCGAGAGTGCCCCATATTTCTCAAATTCCCTCATCAAGTTCGGAATCGTAATCAGGGGATTGGTAAGGGTAAAGAGCATATCGTCTGCATAGGCCGAGATTTTACATTGAATATTCCCTATTTAAATCCCTGAGATATCCTGATTCAGTCTCAGTGTGCAAAGAAATGGTTCCAATGACAGGGCGAATAGGAGTGGGGACAGGGGGCACCCCTGTCGTGTCCCGTTTGTAATAGGGAGGGGTTCTGATAATACTCCATTTGCCCGTACCCGGGCCGTTGGACAGGAATATATATAAGAAACCCACTGTAGTATCTTACTTCCAAACCCTCCATGCTGGAGGACTGCCCGCATCCAAGTCCAACTCACCCTGTCAAAGGCCTTCTCTGCGTCCGTGTTTCAGGAATACACATTGCGTCTGTGTTTTATTCGCTATCTGTAGCAGATTGATAACTTTCGTTGTATTGTCGCGCGCTTCTCTTGTAGGGACGAATCTCACCTGGTCTAGATGTATCAGATTCGGGACAAACTGCTGAATCCTATTCGCCAGAACCTTAGTAAAAAGTTTTAGATCTAGATTTAACAAAGAAATTGGGCGATAACTTCCGCATGAGGCTGGGTCTTTCCCCTCTTTTGGTATCACTGTAATATATGCTAGTAGGGTGTCTTTCATTAAAGTAGCGGAAGATCCTAGACCGTTAAATAGCTTAACCATATAGTCAGATAAGTAAGGGAATAATATTTTATAGTATTGTGCCGTAAGGCCATCCGGTCCCGGTGCTTTCCCCAATTTCATAGAACCTACCGCTTCCTCCAGTTCTTCTCTAATTATAGGAGCCTCCAGTTTCTCTCTATCTATTTCCGAGAGTTTTGGCATAGATGCCGCCGAAAGATACAGATCTATTTGCTCTTGCGTAGGAGGTTTATTCTCTAAGTTGTAAAGGGTATGAAATTCTCGTACTATCTCCTGTGGTTTAGTTGCCTTAGATTTATTCAGGGAGATAATGTGCGGTATATAGTTGCTTAACTTCTGTTCTTGTAAGGTTCTGGCCAATAGTTTTCCACATTTGTCCCCTGATTCATATGAGAACTTCCTGCATATCTGTAGGGCCGCTTTAGCCTTATAGTAAAGGAGATCTGTGACTTGTGTTCGTTTGTCAATAAGGTTTCTCTCCAAAGATAGTGAGCGTGTCAGTTTATGTTTAGACTCCAAAACAGCTAATTCCTCTAATAGGTATTTTAACTGTTCTGTACATTTCTTCTTAATCCTTGTGCCATGTTTGATCAACACCCCACGGATGGGACTGCCTTGCGTGCTTCCCAGATAACTCCTGGGTCACAGTCTGGGGTATCGTTAGTTTGAAAGTAAAATTGTAATTCTTTAATCACATCTTCCCGGACCTCTTTGTCCTGCAGAAGACTTTCATTTAGTCTCCATTGGCTAACTCTAGTCCAGGTGGGGTCCTGTAGTGCATAAGTCAGAAAAATTGGCGCATGGTCTGACCACGTAATCGTACCAATTTTGGCCGTTTTAACTGATTGTAGTTGAGCATGTGGAACAAGGAAGAAATCTATTCGGGAGTACGTTTTATGCGGGGGCGAATAGAACGTAAAGTCTTTTTCTTTAGGGTGGAATAGCCGCCATACGTCAATCAATTGATTTTTATGCAAAATTTGGGCCACCCGATTTCGCGCACTAAGAGGGATAGATGAGACTCCCGAGGAGGTGTCCTCTTTCGGCACTAATGTTATATTCAAATCTCCCCCTAAGATCAATTGACCTTCTGTAAATCCCATTAGGCGTTTAATAGCTTTGGTCAGAAAGGCCTCTTGGTGATCATTAGGTGCATATACAGTTGCTATTGTATATCTCCTATTTTACCCTTCACAAACAGATATCTCCCTATTGGGTCTCTCATCGAATCTATGTAGGTCCATGGTATTCTCCCTGCTAGGAGGATAGAGACCCCTTTTGATTTAGCTACTTGATTAGTCGAATGATATACTGTTGGAAAAAAACGATTTTTTAAGATCGGGGTTTTGTCGTGTCTAAAATGTGTTTCCTGTATGAGAGCCACGTCTATTTCCAGATGTCGCATATCATGCAGGAGCATCCTCCTTTTTTCTGGCGTATTTGGCCCCTTAGCATTCAATGCAAAGATTTTCAGGTTCTCCATTGTAATCTACAGCCCGGAGAGAGAGATGGCAAGAGAGGAAAAAAGAAAAAAAAAAAAGAGGGGGATGGGAAAAGCCCCCCCCCTTACCTAATACAATTAGCTTCTGACCTCCCTCTTCCAGCCTCCCTTTTAACCCCTGTATTCTAAATTATTTGATTCAAACTAAGGAACATAGACTCTTTTTATATCTCCTCCACCTTCCCCCAAAAGGGGAGGTAGCAGAAAAAAAAAATCCAAAAAAGAAAGGAAAAGGAGCAACTTTAATCACTATATTCCCATATATTGTGAGGGGGTTAGCTCGGCAGCGGGTGTGGGTGACCCCCGGGATGGGCTCCCCACACAAAAACAGGCCCAGCAAACGGAGGTTGTGGTTTTCAAAATCAAGAAGGTGCGGTTTATTTTCTATTTACAGTGACAAAACACAGCAAAGCAAAAGAAACATAAACAAAATAAATCCTGGTCAACTTGACCTCTAACTAAACATACAGGTTTCCTAACTAACAACTGGGATCAGCCTAGTGCTGTCCTAGTCCCTAAGTCCCTGGTTTTAAATGTCCAAGCAAATAGCCACACAGGCTTTGTCTCACCGCACAGGGGTTCACTCTCCCTAGACAGTCCACACAGGTCTGGTTCCAGGCATGAGCTAACATCTAATGAAGCTGGGAGTTCTTATAGAGGCCTAAATGAGCTGACAAGGTTCAGCTGGTCTCCTCATCTCTGTCTGCACGACGCCCCACACTCTCCCTAGAGGTATGAGTCATCCATGAGCCCACTAGCCTTATACAACTCTCCACCTAGTTGTATAAGTCGGCGTAAAGCCTGAATCTGGGCGAAATATATCTACCCCCCTGGATGCAACCAGGTGACTTTACCTTCCTGCTGTCACATACCCCCCCCTCTTGTTTTAACCTCGGGGTTGGAACACCAGCAATCAGGCATTCATGTACTCGAGACAAAGCATCCACATTCCCCATTTGAACGCCAGGGCGATGCTTTACTGTGAAGTTGAATTCCTGGAGGGCCAGGAACCACCTATTCACTCTTCTATTTGTTTCCTTGTTTTGAGCCATCCACTTTAACGGAGCGTGATCCGTAACCATGTCAAAGTGCCTACCTAGCAGGTAGTACCGAAGGGAATCTAGAGCCCACTTCACCGCTAAACACTCCTTTTCAACTGTGGCGTAATTTACCTCATGGGACTTCAACTTCCTGCTGAGGTAAATGACTGGGTGCTCTTCCCCGTTCCAGACCTGGGACAATACTGCTCCTAACCCCACATCTGACGCATCACTTTGTACGACAAAGTCTTTAGAGAAGTCGGGTGAGTACAACACTGGCTGGCTACATAAGGCTTGTTTCAAGAATTGGAATGCTGCCTCAGCCTCGGGGGTCCATTTAATCATGACCGACCCTTTCCCCTTCGTCAGGTTGGTTAGGGGCACAGCCTTAGAAGCAAAGTGGGGAATGAATCGCCGATAATACCCAGCGATTCCCAGAAAGGCTCGTACCTGCTTCTTGCTGTTGGGACGTGGCCAACTCTGGATGGCCTCGACTTTGTTGAGTTGGGGTTTTATTACTCCCCTCCCAATGGTGTACCCAAGATATTTGGCCTCTTCCTGCCCAATGGTACACTTCTTGGGGTTAGCCGTAAACCCCGCTTCCCGAACAGAGTCCAGGACTGCTTGCACTTTTGGCAGATGTGAGGCCCAATCTGTGCTATGGACAATTACGTCATCCAGGTAAGCCACAGCATACTTCCGATGGGGCCTCAGCATCTGGTCCATTTTCCGCTGGAATGTGGCCGGCGCATTCTGTAACCCGAACGGCATTCTTTTATATTGGAACGCCCCGTCTGGGGTTACAAATGCGGTTTTCTCTTTGGCCGACTTGGCCAGGGGGATTTGCCAATACCCTTTTGTGAGGTCAAGAGTCGTCATGTATCGGGCTGTTCCCAGCCGGTCGATCAACTCATCTATACGTGGCATGGGGTAGGTGTCAAATTTTGTAACTTTGTTCAACTGACGAAAATCGTTACAAAATCGCCAGCTCCCATCCGGTTTAGGCACCAACACAATGGGACTAGACCAATCACTTTGGGACTCCTCTATCACCCCTAAGTTCAGCATTTTCTGTACTTCCTCCCGTATTGCCTCCCGTCGGGCCTCTGGGATCCGATAGGGTTTTAACTTCACCCTTTCACCGGGCGGGGTAATGATGTCATGCTCTACCCCAGATGTTTGTCCCGGCAGCTCAGAGAATACCTCCTTGTTGCGAAGCACAAACTCCTTAACCTCCTGTTGTTGGGGTTGTGACAAGGTGGCTGCTATTCCAACCTCAGGAATCACGCAACCAGTTTGAGCTGGTGACCAAGTGTCTGCGACTAGGGACTCTCTATCCCTCCAGGCTTTCAACAGATTAACGTGATAGATCTGTTCGGGCTTTCGCCTTCCTGGTTGTCTGACCTTGTAATTCACTTCGCTCACTTTTTCCATTATCTCGTAGGGGCCTTGCCATTTGGCAAGGAATTTACTTTCAACCGTAGGGACAAGTACCAGTATCCTATCCCCCGGGGAAAAGGTACGGGTCTTGGCTCCACGGTTGTACACTCTCTGCTGTGCTAACTGCGCTTGGGCCAAATGTTCCTTCACGATGGGCATTACCTGTGCAATTCGGTCTTGCATCAGGGCGACATGCTCAATCACACTCCTGTGGGGAGAACTCTCACTTTCCCAAGTTTCCTTGGCAATATCCAACAGCCCTCTTGGGTGTCTCCCATACAGTAACTCAAAGGGGGAGAATCCCGTAGAGGATTGGGGCACCTCCCTAATAGCAAACATCAGATAAGGAAGTAGACAGTCCCAATCCTTTCCATCTCTATCCACCACTTTCTTCAACATTTGTTTTAGGGTTTTGTTGAATCTTTCAACCAGCCCATCGGTTTGGGGGTGATACACAGATGTACGTAATTGCGTCACTTTGAACAATTTACACAGCTCCTTCATAACCCGGGACATAAAGGGTGTACCTTGGTCCGTAAGCAGTTCTTTACAAATACCCACCCGGCTAAACACAAGAGATAGCTCTTTGGCTATGGTTTTGGCCGAGGTATTTCGGAGAGGGATCGCTTCTGGATAACGGGTGGCATAGTCCATTATAACTAATATGTACTGGTGCCCCCTAGCGGACTTGATTATAGGACCTACCAAATCCATGGCGATCCTCTCAAACGGGACCTCAATGATGGGTAGAGGGACCAGCGGGCTACGGAAATGTGGCATCGGGGCCGACCTCTGACACACAGGGCAGGAGGAACAATAATTTTCTATGTCCTTCATCACCCCCGGCCAATAGAATCTCTGTAATACCCTCTCTCGGGTTTTCTCTGTCCCCAGATGACCTCCAAGAATGTGCCCATGAGCCAACTCCAACACCAACTTCCTGTAAGGTTTGGGCACCACAAGCTGCTCAACGGTTTCTTCTGCCCTTTTTGCCACCCGATACAGTAGGTCCTTCTCTACGCTGAAGTATGGGTAAGTGCAGGTATTATCTGGGTTCACTAACTCGCCATCTATTTTCACTACGTTTTCCCGTGCCTTTATTAGGGCGGGGTCTTTCAACTGTTCTGTGGCAAAGTTTTCCCTGTGAACCTCAAGATCAGAAAACTCCACAGACGGTAGGTTTTCGTCTGAGGAGGTGGGCTCCTCTCCAGTTTCTTGAGTCTCCCCTGCCAATACTGATAAGGGAAATTCCGGAGAGTCCTCACCACTCTCAGGGGAGTTCTGGCTATCACATTCCTGGTACATAGGGGCACCAGTGGGGGGCTCAGGATCATCCCACAGTTCCCAGAACTTCGGAAAATCCCTTCCCACAATGGCGTCATGCGGTAACTGAGATACTAAGCCCACTGGATGAAAGAGGGTACCTTTGGGGGTCTCGAAACACACTGTAGTCACTGGATACTCTCGGGTGTCCCCATGCACACAAATAACAGCTACCTTGCTATTCCCAGAGACCTCTGTTTTAACTAACTCAGCCTTTATCAGGGTCACAAGGCTACCTGAATCCAGCAATACCACAACATTTCTACCATTAACACACATTTTGCATAAATGTTTCTCAGTTCCTCGAATGGCAGTGCATGCGACTGTCGCACACAGCGACTGACGTCTGCCCGTCAGAAAGTCACACTGCATGGGTTCCTCCACAACCGGGCAATTGGCTGCAATATGTCCCGCTTGCCGGCAGCGGTAGCAAACGATCCTTCTTGCCGCCTCTTGAGCCGCTGATTTCCCAGGCTGTTCTCGCCAAACTTGGGGTAGAGCTCCCACCCTCTCACTCTCTCCACCCTCACCCCTTGGAATCCTCTTATCCGCCCCTGGGGATGGTCTGGTCTTAGGGTGGAAAGTCCGAGTGTCTCTGGAAGAGGCCGTCAGGTTCTCTGTAGCCAAGTATTTCTCCACACGATCCACAAGACCATCGGCCGTCTCTGGGTCTCCATGGCTTACCCACTTTTGGATGGCAGTAGGAAGAGCTCTCAAAAACCGATCCATTACAACACGTTCCACAATCTTTGGTGCGGACAAAGTCTCTGGCTGTAGCCACTTTCTGCTCAGGTGAATGAGATCATACATTTGAGACCTGGGGGGTTTTCCAAGCTGGAAAGTCCAGTTATGCACACGCTGAGCCCGGACAGCCAGGGTGACACCCAGCCTTGCCAATATTTCAGCTTTTAGCATCACATAGTCTTTTGCTTGGTTAGGCTCTAGGTCATAGTAAGCTTTCTGCGATTCACCAGTTAACAGAGGAGCCACCAGTCCAGCCCACTGCTCCTCAGGCCACTTTTCTCTTTCAGCAGTCCTTTCAAATGTGGTCAAAAATACCTCTGGATCATCCTCTCCAGTCATTTTTGTCAATAAACGACTGACCCCAAAGGACGCGGTATTAGTGGGACGGCTTTCCTCACTGGTCTGCGGACGTTGCTGCATTACTGCTTCCATCTGTTGTTGTAGTCTCTGCTCTTGCTTCTGCAACAGGTCTATGAAGCGGGCCTCAGATTGCTGCTGGGCTTGTTGCTGAGCCTCCAGACTCTGTTGCAAAGTTGCGTTTGTCTGCTGCTGGGCTGCAAGGCTCTGTTGATGAGCTTGCTGCTGGGCTGCAAGGCTCTGTTGATGAGCTGCAAGGCTCTGTTGATGAGCTGCAAGGCTCTTTTGCAAACCTGCATTTGTCTGCTGTTGATTGGCATTTGCTAGAGCCAGCTGTTTCAGTATCTCCTCCATGCTGGCTTAAAAAAAAACTGCCACTGGTTCTCCACCAACTGTGAGGGGGTTAGCTCGGCAGCGGGTGTGGGTGACCCCCGGGATGGGCTCCCCACACAAAAACAGGCCCAGCAAACGGAGGTTGTGGTTTTCAAAATCAAAAAGGTGCGGTTTATTTTCTATTTACAGTGACAAAACACAGCAAAGCAAAAGAAACATAAACAAAATAAATCCTGGTCAACTTGACCTCTAACTAAACATACAGGTTTCCTAACTAACAACTGGGATCAGCCTAGTGCTGTCCTAGTCCCTAAGTCCCTGGTTTTAAATGTCCAAGCAAATAGCCACACAGGCTTTGTCTCACCGCACAGGGGTTCACTCTCCCTAGACAGTCCACACAGGTCTGGTTCCAGGCATGAGCTAACATCTAATGAAGCTGGGAGTTCTTATAGAGGCCTAAATGAGCTGACAAGGTTCAGCTGGTCTCCTCATCTCTGTCTGCACGACGCCCCACACTCTCCCTAGAGGTATGAGTCATCCATGAGCCCACTAGCCTTATACAACTCTCCACCTAGTTGTATAAGTCGGCGTAAAGCCTGAATCTGGGCGAAATATATCTACCCCCCTGGATGCAACCAGGTGACTTTACCTTCCTGCTGTCACAATATCTATTCAAGACATAGGGGTTCCATATGTATATACCCTCCCTCCCCTCTCCCACCTCCCCCCTCCTCCCCTCTAAATGAGGTTCCCCCCCTGGTATACCCCATACCCCCCCAGTGGAGATAGGAAGGGGGGATACAGGCTAGGACCCAAGATATTAATATATCGCAAAATATCCCCATCTGTCCCTATACAAAACCAGGTTACTACAGTCGTTTATTCCCCCATTCTTTGTTGGGCTAAAATCAGCCCCCTCTATAGAGGAGACCCAATGGCCCCCCAAAAAAAGGATAAAAATTAAGATTTAAAACTAAAAGTGATTACTGTGCATAAACGAGAGCTAGCTAAGTTAGTGTTATAAACTCCAAAATGTGGACCCCAGTTTCCTTTATAGTGTTGTCTCCCGTGCTTACCCTAGCCCTAACCTAACAAGAAAAAAAAAAGGAGTCTTTCCATGCGACCGACCAGGTTATGTGTCTTTTGTGTCTTGTGTTATACCAAAAAATATTCTTATTGTGACCTTGTACAAGTTACCGCACCGATACCTGCGGCATTTTACGAAGGGGAAGAAAAAGACATGTCCCCTATCAAGCAAAAAAAAAAAAAGAAAGACTGCCGTGATGAGTATAAATGTGTAAGTGTAAAAGTGTATAAATGTATAAGTGTATAGTACCAGAAAAAATATTAATGAATCAAATAAAATAAATAAATAAAAAAACAAACAAAAAAAATCACTCTGCCCGAAACCCCTTCCGCTACCCAACATATGTACCTCTCTAATATAATATTCTTCCTATATTCCCCACCTATTGCCCTCATATGCAATGTATGTCTTTAGGGGGGGGGGGACTCCTCACTCTCTTAGGACTCTTCCATAATACAAAGCTAGCTATTCATAACCAATGTCACCCTTCCCATTTCAATGCTTCATATTTCGTGCTGAAACATGGGAATACATAGCAAAACAGGGGGGGGTAAGGGGGGGTAAAAAATCCACAGAGCAAAAGATATAAGAAACAGGGGGGGCACGGGAGGGGAAGAGGTGCAATAATGTTCTCTTGAGGTTGGGGTGGGGGTCCTTAGATTCCAGTCCTTACATTTCCAGGTGCTACTCTAGTATACTACTCCTTCTATGTTCTATTTGATCTTGTTGGTGTAGACCCTGGATTTGGATTTAAGTCCCCCGCTAGTCCCTGGGTGGGACTCCTCGGTTGCTGATGTCGTCCTGTATCTGAGTTCCTCCGTTGTCCCTGGGAGGTTGGGCCCCTCCCGCGACTCCCTGTGTAAGTAATTGGGAGTAGCCAATTTGGGGTATGAATCGGTGTCACTTCCAAGAACAGAAAAAAATCTGGTAATTCTGCCATTGTTCGAAGGGTAAATGAGTCTGCTGCCCTACGGAAAGTCACCGCAAGTGGGTACCCCCACCTATAGGAGCATCCCTGTTCTTTAGCTAGATCCAAAATTGGTCGCAGGCATGCTCTGCGCTGGAGAAATCTTGGAGAACCTTTATGTGTGCCCCTTCAAAAACGACATCCCCCATGTCCCATGCTGCTTTAAGGATTTGCTCTCTTTGTTGGTATCTGTATAAGCGGCATACTATGTCCCTGGGTCTTTCCACATTCTGGGATTTTGGGCCCAGGGCTCTGTGGACCCTCTCTATTTCAATCTCTACCTGCGATACATTTAGTATTAAACAAAACACTGCTCTCACTTTCAAACCCAAATCCTCTGTCTCCGTAGCCTCTGGGAATCCCCGCAGTCGTAGATTTTTCCTGCGACTTCTATCCTCGAGGACTTCCACCTGTAGTTGCAGGTCCACTACTATGTCCGCCTGGTTAGCCTGCGCTTTTTCAATAGCTCCCACCCGGTGTTCAATAGATGTTAAAGAGACATCTCTCTCCATCACCCTATCTAACAGTGTTTTCATGTCTTCCCTTACCACCTGTAGATCTTGATGATGCTTCTCTTCTACCCGGAGAATCATTGCTTCAATGTCCTGTCGCGTGGGTAGCGCGGCGATGTCCTGCCGCGTAGGGAGCGTCGCTAACATGGCTTTAATGTCAGCCTTAATATCCGCCATCTCCTCCATTTTTGCTACTGCGGGAGTTCTCAGTATTAGTCATTTTAAGTTCTTGTTGTGTTCCCCATTTCCGTTTGTTCGGTTTTCCACTGCGAAACTTACGAATCGTGCGTAGGTCTCCAATACGCAGGCGTTAGTCCGCCAATATACCAACACCAGAGATATTTGTTTAAAAGCATCATGCACGGCACTGCACCTCTCGGCCAGCTACATGCACGTTAACTGATTTCTTCTCCGATTCGCATTGGATATATTGCATACTTACCATAGTTCGATTCAAACCTAGACGCGTCGGTGGCTCAACGGTTCGCATCGGGTGCATCCAGCACATCGATTCATATGGGTCCGTGTTGTACCCCACAAACTGTTCGTTGTTCATGACGTTTTTTTTCTACTGACTGATTCGTATTACTTTCATTTTCTTGCTCATCACAGTCCGATTCGAGCCTACACGCTTTGGCGGCACAACGGTTCACATCGGTCGTATCCCGCACACCGATTGGTGGTAGTTCTTGTCATTCACTACAGTTAGTTATTCATGCCATTTCTACTAACCGATTCGTGTCACATTGGCAGCAACATGCATCATAGTCTGATTCAAACTATTCACGTTCGCGGCACAATGGTTAGCATCGGTCGTATTCCACACATTCGTATTCGTAGCGGTTTTTGTCATACCCTACGGTTCCTTATCCATGTCACTTCTAACCAGTTCGGGTCACATTTTACATTGATACGCATGAAAGTCAGATTCAAATCTAGTCGCATTAACGGCACAACGATTCGCATTGGTGTGTCTCGCACAGATTTCTATCGGTTTTACGCCACTGACGTTACCACCGAGTCATTTTGGGTTTATTGCACACCTACCACACTCCGTTTGGGTTTAGTCGCATCAGCGGCACAACGATTCATGTTGGAAGCATTTCCTACATTCACGAGACACAGCTGAAACCGGTCAGGGTCACAGTTCATTTGTACACATACAATTCTGCTATCCTTCTCTTTGTTTCGCCTATCAGTAGGTTACCTTTCTTGCAATCGCTGCAAACAGTAGGATTTTTAAAACAGCTTACCTGTAAAATCCTTTTCTTGGAGTACATCACGGGACACAGAGCAGCATAGTCATTACTATGTGGGTTATATAGAATTACCTTCAGGTGTTGGCACTGGCAACTTCCAAAACAGGAAGTACCCTCCCCTATATAAGCCCCTCCCATCCGGGAGTACCTCAGTTTTGTAGCAAAGCAATACGTGTCCCCAAAAGAGGGGTGGGAGCTCTGTGTCCCGTGATGTACTCCAAGAAAAGGATTTTACAGGTAAGCTGTTTTAAAAATCCTACTTTCTTGTTCATACATCACGGGACACAGAGCAGCATAGTCATTACTATGTGGGACGTCCCAAAGCAATGCCACATGAGGGGGGGGATACACCATACATAAGCTGGGCGCCATCAGGCATGAGGATCTTTTGCGGCCTGCAACACACTGCGCCCAAAGGCGACATCCTCCTGACTTCTAACGTCCACCTGGTAGAACCTAGTAAACGTGTGTACTGAAGACCATGTTGCGGCCTTACAAATTTGCGCCAGGGAGGCCTGGTGATGCACTGCCCATGAAGTTCCAACTGCTCTCGTGGAGTGCGCCCCAACTTTGAACGGAGGCGGTCTACTTCTCAAGCCATAGGCTTGTATTATGACCTGTCGAATCCACTTGGCTAAAGTAGATTTTGATGCTGCCTGACCCTTTCTGGGGCCTTCCGGCAGAACAAACAAAGAATCCGTTCTACGAATCTGAGCAGTGGCTTTTAGATAAGCTTTAACTGCTCTTACTACATCCAAAGAATGCAATAACTTTTCCTCTACCGAGCTTGGTTTGGGGAAAAAAGAAGGAAGAACCACATCCTGGTTCAAGTGAAACCTCGATACCACCTTAGGAAGAAAGGCTGGGTGAGGACGTAATACTACTCTGTCCTTATGGATAACCAGATATGGCTCTTTACAGGACATGGCGGCTAATTCCGACACTCTTCTAGCCGAGCATATGGCTACTAAAAATATCAATTTCCTGGTGAGTAGAACCAAGGAAATGTGCCGCAAAGGTTCAAATGGCTGCTTCTGCAGAACCGACAGAACCAAATTTAGATCCCATGGGCATATGGGAGCCTTAATCGGTGGAATAATACGAGTCACACCTTGCATAAAGGATTTGACAAGTGAATGCATAGCCAGGGGCCTTTGAAATAGTATTGACAAGGCCGAAACCTGGCCCTTGATAGTACTTAAGGCAAACTTCCTGTCTACAGCCCACTGCAGGAAGTCCAGAATTCTGCCTATAACGTACTTACGTGGATGCCATTTTCTGGCCTCGCACCAAGTGATGTACGCCTTCCAAACTCTATAGTAGATCTGCCTGGATACAGGCTTCCTGGCATTGATTATAGTTGATACCACAGAGTTAGAGAGACCTCTCTTCTTTAGGATGTGGGATTCAATAGCCAGGCCGTTAAACTTAGAGTTAGTAAGGAAGGGTGGTATATCGGTCCTTGCGAAAGCAGGTCCGGACGACGTGGAAGGGTCCAAGGACTCCCCACAGACATTTTGATGATCTCCGCGTACCAGGCCCTTCGGGGCCACGCTGGAGCCACCAGGATCACCGGCTTCTTCTCCAACCTGACTCTGCGAAGGAGTCGAGGCAACAATTGTAGCGGAGGGAATGCATATATCAGTCTGAACTGATCCCAAGGGAACACCAGAGCATCCGAGCCGCAAGCGAGGGGATCCCTTGTCCGGGAGACAAATCTGTCCACCTTTGCGTTGAATCTGGATGCTAGCAGATCTACATCTGGTGTTCCCCACCGCTGACATATTGCTCGGAAGACCTCGGGATGAAGGGACCATTCCCCTGGGCATAACTGTTGGCGACTCAGAAAGTCCGCCTTCCAATTCTCCACCCCTGGAATGAAGACAGCTGATATACATGGGACATGCTTTTCTGCCCATTCCAGGATGTGACTTACTTCCCTCTGGGCTGCACGACTCCTGGTGCCTCCCTGATGATTGATATATGCCACTGCTGTGGCATTGTCTGATTGAATTCTGACAGTGGACCCTTGGAGTCTGGATGTCCAGGCTACTAGGGCGTACCGGGCTGCTCGTATCTCTAAGAGATTGATGGGCAGGGTTTTTACTACATTTGACCATCTGCCCTGGAGAGACCATTGCTCCAGTACTGCCCCCCAGCCTATAAGGCTGGCATCTGTAGTGACCACCTTCCAAGATATCGGGCTGAAGGGTTTTCCCTTCTGGAGATTCTGGGGGATCAACCACCAGCAGAGACTCTTCCGAACGGAAGGGGACAAAGCCATCGGGAAGTCTAGAGCCTGAACTTTTCCGTTCCAGGCTGACAAAATGGCCCTTTGTAAATTCCTTGAGTGGAATTGGGCGTATGGCACAGCTTCGAATGATGCTACCATCTTTCCTAGCAGCCTCATGCACAGGCGTATGGACGGCTGTCTTTTTGCACAAAGCAGACGGACCAAGGCCCTCAAAGAGGATACCTTGTCTAGAGGTAAGAAAATCTTCCTCTGGTCTGAATCCAGCCGTAGCCCTAGATATACCAGGTTTTTCACTGGCTGTAGGGCTGACTTGTCCAGGTTGATGACCCAACCGTGAGACTCTAGATACTTGATTGTATCGACAATTACCACTTCTAGCTTGGCAACTGAGTGGTCCATCAACAACAGGTCGTCTAGGTATGCCATTATCGTTACACCCCGTGTTCTTAGATCGGCCAACAGTGGGGCCAGAATTTTTGTGAACACTCGTGGTGCTGTGGCCAGACCGAATGGTAAGGCTCTGAACTGAAAATGGCGCCCTTCTACTGCAAAGCGTAGGAATTTTTGATGACCTGGAAAGATGGGAACATGCAAGTAAGCATCTTTGATGTCGATCGAGGCTAACCATTCCTCCCCTTGTAGGGCAGCGGTGACCGATCGGATCGACTCCATCCGGAAAGACCGGACGTTTAGAAATTTGTTTAGACTCTTTAGGTCCAATATGGGTCTTATGTCCCCGTTTGGCTTCGGGACTGTGAAAAGGTTTGAGTAGAAACCCAACCCCCACTCTTCCATAGGAACCTCCATAATTACTCCTTGGAGCAATAGTTGTTCTAACGCCAATAGGAGAGACCCTCTTTTCAGAGGGTCTCTTGGCATGCCTGACCACATAAAATGGGACGGAGGAGACTCTTTTAACTCCAACTTGTATCCCAGAGTTACTGCGGAGAGCACCCATCTGTCTTTGATCGTCTCCCGCCAGGTCTCTGCGAACAACTGAAGTCTTCCCCCCACCCGTTTGAGTGGGGGCAGCCCTTCATAGGCTTGACTTGGAGGCTGGTTTAGTACCTCTTCGGATCCAGGGCTTTTTATTACCCTGTGGCTGTCCCTGATTTTTACCTCCTGAGTTTGACCGAGGAGGCCGTCGGAACTGCTTAGTAGCAGACGTCGCAGGGATAGGAGAGGTAGTCCTCTTAAAAGATGGACCCCTAGACCTCTTTTTACTCGGTAAGAGAGTACTTTTACCACTGGAAATCTTCTGGATATACTTATCCAGGTCTTCGCCAAAAAGGCGTTCCCCATGAAATGGGAAGCTAACTAAGAGCTTCTTACAGGGAGCTTCAGCAGACCAGTTTTTGAGCCACAGAAGCCTACGCATATGTACCAAAGACAGCGTGAGGCGGGAGGCCTGATGGATAGAATCCTTGATGGCGTCAACCGCAAAGCATAATGCTCTAGGCAGATCAGCCAGAGCCTGGGCCTGCTGGTCTGGCAAATCCCTCAGGACCATTTTCATTTGATCCTTAAAGCTTGGCAGACCCCAATAGCTGCCACTGCTGGCTGTGTAACAGCCCCTGCTGTGGAAAAAGCAGATTTTAATAAAGATTCCAATTTTTTATCCACTGGATCTTTGAACATTTGAACATTATCTACTGGACATGTCAGTGATTTGTTCACAGAAGAGATGGCTGCATCCACCGTAGGAACATTCCATCTCTGGGTGAACTTTTCCTCCATGGGATAGATCACCGGAAACCTTTTAGGCGGAACAAATAGTTTATCAGGATGTTCCCAGTCCTGGTATATAAGTCCTTCCAATAATGGATGTATTGGAAAGGAGCAATTAACCTGGGGAGCTTTTAGCGACCCCAATGAGGAGACAGCAGTAGTTGATGGTTCAACAAGAGGCATTTTAAATGCAGATCGAACCATGTCAGTTAGGGTCTGGACCCACAATCTTTCAGTCTGTGATGCTGAAAATGGTTCATCTACTGTCGATTCCTCAAAAACAGAGCTAACCTCCTCCTGATCCCCTTCAGGTAGGTCGGTCCCTTCCTGGGACTGTTGCTCTGCCAACAGGCACTCTAATGGAGGTGATGGAGATCTGGCGCGCTTTCTTTCCTGTAGAGAAGAAGCGATCAATGCAGCCAATCTCTGCTCCAATCCCTCCAGAGCTGAGGAAAAAACCTCCTCTGTTATATATGCAGGAGCAGGTGGACTGAGGACAGCCGCAGTACCTGGCACTCCCGGGGGTTCCTTATGGGTATTAACCTCTGATTTCTCAGGGGAGGAGGGTGCAGATGACTGCTCCAGATCCTCAGAGCCCGATGGAGACCCCCTACACTTCCTGAGAGGTATATCTCTGAGTTTTTTAGGCGGCATATTCCTTAGTTCAAAGCTGAGGTATTCCAGCCGCAATACACCCCTTACTGAAATAGTCTAATGCAATTTGCTGCTATGTACATCAGTGGGTGTCTACTAATGCGTCTTTCTGGGGATGCCTGTATCAACCGCCCGCTGTAAGCCCCTATACCATGCTACCAGCTCCTTTTCATGCTCTGTGTCCATAGCAAGCATCGTGGACTGAGTCCTTTTATCTTGCTGGGACGCCCGCACATGCGCAGAAGCGCTGGGTGCACAGAGCGCGTCATCCGCCAGGCTCCGCCCCCTTTTTTGAAGCTAAACCTTATAAAAGGAAAGCATGTGTGTGCGCGCGCGCGCGTGCACGTGTGCGCTCTTGGCGCCATGTAGGGAGAGGAGCCAGGGTCCCTGTTTCACCAGGACTCGGGGATGGAAGGAAACTACTTGGCAGCATGACAGAGGAATGCAGCTTCCCTGATAGAGAGCTCACTCATCTGCCTGGACTTTCACCATGGAAGGAATAGTCCCAAGAAAAAAGACGTTCCACAGCGGCCTCTAGTGGACAAACACAGGTACCGCACCTTTGTCTTTTTTTTTTTTTTTTTTTTAAAACCTCCTTTATGAAAAAACATTTCCAGGTTTACAGTTTTTTTAAAACTTCCCTTATGAAAAAACATTTCTAGGATTTCTTAGGCATATACAGCTATTAGCGGGAATACCCTTTAGGTAACAGGCAGAAAGACATATTAGGCTTGGGGGTCCCCTCAATAGAACCAAGTTCCTGAGGGGCCCCCACTTACCTTTTCCCCGCCGCAGGACTTTGTTTGGTCCACAGAAGCCCAAACTTCACCTCTCACGGCAGGCATTGTACTAGACCTTCAGGGACCGGGTTCCCAAGGATTCCACTCCCCTGGACCTGTATAGCACCCTGCACAGATAGCCTCTTGGTTTTGGGTATGACCAGAGCTCTGGATCCCAGGGTCCAGCCCTCCTAAGAGAGGCATTACAGGCAAAACCCTGCTCTTCTCTGCAAGGCCCGGGTACCGACCGTTTAGCTATGAAGCTTTTTTGGTCGGATCCGGAATAGCTTGCTAAGGCCCAGAGAACCTGTACACAAGCCCAGATGAATACATGTTAACCTTGGCCAACACCTTAGACACTGGCAAAAAACTGAGGTACTCCCGGATGGGAGGGGCTTATATAGGGGAGGGTACTTCCTGTTTTGGAAGTTGCCAGTGCCAGCACCTGAAGGTAATTCTATATAACCCACATAGTAATGACTATGCTGCTCTGTGTCCCGTGATGTATGAACAAGAAACGCACCTCAGCATAACTCCTTTCAATCGCTGCAAACACGAATTTCAGCATAACCCATTGCAATCGCTGCAAGCGTGCATCTCAGTATAACTCCTTGCAATCGCTGCAAAACACACAGCTCAGCATAAACTCTTTGCAATCGCTGCAAGCTCACGTCACAGTACATACGACGTGCAATCGCCATAAGCGGGTGGCTCAAACATAAACGCCTCACTATCGGTGCTAGCACACGTTACAGCACATTCCTTGCAGTCGCTGCAAGCTTGCATCTGAGACGTGAGACTCCTTGCGATCACTGCAAGCACGCTTCTCAAGTGTATACTCCTTGCAATCGCTGCAAGCATACGTCACAACATGTTTCTTGCAGTTGCTGCAAGCACACGTTTCAACATGAAACTCCTTGCTGTCACTGCAAACACGCATCACAGCACCAACCTCTTTTCAATCGTTGCTAAACACACATCCCAAACGTAATCTCCTTGCTATCGCTGCAAGCTCACATCACAGCATAACTCCTTGCGATCACTGCAAACATGCATCTCAAACGAAAACTTATTGCAATCGCTGCAAGTACACATCACAGCATACTTCTTGCAATTACTGCAAGCACACTCAGTGGCACTCACACAGCCACGCTTCATTTAGTGGCACTTAATCGGCGATTAGTCTCCAGTGGCACTTTCATATGAGCCACTCATTGTTTTCTGTCTGTCGTTTCTCCCTCAGGTCAGTCAAGTTCAGGTTTCATCCTGCACCAGGTTGGACGTTGTATCCTAGGGAAAAAAAACAAAAAAACATAACGATTGCATTTTCACCAGGGCCAGTCGCATACAGGGGGGACTGCTCATTCCAAAAAAAAGTAATCTTATTGCACTTATGTCACCCCTACTGCAGGTGTTTCCGGTTGACCGAGTTTCGATCCTAACCAGGACCTTGATACTAAAGCGTCGGTCACGGCGTAGTTCACGGGTTCCTCTATCACATTATCCTGCAGCACCCTTTCACTATACCGTTACTTCACATACATCATTGAACGTGCTCTCCAGGCGTTAGTTACTGACACATCTTCATCTCGCAAACAAGGTCGCTTAACGTTGAGTTTGCTGGCAGTGCAAGTGTTAGCAGGCCGAGCATACGTCACTGACTACAGACCGCAACATTTCTACGTAGGCTGCACCAGACTTCAGCTTCTTGTCCCAGTATGCCCAGGGTTTCTGGTCTACAAGTTTGTGCTCACCAAAAACAGGCACCCGAGCTATCGGTTATCTGGCCAGTCACCTCCTGGCCCGCTTCGGTCGCCTCACACTCTTTCTAAATTTCCACTCTACGTGGTTCTGCGACAACAGAACATAGTCGGCTCCTATCTACGCCTGTCTTTCTTTTTTTCCTGTACTTCTCCTTTCCTTCTTTCTGAGATTTCTGTTTACCACTCTGCTCTCTATCCTACGGCTATGACGCCTCTTAACGGGTGCACCCCCATATTGTGTCTTATAGCCAGAGCCATGTCGCAGGCTGGCAGCTAGGACTTCACTACTGTCCCTCTGTCACCCTTTGCGGGTTTAGAGTGTGGCAGTGTGCAGTCTCTCAGGGGATGGACCATCCCTAAACTCATAGCTGAGCTGAGATGCAGGGACATTCCCTTCTCAGCTATGGCCAGGAAGGCAGAGATTTTCAGGCTCCTCTTCCTGCCTCAAGCTGCAGCTAGGCCCAGCACCCAGAAGGCATCCCTGCAATCCATCTCCGGGGCCATTTCCCAGCTGCACACTTTGGTCTCCTTCTAAGACGCAACAGTTTCAGATGTCCAGACCAGAGTCACACTTTTGAAAGAATGCCTACCCACGGCCCTCCCCGATCTGGTCATGGTCCTGATGACAGCTTCTCCTTCTGCAGATACACCATACTCTACACCTACCATCCTCCCCACTCATCTTGTCCCGGCCAGCAAGGATATATTGGAGGACAAAGATGTCAATCTGGCATCCCTGCTCGTTTCAGCCCATTACTTAGCTGACAACAAAGCATACGCCTGGGGGACGTCTCAGTGGTTGTCAAGTCGAAAGACCCCAGGCTCAGTCTTAAGCTTTCACTCACTGAGTTCATCCTGGCCTTCGGGATGTTCAGAGACATCCTTTGTTCAGCCACCCCTAGCAGGAGGGAGGAGCTGGACTTATACCTTCATGCAGTGACAGACCTTGCTTACAAGTATGGAGGTTTTGCATTCTATGACTACTATCGATCATTTTTAGCCAAAGCAGCGGCTAGACTTGCCCAGTTCCAGATCAAAACTGACTGGAGCGTCACCGACACGGAACTATTTTGTCGCCACTTTGCCTGTCTGCGTTCCCCACTCTGTGCAATTTGCCTCTTCCACCCACACAGCAAATTGGTGCTCTGAGGCAGCCATAAGGTGCCCCTAAAATTTCCCTTCCACCTCCGGCCTCGGCAAGGGCCCGCCAGCCCCTGCACAACAGCAGCGTCTAGACAAGTTGGGACGGCCAGTCTTTTTCAGTAGGGGGCGCGGCCATATATAACAACTTCAACCAAGGTGGGTGCTCCTTCAACCAGTGCCGGGTGCGGGTGTGCCTATTACATGTTTGTACTTCATACCATAAGGCACACCCGAAGACCACTTGCCGTCTGAAACAACTAAACAAATCCTGACTAAGCCAGGTGGATGTCCTTTGGTTGGGGTTTTACCTCTCCACACACCCCATCCCTTCTCTGGCCGTATTTTTGCTACACGGCTGCATGGCAGGATTCCACACCAGCCTCATCACCTTACCCCACGCCACTCATGAATGCAAAAACCTGCAGTCAGCGGTTACCAACGCACGAGCCATAGACTCCCTGCTACAGACTGAATTTGATAAGGAGTTCATCATCGGCCCCTTCTCACAGTCCCCTTTTCAGATTTGCAGAGTCAGCCCTATTGGGCTTGTCAAGTGCAAGTTCTCAAATAAACTCTGCTTAGTGTTTGACTTGTCTGCACCTAATTTTCTCTTTCGATCATGGACGGACACAGCCTTAATCTTGACAAAGTGGGTATTCGCCTTCCTTTTAGGAGTGATTAGGCAGAAAGTGTTAACTTCAAAGCTGAACAGCCCCGCCCAGGGGGCAGTCCTACTGACTATATCCTCTCAGCCTGCACTAAGCAGATCAGTTTTTTTCTGCCAAGCTAAGGAGAAGACATGGCTCCCTTCGGGCCCATAGGCCTGGAGGTTTTTTGATTCCAGATTGAAATTTTATTTTATTTTTATTTTTGTTCCTGTGATCTTCGATCAACTGCCGACTGGGTGACAGGCTGGATCCTGGATCCTTGTAGTCTCCCCAGTTTGGGCCATCGAGCGTGTGCCGACCATAGCTACGCACTGGGTCGTCCACGACATGACCGTCGCTCTACGGGTGGCCGGTGAGCTATACGCTCCAGGGCTTGCATCGGACCAGTCTATACGGCCGAGTCGCAGTAGCCTGGCCGACAGCCATCTCCGTCACCATGCGGAAGATGGTCTGTCTGGGATGCTTCCAGCATAATCCCACAGGAAGGGTAAGTATTAATCCCCTGCTTCGGCAGGAAGACAGAGCTGGGCATTGCTGGAGAGGTGAGTAGGGGGTTCTATCTAACCTCTTCCCCTCCCTTCCCTCCCTCCTTCCTAGGCTGCTGGGGTGGGGGTGCACCTGGGGAGGGCTTCACCTGAGGGGAACTGTACATGTACGTCCGCTAAAGTATTGTTATAAACTGCTTAAAAGAGATTTGCTTACCTATATGTCCTGCTCCATACTGTCGGTGACCATTTTTGCTGTGATTCATGCTGTATTGTCTATATGCACTGGCGGCCATGTTCTTGTGGCCGCGCTGTATTTGGCCTCTAGCTTCCGCTCGGCGACCATGTTTTTGGTGATCCTGCTGTTTACTTTCTGTTGTGAGTCCCTGTGTCAGGCTGGCAGCCTTTTTTCTTGTGATATTCTGCTGATGCGGCGGCCATGTTCTTGTGGCCGCGCTGTCGGCCGCTCAGCGGCCTCTGTATTGGGCCCCATGCTCTATTACCCCCGGTGGCCAGGTGCTTGGGAACCGTGGCGTTAGTTGATCTCTATCAGCCGCACGGCAGCCTGTTTTTCCTGAGATCTACTATGGTCGGTGGCCATATTTTTGTAGCCACACTGTGTGGGCTTCTAGCTGCCGCTCTGTGGCCATTTTCTTGGTGCATCACGCTCTATCTACGCTCGGCGGCCATGTTCTTGTGGCCCGCGGCGTTGTTTGGCCTCTAGTGGCCGCTCGGCGGCCATCTTTTTTGCCATCTATCAGACAGCATTTAAATGGCGCAGACTGACAGACACACGCTGCTGAAGGGTCAGACTACATACATAGCTGAGAAGGAAGCAGCTCTACCAAGTGGCGGACGGCAACTGTACTCTGTTCCAGCGTGGTGAGTCCTCTGGGTGGGAACCCCTCGTCTCTGCTGCAGCTAGGAGGGTGGGTTACTGTGCCTTGCCTTGAAGTCCCTGTGTCAGGCACGTGGGTCAGCATGGCGTCAGAAGCAGACGCTTTTTCCCCTGAAACATCTGAGCTTGCAATTAATGTCCCTGAACCTGATGTATCGGACGCTATGTCGGCAATCCTAGATGCCTCCGTTGCCAAGGTGGAAGCAGCGCGTGGGAAAAGGGGGGCTAGAAAGTGCCCCCACCATCTGCTGGGGACAACTCTGATGCAGAGCCGAGTCCAGCTACTGCTTAGGCCTGGCTCTGATGTATCTGAGGATGCCGACCGAGATCAGGCCAGACAGTGAGAGTCTCCGGATCCGGGTCAGCACGCAATAGGGTTCTGGTATATGACCTTATCACCGCAGTGCAAGACACTCTAAAAAGAGAAGCGCCGGTCCCCTTTGGGTTCCGTAACTTAAGGGGATTCCTTGTGTGTCTTTTATATAGACTTTTATACAAGGAGTGGGACAAACCACAGAAGGTTTTTTTCAGTTCCTAAAAATCTGGGGATGCATTACCCTCTTAAAGAGAGTTTCCTGAAAAGATGGACCTCGCCACCGATAGTGGACCCTTCTATGTCCAGGCTAAAACCAGCTAGCCACCGTTCCGGGGGAAGGGGCTCCTGCCTTTAAGGACCCTGTGGACAAGAAGGCTGAGGCGATCACCCGCAACCTGTACACGGTAGTGGGTTCGGCTGTGCGTCCGCCGATAGTTGGGGCCCTGGTGCCTGACACTCACTGAATGGGCAAAGATGCTGCACAATGGGTTAAAGGCACACTAGGTTTCCCCGGACAGCCCTAGCTGACCAATGGTACAGGGCCTACAATTAGTTTGCGAATCATCCTCAGACACCATTCCTCTGCTTTCCAGAGCTTCAAGCTATGCGGTGGTGTTGCGCCATCAACTTGGTTAGGATTGGTCTGCGGACCAGTCTTCCAAGAAAGCCCTGATGGATTTGCCCTTTAAGGGCGACAGATATTTAATTTTTTTGGAGTATCCCTGGATGACATTATTAAATATGTCACAGGAGGTAAGAGCATGCTGCTCCCACAATCCAAAAAAGGGGTAAGGAGCCACGCCGTTGGCTAGGGCCCTCCTTCACCGCGAACAATCATTTTTTTTCGTCCGCCTAGTGCGGCAAATAGACGATCCCAGGCCGATAAAGAGCCTGCTGAGGGACAAAAGCGTCCCTGGTTTCACAAGCCCAAAAAGCCTGCGAACATATCTACGTCCGCATAAAGGTCTGTCCCCACCCATCTCTCGGGTAGGGGGACGTGTTCGCGAAATCACGACCTGGTGGACATCTCAGATCCCCGACCGGTGGGTTTGCGAAGTAGTAGTTTCCTCAGAGTACAAGATGGAGTTCTCTCTTGCCCTCTGAACAGGTTTATGATTTGTTTCCTCCAACCGCCAGCGTCAGCCGACTCGTCGGGAAGACCTAGATGGGGCGGTCCAAGAACTGCGGATATGCGGGGTCATATTCCTGTTTTCATTACAGGAACGGTTTCAGGGGTTTTTACTCAGACCTGTTGTAGTACCAAGGAGGAGGTTCGCCCAATCTTGGATTTCAGGCCCCTCAATTGCTTTGTGAAGGTACAAAGATTCCGGAGGGAGTTGGTTCACTCTGTTGTCGCTGCCCTCCATCCGGGGGATTCTTGCATCCTTGGCAAGGACACATACTTGCAGGTCCCCATATGCACCAGGCATCAGAGATGGCTACGCTTTGCGGCCGGGCAAGACCACTACCAGAGGGTGGTGCCCCCATTGGCCTGGCATCAGCACCGAGGGTGTTCACCAGGGTGCTCGCCCTGAGTCTGGCCAAGACAGTGTGGCATCGCTATCATTGGCTACTTGGACGAAAGCCACTCAACCTCAGAGTTAGAGGTGAGCGTGTCTATAACCCGTCAGACCCTCCGATACTTGGCTTGGGTGCTGAACACTCAGAAGTCAGTATGGTACCGACTCAACTCCTAGTATAGCTGGTGTTGACTCTGGACTCCTCAGAAGCAAAAGTTTTTTTCCCTATGGGAAAGTTGCAGACCCTTCGGGCTGCGGTGCGGCAGTTGACATCCCCGGGATGGTCGTCACGCCGATTTTACAGGCGAGTCCTGGGCCTCATGGTAGCCTCCTTCGAGGCGGTACCATATGCGCAATTCACACACGAGTGTTACAGAAGGAAAGTCTGTCCAGATGGGACAAGTGCCCATCATCCCTGGATTGTCAAATCCGGGTGAGCCACCTAGTCAGGACCTCCCTATTTGGTGGCTGACATGACCAGCACTTCTGTCTCTAAATTTTTTTCTTCCCTTTCACTGGATAGTGATCAAGACGGACGCCAGCCTTACCGGTTGGGGGGGGGGAGTCTGGGGGGTTCAGTCGACCAGGATCGCTGGACTCCGGAGGAATCCCACTTGCCGATCAACGTCCCGGAATTCCAGGCGATCAGGCTGTGCCTCTCCACATGGTCTCAGAGGCTACAGAGGCGTCGAGTCAGGATCCAGTCGGACAACGCCACGGCGGTGGCGTATGTCAACCATCAAGGAGGAATAAGAACCTCAACTCATGCTAGACGTAGATTTCCTGGCTTCTCTACTCAATCGGAAGGTATTGAGGTTTGTGGCCAGGTCAAGAGACTCAAGGGCAGACGCGACAGATGCGTTAGTGGCACCATGGAGTCAGTACCGGTAATCTATGCCTTCCCTCCTCCTAAGTTCCTTCCTCATCTGCTTCGCAGACTGAAGGCAGAGAGAGTTCCAAGAATCCCAATTGCTGGATTGGCCTCGGCGTTCTTGGTACGCCGATCTAGTGCGTCTGATAATAGGCACCTCTTGCCGTCTACCGCTAAGAAATGACCTGCTGTTGCAAGGTCCCATACGCCATCCTGTTTTACAGTCACTGGCTTTAACGGCATGGCTATTGAGAGCCAGGTGCTAAGAGATCGGGGCTATCAGACTCTGAGTTCCTACCATGAGGAGTACTCGGAAATCGTCCTCTAGGAAGATTTACCATCGCACTTAGAAGACCTACATATTCACTTGTGAGGAAATGAGGTGGCATCCGCATACTTATTTGGTTCCAGAGTCCTGCTGTTCTACAGCGTGGAGCGGACCAAAAATTTTGCTAAGTACAATTAGGGGCAAATATCTGCCCTCTGGCTCAGTTAGTCAGGCCACACTATCCATCCATGAGCACACACCGCGTCGGTTTGTCCTCTGGTTACCATTACTCTGTCCTTTTTGAGGTAAGATCAGATGGCTTCCCTTAGCATACCTTTATCACTTGACTTTTAGCCATCTTCTTATGCACGAGTTGCGCTGCGCACTGCTATTGGCCAGGCAATCTTCCGAGACCTGTGACATGTCCCAGAAGATTTCAGGGAGGGTGGGGTCACCTAGGGGGCGAGGAGGAGTCGCTTAGGTGGCCTAGAATGGGAAGGAGGAAGTGGGAAAAAGTCCCTCTAAAAAGAAGACATCCACTCTCCCCAAAAAAAATTACATGCCAAATGTGGCATGTAAGGGGGCGAGGAGTGCTTAAAGCGGAAGTTCCACTATTGGGTGGAACTCCGCTTTAACCAGATCATGGGGAGTGGCCATGGGAAAAAAATACACCCCCAGTGTGGCCAACATCCTGATGAGTCAATGGGAGGAACACCGTATATTTGGTAGATGTATACCTGAGATATCTCTCTATAAGAGATTCATTGATGATCTCATCTTGTGGGATGGCACTGAGGATAATTTAAAAACATTTTTTTGCTGGCCTCAATATAAACCGATATGGATTAAAATTTATTGGTAGTTGGGATTCAAAAGAACTCAGTTTTCTGGACTTGGTTCTAGAAAAACGAAATGGACAAATCAACACGAAGACCTTTTTTAACCACTTGGCGCCCGCGCTATAGACAAAAGACGTCTACAGCGCGGCGCCTTCCTGCCTGGAGGGCGTCCATGGACGTCCTCCTGTTTACTTCCGCGATAAGCGCCGCCGCAGACGCGCATCGGGGGAAAGCTGTGCCCGCCGTGTCACGCGGGTGCCGCTGCGCGTGCCTGGTGGCCGCGATGTCCGCCAGGTACCCGCGATCGGCAGTCAGAGCCAGGGACGTGAGATCCACGTCCTGTCAGGGAGAGGAGACCGATGGTGTGTCCCTTGTACATAGTGACAACCGTCGGTCTCCTCCCCCAGTCAGTCCCCTCCCCCCACAGTAAGAATCACTAATAGGGAACACATTTAACCCCTTGATCGCCCCCTAGTATTAACCCCTTCCCTGCCAGTCACATTTATACAGTAATCAGTGCATATTTATAGCACTGTTTGCTGTATAAATGTGAATGGTCCCAAAAATGTGTCAAGTGTCCGATGTGTCCGCCATAATGTCGCAGTCACAATAAAAATTGCAGATCGCCGCCATTACTAGTAAAAAAAAAAAAAAGTCATAATTCTATCCCCTATTTTGTAGGCGCTATAACTTTTGCGCAAACCAATCACTATACGCTTATTGCGAGTTTTTTTTTATTTTTACCAAAAATATGTAGAAGAATACGTATCGGCCTAAACTGAGGAAAAAAATTTTATTTATTTTTTTTAAATTGGGATATTTATTATAGCAAAAAGTAAAAAATATTGTGTTTTTTTTCAAAATTGTCGCTCTATTTTGTTTATAGCGCAAAAATAAAAACGCAGAAATATTCAAATACCACCAAAAGAAAGCTCTATTTGTGGGGAAAAAAGGACGTCAATTTTGTTTGGGAGCCACGTTGCACGACCGCGCAATTGTCATTCAAAGCGCGACAGTGCTGAAAGCTGAAATTTCGCCTTGGCAGGAAGGGGGTTTATGTGCCCAGTAAGCAAGTGGTTAAAGAAACTGACCGCAACAGTTCTATCCCCACAGCCAGCTGTCACCACTCCAGGTGGCTGGGGGGTATCCCAAAAGGTCAGTTAATGCGGATCTGTCGCAATTGTGATAACATAGAAGATTATATGCAACAGTCAGAGAGTGGTGAATAGGTTCAACCACTTCAGCCTCGGAAGGATTTGCCCCCTTAATGACCAGGCCATTTTTGCTGTACGGCACTGCATCATTTTAACTGACAATTGCGTGGTCATGCGATGCTGTAGCCAAACAAATATACTTGGAGACTACAGACTAGTAAGTCTAAAGATGGCCATACATTATACAATTTTTTTATTCAATTTCTTTTCGATTACCTTCAACTATGTAGTGCAAGGGCCCGTCTGATTGCATGCAAATTAAAGGGTTTAGGTTTAAACTCCTATCATATGGTTTTGGTAAATCTATAGAAAAATTGTACAAGAAAATTGTATAATGTATGGCCAGCCTAACATCAATAGTATGTAAACTACTGGAGATTATAATAAGGGACCATATCAAAGAATTTACTGATGAAAATATTATCGATAGTAGCAACCAGGATTTATGAAAGATCGTTCTTGTCTGAACAACCTGTTAAAAATGTTGACATCACTTCCGGGTCCCGGACATTAGGGAAGGAAGGAGGCCAGTGCGCATGCGCCGGCGATGGTGGTGCCGGGATGTGATGTTGCGGGAAGGGCATCAGAAAGCAGCGGCCATTTTAGAAAATCGAATGCCCTTGCTACGATAGAAAAAATGGGACAAAACCAGTGTATGTGGATAATGATATAGGCAAACTTAATTACACGACCACATCCATCAAAACAGAGGAAAAATTAGGAGTGGAAATAACTAAAGGAGCTCGGGCGCAACCGGAACTCAGACCTAAACAAAGGGCAAAGATCGATCGAGTCATTGATTAGCAAGCCGATCGATCGATGCCCTGGGCATCCATACAAATCACTGGATCTGGAACAGAACAATGGAGGAGAAAAGTATAAAGTGCACATTTAGATAGTTAGCAACTGCTGATTAAGTAATTATAAAGTAACAATAAATAATTAATTAATTAGGCATACATTAAGCCTAGAAAAAAATTAATTTTGATTAAATAATTGTCAGTCTGGTAAGGTAGTTCAGTCTATACCCATTATCCATAGCGTATATAGTCAGGCAGCACACGAGAAATTATATTTAAAATTTCAAGGTGTCCAGTGATGTAATACTTCACTTAAAAATGCAGAAATGTACCTATAGACAAAATAGAAAAAGAATAAATAGAGATGCTGGAAAAAAGAGGAAAAACAAAATTAAATTATTTTATCTTTTGTAACGAAATGTATCTATTTTATATGATGTATTAGTGAGTCCTATCGCCTTATCCTAACACCTTAAAAGTCCAGAGGTTTGTCACCTCTCCTACCACCTCCAATGTTTTGAATGATATAAGAAGGTTTAGCTATCTGTGGCTGCTTCAAAACCATTGTTAATAGAATTAGGATGTACTGAGAGCTAAATTGTTAAAGCCCAGCTTCGGGCAAAAATGAAGTTAAAATAATGCATTGTGCATCAATTACCTTACTGCTTCACCTTGATTCCAAATAACTCTTCCTAAGGCATCCTACTGTGTAATGTACCAAAGTGACAGTTTCCTCCTATGTGCCAAGCTAATTTCCTGCCCTGGGTACCGGGCATTTTCCCTCCTTATCTTCTTGGGCACTGATTCCCTCATACTCCCATGTTTTCTCATGCCTCTGGAGGACCCCAACATTAAAAGTGTCACCTACACCAATAGGAGGTGTCCACATTAGGCAGTAAGTGATGTGGACATGCACAGAAAGACTTATGGAGGTTAACAGAAGAAGGATGGCTCAGGCTGGCAATGTTATGTAACTGCGGCTTCAGGTAAGTAAAATGGACATTTGGATAGCCTTATATTTTTTGGTCTTTATACCAGTAGTTAGGGGGCTTTAAAGTGGTTGTAAACCCACTTTGATAACATGCACCTACAGGTAAGCCTAGATTAAGGCTTACCTGTAGGTGCATGAAATATCTCCTTAACCTACACGGTTAAGGAGATATTTGCAGATAACACTGCACCGATGTCTACGGCGCATGCGCGCTGTAGACAACAGCGCAGGCGCACTAGTGGGCCGACTTATTGTTGGTTTTCTGAATGGCATCCGAGCCCGAGTGCGCATGCGTGTGACGTCATCGCCGCTCCGGTCGATGATACACTGACGGTCGCCGATGCACTCCGGTCGCCGATACACTCCGGTCGCCGATACTCCGCTGCCGATACACTGACGGCAGTGACGGGGACATTGAGGCAAGAGGGAACGAGGAGAAGTTCGGGGGCTTCGATCTCAGGTAAGTCATTCATAATGAGCTAGTATGCTATGCATACTAGCTCATTTTGCCTTTCTTTTGCAGGGTTTTAAAAAAAAATCTAGGCTTTACTTCATCTTTAATGGACGTTAGTCCATACTAATTTGAATATAGTATACAATTTGTATCAAGTGGATGTTACTTTGTTGTACAGTTTTTGTCTTTCTTGAAAAAGGATCCATTGTGATCTTAAACGGTTGCCTTTAAAGTGACATATAGTTACATAGACCTACTCTAACAATATCATTATTACGTAAAATAAGACTGAGCGCTGCAACTCCATTGTTGTTTTCTACTATGTATTTGCAGGCGTGTGCAAGTTCCTGTGGTCATTTCCCTATGCACATGTGCAGTGATACACACTCTCGTGCGCTCTCTCGCTCTACAATGTATATATTTTATTTTTGTTTTCAGGTTATGCAATATCCATCTGAGGGAAGCCAAATCTTGAACCTTTTTAGCAATATGAAGGAAGCAACTACCAAGGTAGCAGAAATTTGGATATTTTCACTCTCCAGTCAGCCAATTGATCATGAGGATAGTGCCATTAATACCAGCCAGAAGATCAAATCCACAGGTTGGTATACATTTTCATTTTAGTAAACAGCTATTGGTGACTTATTTAATCTATAATTTGGTTACTTGACAAAACGCCAACATGCTTGGCTATGTGGGTTCTTTAACAAACAACAATGCTTTTAGTTTTTTTTCAAATAACAAATGATGATCATGGATATCTTTTCCTCTCTCTTTTAAATTGGCCAGTAATCTGTGCACTGATGGTCTTTTATCATCCAAATGAGCGTAGTTTTAAATGTTTCATGCTGATTTTAATTTATATTATTCTTTATCTGAATCATACAGAACAGGACATCTGTATCTTACTGTCTATACAAATCCTTATAGATATAGCCGGCAACGCGACAGCTTCTTCGTGTAAACACTTTATTGGTGCATTATAGATACAGTCTTAAAATCGAACGTGTTTTGGCCGAAGCCTTCCTCATAGCATACAAATATGTAAAATAAAATCCAATATATATATAGTGATGCAGCCCACCTGAACCCAGGAGGCGGTATTAACGGAATTAATTAAAATAATTAATATCAGTTGGAGATGGGAAACATGGAAGTCAATAATCCGCTAACACAGATATAAATGACTAAGATATAAGAATATCATATACAATAATCAATATCTCATACTGTATGTAAAGTCATTGGCAAGAGTCTCAACATATATATGCCATCGAGAAAATCAAGCAACATGAAATTAACAACAATAAAAAATGATTTAAAAAATAAATTGACATCCCTTCTGTTATTTAAGCCATGGGGGACCCTGGTGTAAAGCATGTGCGTCCACCACGCCTCTCTTTGAAGCAGAATGTGATAAGTGTCATCCCCTCCTCTTACTCGTCTCTTTATCTGTTCAAGAAAGAAGAAGAAGAATTAAGGCTACAGCTATGCACTTTAAAGTGTTTAGAGATAGTAATTATTAAATATGTTCTTTGCCTTTAAATTATTAGTATTGTTTGTACAGGACACCGGGAATGTGTCCTGAATGGCAGGTACATTTCCGCGTTATTTGAGGTGTGGTCCCTTTAAGGGGGACAGTTGCAGAGACATTGCGGTACTCAAGGGTTCTTGGGTTAAGTTTGGCTGAAGAGGACTGACTTTGATTACTCTCTGGATTGCTAAATTTTTATTAGGGACCTGGGATTTCAGAGGTTCAAATAGACTTGGGTAGGAACAGCCTCCAAACCCTAACTACCAGGACTTTGGTCCCAAAGGAGTTAAGTGCCAGGTGAGGGAAGCTTGAAAGGCAGCAGAGGGAAATCGGCAACTATGTCAAGAAAGTGAGTGGAAGAAAGACTCACAAGCTGTGTGGCAAGTATGAGCTATCGGACAAGCTGAGGCACGGGCTGCTAATTCCCCTCTGTGGCCTGCCTGGCACCCTTATTATGGAGGAGCCTAACCACTGTATGGGACTGAAGATTAGCGGTGAGCTTGTTTAGTTTGTGATACTGGTATTTGGACTGTTAATTGATTTTGGCTGAAGTAAGCTGTCTTTTTGTTTAACCGTGATTCAAATAAATAAACTGTTTTGCTTTCACCAAACTGGCTGCAGTCAATCCAGAGATACCCCAGATTACAGTTGGTGACGGATGCAGGGCAGAGTGTAGCCGCAAAAGCCGATTGAAAGCAGACGTTGACATTTAAAGGGTCAGTACCAGGTCCCACGTTTGCATGATGAGGGCTGCTCTCCAAGACTTAGACTGGGAGGAAATATTGGCAATTTGGCATCAATGAACACAGAACAGAAATGGGAATTCTTCAAAAAGACTGTATGCAAACTCACTGCAAAGTATAGTTCCATAGGCAATAAGTTTAAAAGGCTAAAAATAAAACCTTTGTGGCTCATGGCCAAAGTTAAAAAAAATATATAAATAATAAGAAAATAACTTTTAAAAAATATAAAAATGAAGAAAAACTATTATCGTTTAAATGTTACAAAGAATATAACAGTATATAATATAATAATATGTAAAAAGGAATTCAAGGATGCAAAAATTCAAAATGAACGACAGATTTGCAAAAGATAGGACAAACCACCAGAAATTTGTGAAAAGGTCAGGTCTGAGCTAGGGATGAGCCGAACACCCCCCAGTTCGGGTTCGCACAAGAACTTGCGAACAGGCAATAAATTTGTTCGAACATCCGAACACCGCTAAAGTCTATGGAACTTGAACATGAAAAATCTAAAGTGCTAATTTTAAAGGCTTATATGCAAGTTATTGTCATAAAAAGTGTTTGGGGACCCGGGTCCTGCCCCAGGGGACATGTATCAATGCAATTTTTTTTTTTTTAAAACTGCAGTTTTTTCGGGAGCAGTGATTTTAATAATGCTTAAAGTGAAACCATAAAAGTGAAATATTCCTTTAAATTTCGTACCTAGGGAGTGTGTGTAGTATGCCTGTAAAGTAGCGCTTGTTCCCTGTGCTAAGAACTGTCCCTGCACAAAGTGTCATTTCTGAAGGAAAAAAAGTAATTTAAAAGCATTTGCGGCTATAATGAATTGTCGGCTCCCTGCAAAACAGAGAAAAGTCATTAATAAAAAAAAACTTTGGTCATTGGCTATTCCCCTGCAAGCGGGGAAAGCTGGGGCTTACCCTATGATGTGACGGGTGACCCCACGCCCTCGTACGTCATGGGGGTTTCGTGTGGAGTGGAGACTGGAGGAGACTGCAGCGCTGGACATCGGATCACCGCGGGACAAAGAGAACAACGCTGGACAGACTGGATTACATTGCTGGAATGGGTTTTTTATTTTTAATAAAGGACTTTCCTAACTGTGTCTGAGTTTTTTTTAAAAATTTTTACACTTTCTTTGTGAAATGGTAGGGGTACAATGTACCCGTTACCAATTCACATAGGGGGGGCTGGAATCTGGGGGTCCCCTTTGTTAAGGGGGGCTTCCAGATTCCGATAAGCCCCCCGCCCACAGACCCCCACAACCACCATGCAAGGGTTGTGGGGATGAGGCCCTTGTCCCCATCAACATGGTGCTTTGGGGTCCAGACCCCAAAGCATCCTCCCCATGTTGAGGGCATGTGGCCTGGTACGGTTCAGGAGGGGGGGCGCTCTCTTGTCCCCCCCTTTTTTCCTGCGGCCTGCCAGGTTGCGTGCTCGGATAAAGGGTCTAGTATGGATTTTTGCGGGAAACTCCATGCCATTTTTTTTTTAAATTTGCCGTGGAGTTCCCCTTAAAATCCATACCAGACCTGATAGGTCTGGTATGGATATTTGGGGGGAACCCCACGTAATTTTTTTTAAATTTGACGCAGGGTTCCCCTTAATATCCATACCAGACCTGAAGGGCCTGGTAACTGAATTTGGGGGGACCCCCACGCAGTTTTTTTTTTATCAATGACTTTCAATGACTGTTCTCTGTATTGCCGGGAGCCGACAATTCATTATAGCCGCGAGTGCTTTTAAATGACTTTTTTCCTTCAGAAACTACACTTTGTGCAGGGACAGTTCTAAACACGGGAAACACGTGCTGCCTTACAGGCATACTATACACACCCCCCAGGTACGAAATTTAAAGGAATATTTCACTTTTATTTCACTTTAAGCATTATTAAATCATCTGGTCCCGAAAACTGCAGTTTTTAAAACTTCTTTTGCATGGATACGTGTCCCCTGGGGCAGGACCCGGGTCCCCAAACACTTTTTATGACAATAACTTGCATATAGGCGTTTAAAATTAGCACTTTAGATTTCTCCCATAGACTTTTACAGGGTGTTCCGCGGCTTTTCGAATTTGCAGCGAACGCCCCAAATTGTTCGCTGTTCGGCGAACAGGCAATGTTCGAGTTGAACATGAGTTTGACTCGAACTTGAAGCTCATCCCTAGTCTGAGCATGTAGGCCCTTTGCAAAATAATCCCGAGTGGGTGACTGGGGACAGAGAAGGGAAATGTATTAAATACTTTCTTTAGCTCTGTGTATACAAAGGAGCGTGGAGGACTTCAGGTCCATAATGGGGATGGTATTGTCACAGCCCCAAATGATCCACAGTGGCTCAAAAGTGATATGGTCCAGAAATATTTAGACAGAATAAAGGTGGATAAAGCACTTGTACCTGATGGCATCCACCCACAGATCCTAAAAGAATTGAGCTCTGTCATTTCAAAGCCATTGTTTCTAATTTGTAGGGACTCTGTAATGACTGGAATGGTACCACTGGATTGGCATAGGGCCAATGTGGTGCCCATGTTTAAAAAGGAATCGGCGTCTTTACCAAGTAACTATAGACCTGTTAGTTTAACTTCTATAGTAGGGAAGATACTGGAGAGTTTACTAAAAGACCACTTTGTGAGTTCTTGCTGGGGGAAAAAAATATTTTAAGCAAAAATAACTGATTTCTTTTTATGAGGAGGTAAGTAAAACCTTGGACAGAAGGGTGTCGGTGGACGTGGTATACTTGGATTTTGCAAAAGCGTTCGATACGGTTCCCCAGACATGGCTAATGTGTAAGGTAAAGTCTACAGGCTTGGAAAGATCAGTTTGTAAATGGATAGAAAATTGGCTAAAAGACCCAATTCAGAGAGTAGTGGTTATTGATTCATACGCTGAATGGTCTAAGGTTATCAGTCGTGTACCCCAAGGTTCAGTGTTGAGACCCTTACTTTTTAATATCTGTATAAATGATATAGGGTCTGGGATTAAACGTACCATTTCAGTGTTTGCAGATAACACCAAGCTATGCAGTAGAATAACATCTGCAGGATGTCTCCCAACTTGCAAGCCGACCTCAATGCACTGTTTAATTGGGTAACTATGTGGCAAATGATGTTTAATTTTGATAAATTTAAAGTTATGCACTTGGGGGATAAGAATATGCATACATCATACATACTAAGGGGAGAACAACTGGGGGAATCCATATTGGAGAAGGATCTGGGGGCTTTGGTAGATCATAAGCTTAATAATGGCATGCAATGCCAAGCTGCGGTTTCCTTTCTTGTATTAAGAGAGGCATGGACTCCAGAGAGAGAGAGAGAGAGATGTAATTTTTACCCTTTACAAATCATTAGTAAACCTCATTTGGAATATGCATTTCAGTTTTGGGCACCGGTTCTCAAAAAGGATCTTGGGGAACTGGAGAAAGTGCAGAGAAGGGCAACCAAACTGATAAGAAGCATGGAGGAGCTCAGCTATGAGTAAAGATTAAAGGAACTGGATGTATTCTCTCCTAAGAAGAGGAGATTAAGGGGGGATATGATCAACATGTACAAATACATAAGGGGTCCATATAGTGAACTTGGTGTTGCGTTAATCAAAGGTCATCACAGAGGACAAGTGGGCACTCTTTACATCTGGAGGAAAAGAGGTTTCGTCTCTAAATACGGAAAGGTTTCTTCACAGTAAGAGCTGTGAAAATGTGGAATTAGACTCCCTCCATAGCTGGTTCTGGCCAGCTCAGTAGATTGCCTTAAAAAAAAGCCTGGATTCTTTCCTAAATGTACATAATATAACTGGGTACTAACATCGGTAAAGTTGATCCAGAGAAAATCTGATTGACTCTCAGGGGATCAGGAAGAAATCCTGCTGTAGCAAATTGGATCATGCTTTACTGGGGTTTTCCGCCTTCCTTTGGATTAACTGTGGATATGGGATTGCATGTTTTTATTTATTTTTTATATTGGTTGAACTAGATGGACTTGTGTATTTTTTTTCAACCTGACTAACTATGTAACTATGTCCTAAGTCAGGACAGCACAAACTCTGGAAAACTCAGAAGGCGACATTGAGGAGGTTATGAAAGCCCTGGCTCACAGCACGATAGCCCAGCAGCAGGCCGCTGCAGAGACTAAACATCACCATGAGATGGCAATGGCCCAGCAACAGGAAACTACTCACTTGCTGGTCACCCACTTCACAGTCCAGCAACAAACCAGCCTTACAGGAAGCAGTGCAGCCTCTCCCACAGGGATGGGAACAAATGGTTGTTGCCCCTTGCAACCAGGTAGCTGTGAGTGTCAGCCATTACCTGCAAAAGTTGGTGCCTAGTGATGATGTGGAGGCATTTATGTCTACTTTTGAGAGAACAGCAGAAAGAGAGGGGTGGCCCCAAGACCAATGGGCTGAAATTATTGCTCCTTTCCTCACTGGGAATCCCCAGAAGGCATATTTTGATCTATTCTCTGCTGATGCTGATTACAAATGGCTTAAGGCAGGCCTTGGGGTGACTACTGCTATATGGGCCCAAATGGTACACAACTGATACCACCCGGACTGTCCGCCAAGGGCTCATATGCATGCCCTGAGTCAGTTGGTCAAGAAATGGCTGCAGCTCGAGGTGTTGACGGGTCCCCAGATGGTGTGGTAGGTTGTTGGCAGTGACCTCAAGTACCGGTCTAATTGACATTCAGCGTTGGGTGAGTCATGGGGACCCCAAGACAGCAGATGAACTAGTGGATATGGTTGAGATATACGCTGTGGTGGAGGATCTACTGGGACCTGTCAAACCTCGAACCCTTGCCAGTGAGGAGAGCCAAGCCATCTATAAACCAGGGAGTCGGCACTTCGGAGAGTTAAGGAGCGATTACCCCAGTGTCCCCGAGTTTTGCTCTGGCACAAAAGAATGAGAATGTGTTGTGCTGAGGGTGTCACTCCCAGGGCCATATCCAGACCCACTGTCCCCTGCAGGAGGAACCCATGGAGTGTGGCGCTCTATGAAGGATGTCCTTTTATACTCAAAAGGTATGTTTTGCCCACCTGGACCTGACTGAGGGGAAGTTTAAATGTGACCTTTGGTAATGGTAGTATGGTAACACTTGTGTGTACCAGCGTAGGTGGAGCTGGTAGCGGGAACCCAGAGGGTGGTGTGCATACACAGGGACACCAAGGAATACCCACTGGTATCAGTGTCAATCACCACGGCCTTTGGTACAATTGTCCAGGAGGTTGGGGTGATACCTGACCTCATCCATGATGTTATTATAGCAAGGGACTTCCCTTTATTTGTTGAGCTTTGGGACTACATGATCCAGGGACTACTGGGACAGCTGGACTGCTCTGTTCCCTTTTAAGGGACTGGTCACCAACACTTTAGAGGACAATGATAGAGTTGCATCTGGGGCAGATGGTCCACCAGCTAATGGGGGCCCTGAGGGTGGAACCCACTATTATGCAGGTCATGGCTGGGGAGAATATAGAGGAAGCCTCCCCTCTGCAGGTTATGTCCAAAGAGGACAAGGGAGAAAGCTCCTCTAGTCTTGCCCACCCTGATCTCAAAGGGTGAATTTGATTTTGCCAAAGAGTGGGATCCCACATTGATAAATGCCTGGCAACAGGTTACCATTGTTAATGGGGTGTTACAAGTACCTGGAGCCGAAAAAAGGTTTCCCTGCTTTGTGGTCAGTTTTGAGCTGCTATACTGGGTAGCCGACCGGTTACTGGTTCCCCAGCCTTTCAAGCTCACGGTGCTTGACCTAGCCCACAATGACGCATTGGGGGGGCACCTGGGGGCTGACAAGACCTCGGCAGGAATAACAGACCAGTTCTGCTGGCTGGGAGTGACAGCAGAGATGAGATGTTATTGCAGTCCATGTCCCACCTGCCAGCTGATCACGTCAATGCCCCACTTGAGGAACCCATTGGTGCCGTTGACCATTATCGAAGTACCATTTGAGTGCATTGCAATGGATTTGGTGGACCCTTTTGTGAAATAAGTTCGGGGCCACCAATACAGTCTTGTAGTATTTGATTATTGCACCAGGTATCTCTAGTTAGTTTCCCTAAGGCAGACTACTTCAAAAGCAATTGCCAGGGAATTGCAGCCTTGGAAAATTTGCCTCTTAAAATTGTGTTTTTATCGTTCCAGTGTGCACTTGTTTACAGATTACATTAAATGAAATCATGTTATGGTAACTGGTACCCAGATATTCTCATATATGAACATTAGTATTATGCTCCCCAGGGTATGAGATTACCAAGTCCAAAAAATCATAATTTCTAGTCAGGGCTTCTATAAACTGTACCATATACTGGTAATGTCTTGTAAAATAAGTGTATACATTTCTGCCCTTGCACTGTTCCAGCAGTGTCATTATGCTATTCAATTTCAGGATAGTTAAAATCTCCTATTATTACCACTGTCCCAGCCCTTGCAGCCCTTTGCATCTGTTCAAGGAGCCTTTACCTCATTAACACAAGGGGGGGGGGGTGTAACAAACGCCATATGCAGCTCCACACATAGTTCCATCACTCTCCATCAGCAAGCTCATCTTTCACACTTTGTGTTCACTTCTCACATAGAGATGGGCACCACCTTTTCATTTTACCTTGTCTCTCCAAAAGCTTGGAATATTAATAGCCTAATCATATTAAGAATGCGAAAAATGAAGCCAAGATTTAGAAATGTCAATTAAATCATAGTTCTCTTCATTTACCAAAGCTTCAAACTCTCGTATTTGATTGGCAGACTTCTGTCATTGGTGAACAAACACTTTAATCTATTGTTGCATTTTTCACAAATAGTGCTGCAATTGCCAATGGTTGTTTGTAGGGGATCCCCTTATCATGTACCATGCCCTCCACCCTATATTCCCCCATTCCACTCTCCATTCATGTGTGACCTCTGCCTGACTTGTCTGCACCTTTAGATTCAAATTCTGCCTCCCCTCTGACTGCTTGCTCAAAAAACTGAATCATGACAGTTGGAGATGGGATTATACTTGGGCAGGCTTCATGGTTTCTTGTTTGGCCAGTGTCAGACCCCCTGACGGCAGCTGCATAACCTGCTTATTGTATGTTTTTTTTTTTACAGTCCTGTGTCCCTCAAAGTACTCAAAGATTTTATGTTAAGTACACCAATCTTATAAATCTACCAACTGTAAAATTAATGTTAAAATGTGTTTTGTTTGCCTTAGATAACTATTCTGAGGAGGAGTATGAAAGTTTCTCTTCAGAACAAGAAGCCAGTGATGATGCTGTTCAAGGCCAGGTGAGTAAACATTTGAATCACTGTAATGTGTTTGTCATAGACGGTAAAACCCTGCGGGGTTAATCTAAATGTCAATACCACCAAATGTGTGCAGTGCTATTTACACCTGTGTATTAAAGTGCTCAGGTAAAATCAGCATACATTCAAAAAATCTGTAAAATTCATGTTTTTCAAAAAGTGCTCAGTTCAAGGGTTCTGTGCTTCAAACTGTCCCCACCCACCAGAAAGGTAAGTTTGCAGTGCTTTGTTTGTATACATTCAAACATCTCCTCCTTTGACTGTCCCCATGTATCCTTTATCAACAATACTCCATTAGTGTTCCATCATATGCATACATGTAGAGGGAAATCTATGTCAAACTACATTCCATAGTGTGATTCTGTTTATTAAAAAGTAATTTAAAACATACAATTTGCTACTCACATATTCAGTATGCTTGCATTACACGAGCTACATGCGCATGTACTCCAACAAACATTTTGTGATGCCAGCAAGCCCTGTCCAATGCATTTCATCACTCTGACATCAGAAGCTGCGCCATGATGGTGCACTCTGTCCATTGCATAGGGTTCAATGAGCTGGCAATCAGTGCGATATACATAAATTATATCTCTTGCTTAACACTTCTTGTAAAATTATCCTATGTGTGTACGATTAGCAATATAAAAGATCAATCAAAAAGTGCAAGAATTATCGCGCCCAATATAAATGAAGAAGAATAAAGTAATTCTAATGTAAATAATTAAAAATTGCAAAACTCATAACCGTAAATGAAATGAACATCCACAATGGTGTCTTGGTCCACAACCACCCTAAGCATAAGCTCAAGGTGATGTAGGAATCAAAAGATCACTGATTGATAAGTGATAACCATAAAGTCACAATAGAGTAATATGCAATACTGTGATAAAAAAAAGTCCCTTAAAAAACGTAATCTTTAAACACCAAAAAAAAAAAGAAAAAAAAAAAAAAAGGGGGTGGTTAAAAGACAAAAAATTGTCCAATAAGGTTAATGCTTCACAGAGGAGAGATGAAGAACTCTTTAAAGATGTTGAAACAGAAGAAGTGTCCCAGAAAAGTCCACATAGGCCAAAAGGAAATCACATCCACCACGGTGAGAATGGTTAGAAGATGGTTACTTTACCAGAAGTGTTGGACCTCCTCTGTGGCAAGGTCTAGAGAGCCTGCAGATATCACCCTCTGCGGGGTACAGATGTTGGTTCCAGAGATCCCAGAAATCCAAAAAGGTGTCACCAAACCGCAATCCTGGTGCTAACTCCTAGCACACACTGTGTTTTTTCATCCACTGAAAACGCGGTCACTTCCGCTGATACAAAGCAAGCCTCCAAGGTTGGATGCAGGCACATAAAGGAAAGAGAAAGGGACTCAGGTAGTGTATTACCTCCAGATAAATTTATTCCAGACTTGCGAGGCATACAAAATTTTTTTTTTTAAATTGCCGGCATAAAATAGTAATGGCGTTCGCCCGTGCTAGCGGGGTCACGTGGTTGTGACGTCAGTGCGGTGCACCGCCCTGACTAGTTTCGTTTCCTGTAAACGTTATCAAAGGGCACGGGCGATGCACTGAAACATCACTCTATATATACATATGAGGCGCATCCACGCCTCGTTTTCGTATCAGCACCATTAACGGTGAAATCATGAAGCGCATTCACGCCTCGTTATCATAACAGCTGCCATGACAATGAAGTGACGGCAAGCATCCCATACGAATTCACCACTGCAAACATAGCAGCAGCGAAAAACACGCCGCCCACGCAAACGTAGGCGACGCCTGTACATACAGCTAAAACTGGAAGTCCCTTTGTACATACATCCTAAGAATCAACATTGCATGGCACAACTTCAATATGTTTGCGCTAATGTTAGACGCCCCATTGATCAGGGAAAAAAGAAGCAGCCTTAAGCAGCTATCTGCATTCATCTTAGCAAACATAGAAGTGACCCTAAAAAAATTAATTAATTAACAAAATACAATAAAATGCATATATGTGAAAAATAAATTTTACAAACAAAAATGCAATAAAAACATATCAACACACATATGATCTGCATGCCGTTACTCGGACTAGTAAGATGTGTGATAATATGAAATCATTATTCATATGACAGGTAGCAATGAATATTTGAAATAATTATATGGAATATTACCCATAGGGAATAGCCACAAGAACAGCTTAAAGGGGTACCCCAATGACGGGTACAAACCACAAAACTAAAAAAAGTATATAATTAATTGGACTGGATATATTAATACTAGTATAATAATATATACCAAAATCCAAAAATAAATTAAACTGGAAATGTTAATAGATACTAATGATATAATGAATGCCCAAATCCACTTCTGAAGTAAATTAATTGAACTAAAAATATAATTATTCAATACAATGATGTATGACCCGATGCCCCCTTATAAATAAAAGCAACCAATTAAAAAAAGGGGTACTAAGGTACTTGAAATAATCAAGAGTTGTCTATAAAAGCATTAATTTCGATGTCAACATTCAATCCAAGAGGTCTAAGGCATTTTACCCTATATATCCAACTCATTTCGAGTTTGGGTATTGCTCTCCTCTTAGGGCCCCCCCTCCAATGGCTCTTCAACTTATCTATAGCCACGAAGGATGTCCCTCTAGGGTCCCTATTATAGGCTTCCCTGTAGTGTCTGGAAACAGAATGTCCCTTAAACCCTCTTCTAATGTTTCCAATATGTTCGTTAAGCCTGACATGAAAGGCCCGAACGGTCCTTCCTATATACTGTAACCCACATGGGCAGGTAAGGAGGTACACTACATGAGTAGTAGAGCACGTGATAAAGGTTTTAATATTGAACTCCTGGGAGGTACTATTGGAAACAAAATTGAGGGTTTTCCGTTCCTTATTGCAATTAATACTGCAAACAGGGCATCGTTTACATTTATGGTAGCCCACCAGATTTTGGAAAAACATAGGTTTATTAACAGGAGGGTCACATACATTTGGAGCCAATGAGTCTCTCAAAGAGGGTACACCCCTAAAGACCACCTGCGGACGGTCAGGTAATATAGGTCCCAACACCACATCATCCTTAATAATGTGCCAATGTTTATAGATCAGTTTCTTCACCAAATAATGCTGATTAGAAAAACCTGTGATAAATGGCACAATAAAGGAATTCTTATCTCCATTGGCCACTTTATCGCTCAAAAGTTGTTCCCTATCAAGTTGTTCCACTTCCAGGGACCTATGCTCAAGATCACTAGCAGAATATCCCTTTTCAAGGAATCGCCTAGTCAGGATATCGGCCTGTTCTCGATAATCACTAAGTTTCGTGCAATTGCGCCTTAAGCGCACATATTGGCTTTTGGGGACAGCATTAAGCCATGAATGATGATGGCAGCTGTCTTGGGGTATAAAAGCGTTCCTATCCGTGGTTTTAAAGTACGTGGAGGTAATAAAACGTCCCTCCTCCACTTTAATCTGGAGGTCCAAAAAATGTATTGAATTTTGGTCTGCTTCATATTTAAATTCAATACCCCTCTCATTCATGTTAAGGGACTCCATGAAGGAATCAAGAGACTCTTTAGATCCCCTCCATAGGAGGAGGACGTCATCAATGTATCTAGCCCAAAGGGCCAGTTGGGGCCTATCGACAGCATAGATGACGTCCTCCTCCCACTTCCCCATAAAGAGGTTGGCCAGGCTTGGGGCAAATTTAGCCCCCATAGCCACCCCCCTATGCTGTAAGAAAAACTTGTTGCTAAACCAAAAAAAATTGTGAGTGGTTGCAAACTTTAAAAGTTCCAAAATGAACTTCCTATGTTTCTGTGGTAATCCTGAATCCCTATCCAAAAAATGTTTAACAGAGGAGATTCCCCATTCATGGGGTATGACTGAATATAAGGATGTCACGTCAGCGGTGACCATCCATAAATCATCCTCATACGATGTTTCACCCAACAGATTAATAACCTGTTTGCTGTCCCTAAGGTACGCAGGCAATGCCTTGACCAAGGACTGTAGATACCCGTCGATATACTTGCCTGCTCTAGAAGTAATCGAGTCGATTCCACTTATGATGGGACGACCGATAAAAGATCAATAAAATATATGTAGCACACAGATCCGTTACCCTGCTTCCCTCCACTTGCAGAGTGGGACACACCATGCCACATGCCCAGTATCCTCCATCTTGTAGAGGGTGAGTGGTGTTAACCGTTTTGGGTTCTGCAGCGAGTTACCTCTTTCCATTGGAGTGTAGGGAAAAGTCTATTTTTCTCTTGAGGAAAGCCAATGTCCAGACAATGTTAAACCCAATAAAAGAGTTTATTTTTTCCTTTGCTTGCAACTCGATAGGAAAGTTAGAGAGAGAGCGTTGAACAGGAATACAGGTTCAGGCACGCGGCACTTAATTACTACTTGTCGCCACTCTGGCCTGAGTGGGTTTTGCTCACCAGGATAGTTCCCTCTCACGGTTCTAGCAGCTAGAGTGAAGCACGGAACATTCACTTGAGATTTGTTTCTCTTAGAGACACGTTCAGGAGATCCTCTGCCACAGGATCTTTTAGCTCATAAGTCCCGAACTTGTCAGCGCTTGTAACTTTAGAGACCATAGGTGTCAATGGGACACATTACAAGGGCTTTTGGTGGATCACGGAATCCTTCCCTCTGACAAATAACCAGGCCTCTCCCGAGAGAGTGACATCCTTCACCGATCCCCTTAGAAAGGTCCTCCCCTGGTTGCCTCTCCTTCAGAGTGGGTCACCCTCCCAAGGGCACCCTGGTATTCTGCTGTTTGGTTGTAGGCCTCAGTTAAAGGTACTTGGCCTACCTGGAACGATACAGCCTCGGGCTAAAGGTGCCCGGGACCCAACACATTCGCACGCACCCCTGGCCATGAGGGCCACCGAAGGTGGGGTACGTGCCGAGGACGAAGACCCCGCGCCAATGGCGTCTGCCCCTTAAGTACCCTCTCCCCACATGCACAGCAGGTAGACCACGCCCACTGCACGGCTGCCGAGAGAGGACACCCAATAACGCTGCAACGCCACCTGCGGTTTGACCCGAGACCTGGGCAACAGCGCCACCTACAGGTCAAAGGGAACTATACGACCAGGCAACATCACAGCAGAGCAGAGTCCAATTTAGGACGAAGTCTGCTGTTAGAAGGGAACTCCAGCATTCAAAGGATTAAAGGTATATTTATATGGGAGGGAGATATAGAATAACTTCTGAGCCGGGATCCACATTCTCACTTAGAGGGACTCCAACTTTTTACATGTTACTTCCTTAGAGTGGAACTCGACCTATATTCCATAACAAAGGAATTGATATTAGAACTTAAATCCATCCCCTTAAAGGGGAACTCCATATTTTCTAAATAGTAAAATATACTATGCCAAATTAGAGGGAACTCCAGCCCCAGATTATGGGTAAAACTTATGTTATACTTCAGAGTGAAATTCAGATAGCTAGATAACCCATTAGTATAAAGGAGAACTCCGGTGGCCAAGAAGAAAATTTTATATTTTCAGATGTTAATAATGCCGAAGAATGAATACAAATGTTAAGAGAGGCCTTTGATTCTATACATATAGCAATCTTAAAGGGGAAGTCAACTGCATTACTTAATGAAAATAATAATCTTAACCACTTCAGCCCCGGACCATTTTGGCTGGTTAAAGACCAGGCCACTTTTTGCGATTCAGCACTGCGTCGCTTTAACTGACAATTGCGCGGTCGTGCGACGTGGCTCTCAAACAAAATTGACGTCCTTTTTTACCCACAAATATAGCTTTCTTTTGGTGGTATTTGATCACCTCTGCAGTTTTTATTTTTTGCGCTCTAAACAAAAATAGAGCGACAATTTTGAAAAAAATTCAATATTTTTTACTTTTTGCTATAATAAATTTCCTCAAAAAATATATAAAAAAACATACCGTATATACTCGAGTATGAGCCAAATTTTTAAGCACATTTTTTTGTGCTGAAAATGCTCCCCTCGGCTTATACTCGAGTCACCTTTTTGCGCCTGATCTCCCGGAATTTGGGGACCCGGTACAGGCCGGCCGTAGGTCCCCTGGACTTCAAACTTGGCACACATGTAGCCCCAGTTCTCCTTTACAAGTGTGCAAAGTTTGCTGTCTGTAGGACCTACGGCCAGGGAGCACCGATTGAGGCATGCACATGGACACAGTGAGGCAAACTGAGGCACAGTGAGGCATGCAGATGGACACCCTAGGCTTATACTCGAGTCAATAAGTTTTTCCAGTTTTTTGGGGAAAAATTAGGTGCCTCGGCTTATATTCGGGTCGGCTTATACTCCAGTATATACGGTATTTTTTCCTCAGTTTAGGCCGATACGTATTCTTCTACATATTCTTAGTAAAAAAAATTGCAATCAGCGTTTCATTGGTTTGCGCAAAAGTTATAGCGTTTACAAAATAGGGGATAGTTTTATGGCATTTTTATTCATTTTTTTTTTTATACTAGTAATGGTTGCGATCAGTGATTTTTTTCGTGTCTGCGACATTATGGCGGACACATCGGACACTTTTGACACATTTTTGGGACCATTGTCATTTTCACAGCGAACAGTGCTATAAAAATGCACTGATTACTGTGAAAATGGCAGTGAAGGGGTTAACCACTAGGTGGCACTGTAGGGGTTAAGTGTTCCCTGCATAGTGTTTCTTACTGTAGGGGGGATGGGCTCTGAGTACACGGAGCCGAGATCAGTGTCATTGTCACTAGGCAGAGCCGGGAGATGCTTGTTTACACAAGCATCTCCACGCTCTATACCTCCGTGAGACGGTCCGACTTACGGGGATGGCGGCAGGGTCGCGAGCGCGCTGGCGCATGCGACCACACGGACAGGCACTTAAAGGGGACGTACAGGTACGTGCCATTCTGCCGACGTAAATGTACAGGAGGCGGTCGGCAAGTGGTTAAAGAAGAACTCCAATACTTTTATAAATCTTATATAAAGTAATTTACATCTATATCAACATTGAGCCCTCCCGGGACCCATATTTCTAAAATATCATTCCTTTGGGATCTCTACTGTGATGTTCTCTAAAATGCCTGGATAGGTTGAGTCCTCGCAATTCTTTTTTTATGTTCGCTATATGCTAACCTGTTCTTTTAGAGAGACGCCATGTAGTTCTTTCTACATACTGCTTTTTGCAAGCGCGTGCTATGAGGTAGCTGACATAAGTACTGTCACATGTAATGAATTCCCTTATATTATGTATTTTTGATGCTTCTGTGATGCTTCAATGGTGCTTTTTTTAGGCTTTATTGAAGCTTGCAGATGACCAGTGTGTGTGTTTATATCACATACCTGCAATTTCTCCAAAGCAAAGCTAAAGCTGAATAAAAGCCTCTCAAAAGCTTCAGGTGCTTCAAGTGAGCTTTGCCATAGACTTCTATGGAGGATTTGAAGATGATTTGAAGCACCACTAAAGTGTCCTGAGGTATAATTTTTGAAGCAAAGCAAACGCAAGGTGTAAACAGGACTGTAAGCTAACCATTGTATTTAGTGACAGGTGTTTTGACTGGCATTCAGAGAGTTTTAAAAAAGCGTGTCAGAAGCCATGTTTTTAAGCAAGTGTAAACGAGCCCTTAAGGCTTCCTCTGTGCCCTCTCATACCACCATTATGTGTTTTATAAATCTATTATAACGTTTTAGCTGGGGCCATTATTTTCCATAGATGTTCTCCTCCTCCTATTTGCTCATAATGAGGTTTGCAACACTGGCATCCCATGGCTCCCTCTCGTCTACACATAATATTTTTTAACGTACCAACAATGATTGCTTTTCATAGCCATATTTAAGCCTTCTAGGATCAAGTTAATCTGTTCATGTTTAAGGTCCGATTGCTGGTGCAGGGCCCACTCTAATGCTTTTATGCTATCTTAATGCCCTGTACACACAATCGTATTGCAGTAACACATGTTTTGCTATACACATGTTTATTTCCTTTGTGTGTATTGGAACAAAACAAAAAAAGGGAAGAAAAAAAGCAAATTGGACATAATGTCACACAAAACTCCAAAAATGGGCTGGTCAAAATTCTTGGCACCCATAACTTAATATTTGGTTGCACACCCTTTGGAAAAAATAACTGAAATCAGTTGCTTCCTATACCTGTCTGTACACATCGCTCCTGTACCTATGCCTATAAGACCATCTCAAATGTGAGTGTTCCATTGGTACTTTTTACTATTAAAACCTTTCCAAACGGTATCACGCTATGTGAGATTTTTTTCTACCTCCATACGTATGAATCACGGATACCGAGCCTTTGTATACACTTATGAATACGTGACCAACACACTGGATGTCCTGTTTGATTGAAGTGGATAAACTCCTCAGACTTCAGACCATCTGTACTGGGTTTAATCAACCCCCAAGCTTATCTCGACTTGGGTGGCATATGCCCGGCAGGTCCGAGATTTCTGGTAAGCCTCCTTCAACTCACTCAACAATGATTGCTTTTCATAGCCATATTTAAGCCTTCTAGGATCAAGTTAATCTGTTCATGTTTAAGGTCCGATTGCTGGTGCAGGGCCCACTCTAATGCTTTTATGCTATCTTAATGCCCTGTACACACAATCGTTTTTTCCGATGAAAAAAGACTGATGGATTTTTTTCATCGGGGAAAAAACTATCGTGTGTGGGCCCCATCGGACTTTTTTCCATCGGTTTCAAAAAATAGAACATGTTTTAAATTTTACTGGAAAAAAAACACGATAGGAAATTCCGATCGTCTGTGTGGAATTCCATCGGAGAAAAAACCCACGCATGCTCAGAATCAAGTCAACGCATGCTCAGAAGCATTGAACTTAATTTTTCTCGGCACGTCAGTGTTTTACGTAACCGCGTTTTGGACGGTCGGAATTTTGTATGATGGTGTGTAGGCAAGACTGATGAAAGTCAGCTTTATCGGAATTCTGACGGAAAAATCCATCGGATTTTATTCCATCGGAAATCCGATCGTGTGTACAGGGCATTAGTGGCTAGAACACAATTGTCTACATTAACCATACTCTTCAACATAGGAATTAGGTGTTTACTGTCTCTTGGGTATGATTTACTTTGTATTACCAAGGGTTTTAAATAGCCGTCAATGTACTCTCCTAACCTGGTAAATAGAGATTCCACCCCACTAATAGGCCTGCCCAGAGGCTCATTCAATTCAATGCAAAGGATACATGGGGGCAGTCAAAGGAGGAGCTATTTCAATTTATACAAACAAAGTTCTGCAAACTTACCTTTCTGGTGAGTGGGAACACAAAGGAGGGGAGCACAGAGTGTTGCACTTTGAAGCACAGAACTTATGAATTTTGAAGCACTGAGCACTTTTTGAAACACATGAACTTTTACTGATTTATTGAATGTATATGTATGCATGTATTTAAAGCACGCAGCACCTTATGTGATTTATAGTTTACTGAATTTATTGAGTTGTATATTGATTTTACCTGAGCACTGTGAGCGCTTTAATACACAAGTGTAAATGGCGCCGCCCACATTTGGTGGTAATGTGTTTGTCATACCTGCATAACAGACATGACATCTGCTGAGTCCCTTAGCTGCAATAACAGTTTGAATTTTATGTGACAGACCAACACAAAGTGGCACATAATTGTGAAGTGAAAGAAAAATTATAAATGGGTTTCAATTTTTTTTACAAATATCTGAAAAGTATGGCACGTATTTGTATTCAGCCCCCTTTACTCTGATACCCCTAAAATCTAGTGGAACAAATTGCCCTCAGAAGTCTCCTAATTAGTAAAAAGAGTCCACCTGTGTGTAATTTAATCTCAGTATAAATGCAGTTGTTGTGTAAAGCCCTCATAGGTTTGTTAGAGTACCTTAGTAAACATAAAGGCCAAGGAACACGGCAGACAAGTTAGGGATAATGTTGTGGAGAAGTTTAAAGCAGGGTTAGGTTCTAAAAAATATCCCAAGCTTTGAACATCTCACGAAGCACTGTTCAATCCATCATCTGAAAATGGAAGGAGTATGGCACAACTGCAAACCTATCAAGACATGGCCGTCCACCTAAACTGACAGGCCGGGCAAGGAGATCATTAATCAGAGAAGCAGCCAATAGGCCCATGGTAACTGGAGGAGCTGCAGAGATCCACAGCTTAGGTGGAAGAATCTGTTGACAGGCCAACTTTTAGTCCACCAAATCTGGACTTTATGGAAGAGTGGCAAGAAGAAAGCCATAAGAAGTCCCGTTTGCACTAGAGAAGCCATGTGGGGAACACAGCAAACATGTGGAAAAAGGTGCTCTGGTGAGATGAGACCATATATAAATATGTGTGTGTGTATATATAAAAACACAATAGCTCAGGTGGGAGATCGCTGCACGAATATTGAATGTGTTAGTACGACAATCTCATCTGTTTTTTTTTTTTTTTTCATTCAGCCCGCTGGGTTGAATAAAAAATAAGTTCTAGTGTTTGCCCAGCTTTAGGCTAATCCTGATGACACAGCACTTGATCATCTATTTTATAAACTGTGAATTCAAGCCATTTAGACTATGGGGTTGATTTACTAAAGGAAAATAGTCTGTGCACTTCAAGTGCAGTTGTTTTAGATCTGAGGGAAGCATGCAAGGAAAATAAAAAACTGCATTTTTGCTTGCACTTGATTGGATGATAGAAATCAGCATAGTTTCCCCTCAGATCTAAAGGAACTGCACCTACAGTGAACTTGAAGTGCACTTCTGTTGCACAGTATATTTTCTTTTAGTAAATCAACCTCTGTGTATCCAGCAAAATAAACAATGATTCTAGCGGATCAACAAAATGTAAACAATGTGTCCAATAAATCAAAACAATGGGGTTGATTTACTAAAGTCAAATCCACTGTGCACTTTAAGTGCACTTGGAAGTGCAGTCACACTAGATCTGAGGGGAAGATCTGAAATGAGGGGAAGCTCTGCTGATTTCTATCACCAATCATGTGCAAGCAAAAATTATTATTATACTCCCTCTCTCCACCTAGGCGTTTACTTTGCACAGCCTAATTAGTGGGCTGTCCAATTATGTGGAGTCCTTTTTACAACCTCTAGTTATGACCTTGCCAGCTTTACATTCACTGGCCATCTTTTAAGGATCATGGAGAACTATTCATGGGAGACCAGCTATTGCTGTGTTTCTCTTGTACCACCCATACCTCACCAAACAGGTCTACAAGCTCTCCAATGTTTTTCCGCTAAGCATAAGGAATTGAATAGTTGTCAGGCTAGATTTATAGTGGAGGCTGTACAGTTCATTTGGACCCAAAATTATTTTAGCATCCTAGATGAATTTGTCATATGCAGTAGGTTGGTACGGTGATGGAGACAAGTTTTGCCCCCAGTTATGCAAATATGGGTTACTGGAAATGACCTTCGTATATGGGCCAACAAACCTTTTGCTAAACATATTGTCCTTGTCCTCTACAGTAGTTTGTCTAGATGATGATCACACTACTACTAAGTTTGGAAGCCAGGATACATTATTAAATTTTTTAACAATAACCCATATGGCATAGCCTTCACATCAATCATAGACAAAGACTGTGACGTTTCTTGATGCAGATTTTTCCATGAGAATTTGCTCATTCATACATTTAAAGCCCACGGCAGGAAATTTTTATGTGCATGAAAAAAGTTGCTGTCACCCGGCATGAAAATGCAATTCCATACAGTTTGTGGATTGTTTTGAAACTGTGCAAGGCAAGAATATTGTATTCAGAGCCAGGTGTTGAAAGTTTTTACTAAAGAGGTACAATATTGAGTCCATCAATAAGGGTTACGAGAGAAGTCAGGCTGTGGCAATTGAAGGCCCTATTTTTTCCACAAAATGTAATTCTAGCTACGGCTCCATTCCTAAGATTTTAGATAAACGTTGGAACATTCTTGTGATTCTAAACTGCTAAATCCCCCCTGGTGTTTAGGAAAGCAAGGAACATCAAAACATCATAGCTCCTAGTAAGCTATTGAAGTCTAGATCTGGCCCAATTTGTGATATACCTATGTTTTTTGCTCCTACGGGGGTGTTCCAGTGCCGGAAGCAAAATTGTTTAACTTGCGCTTATATCAAACATGACCAGCAGACTTTTAGGGACCACTCTGGTAATAATTTTTATATTCATTTACTGTGATCAGTTTCTCAACCCATGTTATATACTGCACTACTCGTCCTTGTGGCTTATAATATGTGGGCAGAACCATCAGGACACTTCTGGCACGTTTTGGAGAACACAGGAGTATTGACAACAGCTCCCCAACATATAGGGATTGATTTACTAAAGGCAAATTCACTTGGCACTGCAAGTGCACTTTGAATTGCAGTCGCTGTAGATCTGAGGTGAAGATCGAAATGAGGGGAAGCGCTGCTGATTTATATCATCCAATCATGTAGAAGCAAAAATGCTGTTTTTTATTTTCCTTGCATGTCCCCCTTAGATCTACAGCGACTGCACTTCCAAGTGCACTTTCAGTGCAAAGTGGATTTGCCTTTAGTAAATAACCCCCATACTGTCTCCAGGCTGTTTTCCCCCTCATTATGATAAAAACCAGAGTGGCCTAAGTCTCTTGGCCATTTATACCATTCCTGACACCTACCGGAAGGTGAAAGGTTCAAGAGGTTGTCTGCGAGAGAAACTTCCTGGATTTTTAAGTTGGACACAATCTTACTGGGAGGTTGCGATGAGGAGCTGGAGGTTCTCAAAATTAGTGCCTATTTTCTCCTTTTAGGATGTGAGATAATGGAGGTCCACTTGAGACTTCTGACCTTTTCTGCTCATTTGTTTTGTTATCCTTCAATACCAATTCCCCCACCCATTGCTTTTCCATATATTCTCTTGCTCTGACACATTGATTTTTGTTTCTATATCTCAGTTTTACATTTTTTTAATATATTTAATATATTGTTTTATCTTTCAACTTGTACACATGGATAGTACTTGGATAATGGACATTTTTATTTTATTACTCTGTGGTTTTTACACATGTATTTATAGGTACATGCTGTATATGTGGTTTTTGATTTTCAAACAAATTCATTAGCAAGATAAAATGCAATATATATTCAAAAAGCAGTGTTACACAAACTATGTCCACTTATATAAACACCAAACAGTCCAAATGTGAGCTTCTAGTCAAATGACATACACCACCTTGTTGTAATGTCCACCCGAAATTGTGCCAATCACCTCTCACCAAACAGAAAAAATGTGCACTCAGCGCAGGTGAATGCTGCCAAAATATAAGCAGAAAACAACATTTTAGGTAATGCAGGCAAGGTAATCCTCTCATTCAAATAGGGTCCTCCATTCCTCCCCATCTCCACTGAGGGTTGCAGCAAACACATGCCCTTATATCGCCAAGTATACACAAATAAATACATTTTACTATTCACTCACATTCATGTAGACAAACCAATGTGATGGCCTGACATCACACATGTAGCTCCTTCCTATGTGTTTTGTGCCACCCCACGTCTAAGGGCACACAGGAAATGCGTAGGGAATAGCTGCATGTAGGAAGTTACCCTACCACATCAATTTGTTTGTGTGGTGGCTGCTGATTGAGTGAATGGCGGCCTTTAGGTAAAAAGGATAATGAATGGGATTTTAACAACACCAAAAGATAATAACCATAAAAAGTGCAAACATTTATTGTACATCATGATTAAAAAACAAATGCAAAGATTTAAAAAACTTGTATCCCTTGCACATGTAAGTCACATGTATATGTACAATTACATGTGTTCCCCTAAAAAAACACACTGAGCTAGAGTGTGAAAAAGCGTCCATCGCATTTAAAAAATCATTGGCAGAAAGGGTAGATTCCACAAGAAACCAATATGTTAACAAAATAATATAGCACATAAATACAGACTTCAATACAGTAAAGAATAATGAACAAGAGCAATGTATGTGCATAAACTTACAGCATTGATGACAAAGCCAGTCCACACATGAAATACACTAGAGACCTGATGGATATCAACCACACCAAGGGAAAAGAGAGACAATTACAAAGTATAAAAGTATAACCACTCACAGCCTACATACATTTAACACCCAAATAAAAATGTCAAAAACATGTATCTCAAATAGTTGGAATATGTAGAAATATTCCAGGGTGGTGTGTCAAAAAGGTTATTGTATAACTGGTCCAGCTGGTTTGAACCAGTTATACAATAACTTTTTTTGACACGCCACCCAGGCCTGGTTTGCAGTATCCTCTCTAATTCATCCCAAAGGTGTTCTATCGGGTTGAGATCAGGACTCCGTGCAGGCCAGTCAAGTTTCTCCACCCCAAACTTGCTCATCCATGTCTTTATGGACCTTGTTTTGTGCACTGGTCCAATTCATTTGGTGTGGAGTTGTTTTTCAGGGGTTGAGCTTGACCCCTTAGTTCCAGTGAAGCGGACTCTTAAGGCGTCAGCATACCAAGACATTTTGGACAATTTCATGCTCCCTAACTTTGTGGGAACAGTTTAGGGATGTTCCTGTTCCAACATGACTGCAGAGACTGCAAGCTAGGCCTTCTCGTCCAATATCAGTGCCTGGCCTCACAAATGTGCCTCTGGAAGAATGGTCAAACATTCCCGTAGACACACTCATAAACCTTGTGGATAGGCTTTCCAGATAAGTTGAAGCTGTTATAGCTGCAAGGGGGGGGGGGGGGCAACTCAATACTGTATTGAACCCACTGCCTAAGACTGGGATGCTAATAAAGTTTATGTGCGTGTAAAGCCAGGTGTCACAATACTTTTGACAATATAGTGTATGTCTGAGCAATGGTATCATGCACCTGGTAGCAGAGCCTGATATGATGGTGAAGGACTCCTGGTAGTGTAAACAGGAGGCACAGGAGTACAGAGTGGCACGAGTGCCTGTAAGTATTGCTAGTAGCAGGGCAGGTGTCCAAGTCTTCAGAACCCTTCAGTAGCAGGCAAGCTGGTGGGCAGCAGACTGAAGCAGGCTGGTGCTGGCGACAGCAGGCAGCTGAGATGGCTGCTGGTAGAAGACTGTAGGTCAGCCGGAATAGCTGGATGGTAGATAGATACTGGTGACAGCAAGTGGAGTCAGGCAGGCTGGGTCATACATAGACAGGATTGATTGAGTACAGGGCCCAGGCAGGGGTGTGGTCAGGAAACAAGCCAAGTCTGGAACCAATCAGTGAAACAGGAGCCAATTGAGCAGACAGAAGCGGAAGTCATGAAACAAGCTGAGGTCAGTGCAGGCGGAGTTTAGAGAGTGGTCAAGACAAGCCGGGTCAGCAACTGGAATAGGGATACAGAATCACAGGATACACAGGAGGCTGAAGACAAAGTAGCACTGATCCAGAGCACTGGCCCAGTTTAAATAGCCTGTTTGGCGCCAATTTGAACCAGGTGCACGTGAGCACTGATGCGCATAGGTATGCACGAGTTCATGTGTATGCTCACTGGTATGTGCATTAGTCAGTGCAAAATTCCTGTGATCAGGAAAGGGAATAAGTATTAGCCTGTGCTCAGAAGAGCTATCTCATCTGTTGGCATTCTCTTCCTTACATTGCCCCCTCCCAACCGAGCCAGTTTTTCTGGATGATTACTCTTAAATGTTTGGATGAGTTTCTCAGCATGGATATTTCTCTCAGGTTCCCAAGAATTCTCCACAGGCCCATACCCCTTCCACTTGATCAAGTATTGAATTTGCCTATCTATCACAGTGCTCCTTCAGTGTTACCTACAACTCTGTCTCCTCCTCTCCATTGCCCCTTTCTGTGGGGGTCCCCCAAGACTCTGTTATTGGACCACTTCTTTTCTCTATCTACACCTTCTCCCTTGGTCACTTGATAACCGCCCACGGCTTTCAATACCACCTATACGCCGATGACACCCAAATCTGTCTACTCCTCACCTCACTTCTTCAGTCTCCTCTCGCAATTACTAACTGACATCTCAGCATGGATGTCGCACCACTTCCTTAAACTAAATCTCTCTAAAACTGAGTTACTAATATTCCCCCCTGCCCGTGCCCCCCTCCATGACTTTTCCATCAAAATCAACAATGCAACCATCAGTCCCTCCCCTCACGCCAGGGTACTAGGTGTAATCCTGGACTCTGACTTGTCATTTCAGCCTCAAGTCCAATCGTTTTCAAAAGTTTGTAGAATTCACCTCCGTAACATCTCTAAAATTTGCCCCATTTTAACAAATGAAACCGCCAAACTCCTCATTCACTCCCTTGTTATCTCTCGCCTTGACTATTGCAACTCCCTTCTTATTGGCCTGCCTCTCTATAGGCTATCCCCTCTTCAGTCTATCATGAATGCTGCTGCCAGTCTTATCCACCTTACCAACCGCTCAGTGTCTGCCAAACTTCTCCTCCAATCCCTACACTGGCTCCCTATCACCCTGCGAATTAAATTCAAAATACTAACCACAACCTACAAAGCCATCCACAACTCTGCCCCGAGCTACATCACCAATCTTGTCTCCAAACATATCCCAAACTGTCCTCTCCGCTCTTCTCAAGACCACCTACTGTCAAGCTCTCTCGTCTCCTCCTCCCATGCTCGTCTCCAGGATTTCTCCAGAGCCTCTCCCATCCTCTGGAACTCACTACCTCAACCTGTCTTGCTATCCCCTACTCTTGCTACCTTCAGGCGATCCCTGAAAACTCACCTCTTCAGGGAAGCCTATCACGTCTCCAACTAATCTTTTACCACTTCCATCAGCTCATTCCCCACAGTTACAATCTTTTGTACCACCTGCACCACCCTATTAGATTGTAAGCTCTTCTGAGCAGGGCCCTCTTAATCCTCTTGTATTTTATTGTATTGAAACTGTATTGTCTCCCTTTTATTTTGTAAAGTGCTGCGTAAACTGTTAGCGCTATATAAATCCTGTATAATAATAATAATTTGCACATTATTGTTGTTTGCTTATAGAAATACAGTACTTACGTATGCACAGGTGCACTTTATATACATATCTAATCACATATATATTGACATTAGAACAGCGCCACATCTACTTTTCTTTTATTTCATAGATTCCACTTATACCCATGACATGTGTAAGAAATCTCTCATTAACCACTTAACGACCGCCCCATGTACATATACGTCGGCAGAATGGCACGGATGGGCACAATCACGTACCTGTACGTGCTTGCCTTTGTGCGGGTGGGGGGTCCGATCGGACCCCCTCCCCGTACATGGGGTGGTCGTTATCGCTTCAGGAGCGATCCGTGATGAGGGGGCGGCCATTGGTTTCTGGCCACCCCCTCGCGATCGCTCCCGTCGAATGAGATGCTTCCCCTGCCTGTTTAATGTAAACACAGGCAGGAGGAAGTGATGTCATCTCTCCATGCGGCGCTCTATTCGTCCAGAGCGCCGAGGAGAGAAGACATCAGGTTAGTGCACCAACAGTCCACTAACACCAGGACACACAGGCAAACTTTTCACACCCCCAGACACCCCCCAGATCACCCCCCGGCCCCCATTCAGTGTCACTGATTGCAGTGATCATTTATTTATATCAGAATGATGCCTGCGGGTTTAGGTATCATCTTGGTATCATTCTTTTCAGCCAGCGGCCGGCTTTCATGTAAAAGCAATCCTAGCAGCTAATTAGCCTCTGGACAGCTTTTACAAGCAGTGGGAGGGAATGTTCCCCCCCCCCCCCGGATATAAAAAGCTCCATTGGGAAATTGGGAAAGCATTTTATCACACCGATCTTGGTGTGGTCAGATGCTTTGAGGGCAGAGGAAAGATCTAAGGTCTAATAGACCCCAATTTTTTCAAAAAAAGTACCTGTCACTACCTATTGCTATATCATAGGGGATATTTACATTCCCTGAGATAACAATAACAATTATAAAAAAAAAAAAAAAATGGAAGGAACAGTTTAAAAATAAAATAAAAAATCAAAATAGATAATAAAAAAAAAAACCTATTCGCAAAGGCGAACACAAGCGTCGGTCTGGCGTCATATGTAAACAGCAATTGCACCATGCATGTGAGGTATCACTGCGAAGGTCAGATCGAGGGCAGTAATTTTAGCAGTAGACCTCCTCTGTAAATCTAATGTGGTAACATGTAAAGGCTTTTTAAAGGCTTTTAAAAATGTATGTAATTTGTCGCAACTGCGCATTTGTGCGAAATTTTAAAGCATGTAGTGTTTGGTATCCATGTACTCGGCCTAAGATCATCTTTTTTTATTTCATCAAACATTTGGGCAATATAGTGTGTTTTAGTGCATTAAAATTTAAAAAAGTGTATTTTTTCCCCAAAAAATGCGTTTGAAAAATCGCTGCGCAAATACTGTGTTAAAAAAAAATGTAACACCCACCATTTTAATCTGTAGGGCCTTTGCTTTAAAAAAATATATAATGTTTGGGGGTTCAACGTAATTTTCTTGCAAAAATTTTTTTTTTTTATGTAAACAAAAAGTGTCAGAAAGGGCTTTGTCTTCAAGTGGTTAGAGTGGATTATGTGTGACATAAGCTTCCTAATGTTGTGCATAAAATGCCAGGACAGTTCAAAACCCCCCCAAATGACCCCATTTTGGAAAGTAGACACCCCAAGCTATTTGAGAGGCATGTTGAGTCCATGGAATATTTTATATTTTGACACAAGTTCGGGAAAAAGACTATTTTTATTTTTTTTGCACAAAGTTGTCACTAAATGATATATTACTCAAACATGCCATGGGCATATGTGGAATTACACCCCAAAATACATTCTGTTGCTTCTCCTGAGTACGAGGATACCACGTGTGAGACTTTGTGGGAGCCTAGCCGCGTACGGGACCCCAAAACCCAAGCACCGACTTCAGGCTATCTAAGGGTGTAAATTTTTGATTTCACTCCTCACTGCCTATCACAGTTTTGGAGGCCATGGAATGCCCAGATGGCACAAACCCCCCAAAATTACCCCATTTTGGAAAGTAGACACCCCAAGCTATTTGCTGAGAGGTATGCTGATTATTTTGCAGATCTTGCTTTTTGTCGCAAAGTTTTGAAAATTGTCTTGAAAATTGAAAAAACAAATGAGAGCTGTAAAATACTCACCATGCCTCTCAGAAAATAGCTTGGGGTGTCTACTTTCCAAAATGGGGTCATTTGGGGGGGGGGGTTTGTGATACTTCTGCATTTTATGGCCTTCAAAACTGTGATGGGAAGTGAGCAGTGGTGTATTTAGGATTTGTGCTGCCCTAGGCCTGACTAAACTTGCGTACCCCCTAATTTAAATATGACCCACCCCTTGTCAAAGCCACACCCCTTCCTTTTTAACCACTTAAGTCCCGGACCAATACGGACCATAATGACCAGAGGTGATTTCACAATTTGGCACTGCGCTGCTTTAACTGAAAATTGTGCGGACATGCAATGTTGTACCCAAACGAAATTTATAGCGTCTACAAACTAGGGTACATTTTCTGGAATTTACACAGCTTTTAATTTGTGACTGCCTATCTCATTTCTTGAGGTGCTAAAATGGCAGGGCAGTACAAAACCCCCCCCAAATGACCCCATTTTGGAAAGTAGACACCCCAAGGAAATTGCTGAGGCTGAGAGGCATGTTGAGGCCATTGAATATTTTTTTTTGTCCTAAGTGATTGAATAATGACTAAAAAAAAAAAAATTACAAAAAGTTGTCACTAAATGATATATTGCTCACACATGCCATGGTTATATGTGGAATTGCACCCCAAAATACATTTTGCTGCTTCTCCTGAGTACGGGGATACCACATGTGTGGGACTTTTTGGGAGCCTAGCCGCGTACGGGCCCTTGAAAACCAAGCACCGCCTTCAGGATTTCTAAGGGCGCAAATTTTTGATTTCACTCCTCACTACCTATCACAGTTTTGAAGGCCATAAAATGCCAAAATAGCACAAAACCCCCCCCAATGACCCAATTTTGGAAAGTAGACACCCCAAGCTATTTGCTGAGAGGCATGATGAGTATTTTACAGCTCTCATTTGTTTTTGAAAATGAAGAAATAAAACTATTTTTTTTTTTTTCAATTTTCAAAACTTTGTGACAAAAAGCGAGATCTGCAAAATACTCACCATACCTCTCAGCAAATAGCTTGGGGTGTCTACTTTCCAAAATGGGGTCATTTGGGGGGGTTTTGTGCCATCTGGGCATTCCATGGCCTCCGAAACTGTGATAGGCAGTGAGGAGTGAAATCAAAAATGTATACCCTTAGAAAGCCTGAAGGCGGTGCTTGGTTTTTGGGGTCCCGTACGCGGCTAGGCTCCCAAAAAGTCTCACACATGTGGTATCCCCGTACTCAGGAGAAGCAACAGAATGTATTTTGGGGTGTAATTCCACATATAACCATGGCATGTTTGAGCAATATATCATTTAGTGACAACTTTGTGCAAAAAAAATAAAATTATTTTTTCCACAACTTGTGTCAACATATAAAATATTCCATGGAATCGACATGCCTCTCAGTATATAGCTTGGGTTGTCTGCTTTCCAAAATGGGGTCATTTGGGGGGGTTTTGAACTGTCCTGGTATTTTATACACAACATTAGGAAGCTTATATCCACTCTTCTAACCACTTGAAGACAAAGCCCTTTCTGACACTTTTTGTTTACATGAAAACATATATTTTTCTTGTTCATACATCACGGGACACAGAGCAGCATAGTCATTACTATGTGGGTTATATAGAATTACCTTCAGGTGCTGGCACTGGCAACTTCCAAAACAGGAAGTACCCTCCCCTATATAAGCCCCTCCCATCCGGGAGTACCTCAGTTTTTTGCCAGTGTCTAAGGTGTTGGCCAAGGTTAACATGTATTCATCTGGGCTTGTGTACAGGTTCTCTGGGCCTTAGCAAGCTATTCCGGATCCGACCAAAAAAGCTTCATAGCTAAACGGTCGGTACCCGGGCCTTGCAGAGAAGAGCAGGGTTTTGCCTGTAATGCCTCTCTTAGGAGGGCTGGACCCTGGGATCCAGAGCTCTGGTCATACCCAAAACCAAGAGGCTATCTGTGCAGGGTGCTATACAGGTCCAGGGGAGTGGAATCCTTGGGAACCCGGTCCCTGAAGGTCTAGTACAATGCCTGCCGTGAGAGGTGAAGTTTGGGCTTCTGTGGACCAAACAAAGTCCTGCGGCGGGGAAAAGGTAAGTGGGGGCCCCTCAGAAACTTGGTTCTATTGAGGGGACCCCCAAGCCTAATATGTCTTTCTGCCTGTTACCTAAAGGGTATTCCCGCTAATAGCTGTATATGCCTAAGAAATCCTAGAAATGTTTTTTCATAGGGGAAGTTTTAAAAAAAAAAAAACTGTAAACCTGGAAATGTTTTTTCATAAAGGAGGTTTTAAAAAAAAAAAAAAAAAGACAAAAGTGCGGTACCTGTGTTTGTCCACTAGAGGCCGCTGTGGAACGTCTTTTTTCTTGGGACTATTCCTTCCATGGTGAAAGTCCAGGCAGATGAGTGAGCTCTCTATCAGGGAAGCTGCATTCCTCTGTCATGCTGCCAAGTAGTTTCCTTCCATCCCCGAGTCCTGGTGAAACAGGGACCCTGGCTCCTCTCCCTACATGGCGCCAAGAGCGCACACGTGCACGCGCGCGCGCGCACACATGCTTTCCTTTTATAAGGTTTAGCTTCAAAAAAGGGGGCGGAGCCTGGCGGATGACGCGCTCTGTGCGCCCAGCGCTTCTGCGCATGTGCGGGCGTCCCAGCAAGATAAAAGGACTCAGTCCACGCTGCTTGCTATGGACACAGAGCATGAAAAGGAGCTGGTAGCATGGTATAGGGGCTTACAGCGGGCGGTTGATACAGGCATCCCCAGAAAGACGCATTAGTAGACACCCACTGATGTACATAGCAGCAAATTGCATTAGACTATTTCAGTAAGGGGTGTATTGCGGCTGGAATACCTCAGCTTTGAACGAAGGAATATGCCGCCTAAAAAACTCCGAGATATACCTCTCAGGAAGTGTAGGGGGTCTCCATCGGGCTCTGAGGATCTGGAGCAGTCATCTGCACCCTCCTCCCCTGAGAAATCAGAGGTTAATACCCATAAGGAACCCCCGGGAGTGCCAGGTACTGCGGCTGTCCTCAGTCCACCTGCTCCTGCATATATAACAGAGGAGGTTTTTTCCTCAACTCTGGAGGGATTGGAGCAGAGATTGGCTGCATTGATCGCTTCTTCTCTACAGGAAAGAAAGCGCGCCAGATCTCCATCACCTCCATTAGAGTGCCTATTGGCAGAGCAACAGTCCCAGGAAGGGACCGACCTACCTGAAGGGGATCAGGAGGAGGTTAGCTCTGTTTTTGAGGAATCGACAGTGGATGAACCATTTTCAGCATCACAGACTGAAAGATTGTGGGTCCAGACCCTAACTGACATGGTTCGATCTGCATTTAAAATGCCTCTTGTTGAACCATCAACTACTGCTGTCTCCTCATTGGGGTCGCTAAAAGCTCCCCAGGTTAATTGCTCCTTTCCAATACATCCATTATTGGAAGGACTTATATACCAGGACTGGGAACATCCTGATAAACTATTTGTTCCGCCTAAAAGGTTTCCGGTGATCTATCCCATGGAGGAAAAGTTCACCCAGAGATGGAATGTTCCTACGGTGGATGCAGCCATCTCTTCTGTGAACAAATCACTGACATGTCCAGTAGATAATGTTCAAATTTTCAAAGATCCAGTGGATAAAAAATTGGAATCTTTATTAAAATCTGCTTTTTCCACAGCAGGGGCTGTTACACAGCCAGCAGTGGCAGCTATTGGGGTCTGCCAAGCTTTAAAGGATCAAATGAAAATGGTCCTGAGGGATTTGCCAGGCCAGCAGGCCCAGGCTCTGGCTGATCTGCCTAGAGCATTATGCTTTGCGGTTGACGCCATCAAGGATTCTATCCATCAGGCCTCCCGCCTCACGCTGTCTTTGGTACATATGCGTAGGCTTCTGTGGCTCAAAAACTGGTCTGCTGAAGCTCTTAGTTAGCTTCCCATTTCATGGGGAACGCCTTTTTGGCGAAGACCTGGATAAGTATATCCAGAATATTTCCAGTGGTAAAAGTACTCTCTTACCGAGTAAAAAGAGGTCTAGGGGTCCATCTTTTAAGAGGACTACCTCTCCTATCCCTGCGACGTCTGCTACTAAGCAGTTCCGACGGCCTCCTCGGTCAAACTCAGGAGGTAAAAATCAGGGACAGCCACAGGGTAATAAAAAGCCCTGGATCCGAAGAGGTACCAAACCAGCCTCCAAGTCAAGCCTATGAAGGGCTGCCCCCACTCAAACGGGTGGGGGGAAGACTTCAGTTGTTCGCAGAGACCTGGCGGGAGACGATCAAAGACAGATGGGTGCTCTCCGCAGTAACTCTGGGATACAAGTTGGAGTTAAAAGAGTCTCCTCCGTCCCATTTTATGTGGTCTCTCCTATTGGCGTTAGAACAACTATTGCTCCAAGGAGTAATTATGGAGGTTCCTATGGAAGAGTGGGGGTTGGGTTTCTACTCAAACCTTTTCACAGTCCCGAAGCCAAACGGGGACATAAGACCCATATTGGACCTAAAGAGTCTAAACAAATTTCTAAACGTCCGGTCTTTCCGGATGGAGTCGATCCGATCGGTCACGGCTGCCCTACAAGGGGAGGAATGGTTAGCCTCGATCGACATCAAAGATGCTTACTTGCATGTTCCCATCTTTCCAGGTCATCAAAAATTCCTACGCTTTGCAGTAGAAGGGCGCCATTTTCAGTTCAGAGCCTTACCATTCGGTCTGGCCACAGCACCACGAGTGTTCACAAAAATTCTGGCCCCACTGTTGGCCGATCTAAGAACACGGGGTGTAACGATAATGGCATACATAGACGACCTGTTGTTGATGGACCACTCAGTTGCCAAGCTAGAAGTGTTAATTGTCGATACAATCAAGTATCTAGAGTCTCACGGTTGGGTCATCAACCTGGACAAGTCAGCCCTACAGCCAGTGAAAAACCTGGTATACCTAGGGCTACGGCTGGATTCAGACCAGAGGAAGATTTTCTTACCTCTAGACAAGGTATCCTCTTTGAGGGCCTTGGTCCGTCTGCTTTGTGCAAAAAGACAGCCGTCCATACGCCTGTGCATGAGGCTGCTAGGAAAGATGGTAGCATCATTCGAAGCTGTGCCATACGCCCAATTCCACTCAAGGAATTTACAAAGGGCCATATCGTCAGCCTGGAACGGAAAAGTTCAGGCTCTAGACTTCCCGATGGCTTTGTCCCCTTCCGTTCGGAAGAGTCTCTGCTGGTGGTTGATCCCCCAGAATCTCCAGAAGGGAAAACCCTTCAGCCCGATATCTTGGAAGGTGGTCACTACAGATGCCAGCCTTATAGGCTGGGGGGGCAGTACTGGAGCAATGGTCTCTCCAGGGCAGATGGTCAAATGTAGTAAAAACCCTGCCCATCAATCTCTTAGAGATACGAGCAGCCCGGTACGCCCTAGTAGCCTGGACATCCAGACTCCAAGGGTCCCCTGTCAGAATTCAATCAGACAATGCCACAGCAGTGGCATATATCAATCATCAGGGAGGCACCAGGAGTCGTGCAGCCCAGAGGGAAGTAAGTCACATCCTGGAATGGGCAGAAAAGCATGTCCCATGTATATCAGCTGTCTTCATTCCAGGGGTGGAGAATTGGAAGGCGGACTTTCTGAGTCGCCAACAGTTATGCCCAGGGGAATGGTCCCTTCATCCCGAGGTCTTCCGGGCAATATGTCAGCGGTGGGGAACACCGGATGTAGATCTGCTAGCATCCAGATTCAACGCAAAGGTGGACAGATTTGTCTCCCGGACAAGGGATACCCTCGCTTGCGGCTCGGATGCTCTGGTGTTCCCTTGGGATCAGTTCAGACTGATATATGCATTCCCTCCGCTACAATTGTTGCCTCGACTCCTTCGCAGAGTCAGGTTGGAGAAGAAGCCGGTGATCCTGGTGGCTCCAGCGTGGCCCCGAAGGGCCTGGTACATGGAGATCATCAAAATGTCTGTGGGGAGTCCTTGGACCCTTCCACGTCGTCCGGACCTGCTTTCGCAAGGACCGATATACCACCCTTCCTTACTAACTCTAAGTTTAACGGCCTGGCTATTGAATCCCACATCCTAAAGAAGAGAGGTCTCTCTAACTCTGTGGTATCAACTATAATCAATGCCAGGAAGCCTGTATCCAGGCAGATCTACTATAGAGTTTGGAAGGCGTACATCACTTGGTGCGAGGCCAGAAAATGGCATCCACGTAAGTACGTTATAGGCAGAATTCTGGACTTCCTGCAGTGGGCTGTAGACAGGAAGTTTGCCTTAAGTACTATCAAGGGCCAGGTTTCGGCCTTGTCAATACTATTTCAAAGGCCCCTGGCTATGCATTCACTTGTCAAATCCTTTATGCAAGGTGTGACTCGTATTATTCCCCCGATTAAGGCTCCCATATGCCCATGGGATCTAAATTTGGTTCTGTCGGTTCTGCAGAAGCAGCCATTTGAACCTTTGCGGCACATTTCCTTGGTTCTACTCACCAGGAAATTGATATTTTTAGTAGCCATATGCTCGGCTAGAAGAGTGTCGGAATTAGCCGCCATGTCCTGTAAAGAGCCATATCTGGTTATCCATAAGGACAGAGTAGTATTACGTCCTCACCCAGCCTTTCTTCCTAAGGTGGTATCGAGGTTTCACTTGAACCAGGATGTGGTTCTTCCTTCCTTTTTCCCCAAACCAAGCTCGGTAGAGGAAAAGTTATTGCATTCTTTGGATGTAGTAAGAGCAGTTAAAGCTTATCTAAAAGCCACTGCTCAGATTCGTAGAACGGATTCTTTGTTTGTTCTGCCGGAAGGCCCCAGAAAGGGTCAGGCAGCATCAAAATCTACTTTAGCCAAGTGGATTCGACAGGTCATAATACAAGCCTATGGCTTGAGAAGTAGACCGCCTCCGTTCAAAGTTAGGGCGCACTCCACGAGAGCAGTTGGAACTTCATGGGCAGTGCATCACCAGGCCTCCCTGGCTCAAATTTGTAAGGCCGCAACATGGTCTTCAGTACACACGTTTACTAGGTTCTACCAGGTGGACGTTAGAAGTCAGGAGGATGTCGCCTTTGGGCGCAGTGTGTTGCAGGCCGCAAAAGATCCTCATGCCTGATGGCGCCCAGCTTATGTATGGTGTATCCCCCCCCTCATGTGGCATTGCTTTGGGACGTCCCACATAGTAATGACTATGCTGCTCTGTGATTTTTAAAACAGCTTACCTGTAAAATCCTTTTCTTGGAGTACATCACGGGACACAGAGCTCCCACCCCTCTTTTGGGGACACGTATTGCTTTGCTACAAAACTGAGGTACTCCCGGATGGGAGGGGCTTATATAGGGGAGGGTACTTCCTGTTTTGGAAGTTGCCAGTGCCAGCACCTGAAGGTAATTCTATATAACCCACATAGTAATGACTATGCTGCTCTGTGTCCCGTGATGTACTCCAAGAAAAGGATTTTACAGGTAAGCTGTTTTAAAAATCCTACTATTTTTGCAAGAAAATTATGTTGAACCCCCAAACATTATATATTTTTTTAAAGCAAAGGCCCTACAGATTAAAATGGTGGGTGTTGCATTTTTTTTTCCACACAGTATTTACGCAGCGATTTTTCAAATGCATTTTTTGGGGAAAAAATACACTTTTTTTTATTTTAATGCACTAAAACACACTATATTGCCCAAATGTTTGATGAAATAAAAAAGATGATCTTAGGCCGAGTACATATACCAAACACGACATGCTTTAAAATTTCGCACAAACGCGCAGTGGCGACAAACTACATACATTTTTAAAAGCCTTTGCAGCAGGGGTGTCCAAACTGTTTTTAAAGAGGGCCAGATTTGATGAAGTGAACATGCGTGAGGGCCGACCATTTTGCCCGACATTCTGTGAACCATTACAATTCGGTCTAAGTGTGTTCGTTTGAGCAATAATACACTGCCCAACAAGAATTCTCTTGCCTTTGTTGCGCTTGTTCCCGACACACAGATGAATGCTCTGCTCTTTATGGGGACCGTTAATTCTTAATGGTACCCCAGACATTGGAAAATGTGGGGTGCTTTTGGTGCAGTGCAATTTAAAAAAAAAAAAGGTCTGGGACTGTTCCCTGCATTTTTGTGGGTAGGGAAGCCCATTGAAATTAATGGGCTGCCCTACACACAGCACGCAGCCACACAGATGTGAACCAAGGGCTCGTTCATATGTCAGGTTGGAGGGGCAGTAAAACCACATGGTTGAGCTGTTTACCACCCCCAACTACTCCCCCTTTAGCTGCAGAGGCAGCAGCTGGGGGTGTACACATGCTGTGGCTGCAGCTGGAGGTATACCCAGGCTGAATGGTGCTGCACTGAAACTACCCTGCAACTGTGTGCATTGCACTATTGCGGTATAGGCTTTACTGCCTGTCAAATGCCTCTGAAAAGCTATCTGTCCATGGATTGCTTTTCAGAGGAGCAGCAGTCCTCACAAACAAGCCCTACAAAAGCAATTCTGATGGTACAGGCATTAAAAAATAACATACACACAGACACATGCACACGCACACATGCAGACACGTGCACGCGCACACACACATGCACACACACGCATGCACACACACGCATGCACACACACGCATGCGCACACACACACGCAGACACATGCACACACATGCAGACACATACATACAGACACAGGCACACAAACACATACAGACAGACAGACACTCGCATGTATAAAGCCCTTTTAAAACGAATCTAGCTTCTAAGTACGTTTGCAGTTTCCTCATTCAGCCGGGTACTGCACTCTAGGGGGAAGCAGAGAGCACAGCACACTCCCCTGCACTTTCACTTTTGAAGCTGATGGAGCTTTTCACAGTGCTGATGTACAGTTCGGCAGGGGATCGGGAGATCGGGCTCATATGACAGCCCTCATCTCCCCTGATCCCGTGGCACACCTGAGAACCTGCGGGCCGGACTTTGGACATGCCTGCTTTACAGGGTACCACATTAGATTTACAGAGGAGGTCTACTGCTAAAATGACTGCCCTCAATCTGACCTTCGCGGTGATACCTCACATGCATAATGCAATTGCTGTTTACATATGACGTCAGACCGACGCTTGCGTTCGCCATTGCGCAAGAGCAGGGCGGGACAGGGGTGCTTTTTTTTTTTTTTATATTAATTTTGCTTTTTTATTTTATTTTTAAACTGTTCTTTCCATATATTTTTTTTATTGTTATCTCAGGGAATGTAAATATCCCCTATGATAGCAATAGGTAGTGACAGGTACTCTTTTTTGGAAAAAACTGGGGTCTATTGGACCCTAGATCTTTCCTCTGCCCTCAAAGCATCTGACCACACCAAGATCGGTGTGATAAAGGCTTTCCCAATTTCCCAATGGCGCTTTTTATATCCGGGGGGGGGGGGCATTCCCTCCCACTGCTTGTAAAAGGCTAATTAGCCGCTAGGATTGCTTTTACATGAAAGTCGGCTGCTGGCTGAAAAGAATGATACCAATATGATACCTAAACCCGCAGGCATCAATCTGGTATAACCAAAGTCCAGCAACATACCAGTACGTTGCTGGTCCTTGTTGGACATGTATTGTAATCTTTTTTTTCATGCAGCTTGTTGGCTGAACGAAAAAAAGACATCGATCGGTGGGTATGCCCACCATTAGAATACCTCCCTTCATTCACCCACTTCTAATGATGGGCATACATGCACCATTTATATATGCCGAAGCATGGGGGCATCCTCCCGCAAAAGTTATGCCGCACACACATGGTCGGACTTTTCCACGGGCATGCTTCCTTCGGAATTTTGACCGTATGTACGCGGCATTAGAAACAAAATTGCTCCTCCGCCCCTGCTGCCCCCATGCTTCGGCATATATGCTCCTTTTTTTTTTTAACTGTGGTGGTGAAATCACCTCCTACAGCACTGGAGTCGCAGGGATCAGGCCTGTCTCTGCGAACGCTGCAGTTATGTGTGTTGTGTTTTGTGACCGTGATCGATCGATACTGTACTTGGGTGGCCTGGGCTGGACGGAGGGGCAAAACGCAGGTGCTAGCAGGTATCTGGGCTGATCCCGCTAACACTGCATTTTTGGGAACCCTAAACTGCTGGGGACGCTAGTATAGATCTGATCAGATATTGATCTGTTCAGATACTATACCACTAAGGGAGGTGTATGCTTCACGCGTGGGTGTTAGCGTTACTGGCACTAACCTGACGCTGCCTGGGGCGACGCAGACCCTCTCTGACACTAAAACCTAATTGATATCACCCGCCGGGTGATCAGGGGGTTAAACCTTTATTGGGTTATATACGGCGGGTGCCCTGACACTATAAAAAGCAAACTAACCAGCGTCACCCGTAACACTTATATGCTGATCACTGGTGAAAGGGTTAACTAGGGCAATCAGGGGGTTAAACCTTTATTAGGTAATATATGGGGGTACCTGACGCTATATAAAAACCTGACGGGGAACCTAAATAACAAAATAACTAACTGGCTAACCAGTGTCACCAGTAACACTTATACGGTGATCACTGGTGAAAGGGTTAACTAGGGGGCAATTAGGGGGTTAAAACCTTTATTAGATAATATATGGGGGTACCTGACACTATAAAAACCTGCGGCGAACCTAAAAAAAACAACTGGCTACCTATCGGCATCACCGACACTAAGACAGCGATCAGAAAAACGATCGCTTAGTGACACTGGCAAAAGGGGGTGAAAGGGTTACCTGGGGGGGGCGATCAAGGGGTTAAACCTTTATTAGGTAATATATGGGGGTACCCGACGCTATAAAAACCTGCGGCGAACCTAAAAAAAATAACTGGCTACCTATCGGCATCACCGACACTAAGACAGTGATCAGAAAAACTATCGCTTAGTGACAGCGGTGAAAGGGTTACCTGGGGGGCGATCAAGGGGTTAAACCTTTATATGGGGGGGTTAGGGGGCTACACTGGACCTAAAACACTCTCTTACAGTCACAAATGTCACTGATTGCAGTGATCAGTAAATAAATGGTCACTGCAATCAGTGACACTGTGACTGGGGGTGATCTGGGGGGGCGATCGTGTGCCTATGTGTGTGGTGTCAGTGTGCTGTTATGTGCACTAACCTCTGTCTCTTCTCTCATGCGGCGCTCGGTATATGTGAGCGCCGCATGAGAGATGACATCACTTCCTCCTGCCTGTGTAAACACTACACAGGCAGAGGAAGCTTTTCATTCGCCGGGAGCGATCGCGAGGGGGTGGCCAGAATCGAATGGCGGCCCCCTCATCACGGATCGCTCCCGAAGCGATCCCGGCCGCTCACTGTACCGGAGGGGGGTTCGATCGGGCCCCCCACCCATACGAAGGCAGGCACGTACAGGTACGTGATTGTGCCCGTTTGTGCCATTCTGCTGACGTATATATACAGTGAGCGGTCGTTAAGTGGTTAAGACCCGCCCTGTCATCTTAATGGAAGGAAGACAGAGGGACGCTGCATGAGAAGGACAGAGGGACGCCGTGGGAAGAGGACAGAGGGACGCTGCATGAGAAGGACAGAGGGGACGCTGTGGGAAGAGGACAGAGGGGACGCTGTGGGAAGAGGACAGAGGGGACGCTGTGGGAAGAGGACAGAGGGGACGCTGTGGGAAGAGGACAGAGGGGACGCTGTGGGAAGAGGACAGAGGGGACGCCGTGGGAAGAGGACAGAGGGGACGCCGTGGGAAGAGGACAGAGGGGACGCCGTGGGAAGAGGACAGAGGGGACGCCGTGGGAAGAGGACAGAGGGGACGCCGTGGGAAGAGGACAGAGGGGACGCCGTGGGAAGAGGACAGAGGGGACGCCGTGGGAAGAGGACAGAGGGGACGCCGTGGGAAGAGGACAGAGGGGACGCCGTGGGAAGAGGACAGAGAGAGATGTTGTGGCGGTCAATAGGGCCTAGAGAATAGCAGGCTAGGCACTTCCTAATGGCTCAGTCCCTGGGAATAGTAATGGATAATGGCCAACAGACCCTCTTACCAGACCCAGCGAAATCACAACAGTGATCCCTCTGGCTGGACGTTCGCTCACTCTGGGTTGCACGGGGTGATTCTAGTCAGTAGTGTAGCGTGTCTGTATCCTGGCAGTGGCTCGGTCTTTCTCCCTCTCTGGTGGTGCAGGTACAGCGTGGCTCTCTGCTGGTGCGGGGTACAACGTGGCTCCCTGGTGGTGCGGTGTACAGCGTGGCTCCCTGGTGGTGCGTGGTACAGGGTGGCTCCCTGGTGGTGCGGGGTACAGGGTGGCTCCCTGGTGGTGCGGGGTACAGGGTGGCTCCCTGGTGGTGCGGGGTACAGCACGGCTCCCTGGTGGTGCGGGGTACAGCGCGGCTCCCTGGTGGTGCGGGGTACAGCACGGCTCCCTGGTGGTGCGGGGTACAGCGCGGCTCCCTGGTGGTGCGGGGTACAGCGCGGCTCCCTGGTGGTGCGGGTACAGCACGGCTCTCTGGTGGTGCGGGGTACAGCGTGGCTCTCTGGTGGTGCGGGTACAGGGGTACAGTGTGGCTCCCTCTCTGGTTTCCCCCAGCACAGTATTCTCTTTTGCTCCTCTTCTGCTGGGGGCTGTAGCTTGGTGTCTATGGACACTCTGGGGCTGGAACTCTGCAGTGACTACATTTCCCATGATGCCCCAGAGTCTTCTGATTGGCCCTCTGCTGTGGCCAATCATGGGGAGGGCACGGCGAATCCAATTAGAGCCGCTCTCTCTCTTCGGGTTACAGAAAGGGAAGGGGGGCGGCGGGGGAGATATACAGACAGCCCGCAGCTCTCCTCTCCCTGTCACAGCGCCGCTACTCTATTTGCCCGAGAACTCGGCAGCGGCGCAGGCTGTCTGTATATCTCCCCCGCCGCCCCTTCCCTTTCTGTAACCCGAAGAGAGAGAGAGCGCGGCTCTAATTGGATTCGCTGCGCCGCCTCACATCTTCCTGCCAGCTGTTTCCCTCCCCACAACAGAATCACGGCTGTAGGGGGGGTGGCTTGACGGCTCTTATTTTAACTGCTTCCTGGACCCGGCGCGAGCCACTGCACTGCTAAGCAGTACTCCCTGATAGTGGCCCTGCGTGCAGGAGTCGGGAGGAGGGCACGGGTGCAATTTCTTTATCGTACACCACGGGACACAGAGCTAGTCATTACATAATGGGTTAAGGGTCACCAGCGGTGATTGGACACTGGCACAACCAATGGAAGACAGTTCCCCTCCATATAACCCCTCCCATCAGGGAAGTACCTCAGTTTTTTCGCCAGTGTCGAAAGGTGTTGGACGCGTTAGGAGGTGCTAAAGGAAAGCTCTACCAAAGAGACCCTCTGGGGGTAAAAGAGCTATGCTTTCGGATCCATCCAAGACGCCTACAAATGAGCTGAATCTGGATGGGATCCGGGCCTCATCCATGAGGCGTCGCCTGTAATGTCTCTCTTCGGAGGACTGGGCTCTAAGATCCAGCACTTTCGCTATTTCGCTATAAAGTCCTGGTAAGAGTCTTGTACAAGGCCCAGGGGAGAGGTATCCTTTAAATAGGAACCCATATCCCTGAAGGTTGGCACACATAGCCCACCGTGAAGGGTGAAGTTTGGTATCTGTCTGAAATCTTTCAGCAGAAAAACCTGCGGCGTGGATAAGGTGAGATTAGAAGGTCCATAACTAGGTTGGGACCTTTTTCAAAAAGTGGATGTCTTCTTTTTTTCCACCACTGGGGGGAGTAAAGAGCTGAATATACTCACCTCACTCTGTTCAGTGTCGGCTTCGGCGAAGTACACTGATCGTCACCTCCGCTGCTGAGCTTGCTTGAGCACCCCGCTCCTCCTTCCGGTGGCCGATACAGACACCTGCAGATGCAGGTAAGTGGGGACAGGGGCTGATGAGAGTCCTCTCTCACTATGGCCACCACCATAGCGCTAAAGGCCGCGCGTGCGCTTTATCGGAGGGGGGGGGGGCCGAGGCGTGCGCGGGCACGTGGCGCGCGCAGGCACAGAAACGGCGCCAAATTTAAAAGACTGTCAGTGTGAGAAGCACTGCAGCAGCAAGCAAGCTCGTTAGTTCTCTTATTCCTGGCAGAGAAACACAGCAGCTATACAGGGACGTAAGACTCCATGTGGTTGGATTGGGTACTTCCTAGAAGACATCCATGTTATGCATAGTTATGTGTTAAAAGTTGCATACTTAATGTATTTGCTAAACTGAACACGGTAGTATATGCATTTAGGTACCTTGTATTTTGTCTAAACGGTAAGCCTTCCAGGGGAAGTAATACGGACAAAAAGAGATAAGAAAGCACCACCGCCTGAGAGGAGGCTCTAACTGTGCTGACTCGGTACCTTTCTCTCCTGTGTTGCTAAATGCACCTGTTCAGGATGAGCCATTACCTCTGTCAGGTATGGCGGCTTCCCCAGTGGAGCCTGGGCCTGTATATGTCACTGAGGACACTTTATCAGCTGCCCTAAATAATCTGGAGGAAAAAATTGCTACCTTAATCGCTAAGTCCTCTAAAAAGGAACAATAAGCGAAGCAGGTCTCTTCCAGTATTGGACCTCCCTTCAGAAGTACCTGAGGGAGGAGGATGAGGAGGAGGAGGCTACATCAGCAGAGGATGAGGAGCCAGATTTTAAGGTCACAGGTACAATGCTATAGCAGTGCATTTAAGTTAACCTCTGCAGAGGTAACGGAATTACCTGTCTCCTCCCTAGGGTCATTAAGATCCCTGCAAGGTGCATGCTCCTTCCCGGTTCATCCGTTACTAGAGGATCTAATATACGCAAACTGGCAACATCCAGATAAGCGTTTCTCACCTCCAAAAAGGTTTAACATTCTTTATCCTATGGGGGAAAAAAAAAAAAAAAAAAAAAAAAAAAAATTTTTTTAAGAAATGGAGCCTGCCTGCGGTAGTTGCGGCTATTTCTTGTGTAAATAAAAACCTGACATGTCCGGTGGATAATGTACAAGGGTTTAAAAGATCCTTCTGAGAGGAAGTTGAAATCCTCCTTCCTTTTGGCCGGCTCAATTACCCAACCTGCAGTAGCAGCAGTCGGTATGGGTCAGGTCATCAGCCAACAGGTAAAGCAGGGGCTGAAGGAACTGCCTTCAGAGCAGGCTAGAAATTGGGAAAAATTTGCCTAAAGCCTTATGCTTCACAGTGGATGCCATGAGAGATTCTATCATACAGGCATCACGCCTTACACTCCAGCTGGTACAGATGCGCAGAGTACTTTGGCTTAAGCATTGGTCAGCGGAGACCCCATGCAAAAAGCTGTTGGCAAGTTCCCGTTCCAGGGCGAACGCCTATTTGGGGAAGATTTAGAAAAATATATACAGAAGATCAAGTGGTAAAATGACTTTTACCTGAGAGAAAGAAAAACAAGAGATCTTGTTTTAAACGCTCTCTCCCCAGCTCCCGGGAAATCTGACTCCAACCAGTGGCGGCGGCCTGTTTTAGCCGCCCACAAAAGCCAAGGGGCAAGCTCAGAAGAACAAGAAGCCGTGGGGTGCAAGAGCTAATAAGCAAGCCCCCAAAGCCTCTCAGTGAAGGGGCGCCCCCGCTCGGCCGAGTGGGAGGAAGGCTTTGTCAAGTTCTGAGCGACTTGGTGGTCAGAAATCCAGGACAATTGGGTAGTATCCACAATATCCTCAGGGTACAAACTGGAATTTCGAGAGATCCCATCTTCTCAATTCCGAGGTTCAAGACTCTCCAAGGATCCACAAAAAAGAGAATCCTTCTTCAAAGGTTTGAATCACTTAATGGTTTAAGGGGTAGTTACAGACGTACCCCAAAAAGAGCGAGGTTCAGGTTTTTACTCAAACCTCTTTGTGATTCCAAAGCCAAATGGAGATGTCAGACCCATCCTGGATCTAAAATCCCTAAATCGGTTCCTGAACGATCGCCATTTTCGAATGGAAACGATTCGATCCGTGGCCGCCACTTTAAAGGGCGGAAAATTCATGGCGTCCATAGATATCAAGGACGCACATTTACACATACCCATCCTCCCCGCTCACCAAAGATTCCTAAGGTTTGCGGTAGAAGATCGCCACTTTCAATTTGTGGCTCTGCCGTTTGGTGTAGCCACCGCGCCCATAGTATTCACAAAGGTGCTAGCTCCTCTGTTAGTAACCTAAGAACACGGGGCATTGCGGTAACAGCCTATCTGGACGATCTACTAGTAATAGATCAGTCAAAGGACGGATTGGGTCACGCTGTACACACTACAGTAGGATACCTGGAGCATTTAGGATGGATTATAAATTTACAAAAATCCTCTCTCCAGGCCCAAAGAAGGATAGGGTACCTGGGCATGATCATAGATACAGCCCAAAACGGGGTATACCTGCCAGAACCGAAGATACAGTCTCTGAAAGACCTGATCCACAAGGTCAAAGCAAACAAGAGGCCGTCTATTCGCCTTTGCATGAGACTATTGGGAAAGATGGTAGCCTCCTTCGAGGCGGTCCCTTACGCCCAGTTTCATTCGAGACTACTTCAAGGCAATATTTTAGCTTCCTGGAACAGGAAGAGCCAAGCTCTGGATATACCCATGCGCCTGTCCTCACAAGTACGCCACAACTTCGATTGGTGGCTAGAAGCCAGGAATTTACGGAAGGGAAAGTCCTTCCTCCCAGTGGCCTGGAAGGTGGTATCTAGGGATACCAGCCTATCGGACTGGGGTGCAGTATTCGAGGAGGCTTCTACCCAGGGAACCTGGGCCAAGACTCAGGGGATCCTGCCCATCAATGTGCTAGAGATCCGGGCGGTATATCTAGCCCTCAAAACCTGGACATACAGGTTACAGGGCTACCCAGTTCGGGTTCAATCCGACAATGCTACTGCAGTAGCTTACATCAATCACCAAGGAGGCACCCGCAGTCGGGCAGCCCAAAGAGAGGTGAACCGGATCCTGGCATGGGCAGAAGAGCATGTACCTTGCCTTTCTGCAATCTTCATTCCAGGGATGGAAAATTGGCAAGCAGACTACCTGAGTCGTCAGCAGCTGCTACCAGGGAGTGGTCTCTTCACCCCGAGATCTTTCAGGCCATATGTCTGAGATGGGGAAACCCAGATGTAGACCTGCTAGCTGCCAGGTTCAACAAGAAATTGGACAACTTTGTGTCCAGAACGAGGGATCCTCTAGCCTACGGGACAGCCGCTCTAATAATACAGACGCTCTAATAACTTCATGGAATCAGTTCTCACTGATCTAGGCATTCCCTCCGATCCCTCTTCTACAAAGACTGCTTCGCAGGATCAAGGAGGAGGGAATACCAGTAATCCTAGTGGCCCCAAACTGGCCCAGGAGGCCTTGGTACGCCGAGATTGTAAAAACGGCGATAGGAAGGCCCTGGAAGTTTCCACTCCGACACGACCTGCTGTCACAGGGTCCAGTATTCCACCCTTCCTTACAAAGGCTAAAGTTGACGGCCTGGCTGCTGAGACCCACATTTTTAAAAAGAGAGGGGTCTCTGGTCCGGCTCTTTCTACGCTCATTAATGCTAGAAAGCCAGCCTCCAGACTCATCTATCAGAGAGTCTGGAGAGCATACGTTTCCTGGTGTGAATCCAGATGTTGGAATCCTCAGAAATATGAAATAAGTAGGATTCTTGCTTTTTGCCAGTTAGGAGTGGATATGAATTTAGCCCTTAGCACCATCAAAGGGCAAATATCGGCTCTATCAGTCTTCTTTCAGAGACCATTGGCATCTCACTCCCTAGTTCGGACATTCATTAAGGGGGTACTGAGGATAAATCCTCCAGTTAGGACTCCCTTGTGTCCATGGGATTTGAATTTGGTATTGTCAGTGTTGCAAAAGCAACCTTTTGAACTATTCGCCATATTCCTTTAATTATATTAAGTAGGAAGTTGGCCTTTCTGATTGCTATAGCTTCTGCTAGGAGAGTATCAGAGCTAGCAGCTCTTTCTTGTAAAGAGCCTTGTCTAATTTGTCACAAGGACAAAATCGTACTACGACCCCATCCGGCTTTTCTACCTAAGGCGGTGTCGGCTTTTCACTTGAATCAAGACATTGTTCTGCCTTCCTTTTTTCCAAACCCGCGGACGGCGGGGGAAAAATTATTACACTCTCTAGATCTAGGGAGAGCGGTAAAGGTGTATCTGCAAGCAACCGCTCAGATACGTAAAACAGATGTTTTGTTTATTTTACCAGATGGGCCCAAGAAGGGCCAAGCGGTATCAAAATCCACCATTTCCAGGTGGATTAGACAAGTAATTATTCAAGCTTATGGTTTAAAGAACAGGACTCCTCCTTTTCCTGTTAAGGCGCACTCTACCAGGGCGATAGGTGCTTCATGGGCAGTGCACCACCAGGCTTCGATGGCTCAGATCTGTAAAGCTGCAACTTGGTCTTCAGTCCATACATTTTCCAAATTCTATCAAATAGATGTGAAAGGACATGAGGATTCCGCCTTTGGGCGAAGTGTGCTGCAGGCAGCAGTATAGGGCTTCTGGTCCGCAAGCGGCCTGTTTTGATCTGTGTCTCCCCCCCTTCATATGAGCATTGCTCTGGGACGTCCCATTATGTAATGACTAGCTCTGTGTCCCGTGGTGTACGATAAAGAAAATAGGATTTTTATAACAGCTTACCTGTAAAATCCTTTTCTTGGAGTACACCACGGGACACAGAGGTCCCCCCCCTTCTTATGGGAACCTTACTGCTTTGCTACAAAACTGAGGTACTTCCCTGATGGGAGGGGTTATATGGAGGGGAACTGTCTTCCATTGGTTGTGCCAGTGTCCAATCACCGCTGGTGACCCTTAACCCATTATGTAATGACTAGCTCTGTGTCCCGTGGTGTACTCCAAGAAAAGGATTTTACAGGTAAGCTGTTATAAAAATCCTATTTTTTGTGGGGAGGGGGGGGGGGCGCCCGCCCCCCGCCAAGTGCCGGCCTAGGCCAGAACACAGCACTGGTAGTGAGCATGTGTGAGCAATATATCATTTAGTGATAACTTTTTGTAAATGTTTTATTTATTTTTTTGTCATTATTGTCACTTGGGACAAAAAAAAAATATTCAATGGGCTCAACATGCCTCTCAGCAATTTCATTGAGGTGTCTACTTTCCAAAATGGGGTCTTTTGGGGGGGTTTTGTACTGCCCTGCCATTTTAGCACCTCAAGAAATGAGAAAGGCAGTCATAAATTAAAAGCTGTGTAAATTCCAGAAAATGTACCCTAGTTTGTAGACGCTATAACTTTTGCGCAAACCAATAAATATACACTTATTGACATTTTTTTTACTAAAGACATGGCTGAATAAATTTTGGCCTAAATGTATGACTAAAATTGAGTTTATTCGATTTTTCTTATAACAAAAAGTAGAAAACATCATTTTTTTCAAACTTTTCGGTCTTTTTCCATTTATATCGCAAAAAATTAAAATAGCAGAGACAATCAAATACCATTAAAAGAAAGCTCTATTTGTGGGAAGAAAAGGACGCAAATTTTGTTTGGGTACAACATTGCAGGACCGCGCAATTACCAGTTAAAGCAGCGCAGTACCAAATTGTAAAAACACCTCTGGTCTTTATGCTGCGTATTGGTCCGGGGCTTAAGTGGTTAAATTTGAAAGTTTGCGTTAAAAAAATAAAATAAAACTTTTGCTAATTTGTAATTTTTTTTAAAACTTGTTGGGAAAAATATATATTTTCCAAAAACCTGTGGCAAAAATTCTAATCTTTTATGGACTCCCGAATACCTTGGGTGTCTACTTTCCAAAAAAGGGTCATTTCCAAAAAGCACTCAAAGTAAAAGCTGTGTAAATTCCAGTATATATACCATAGTTTGTAGACGCTATAACTTGAACGCAAACCAATTCATATACACTTGTTGGAATTTTTTTTATTTTACCAAAAACCTGTAGCAGACTACATTTTGAGCTAAATTTGTGCGATTTTATTGTTTATAGTAGAAAATATTGGGTTTTTTTTTCAAAATTTTTAATCTTTTTTTCATTTATATCACAAAAAATAAATAAAACTGTGGTGATCAAATACCTTTTAAACGCAAGGTCTATTTGTGTGAAAAAAATTATAGAAATTAAATTTGCATACATTCTTGCATGACCATGCAATTGTCAGTTAAAATAGCGCAGTGCTAATTAACAAAAAATGCTCTGGTCATGACGGGGGGGGGTAACACCTTCCAGAGGTCATGTGGTTAAAGGGGTTGTAAAGGTTAATGTTTTTTCACCTTAATGCATCCTATGCATTAAGGTGAAAAAACACCTCGCTGTCATGGGCCCCCCGGGCCCCCCAGCCCCCCCGTTTTACTTACCTGAGCCTGTTCACCTGCTGTGCACATCCCCCGGGGTCCTCTTCTCCACGGAGTCTGGCCGTTGATTGGATAGATTGATAGCAGCGCAGCCATTGGCTCCCGCTGCTGTCAATCACATCCAATGACACGGCCGCTGGGGGGCGGGACGGAGTCAAACACTTGGCGTCTATGGACGCCAAGTGTATGACACGGGAACACGCCCGCAAGCTAGCCCCCTCGGGAAAGAGATTCCCAGAGGGGGTTAGATTTAGCGGGGAGGAGCCAAGACAGCCGCCGTGGGACCCCAGAACAGCAGGATTGGGGTCACTCTGTGCAAAACGAACTGCACAGTGGAGGTAAGTATAACATGTTATTTAAAAAAAAAAAAACATCAAACCTTTACAACCCCTTTAAGTATTTAACTCATTAGCCACAAGAGAGAAAAAATACAAATGTTTGCACCAAATGCCTTTGCAAATCCAGTAATTACCGTTAAGGCCCCATGTACACTTTTACTGCTAAACGAACATCAGAGGCAGTTTGACGCTTTTTTCAACTGCCCCCAAACTCATTCAATTTGATCTTATGTGTACAGCTACACAGGTTCGTTTACTGTCGTTTTTAGGCAGTTGTGTTTTATAGACCTTTTTTAAAGGCAAAAAAATGAGTTCAGACGCCAAAGTTTCGGACGCCAAACGCGGCTAAACACGGTAACCCGCATTTAGCCGCGTTTCGTTTATAGGCGTTTTTAGTTTTTGGCCATTTAAAAAAAAAAAAAAAAACACAAATGCGGCATGTAAACGCGGCAAGACGAACATTTTAAACGTGGGTATCTGTCAAGTTAAATCGTTCAGGAGAGGTTGTAAAAACGTCCTGTGTACATGAAGCCTTATAAAAGTAGATAAATGGAAAAAGGGGGAGGGGGGATTTGGAAGGGTAGGAAAGCAAGCTGGTACACTGGTAGTCGATCAAAGTAATTAAATTGATCGATTATCGATCGTTCACCTCGTAAGGTGTCGTTGCCGTGACCCTTAAGCATATAGTCAAAAAGAAGGGGGTGGGGGGATTGCCTGTTAAGGGGCAGGCTGGAAAAGGGGGTCACTTTTGGCAACAGATATTAACAATCACACTGGAATTGTTCAAAAGGAATTTATTCCTGTATCAAAATGTATTGAAGATCAAACATATGGGTTACAATAGGGTAAAAGACGCAACAATTAAGGGCGCCAGGCAATAAAAAGACTTAATTGGCCATGAATTGAGACCAGGACGGGACAAACTAATTACACACAACACAACACAAACACTGTGCTTGTCCGGACATGCTGGATCAGTCCATACAGAGACACCATTCCAATGGGAATATTGGTATTAAGTTGAGAGACAAATGCTCCCTTCAAGTCCAATGATTAGGTGGTCTATAATGGGCTGGTCCAGGTGTGGAGGGAGAGGGTGGGGGTCCTACAGTTGATAAGTTCAGTGGGATGAAGTAGATCCTAGTGAATTCCCAATAGGACAGTTGCCGACGGTAGTGCTGGTATCTGCAGTCCTGGTTGAATAGAATACAGGGAATGCACGAATAGAGCTATTTAAATGGCGTGCCTTCAAACATAAATCACTGTTATATCAGGTGCTGTTGGTGCTATTTAAAGCTCACCATTGATTGAAGTCTGTCTTGGGTGTATCCAAATCACTGTTAGTTAACAAGCAATATAGGTAGCATAGCACATGCAAGAAGGCACTGACATATCAAGGCTAGTGACAGGTGGTTTGTGCCTCTAAGATTGATCTCATGTAAATCACATACTAGCTCATTAATAGATGCCAGATGGGAGGCCGTAAACGGTAATAAGTTGTTGTACATACCAGTCCGCTTTAGGATAATTTCAGTACTGACCAGGATTCTGGTGTAGATGTATTCAAGTCAGGGCTTCCCATGCATCTGGCACTGTAGGTGAACCGGGTACCTGGCGATGTTCACATTAATAAAGAAATGATGGCCATCAATTGCTGTTGGACAAGGTAGCAAACCGGGTCCCCGAGTAGAGAGCACTTAGCCATCGATTACGGTGGGCACCACTGTCGCTGCTGGGCTAGGAGAAGCCCGAATGCTTCCATCCCCCTCTCTCTCTAGCACTGTGCTGTACATGGCCTGTGCAGAGAGCAGAGCTGTGGGAGGAACCCAGCAGGCTCCACGCACTACAGGCTGCCTGCAGAAAATGTCAGCGGAAAAGACAAGATAAGTTGCCCTGCACAAGGAGAGAGAACAGCAATGATCGGTCTTTGTTACAGAAAGCTCCTGTACAGGGCAAAATTTCACACTAGATTACTGCAAAGATGTGTCAGAAACGCACAAGAATACACATGCCACTTGTATGTAGACAAGATTTGATTATCCTGGTTTTCAGCTTTAAGGACTATAGGGCATCTCACCATTGTTGGTGTGTTTGCTAGTAATTTTTTGGCTGGTTTAGCAAATACTTTTAAGGGTAAATCCATTGGGTGAGCTTTAGGGTAGTGATGTGGAAAAATAGGTTGTTTGCAGAGCACACAGACATTTTTCCTGTGCAAATAAGCACACTCTTTGTCTTAATGATATAATGCATCTCAAGCTAAAAGTTCACTCACCATTCGTTCGCTTTACCATTCATTCTAGTCAAGAGACATCACCAGACTGTTATGTTTATCGCCGCACGGACAGCATCACTGACCGCCGAGCCCCTCACTGGCCCTTTTTATTATCACAAAAGATCTCACAAACAGGAAGTGATGGCTGCAGCAGCCAATCGCGTCCTTCATGGGAGGGGACATCACAGGATGTCCCCTCCACACAGGAAATTACCATATAATGATCTGACTATATAAGGATTTGACAACACAAGAAATACAGCTCAAGGATACAATACAATACCAATACAATACAACAACAACACAATACAATAAAATAATAATACAATAACCAATTAACACAGTTCCTGATGAGGGGAGCTTATCTGCAGGTGTATGCTCATGTCACCACCTCGATGTTGATCAGGCATATCGAGGCGACAAGAGCAATATGTCCGCTAAACCGATAATGCGTTTGCAGAGAGGAAACATCCCCCCCCCTGGCGAACGTCTGTGCATCACACAGGGGCCCTTTCTTTCTCGTACATCACGGGACACAGAGCGACATAGTCATTACTAATGGGTTATATAGATACCGTCAGGTGCTGGCACTGGCAACTTCCAAAACCGGAAGTACCCTCCCCTATATAAGCCCCTCCCATCCGGGAGCACCTCAGTTTTTTGCCAGTGTCTAAGGTGTTGGCCAAGAAGAAACATGTGTTTTTCACTGAGCTTGCGTACAGGTTCTTTTGGGCCTCAGTAAGCTATTCCGGATCCGACCAAAAAAGCTTCATAGCTAAACGGTCGGTACCCGGGCCTTGCAGAGAAGAGCAAGGTTTTGCCTGTAATGCTTCTCTTAGGAGAGCTGGACCCTGGGATCCAGAGCTCTGGTCATACCCACGACCAAGATGTTTTCTGTGCAGGGTGCTATACAGGTCCAGGGGAGTGGAATCCTTGGGAACCCGGTCCCTGAAGGTTTGATTACAATGCCTGCCGTGATAGGTGAAGTTTGGGCTTTTGTGGACCAAACAAAGTCCTGCGGCGGGGAACAGGTAAGTGGGGGCCCCCAGGAACTTGGTTCTATTGGGGGACCCCCAAGCCTTATTTGTCTTTCTGTCTGTTACCTAATGGTATTCCCGCAAAATTCTGTGCATGCCTGTAACTACTAAAAAAATGTAATAATTTTTAATGGTGGTCAAGAAAAAAAAAAAAAAATTTTTTATATATATATATATTTAATATATTAGACTGCGGTACCTGTGTTTGTCCACTAGAGGCCGCTGTGGAATGTTTTCTTGTCATGTGGACTAGCTTCTTCTCAGCAGAGCAAAGTCCAGGCAGATGGTGAGTTCTCTTATAGGGAACTGCTTCCTCTGCCATGTTGCAGTGCTCGTCCATCCCCCGGCCTGCGGCAAAGAGGGGCCCTGGCTCCTGTCCCTTGTTACCATATTTGAAATTAGCGCCGAAGACGCACGTGCCCGCGCGCGTGCACGCGCCTCTATATATAGAGGTGAGCCGGGAAAGGGGGCGGAGCCTGGGGGATGACGCTCTGTGCGCGCCGCAGCGCTTCTGCGCATGTGCGGGCGTCCCAGCAGTTTTAAAAAAACCACAATATGTAGTGAGCTGGCTATGAAGTACAGAGACAGAGCTGGCAACATTTAAAGGCATACAGCAAGCGGTTGATACAGGCATCCCCTAGAAAGGCACATTAGTAGACACCAACTGTGATATAGCAGCAATTGTGCTAGACTATTCTCAGTAAAAGTGGTGTATTACGGCTGGAATACCTCAGCTTTAGGCTTAGGAATATGCCGTCCAGAAGCTCCGGAACTGAATCTTCCAGGAAGCGAAGGGGGTCTCATCGGGCTCGGAGGATCTTGGGCATACTCCTGCTGCACCAGTCTCCCCTGAAGTTCAGAGGTAAGTGACCGTAGAGACCCCGCAGGGGTACTTGGTACTGTGGCTGTCCTCAGTCACCTGCTCCTGTGTATGTAACAGAGGAGGTTTTTTCCTCAGCTCTGGGAGGATTAGAGAGAGATTGTCAAAATTTATCGCTGCCTCCCTGTCAGGAAAAGCACGCCCGATCTCCGTCTCCTCCTTCAGAGTGCCTGTTAGCAGAGCAACAGTCCCATACAGGGATCGACCTGCCTGAAGGGGATCAGGATAAGGTTGATTCTGTTATAGAGGAATCAACAGTGGGGGAACCTTTTCTCAGCATCTCAAGCTGAAAGATTATGGGTTCAGTCTCTGACTAACATGGTCCGATCAGCATTTAAAAATGCACCTTGCGGAACCATCAACCACTACTGTATCCTCGTTGGGGTCGCTAGAAGCCCCCAGACTGTTTGTTCTTTTCCACTTCACCCTTTACTGAAAGGGCTCATTTACCAGGATTGGGAACGTCCTGAGAAAATATTTATTCCCCCAAGAGATTTCCGGTGGTCTATCCCATGGAGGATAAGTTCATCAAAAAAAAATAAAAATAAATGGAAGGTCCCTACAATGGACGCAGCCATCTCTTGTATGTATAAATCACTGACATGTCCAGTGGATAATGTCCAAATGTTCAAGAACCCAATAGATAAAAGATTGGAGTCCTTATGAAAATCTGCTTGGTGATACAACCAGCAGTAGCAGCTATTGGGGTCTGCTAAGCAGTGAAGGATCAGTTGAAACAGGTCTTGAGGGACTTGACAGATCAGCAGGCTTTGCCCTAGCTGATCTACCTAGAGCCTTAGGTTTTGCGGTTGATGCCATAGAGGATTCAGTCCATCAGGCCTCCCGCCTTACGCTGTCTATAGTACATATGCGTAGGCTCCTATGGCTCAAAAACTGGTCTGCTGAAGCTCCCTGTAAAGAATGGCTGGTTAGCGTCCCATTTCATGGTGAACGCTTATTCAGGGAAAACCTGGACAAATATATCCAGAAAATTTCCAGCGGTAAAAATACGCTCTTGCCGGTTAAAAGCAGAGTTAGAGGTCCCTCTTTAAGAGGCCTGCTTCTCCAGTCCCTGGGGCATCGGCTGTGTAACAGTTCCGACGGCCTCCTCGGTCAAATCCCGGGGGTAAAAAACAGGGACAGTAGCAGGGTAATGAGAAACCCTGGGTTAGGGGAGGTACAAAACCTCCCCCAAAGTTAAATTCATGAAGCCCCCACTCAGTCGGGTGGGGGGAGGACTCCAGTTGTTCGCAAGAGACCTGGCGGGACACGATCAAGACAGATAGGTGCTCTCCGCAGTAGGTTTGGGATACAGTTTGGAGTTAAAAGACTCTCCTCCTTCCCATTTTTGAGGTCAAACGTGCCAAGGGATCCCCGGAAGAGAGAGTCCCTCCTGTTGGCACTAGAACAACTATTGCTCCAAGGAGTAATTATGGAGGTTCCCCTGGAAGAATGAGGGTTCGGGTTTTACTCAAACCTCTTTACAGTCCCGAAGCAAACGCGGACGGGAGGCCCATATTAATTCTAAAAGGGCTATACAAATTCCTGTATATCAGGACTTTCCGATGGAGTCGATCCGATCGGTGGCCACTGCCCTACAAGGGGAGGATTGGTTAGCCACGATCGACATCAAAGATGCTTATTTGCACATTCCCATCTTTCCAGTCCACCAAAAATTTCTACGCTTTGCAGTAGAAGGGCGCCATTTTCAGTTCAGAGCCTTACCCTTCGGTTTGGCCACAGCACCACGAGTGTTTACAAAAATTCTGGCCCTTTATTGGCCAATCTAAGAACACAAGGTGTAATGATAATGGCATATCTGGATGACTTGTTGCTGATAGACCACTCAGTGAAAAAACTAGACGTGGTCGTTCACAAGACGATCAAGTATCTGGAATCTCACGGTTGGATTATCAACCGAGACAAGTCAGCCCTAAAAACCAGTCAAAAGTCTGGAATACTTGGGGCTAAGGTTGGATTCAGGCCAGAGAAAAATATTCTTGCCTCGAGGAAAGATGTTGTCTTTGAAAGATTTGATCCACTTAGTGGGTACAAAAAAGACAGCCGTCCATACGCCTGTATATGAAGCTGCTGGGAAAAATGGTGGCATCATTCGAAGCAGTACCCTACGGTCAATTCCATTCAAGGAATTTGCAAGGGGCCATACTGTCAGCCTGGAACAAAAAAGTTCAGGCCCTAGACTTACAATGTCCTTGTCCCCTTCCGTTCGCAAGAGCCTCCGTTGGTGGTTGGTTCCCCAGAATCTGAAAAAAAGGAAATCCTTCAGTCCGATTTCTTGGAAGGTGGTCACTACAGATGCCAGCCTTATAGGCTGGGGAGCAGTACTGGAGCAATAGTCTCTCCAGGGCAGATGGTCGGATGCAGAAAAGGCCCTGCCCATCAATCTCTTAGAGATACGAGCAGCCCGGTATGCCCTAGTAGCATGGACATCCAAACTCCAAGGGTCCCCTGTCAGAATGCAATCAGACAATGCCACAGCAGTGGCATATATCAATCATCAGGGGGGCACCAGGAGTCGTGCAGCCCAGAGGGAAGTAAATTACATCCTGAAATGGGCAGAAAAATATGTCCCAGCCATATCTGCGGTATTCATTCCAGGAGTGGAGAATTGGAAGGCGGACTTTCTAAGTCGCCAGCAATTAGGCCCAGAGGAAGGGTCCCTTCACCCCGAGGTTTTCTGGACAATATGTCAGCGGTGGGGAACATCGGATGTAGATCTTCTAGCATCCAGATTCAACGCAAAGGGGGACAGGTTTGTCTCTCGGACAAGGGATCCCCTAGCTTGCGGCTCGGATGCCCTAGTGTTCCCTTGGGATCAGTTCAAGCTGATATATGCATTCACACCGCCACAATGGTTACCTCGATTACTCCGCAGAATCAGGGTAGAAAAGAAACCGGTGATTCCGGTGGCTCCAGCGTGGCCCCGAAGAGCGTGGTACGCGGAGATTGTAAAATTTCAGTGGGGAGTCCTTGGACTCTCCCACGTCGTCCGGCTTTCGCAAGGACCGATATACCACCCTTCCTTACCAGCCCTAGGTTTGACGGCCTGGCTATTGAAGCCCACATTCTAAAAAAGAGAGGGCTCTCTAATGCTGTGGTATCTACCATGATCAATGCCAGGAAGCCGGTATCCAGGCAGATCTACTATAGAATCTGGAAGGCGTACATCGCGTGGTGTGAGGCCAAGAAATGGCATCCACATAAGTACGTAATAGGTAGGATTCTGGACTTCCTACAGTGGGCTGTAGATAGGAAGCTTGCCTTGAGTACTATCAAGGGTCAGTTTTCGGCCTTGTCAATATTTTTTCAAAGGCCCTTGGCTTCGCATTCACTAGTCAAAGCCTTTATACAAGGAGTGATGCGTATTAGTCCTCCGGTTAATATTCCCATATGTCCATGGGATCTAAACTTGGTTCTGTTGGTTCTACAGAAACAACCATTTGAACCATTACAGCATATTTCCTTGGTGCTTCTCACCAGGAAATTGATTTTTCTAGTAGCCATTTGTTCGGCTAAAAGAGTATCGGAATTAGCAGCTATGTCCTGTAAGGAGCCATATCTGGTTATCCATAAGGACAGAGTAGTGTTACGTCCTCATCCAGCCTTTCTTCCTAAGGTGGTATCGAGGTTTCATTTGAACCAAGATGTGGTTCTTCCTTCTTTTTTCCCCAAACCTACTTCGGTAGAGGAAAAGTTATTGCATTCTTTGGATGTAGTAAGAGCAGTTAAAGCTTATCTAAAAGCCACTGCTCAGATTCGCAGAACGGATACTTTGTTTATTCTGCCGGAAGGCCCCAGAAAGGGTCAGGCAGCGTCAAAATCTACTTTAGCCAAGTGGATTCGACAGGTCATTATGCAAGCTTATGGCTTGAGAAGGAGACCGCCTCCGTTCAAAGTTAGAGCGCACTCCACGAGAGCAGTTGGAACTTCATGGGCAGTGCATCACCAGGCCTCCCTGGCTCAAATCTGTAAGGCCGCAACGTGGTCTTCAGTTCACACGTTTACTAGGTTCTACCAGGTGGACGTTAGAAGTCAGGAGGATGTCGCCTTTGGGCGCAGTGTGTTGCAGGCCGCAAAAGATCCTCATGTCTGATAGCGCTCAGCTTATATATGGTGTATCCCCCCCTCATTGGGCATTGCTTTAGGACATCCCATTAGTAATGACTATGTCGCTCTGTGTCCCGTGATGTACGAGAAAGAAAATAGGATTTTTATAACAGCTTACCTGTAAAATCCTTTTCTTAGGAGTACATCACGGGACACAGAGCTCCCGCCCCTCTTTGGGGACACTTATTGCTTTGCTACAAAACTGAGGTGCTCCCGGATGGGAGGGGCTTATATAGGGGAGGGTACTTCCGGTTTTGGAAGTTGCCAGTGCCAGCACCTGACGGTATCTATATAACCCATTAGTAATGACTATGTCGCTCTGTGTCCCGTGATGTACTCCTAAGAAAAGGATTTTACAGGTAAGCTGTTATAAAAATCCTATTTTTGCCGGCAGACATCCTTACTCCGCAAACACCCTTCTCCAAATCAGGAAGTTTATCTCAATCAGTGTCGGTCTGCCCCAGTCGGCTCTTTAGAGCGGGTTGTGGGAGAACTAACACTGGGTGACACTATGACAATACATATTAAATACATCTTCATAAAATTTGCACGACAGCGCCTCCCTTTTTTGTCATATGCTCCCATGTGTCCCTCAATGCACCTTGATCTCCTTCTTACACCTGGAAATGAATCAGTCCTTACAGTCCATATGAGTCCATAAAAAGGAAAACACGGATTGACATGTAGACTCTGTTCTTCAGGAGCATGACTTATAAGGAGGACACAACATGGTGAGCTGTAGTAATCGCCGATCGGTCTGGGATCCTCTGTGTCTTGTACGTAGGTCGGGCTTTGGGGCGTCTCATCAAGGAAGATGTGGTCACCTGCTCGGGCTCTGGTCACGTGTCCAATCAGGCAACAGGAGCACCTCATCACGACATATAGAAAGAATAGAAATAAAAACGACATGAGTATATATATATTCCCACTTCCTTTAACCACAATCCGCTGTAAAAAAAAAAAATGTAATCCCCTCAGATTCCCAAACCCTTAAAAGGATTCCCAACCTTCACTAGCTATAGCTCTAGCTTCAACAGTTACATGAAACATCCCATCCCCAATGGATGAGAATTGTTCAATCGTATCATAAGCTCAAGCCCCCCCCCCCACTTTGTATATGCAGAAAACCATGCCCAGACCTGGTCGGGGTTGGTGAACAATTTCTTTCTAGCTGTCCCTGCCATTCTTACCTTCTCGCGCCATCAGATCCTCACGATCGGCCGCGACATAAGATGCTGGGACGAGTTTCACCAGCACGCATGAACCTCTTGCATTGGGGGAATTACCTTATAAGCTGTAGATCCGCATAAGCACCAAACCAAAGTTCAAACACACTTGTGGGCTACCTAGTTGTCCCGATACCCAAACCGACAAGAGGCAGAGCTATTTAAACTAGAACCAATTTTACCCTCTAGAACTGTATCGTTAAATTCCATTGACAAGTGTCTGTTTGGAGTCTTTACTAGTTTGTCAAGACTCCTCATACCAATATTAACATCATAAATGGCATTTACCGCTGTCTTCGCTGGGGTACTAAAGCTTGGTGGAGATTCAGCGTAGACCCAGCAATCGGTCCTGTTCGCTTTCTTAGTCAGAGAATACACTTTAAATAATAACTTGGGATGCTTTTCATCGTTACCCTTGCTAAAATGTAATAAACAAACAAAAAATATAAATAAACAAAGATACTACTCAATTCTTTGGTGTGGTTGAGCCGCTTCTTGCAGTGGCTGGCGTGGTCTCGTCCCTCAACGACCCAGTCACCTGGTTGGAAAGAATGAAAACTGGTTATTGTGTCAGGGTCCAGGAGGGACTCATGAACCCTGTGGTGGACATTTTGAAGTTCATGTTACAGTGACCGCACCTACCCCATCAGCTGAGAATGTAAGTGACAGCTAATGAGGAACTTACGATTCTGGTTTTGATTGACCTCCAAACAAACCTCATGACAATAACCCAGACATCGGGACTGTGGTCACTGCATAACATGTGCGTGGCTTATCATCTGGGGTGTAATACCTGGAACCATTGACAAAAAGGTTCTTGGCATCTGGGATGGGAACCTACTTCACCAGACTGCTGCTTGCCGATTTAAATTCTATCAAAGAAAGACAGTCTTGGCACAAACTTGGTTAGAATTACAGAGGTTAACATTATTTGTTTGAAAAACTGTCATTCTTACATTTATCATCCCCCCATTTTCTTCCTCGTTAGAAACTGAAGAAAGAACTGCAGGATTTAGAGTGGTGCAGGAAAAAAGAAACAATGAAATAGCTTATGATACTTTTACCTCCTTAGACTCATGTATTTATACATGTGTACAGCTGTCTACATACACTTTCAGAAACTCCTTGGACCTGGAAAAATACTTATAAGCAAAAATTATTACTCTATCCCTCATATTAAACCTGCAAAGAATGGTAAACAAAAATTACATTCCTGTACATTGGTGAATTGTCAATGACATTCTTTCAAAACCGATTACAACAAAACCCTCTGTAACTCTTACTTTTCCCGTTCCTACAAAAATACAACAGCCGTGACGCGTCAGAGGATCGCCGCAGTAAGTTCGAACATATTCACGTTACTACATACAAACTTTCTGATACAAATGTGGGGGAGACACTTCATAGTTTCCAAAACCAAAAATGAAAAAAACAAAAACAGTCAGAATTCTACCTTTTACTCTTTCAGCAATAGAAAAAAATACAATGGGAAAAACATGAGAGCAGCTCGAAAACTTTGCATGGACCAGCCATCCAAAGTTCAAACAAATGGGCATGAGAATTTTAACCACCGTTCCTCCTCTGAGAATCACAAAATCGTGTACTACACCTCCATCAACGCACTCATTACAGATTTCTGAAGCCACATCTGAACTACATCCAAGGTACCTTTTATTCTGAGGTCTCGTACCTCCAGCAAAAGTACCTTTCAAAGGAATACACCTTACTACCTCTGAACATATATGTCATCCTTTAAGGGGTCTCATGTCCGGAGCCCCAAACCCAGACCTCATGTGCGGTGCAGCTGTCTGACTGGTGCACTGCATGGACAGCACATTTGCCCATGACGATTCGAAACGCTTTTAAAGTGTGCCTGCGTCCAGGGCACCCTGCGCTTTATTTTCGGAGCGGTTATGGTTTGCGCCTTTATTACCATAATCGACCACTGCTTCCTGATTTTTATACACGGCCTGAGCAGGGCTGTTAGCGTATTACTCCTCACGTTTATGCTAATACAATTGCGCACATGAATTCCGATTATTCTACATGGCCCGACCTGTCTCATGATATACAGCCTTCTAAACGTGTTTGTCAGACGAACTCCAAAGCACCATGATATCCTCCACTATTCAAAACAATATTATGGCTTCTTTTTACCTGCATCTAGATGTTACAACAATAATGGTGATGCCTCCCTGTTTGCTCTCTACCCAAACCTGTATTTACAGTATAAAACTTCACAAAACTGGAACAAAATATAAAACACTCTTTTAAATGCCAAAATGTTTTCCATTGTCCTTCCAAGCACAAATCTCATTGCTCACCTTTCAGAAGACCCCAAGCTCCTCCCACCAACCTCCTGTGGATGCATAAAATGCTGAAAATAACTTCCTGTTGCATGCTCAGCTCTTAAATCCCCAAACTGGTTTATTTCACATCAATGGACAGGGAGAGGGAAGGGGAGCCCCATTTCCATGTCTATCAAGACACCAAAAAAATCCATGGCTAACATATATATTTCAACAATTTTTAAAAAACCTTGGCAAAGGAAAGAATGGAATAAACCCCCATTTTTCAAATGGGATGGAATCCCCCTTGACTCGGAAGTCAAACCACAAGTTTCGAGATCTAAATACAAACTCCTGCAACAAAAAGACAAAACTGAAATTCCTGCGTTTTTTCTGTTTAAAAAGGTAAAAATAAACCCCCCCCCCCCCCCACACTGCAAATGGGAGTTGATCCCCCTCAGCCCCTGGGCAGGCAGATCACTTGAAACTGAAAGCTTTTCTTTCCTACCACAAGCTATACAATAAAAGATGCAGCTGAAACGATAAAACCCAAAACAATGGGGGTGGGGCATGAATTGCCCTCTTAGAGATCTGCAAACATTTAAGAAAATAAAAACACACACCGCTGTGTACAAAAACTCAGTTAAAGTTAGTCTTACAGTCTATTAAAATTCAGTGTAAAGTAGGAATTTCACTTAAAACCAAAATCCAATACAAAAATCTCCACTCTTATACTGCAAAGTCAGCTAACCTACAATAGCTTACATTCACTTAAAGGAAAACAGAGGCGATGCTTAGAAAAACTATTTAAACTAGCGAGTTTAACATTAAACAAAACAGTTTCTCAGTATGTCACCCCGGTGTCTCACCACTCTGGAGTGATTTTCAGGCTAAACTGTATAAAGCGAAAAATCCTTCAAAATGTGGGCTCTCCCGGATAAAAACGCTAACAAGAACTGCGCCTCTAAATCACCTTTTTAAACAAGACAGACCGTACTACACACACACAAAGGAAAACAAAAATGGTGTTCACCAGATTCCAACACAGAAAAGACCGCACTACTCAATTCGCACCAAACATCGAAATCTGCCCCAAAGGCTGAGAAATTCCACCAGCAAGATAGCTGACGAATGCCACAGCACAGTCACATGGTATCACACCCAAAGGAAAGGTGGCTGCACCTTCCCCTATGGGATGACCCACAGGCCAAACAGACTGCGCCTCTCAAAATGGCCGCCGACAACCATGGCCGCATGGCAGACAAGATGGCAGCCAAATGCAGTTTTTCCCGCCAAAACCAGCATTTCCTCGCTAGAAAACATAAATCTTTCTTCACAAAGACTGACTACACGTTTGAGACACCACATGTACACTTAAAAACATTTTAAGAACAGTCTTCACACACTTTAGGCTACTTCAACTCGGACCCTTGGCCAACTAGACAGCACATTCAAAAATGTTAGTTACATGCACAACATTAAAAACAACAACAACACTCTTATCCCTACCTAAAGTTCATATCCTCACTGTGGCATCAGCTTCCACACACACACACAGTACAATCATGCCTGCTCAGAACATCAGAGTTCCCTTCCCTCACGGCGTCGCCCCTCCAACATAAAACATTCTCCATTGTAAGCAATGGGCCAGCCATCCTAGCCACCCATCCCCCAAGCCACATGGCAGCAAACATTTTAACTATTGGCTACACACTCTACAAGACTCATGCAATTTACTTGTTTCATACATAACTTTTCCAAACAGCTATCTCTACACAACTTTAATCTAGTCAGTTAAACACCATACAAAATTCATACATTCACACACACACACTTACATATACACACAACAGTCATCTCTTACATCTCTCATACAACAAACGATCCATGACAAAATCGCACATACACATACGATCTCTTCCAGCATTATTTCAAAAAGATGAAAATTTTGTTCTTTTGCAAAGCATAGCCTCCCCGCGCATCAAAACGTGCATCCATCTGCTGATCTGATGCTCAAGGAGGCCGTAGTTCCTACCATTGGCCCACCACATGGCGTGGAAAAATAGATTGTTTGCAGAGCACACAGCCATTTTTCCTGTGCAAATAAGCACACCCTTCGTCTTAATGATATAATGCATCTCAAGCTAAAAGTTCACTCACCATCTGTTCGCTTTACCATTCATTCTAGTCAAGAGACATCACCAGACTGTTATGTTTATCGACGCACGGACAGCATCACTGACCGCCGAGCCCCTCACTGGCCCTTTTTATTATCACAAAAGATCTCACAAACCGGAAGTGATGGCTGCAGCAGCCAATCGCGTCCTCCATGGGAGGGGACATCACAGGATGTCCCCTCCACACAGGAAATTACCATATAATGATCTGACTATATAAGGATTTGACAACACAAGAAATACAGCTAAAGGATACAATACAATACAACAACAACACAATACAATAAAATAATAATACAATAACCAATGAACACAGTTCCTGATGAGGGGAGCTTATCTGCAGGTGTATGCTCATGTCACCACCTCAATGTTGATCAGGCATATCGAGGCGATGAGCATATATCCGCTAAACCGATAATGCGTTTGCAGAGAGGAAACATCCCCCCCCCCGGCGAACGTCTGTGTATCACACAGGGGCCCTTTCGCCGGCAGACATCCTCACTCCACAAACACCTTTCTCCAAATCAGGAAATTCATCTCAACCAGCGTCAGTCTGCCCCAGTCAGCTCTTTAGAGCGGGTTGCGGGAGAACGAACACTGGCTGACACTATGACAATACATTTTAGATACATCTTCATAAAATTTCCACGACAGTAGTAATGTGTCAAAATCTTGCAATGAGACAAGATTTGTTTTGCACCTTTAGCATCTGTAGCTGCCGGGTATATGTTGTAAAGAATTGGTGCTCAACCTGTGGCCCTCCAGCTGTTACGGAACTGCATGTCATTGCAAGGCTGACAGTTACAAACATGACTCTCTCAAAGGCAGAGGCAACAGCTAGAGGGCCACAGGTTAAGCACCCATGTTGTAAGGATCTCTGGGGTTTGGGACCAATGGAGGAGTATTTAGTCTTGGCTTTCTTTATAATATAGTAGACAAACCGAGATCTTAAAAGCTTGAGACCATATTATTTGCCATATCTCCAGAGGTAATGCTTCATCTAGAATATTCTGTTTTTTTTTTTCTGTAGTAGCTTAAAGTATAACTAAAAGCAAAACTTTTTTCAGTTTTGTATACTGAGCAGAGGGATTAAATTGCCGGTCGGTTTTTATTGCTGTCTGTGCGCCTGTTAAGGTGATTCACCATCTTTATTTGTCCTGTTTATTTTCTCATTGAAAGTGAAAGTAAAAGAAAATCCCAAATTTTGGGTTGTCCCCAAAAAAGTAATAGAGGGGAAATCTTCCAATCGGGACACTAGTTCCGGTGACTGGACCTCAATAAATTCCTTTCATTTGCAGGGATTTCCTTACACTTCCTGCTTTGGCTATGGGACAGGAAGTTAAGGGAAACCGCTGCAATGGGACACAGGTGGTGAAAAAAAAAATCGAACCGGGGTTATAACCCTCCCTTGCTCTATCCAAAATTACTACTTTAAGTGTGGGGGTAAATGTGTTTAATATTTTATAAATATCTGAGACCAAACATTTTCTAGAAGGGTCTGATACCTGCATATTTGCTAAAATGGGGTCAATTTAGAGAACTGAAGTGTGGGATATACTAAAACATTTAATGTGAAAATGGCTTAATGTAGCTTAACGAGTAATAAAGTTCCTAAACCACAATTAATTGCCCTGAAACTTTGCACAGCCTAAGATCTCAACTTCCCAAACCTATCCTATATGTTTCACGCGATTTGGTGTTTCACAAGGCAAACTAGGGACATTAAGCTTGTTTTTTGGTGAGCTTAATGTAGCTTAACGTACAAAAAAGACCTTAAATGTTAACTAATTTCCCCCAAACTTCACACAATAAAAGATTCTATCTATGCCAACATATTCTGAAAATTTCAGCTCATTTGGTTAAAGGAGTAGTAAAGTTACATTTTTTTTTTCCTAAATAGCTTCCTTTACCTTAGTGTAGTCCTCCTTCACTTACCTTATCCTTCGATTTTGCTTGTAAATGTCTTTATTTCTTCTGAGAAATCCTCACTTCCTGTTCTTCTGTCTGGAACTCCACACCATAATGGGAGCCTTTCTCCCTGGTGTGGAGTGTCGTGCTCGCTCCCTCTCTTGGACTACAGGAGAGCGTGAGGACGTTCTCTACGTTGAAGATAGAGAAAATAGCTGTGGGTTAGTGGGCGTGTCTACATCGCTGCAGCGCCGCCCCCCTTGGCTTAGTTTCATTTACTAAGCTTCACTGCCCTGCCTGGACTCCGCCCCCATTGCTGCCTGAAGATAGAAAAATCCTAGACTCGTCTACACAGTGTACTGCAAAGGACAGCAGCAACCATCAAATCATTTTGTAAAAACCACAAGGTAAGGTTAAAACCTTATAGTTCGCAATATAATTACAGTAAATTATAAAATGTATACACAAACTTATTACTGTCTATTTATATCGATGCCTTTATTATATTCAATAAAAAGCATGCATTGTGTGCCTCTTCCTCCTACAAAATAGCAGCAAAACCACCCCCTCCCCCACAACATTGTCTAAACTGTAATATTTTTTTTTCATGCTTCCCACCTTCACATTTCTCCCTTTTCTATCCCTTAAAACCCATTTCATGCTCATCCATCCCTCTGTCTCATTTCTTGTACACACTTCTTATACTTCACATATTTTTCTTGTCCATCCCTCCTTCCCATCCCTCACTCACGCATCATTATTTCTTTTTCCTCACATCTCCATTCCATCCCTTGCTCACTCATCACTATTTGTCCCGTCTTCATCCATCCATTCATCCCATCCCTCCCTCACTCATCACTTTCTCTTATTTCTCCCGTCTCCATCCATCCATCCCATCCCTCACTCATCACTTTATCTTTTTCCTCACACCTTCATCCATCCATCCCATCCCTCCCTCACTCATCACTTTCTCTTCTTTCTCCCGTCTACATCCATCCATCCATCCCATCCCTCCCTCACTCATCACTTTATCTTTTTCCTCACACCTTCATCCTTCCATCCCATCCCTCCCTCACTCATCACTTTCTCTTATTTCTCCCGTCTACATCCATCCCATCCCTCCCTCACTCATCACTATCTTTTTCCTCCCACCTTTATCCATCCATCCCATCCCTCCCTCACTCATCACTTTATCTTATTTCTCCCGTCTCCATCCATCCATTCATCCCATCCCTCCCTCATCACTTTCTCTTCTTTCTCCCGTCTACATCCATCCATTCATCCCATCCCTCCCTCACTCATCACTTTATCTTATTTCTCCCATCTCCATCCATCCATCCATCCCATCCCTCACTCACTCGTCACTTTCTCTTTTTCCTCACACCTTCATCCATCCATCCCATCCCTCCCTCACTCATCACTTTCTCTTCTTTCTCCCGTCTATATCCATCCATTCATCCCATCCCTCCCTCACTCATCACTTTATCTTATTTCTCCCGTCTCCATCCATCCATCCCATCCCTCACTCATCACTTTATCTTTTTCCTCACACCTTCATCCATCCATCCCATCCCTCCCTCACTCATCACTTTCTCTTCTTTCTCCCGTCTACATCCATCCATCCCATCCCTCCCTCACTCATCACTTTATCTTTTTCCTCCCACCTTCATCCATCCATCCCATCCCTCCCTCACTCATCACTTTATCTTATTTCTCCCGTCTCCATCCATCCATTCATCCCATCCCTCCCTCACTCTTCACTTTATCTTTTTCCTCCCACCTTCATCCATCCATCCCATCCCTCCCTCACTCATCACTTTCTCTTCTTTCTCCCGTCTACATCCATCCATTCATCCCATCCCTCCCTCACTCATCACTTTATCTTTTTCCTCCCACCTTCATCCATCCATCCCATCCCTCCCTCACTCATCACTTTATCTTATTTCTCCCGTCTCCATCCATCCATTCATCCCATCCCTCCCTCACTCATCACTTTATCTTATTTCTCCCGTCTCCATCCATCCATCCATCCCATCCCTCCCTCACTCATCACTTTCTCTTCTTTCTCCCGTCTACATCCATCCATTCATCCCATCCCTCCCTCACTCATCACTTTATCTTATTTCTCCCATCTCCATCCATCCATCCCATCCCTCACTCACTCATCACTTTCTCTTTTTCCTCACACCTTCATCCATCCATCCCATCCCTCCCTCACTCATCACTTTCTCTTTTTCCTCACACCTTCATCCATCCATCCCATCCCTCCCTCACTCATCACTTTATCTTTTTCCTCACACCTTCATCCTTCCATCCCATCCCTCCCTCACTCATCACTTTCTCTTATTTCTCCCGTCTACATCCATCCATCCATCCCATCCCATCCCTCCCTCACTCATCACTTTATCTTTTTACTCACACCTTCATCCATCCATCCCATCCCTCCCTCACTCATCACTTTATCTTATTTCTCCCGTCTCCATCCATCCATCCCATCCCTCACTCATCACTTTATCTTATTTCTCCCGTCTCCATCCATCCCATCCCATCCCTCACTCATCACTTTCTCTTATTTATCACGTCTCCATCTATCCATCCATCCCATCCCTCCCTCACTCATCACTTTCTCCTATATCTCCCGTCTCCATCCATCCCATCCCATCCCTCACTCATCACTTTCTCTTATTTATCCCGTCTCCATCCATCCATCCCATTCCTCCCTCACTCATCACTTTCTCCTATATCTCCCGTCTACATCCATCCCATCCCATCCCTCACTCATCACTTTCTCTTATTTATCCCGTCTCCATCCATCCATCCATCCCATTCCTCCCTCACTCATCACTTTCTCCTATATCTCCCGTCTCCATCCATCCCATCCCATCCCTCACTCATCACTTTCTCTTATTTATCCCGTCTCCATCCATCCATCCATCCCATTCCTCCCTCACTCATCACTTTCTCTTATTTATCACGTCTCCATCTATCCATCCCATCCCTCCCTCACTCATCACTTTCTCTTATTTATCACGTCTCCATCTATCCATCCCATCCCTCCCTCACTCATCACTTTCTCTTATTTATCCCGTCTCCATCCATCCATCCATCCTATTCCTCCCTCACTCATCACTTTCTCCTATATCTCCCGTCTCCATCCATCCATCCATCCCATCCCTCCCTCACTCATCACTTTCTCCTATATCTCCCGTCTCCATCCATCCCATCCCATCCCTCACTCATCACTTTCTCTTATTTATCCCGTCTCCATCCATCCATCCCATTCCTCCCTCACTCATCACTTTCTCCTATATCTCCCGTCTCCATCCATCCCATCCCATCCCTCACTCATCACTTTCTCTTATTTATCCCGTCTCCATCCATCCATCCATCCCATTCCTCCCTCACTCATCACTTTCTCTTATTTATCACGTCTCCATCCATCCATCCATCCCATTCCTTCCTCTACGTCATCTAAATTCGGGGATTCCTGTGAAATGTATTTAATTATTAATAATTTGTAGTAAAGTAATTATATATATATATATATATATATATATATATATATATATATATATATATATAATGGTTTTAAAATAACTAAAATGATTTTTTGACTAACCAATACAGTAAAAATTGCGGGCGTTTTAAAAAAAAATATATTATTTTTTTTTATTATTATTTTACTTATTTTTTTTAGTTTTTACTTTTTTTTTACACTATTTTTTTTTTGATCACTTTTATTCCTATTACAAGGAATGTAAACATCCCTTGTAATAGGAATGTGTGTGACAGGTTCTCTTTATTGAGAGATGCGGGGTCAATAAGACCCCACATCTCTCCTCCAGGCTGGAAAGCATGAGATCAGTGAAATTTTTTTCACCAATCTCATACTTACTAGCCGCAATGGCGGCTTTGTTTACATTTGAGGACCCAGGCGTGACGTCATCACATCGCGCCCGGGCCTCCGACGATCATAGAGATGACAGGTGACCATCTGGTCACCAGTCATCTCTATGCTCATCACGTGACCCCACCAACAGCGCAGACGATTCTCTCCGGGTCCCCCGGAGAAGCACCGGATGGCGGCGGGAGGGGGGGATGTCCCCTCCCGCCGCCTATAAGAACGATCAAGCGGCGGAACCGCCGCTATGATCGTTCTTATTGTGCGCAGGATCGCCGGGACTACAAAAGGATATCTGAATGATGCCTCTAGCTGCAGGCATCATTCAGATATCCCCCCTCAAAGCTGAGGACGTCATATGACGTCCACCCGGAGGGAGAGGGGGGTTCCTGCCGGAATAGGGGCGGCGTGTGTACACGAGAACTTTGCTCGTTCTCGTTCTGTGTAAAAAAAAAAAAAACGCACTGCGCATGCGCAATGCCGCTATGCCTAATGGGAAATGTAGTTCCCATTAGGCCGTTATGAACGCGCACCGCAAACCCGGAATATTCTTTATCAGTAAGCAACAGACATTGCTTACAAGTAAAAAAAAATGTAACTTTACTACTCCTTTAATCACACCAGAATTTATTCACATTAAGCTATATTTTACAATGCTAAAACAGAGCTTAACGTACCATAATGTACATTAACCTCAATCCATTCTCTTAAAACTTTGCACAGCCTAAGTTCTCAACTTTTCAAACCCATACAAGAAGTTTCATGCGATTTGGTGTCCCACAAGGCAAACTAGGGACATTAAGCTTGTTTTTTGGGGAGCTTAATGTGGCTTAACGTACAAAAAATACCTTAAATATTAACCAGTTCCTCCCAAACCTCACACAATAGAAGACTCTATCCATGCCAATATATTCTGAACATTTCAGCTCATTTGGTTAATCACACCAAAAGTTATTCACATTAAACTATAATATACAGTGCTAAAACATTTAATGTGAAAATGGCTAAATGTAGCTTAACGTGTAATAAAGTGCCCAAACCTCAGTTAATTGCCCTGAAACTTTGCACAGCCTAAGATCTCAACTTCCCAAACCTATCTAAGAAGTTTCATGTAATTTGGTGTTCCACAAGGCAAACTAGCGACATTAAGCTTCTTTTTTGGGGAGGTTGAAGTGGCTTAATGTATAAAAAAGACCTTAAATGTTAACCAATTTCCCCCAAGCTTCACACAATAGACGACTCTATCCATGCCAACATATTCAGAAAATTTCAGCTCATTTGGCTAATCACACCAAAAGTTATTCACATTAAACTATATTATACAGTGCTAAAACATTTAATGTGGCTTAATGTACCTTAACGTGTAATAAAGTGCCTAAACCTCAATCAATTGCCCTGAAACTTTCCACAGCCTAAGATCTCAACTTCCCAAACCTATCCTATGTTTCATGCGATTTAGTGTTCTACAAAGCAAACTAGCGACATTAAGCTTCTTTTTTGGGGAGCTTAATGTGGCTTAACGTACAAAAAAGACCTTAAATGTTAACCAATTTCCAAACCGCTTAAGATCTCAACTTCCCAAAACATTTAATGTGAACAGCTTAATGTAAAAAAAGGTTAATGGACCATAATGTGCCTTAACCTCAATCAATTGTCTTGAAATTTTGCACAGCCTAAGTTCTCAACTTCCCAAACCTATTCAAGAAGTTTCATGCGATTTGGTGTTCCACAAGGCAAACTAGATACATTAAGCTTGTTTTTTGGGGCGCTTAATGTGGCTTAACGTACAAAAAAGAGCTTAGATGTTAACCAATTTCCCCCTAAACTTCGACTCTGTCTATGTTATCCACATAGCGACCGCCGCATAAAGATATACGTCTGCACAATGGCACGGTCAGGCAAATAGGCATACCTGTACGTCCCTTTAAATTTGGTGCCCGCCACGTGAGTGTGCTCGTGGGTCCCGGGGGCTCGATGTTCCCGGGCGGCCCGCGATTATGGTCGGCAAAGGCAGAACAGGGGGATGTCTTTGTAAACAAGGCATTCCCCTGTTCTGCCTAGTGACATGTCACTGATCGAATGTTCCCTGTGATCGGGAACAGTGATCAGTGACGTGTCACTGGTAGCTCCTCCCCTAACAGTTAGAATCACTCCCTAGGTCACACTTAACCACTTCAGTGCCACCTAGTGGTTAACCCCTTCACTGCCAGTGTCATTTTCACAGTAATCAGTGCATTTTTATAGCACTGATCACTGTAAAAATGACAGTGGTCCCAAAAATGTGTTAAGTGTCCAATGTGTCCACTATAAAGTCGCAGTCACAATAAAAATCGCAGATCACCGCCATTACTAGTAAAAAAAAAAATGCCATAAAACTATCCCCTATTTTGTAGAAGCTATATCTTTTACGCAAACCAATCAATATACGCTTATTGCGTTTTCTTTTTACCAAAAATATGTAGAAGAATACATATCAGCCTAAACTGAGGAAAAAAATTGCTCTATTTTTGTTTATAGCGCAAAAAATAACCAGAGGTGATCAAATGCCACCAAAATAAAGCTCTATTTGTGGGAAAAAGGGACATCAATTTTGTTTGGGAGCCACGTTGCACGACCGCAAAATTGTCAGTTAAAGCGACGCAGCGCCAAATCACAAAAAGTGTCTGGTCTTTGGCCAGCCAAATTGTCCGGGGCTGAAGTGGTTAAAGAGGAAGTAAATGCAAAAAAAAAACCCTGCAAAAGAAAGGCATAATGAGCTAGTATGCATAGCATACTAGCTCATTATGAATGACTTACCTGAGATCGAAGCCCCCGCAGCGGTCCTCGGTCACCTACGCCACCATCTTGCTTTGATGTCCCGTCCCTCCTGTTAGTGTATCCCCGCTCCGGCGCTGTGATTGGCCGGAGCGGCGATGACGTCGCACGCATGTGCGCTCGGCCTGGCAAGCTCCAATTCAGAAAACCGGCAATGACGGCAATGACGCCGGCCCGCTATTGCGCATGCGTGTGACGTCATCGGTGATGCATTTAATAGTAAATATCTCCTTAACCGTGTAGGTTAACCACTTAAGCCCCGGACCATTTCGGGCCATTAGGACCAGGCCTGTTTTTGGGATTCGGCACTGCGCTGCTTTAACTGTAAATTGTGCGGACATGCAATGTTGTACCCAAATGAAATTTGCGTCCTTTTCTTCCCACAAATAGAGCTTTCTTTTAATGGTATTTGATTGCCTATGCGATTTTTATTTTTTGCGATATAAACAGAAAAAGACAGAAAATTTTGAAAAAAAATGATATTTTCTACTTTTTGTTATAAGAAAAATCGAATAAACTCAATTTTAGTCATACATTTAGGCCAAAATGTATTCAGCCACATGTCTTTAGTAAAAAAAATGTCAATAAGCGTATATTTATTGGTTTGCGCAAAAGTTATAGCGTTTACAAACTAGGGTACATTTTCTGAAATTTACACAGCTTTAAATTTATGACTGCCTATCTCATTTCTTGAGGTGCTAAAATGGCAGGGCAGTACAAAACCCCCCCAAATGACCCCATTTTGGAAAGTAGACACCCCAAGGAAATTGCTGAGAGGCATGTTGAGCCCATTGAATATTTTTTTTTGTCCCAAGTGATTGAATAATGACAAAAAAAATAAATAAAAAAATTACAAAAAGTTGTCACTAAATGATATATTGCTCACACATGCCATGGTTATATGTGGAATTGCACCCCAAAATACATTCTGCTGCTTCTCCTGAGTACGGGGATACCACATGTGTGGGACTTTTTAGGAACCTAGCCACTTACGGGACCCCGGAAACCAAGCACCGCCTTCAGGATTTCTAAGGGCCCAAATTTTTGATTTCACTCCTCACTACCTATCACAGTTTCGAAGGCCATAAAATGCCAAAATAGCACAAAACCCCCCCAAATGACCCCATTTTGGAAAGTAGACACCCCAAGCTATTTACTGAGAGGCATGTTCAGTCCATGGAATATTTTATATTTTGCCACAAGTTGCGGGAATATGACAAACTTTTTTTTTTTTGCACAAAGTTGTCACTAAATGATATATTGCTCACACATGCCATGGGCATATGTGAAATTACACCCCAAAATACATTCTGCTGCTTCTCCTGAGTACGGGGATACCACATGTGTGGGACTTTTTGGGAGCCTAGCCGCGTACGGGACCCCAAAAACCAAGCACCGCCTTCAAGGTTTCTAAGGGCATACATTTTTGATTTCACTCCTCACTACCTATCACAGTTTTGAAGGCCATAAAATGCCAAGATGGCACAAAACCCCCCCAAATGACCCCATTTTGGAAATTAGACACCCCAAGCTATTTGCTGAGAGGCATGTTGACCCCATTGAATATTTTTTTTTTTGTCCCAAATGATTGAATAATGACAAAAAGAAAAAAAAAAATGTACAAAAAGTTGTCACTAAATGATATATTGCTCACACATGCCATGGTTATATGTGGAATTGCACCCCAAAATACATTCTGCTGCTTTTCCTGAGTACGGGGATACCACATGTGTGGGACTTTTTGGGAGCCTAGCCGCGTACAGGGCCCCAAAAACCAAGCACCGCCTTCAGGATTTCTAAGGGCGTAAATTTTTGATTTCACTCCTCACTACCTATCACAGTTTCGAAGGCCATAAAATGCCAAAATAGCACAAAACCCCCCCAAATTACCCCATTTTGGAAAGTAGACACCCCAAGCTATTTGCTGAGAGGCATGTTGAGTCCATGGAATATTTTATATTTTGCCACAGGTTGCGGGAATATGACAAACTTTTTTTTTTTTGCACAAAGTTGTCACTAAATGATATATTGCTCACACATGCCATGGGCATATGTGAAATTACACCCCAAAATACATTCTGCTGCTTCTCCTGAGTACGGGGATACCACATGTGTGGGACTTTTTGGGAGCCTAGCCGCGTACGGGACCCCAAAAACCAAGCACCGCCTTCAAGGTTTCTAAGGGCATACATTTTTGATTTCGCTCCTCACTACCTATCACAGTTTTGAAGGCCATAAAATGCCAAGATGGCACAAAACCCCCCCAAATGACCCCATTTTGGAAAGTAGACACCCCAAGCTATTTGCTGAGAGGCATGTTGAGCCCATTGAATATTTTTTTTTGTTGTCCCAAATGATTGAATAATGACAAAAAGAAAAAAAAAAATGTACAAAAAGTTGTCACTAAATGATATATTGCTCACACATGCCATGGTTATATGTGAAATTACACCCCAAAATACATTCTGCTGCTTCTCCTGAGTACGGGGATACCACATGTGTGGGACTTTTTGGGAGCCTAGCCGCGCACGGGACCCCAAAAACCAAGCACCGCCTTCAAGGTTTCTAAGGGCATACATTTTTGATTTCACTCAGCTATTTGCTGAGAGGCATGGTGAGTATTTTACAGCTCTCATTTGTTTTTGAAAATTAAGAAAAACATTTTTTTTTCTTTTTTTTTTTCTTTTTTTACATTTTCAAAACTTTGTGACAAAAAGCGAGATCTGCAAAATACTCAACATACCTCTCAGCAAATAGCTTGGGGTGTCTACTTTCCAAAATTGGGTCATTTGGGGGGGGGTTTGTGCCATCTGGGCATTCCATGGCCTCCGAAACTGTGATAGGCAGTGAGGAGTGAAATCAAAAATTTACACCCATAGAAATCCTGAAGGCGGTGCTTGGTTTTTGGGGTCCCGTACGCGACTAGGCTCCCAAAAAGTCCCACACATGTGGTATCCCCGTACTCAGGAGAAGCAACAGAATGTATTTTGGGGTGTAATTCCACATATGCCCATGGCATGTTTGAGCAATATATAATTTAGTGACAACTTTTTGTACATTTTTTTTTTTGGTCATTATTCAATCACTTGGGACAAAAAAAAAGAATATTCAATGGGCTCAACATGCCTCTCAGCAAATAGCTTGAGGTGTCTACTTTACAAAATGGGGTCATTTGGGGGGGTTTTGAACTGTCCTGGCATTTTATGCACAACATTAGGAAGCTTATGTCACACATCATCCACTCTTCTAACCACTTGAAGACAAAGCCCTTTCTGACACTTTTTGTTTACATGAAAAAAAATTTTTTTTTGCAAGAAAATTATGTTGAACCCCCAAACATTATATATTTTTTTAAAGCAAAGGCCCTACAGATTAAAATAGTGGGTGTTGCATTTTTTTTTTCCACACAGTATTTGCGCAGCGATTTTTCAAACGCATTTTTTGGGGGAAAAACACACTTTTTTTATTTTTAATGCACTAAAAAACACTATATTGCCCAAATGTTTGATGAAATAAAAAAGATGATCATAGGCCGAGTACATGGATACCAAACACGACATGCTTTAAAATTGCGCACAAACGCGCAGCGGCGACAAACTACATTCATTTTTAAAAGCATTTAAAAGCCTTTACAGGTTACCACGTTAGATTTACAGAGGAGGTCTACTGCTAAAATGACTGCCCTCGATCTGACCTTCACGGTGATACCTCACATGCATGATGCAATTGCTGTTTACATATGACGCTAGACCGACGCTTGCGTTCGCCTTTGCGCAAGAGCAGGGGGGGACAGCGGTGCTTTTTTTTTTTTTTTTTTTTTTTTTTTTTTTATTATTTATTTGGCTTTTTTATTTTATTTTTAAACTGTGCCTTCCATATTTTATTTTTTTACCATTTTTATCGTTATCTCAGGGAATGTAAATATCCCCTATGATAGCAATAAGTAGTGACAGGTACTCTTTTTTTGAAAAAAATTGGGGGGTTAGACCCTAGATCTTTCCTCTGCCCTCAAAGCATCTGACCACACCAAGATCGGTGTGATAAAATGCTTTCCCAATTTCCCAATGGCGCTTTTTATATCCGGGGGGGGGGACATTCCCTCCCACTGCTTGTAAAAGCAGTCTAGAGGCTAATTATCTGCTAGAATTGCTTTTACATGAAAGCCGGCTGCTGGCTGAAAAGAATGATACCAAGATGATACCTAAACCCGCAGGCATCATTCTGGTATAAACATTCAAAGTCCAGCAACATACCAGTACGTTGCTGGTCCTTGTTGGACATGTATTGTAATCTTTTTTTTCATACAGCCTATTGGCTGAACGAAAAAAAGAGATTGATTGGTGGGTATGCCCACCATTAGAATACCTCCCTTCATCCACCCACTTCTAATGATGGGCATATATGCCGAAGCATGGGGGCATCCTCCCGCAAAAAAGTTATGCCGCGTACACACGGTCAAGCCTTCGTCGGAATTTCGACCGTATGTACGCGGCATAAAAGGTTATGCCGCGTACACACGGTCGGACTTTTCCACGGGCAAGCCTCCGTTGGAATTTCGACCGTATATACGCGGCATTAGGAGCAAAATCGCTCCTCCGCCCCTGCTGCCCCCATGCTTCGGCATATATGCTCTTTTTTTTAACTGTGGTGGTGAAATCACCTCCTACAGCGTTGGAGTCACGGCTTTATGTATCGTGGGAGCAAACGCTGTTGCTGTCAAGATAAATAGATCCGCTCTGCAACTGAATGGCGTACCTGCTAAGCAAATGGTGGTTAACATTAAAACAAAGTAACATTACAGTACAACAGTAAGACCTTACCATGCCATACCTGCAAAGCAAATACCAAAACAAAACCTAGTAAAAAATAAAAAAATGTTTTAACGCAACCTGTGCCTAAAATATATATATGCCGAAGCATGGGGGCATCCTCCCGCAAAAAAGTTATGCCGCGTACACACGGTCGGAATTTTCCACGGGCAGGCCTCCGTCGGAATTTCGACCGTATGTACGCGGCATTAGGAGCAAAATCGCTCCTCCGCCCCTGCTGCCCCCATGCTTCGGCATATATGCTCTTTTTTTTAACTGTGGTGGTGAAATCACCTCCTACAGCGTTGGAGTCACGGCTTTATGTATCGCGGGAGCAAACGCTGTTGCTGTCAAGATAAATAGATCCGCGCTGCAACTGAATGGCGTACCTGCTAAGCAAATGGTGGTTAACATTAAAACAAAGTAACATTACAGTACAACAGTAAGACCTTACCATGCCATACCTGCAAAGCAAATACCAAAACAAAACCTAGTAAAAAATAAAAAAATGTTTTAACGCAACCTGTGCCTAAAATATATATATGCCGAAGCATGGGGGCATCCTCCCGCAAAAAAGTTATGCCGCGTACACACGGTCTGAATTTTCCACGGGCAGGCCTCCGTCGGAATTTCGACCGTATGTACGCGGCATTAGGAGCAAAATCGCTCCTCCGCCCCTGCTGCCCCCATGCTTCGGCATATATGCTCTTTTTTTTAACTGTGGTGGTGAAATCACCTCCTACAGCACTGGAGTCACGGCTTTATGTATCGTGGGAGCAAACGCTGTTGCTGTCAAGATAAATAATTCCGCGCTGCAGTTGAATGGCGCACCTGAAAACAAAAAATTACATACCTGAAAAGCAAGCATGATAAAACATTGCAGAATAGAATACAGTAAAAAAGAGCAGAACAATAGAGAGAAAATAGAGAGAGAGAGAACAATAAAATGACAACTATTTTTGTTTTTTTTATTTTATATTTTTTTGTGTTTTGTTTTTTACGTTTTTTTTTTTTCTTTTTTACACTTTTTTTTGTAACTTTACAACTGTAATGGTTCGGGTCTCTCAAAATGTAATGGCATCTTGGGAGACCCTGTGTAAGTGTGTCCTTGTCTGTGAAATGCTGTACCCTACGCTAAAACTTCACTTTTGAGTGGTAGCGTTCAAAACATTCACCTTGGCAAAGACCAGGCTTGTCAGGACAGAGTGGACAAAAACTACGGGTGTCACGCCTAAATCCGCGCTTGCTACAGACACGACATCTTTTTTGGGGGTGGCTTTGGGTAGGGGTACTCGGGAGGACATACGAATAATGCCTCTCATGCAGCCGGCTTACTGCATTTGGTTGGGGATGGTGAGGTGCAGAACCGCCTGGATTCTGTGATCTCATTCTGGAATTTTAGAAGAGATAACGTCCCGCCTGAAGCTCTGTATAGCACATGAGCGTTCAGCAAAGCCAATTGGAATAATGATAGAGACACTTTTTTGTACCAGCGTCTCGCCTTACGGTCAATTAGATACGGCGCCATCAACTGGTCGTTGAGGTCCACCCCTCCCATATTTTGGTTATATTCGTGGACACAGAGGGGTTTCTCCACAACACCAGTCACCGTACGAATTTGGACTGTCGTGTCTGCATGAAGGGAGGTAAGAAGGAAAACATTCTTATTGTCCCTCCACTTCATAGCGAGCAAGTTATTACACTTCAAGCAGGCTCTCTCCCCCAGCCTAAGACGGGCATCTACAAGCCGCTGGGGAAAGCCCCGGCGATTAGGTCGCACGGTGCCACATGCTCCAATCTGATGATCAAACAAGTGACTAAACAGTGGCACGCTCGTGTAATAATTGTCCACATACAAGTGGTACCCCTTTCCGAATAAGGGTGACACCAAGTTCCACACTATCTTGCCAGCGCTCCCTATGTAATCCGGGCAGTTGACCGACTCAATCTGACTATCTTTTCCCTCATAAACCGTAAAGTTCACTACATAGCCTGTTGCCCTGTCACAGAACTTGTAGAGCTTGACCCCGTATCTGGCACGCTTGCTGGGAAGGTACTGCTTGAAAGACAAGCGGCCAGAAAATTTAATCAGGGACTCATCAACGCAGACAACTTGATCGGGAGTAAACAAGGCTGCAAAACGTTCGTTGAAGTGGTTTATGAGGGGCCGAATTTTATAGAGCCGGTCGTATTCAGGGTCCCCACGTGGACGACAAAGTTCATTGTCGTTGAAGTGCATGAACCGCAAAATCTGCTCGTATCGTGCCCTGGACATGGAGGCAGAGAACACGGGCATGTGGTCAATTGGGTGCGTGGACCAATAAGCACGCAATGACGGAAATTTATGTGTGCCCATGTTGAGGGAAAGGCCCAGAAAGGTCTTAAATTCGGAAACCGTAATTGGTTTCCAATTTCTGGCAATTTTAGGCAACTGGGGGTTAGCGGCGATGAATTGACCAGCATATAAATTACTCTGGTCCACAATAGATCTATAGAGATCTTCCGTGAAAAACAGCGAATAAAAATCAATTGGAATAAAATCAGCTGTTTCCACCTGAATACCGGGTTGGGCAGTGAATGGGGGAAGTACGGGTTCTGCAGAAGTGGTGGGGACCCAATCAGGATAGGCGAATTCTGCAGGAAGGGCAGTATGGGCACGACGGGCCTGCCTTTGTCTTCTTGGTGGCAGCGGGACACTACTTGTGCTTGCCACCTCGCCAGCTTGAACTGCACTTATGGGACTCGCCACGTCACCAAGTGTTACTGCAGTGCTGGATGTACGTCCAGGCTGTACTAGGCCGCTGGTGCTTGCCAGTTCACCAGAAGGAATAGCGGCGCTAGTACTACTCTGCTCCATGATACGAGAGACCTGCGGTTCTTGCTCCTCAACAACCTCAGAAGATCGGGATCGGGTACACCTGACCTTAGCAGGGACCTCAACTTCGTCGTCAGAGCTATCTGACGTGGGGCCGCTGACGTCACTGTCTTCTACGGGAAGATATTCTGAGCCTGAATCTGACAGATACGTGACCTCCTCTTCACTATCTGTCATGCTCAGAATCTCGTAGGCCTCTTTACTAGTGTACCTTCGTCTTGCCATTTTGGGCTCTAAATTTAGGGGTACACTAGTAAGATTCACAGGAAAAAAAGCACCTGACTGTCGTCAGCAAATATATCAAACGCTACAAAAAAACTGTTAGCGATCGCAGGGATCAGGCCTGTCTCTGCGAACGCTGCAGTTATGTGTGTTGTGTTTGGTAAGTGACAGTGATCGATCGATACTGCACTTGGGTGGGCTGGGCTGGGCTGGGTGGAGGGGCTAAACGCAGGCGCTAGCAGGTATCTGGGCTGATCCCGCTAACACTGCGTTTTTGGGAACCCTAAACCGCTGGGGATGCTAGTATAGATCTGATCAGATACTATACCACTAAGGGGGGTGTATGCTTTGCGCGTGGGTGTTAGCGTTACTGGCACTAACCTAACACTGCCTGGGGCGACGCAGACCCTCTCTGGCGCTAAAACCTAATTGATCTCACCCGCCGGGCGATCAGGGGGGTTAAACCTTTATTGGGTTATATACGGCGGGTGCCCTGATGCTATAAAAAGCAAACTAATCAACCAGCGTCACCCGTAACCTTTATATGGTGATCACTGGTGAAAGGGTTAACTAGGGGCAATCAGGGGGTTAAAACCTTTATTAGGTTAAATATGGGGGTACCTGACACTATATAAAAACCTGACGGGTAACCTAAATAACTAAATAACTTACTGGCTAACCAGTGACACCAGTGACGCTTATACGGCGATCACTGGTGAAAGGGTTAACTCTAGGGGCAATCAGGGGGTTAAAATAATATATGGGGGTACCTGACACTAATAAAAACCTGCGGCGAACCTAAAAAAAAATAACTGCCTATCTAAAACACCAGCGACACGAATACAGCGATCGGAAAAACAATCGCTTAGTGACGCTGAAGTTAGGGGGTGAAAGGGTTACCTGGGGGGTGATCAAGGGGTTAAACCTTTATTAGGGGGGGGTTAGGGGGCTACCCTGGACCTAAAGGGGCCTAATCCTAACTGCCCTGCAACTTTTTACAATCACAGATGACACTAAATGCAGTGATCAGTAAAATAAATGATCACTGCAATCAGTGACACTGTGATTGGGGGCTTTGGGGTGACCTGGGGGGTGATCTGGGGGTGACTGGGGGGTGATTTGTGTGCCTATGTGTACCTACATGTCAGTGGACTGTTGGTGCACTAACCTGCTTCTTCTCTGCTCGGCGCCGGGAACGAAAAGACCGCGGCGAGGGAGATGACATCACTTCCTCCAGCCTGTGTTTACATTTCAGGCAGGAGGAAGCATTTTCATTGGCCGGGAGCGATCGCGAGGGGGGGGCGGAATCGAGCGGCCGCCCCCTCATGCCTGATCGCTCCCGAACACTTAACGGCCGCTCACTGCAGTGAAGGGGGGTCCGGATGGACCCCCCAACTGCACAAAGGCGATCACGTAGATCTACGTGATTCTGCCTGTCGGTGCCATTCTGCCAACGTAAATCGGCGGTGGGCGGTCGTTAAGTGGTTAAGGAGATATTTCTTGCACCTACAGGTAAGCCTTAATCTAGGCTTACCTGTAGGTGCAAGTTGTCTAAGTGGTTTTACAACCACTTTAAGATACTCAGAAAATTTCAGCTTGTTTTGGTAAATCACACCAAAAGTTAGTCACATTAAGTTATATTTTACAATCCCAAAACGTGGCTTAGTGTAAAAAGAGCCTAATGAACCAAAATGTGCTTAACCACTTCAATACCATGCACTTATGCACCTTCCCGCCCAGACCAATTTTCAGCTTTCAGTACTCTCACACTTTGAATGACAATTACTTAGTCATGCTACACTGTATCCAAACAAAATTTTTATCATTTTCTTCTCACAAATAGAGCTTTCTTTTGGTGGTATTTAATCGCCACTGGGTTTTAAATTTTTTGCGATATAAGCAAAAAAACAGCAATTTTTTTAAAAAAAAACACTTTTTTTTAGTTTCTATTGTAAAATTTTGCAAATAAGTAATTTTTCTTCATAAATTTGTGCCAAAATGTATACTGCTACATATCTTTGGTAAAATGAACCCAAATTAGTGTATATTATTTGGTCTTTGTGAAAGTTATAGAGTCTACAAACTATGGTGGCAATCACTGAAAATGTATCACATCTGATCACGCCTGATGTACTGAAGGGATATCTCATTTCTTGAGACACTAACAAGCGAGGAAAGTACAAATACCCCAAAATTACCCCTTTTTGGAAAGTAGACAGTCCAAGGTATTTACTAAGAGGCGTGGTGAGTTTTTTGAAGTTGTATTTTTTTCCCACAATTCTTGGGAAAATTTATTTATTTATTTATTTTTATTTTTTACACAAACTGGTCATATTAACAGTTTTTTTCTCTCACACAGCATATGCATAATTGCAACTACACCCCAAAATACATTCTGCTACTCCTCCTGAGTGTAGCGATGCCACATGTGTGAGACTTTTACACAGCCTGGCCATATACAGAGGCCCAACATTGAAGTAGCACTTTCAGGCGTTCTACAAGCATAAATCGCACATATCCTTTCTCAACCACCTATTACACTTTTGAAGGCCCTGGAGCACCAGGACAATGGAATTTTCCACAAAATGACCCCATTTTGGAAAGCACACACCCCAACGTATAATCTATGAAGCATTATGAGTCTTTTGAACGGTTCATTTTTTTCCAGAAGGTTTTGGAATATGTGGAGAAAAAATGAAAATGCATTTTTTTTACACAAAGTTGTCCATTTATAAGATATTTCTAACGCATAGCATATACATAGCAAAAATGACACCCCAAAATGCATTCTGCTACTCCTCCTGAGTATAGCGATACCACATGTGTGAGACTTTTACACAGCCTGGCCATATACAGAGGCCCAACATTGAAGTAGCACTTTCAGGCGTTCTACAAGCATAAATCGCACATATCCTTTCTCAACCACCTATTACAATTTTGAAGGCCCTGGAGCACCAGGACAATATAATTTTCCACAAAATGACCCCATTTTTGAAAGCACACACCCCAACGTATAATCTATGAGGCATTATGAGTCTTTTGAACGGTTAATTTTTTTCCAGAAGGTTTTGGAAAATGTGGAGAAAAAATTAAAATGCATTTTTTTTACACAAAGTTGTCAATTTATAAGATATTTCTAACACATAATATGTACATAGCAAAAATTACACCCCAAAATGCATTCTGCTACTCCTCCTGAGTATGGCGATACCACATGTTTGAGACTTTTACACAGCCTGGCCACATACAGAGGCCCAACATCCAAGTAGCACCTCCAGGCATTCTAGCAGCATTAATTGCACATATCATTTTCTGACTACCGATCACATTTTTGAAGGCCCTTCATATATCTAACACATAGCAGGTACATACCAAATAACAAAAGATTACCTGTGGTTTTAGAAGTGCAGTGGTCCACAGAGGAGAGCATCGGTCCAGGCAGCAGGCAGGGATGAGGTCAGCGACAGCAAAAGCAATCATCCAGGCAGCAGGCAGGAATACTGTCCATAGTTCGCACAGGCAGAGATACTGTCAGCACAGCCAGTGCACAGCCAAAGCACAGGTCCAGGTAGCAGGCAGAGGTGTCCTATCCTATCCTATCGATGATATCTTCGATATATTGGAGGTAGTGGAGTCGGTGATTTTGAGTTGCTTTTTGGTAGCAGACAAACGAATTAAAAAGGGCCATGTGAAACAGGTGAAACGCAACTTTTTTGTGCCAATAATGGGACTTTCTGGTTGATAAGTAGGGCTGTAGAATCTGGTCATTTAAATCCACCCCCCCATGTACAAATTGTAGTCGTGGACACATTCAGGCTTTACAATGGAGCCGCGTCTTCTTGGGATCTCCACCATGGTGTCATTGTGGATCGTAGAGAGGATGTGGACATCTTTCTTGTCCCTCCACTTCATGGCCAACACCTCCTCGTTCCTCATGGATGCCGATTCTCCAGGTCGCAATTTTTTTGTCAATAAATTTTGTGGGAATCCCTTCCGTTTTTTTTTTAAGGTACCGCAGGCCGGGGTTTGTTTACTGTAAAGGTGGCGAAAAAGGGGCAGGCTGGTATAATAATTATCAACATATAAATGGTAACCTTTTCCGAACAGGGGGTATGCCAACTCCCAGACAATTTTCCCACTGGTTTCAATATATGTGGGGCAATCACGGGGCTGGAGCTGGGAGTCTTTGCCTTCGTAGATCCTGAATTTGCAGACGTATCCAGTGGCTCGATCACATAATTTATTTAATTTTAACCCATACCTGGCTCTCTTGCTTGGTATGTACTGCTTGAACTGCAGTCGGCCGGTGAAATGTACGAGGGACTCGTCCACACAAATTGTTTGGTCTGGGATGAAAACTTCTTCAAATCGCTGGGAAAAGGCATTGATTAGGGGGCGTATCTTGTACAATTTGTCGTAGTTGGGATGATCTCGGGGAGGGCACTGTGAATTGTCATTGAAGTGGAGAAAGCGCATAATCATGTCGTATCTTTTCCTGGACATGACAGCGGAATATATGGGCATGTGTTGGATGGGGCGTTTGGACCAATATGAATGGACTTCGTTCTTTTTTGTAAGCCCCATATTGAACATAAGGCCCAAAAATAATTTAAATTCCTCCAATGTTAGACGCCGCCACTGGAACATGCGGGCGTAGGAAGAAACGGGGTTGGCAGCAATAAATTGGGATGCATTACAGATTCGTTTGATCCACTATATTCTGCAGCAAATCTTGTGGGAAAAATAAACAAAAATAATCAAATTTAGAAAAATTTGTAGTGTCGGGCTGCACACCTGGCTGTGCGGTGAAAGGGGGGATGATAGCGGATCCTGAGTTGGCAGGCAACCATAAGGGGTTTGCCAGGGCATCGGGAAGGCAGGATTGGGGCTGGATTCTTCGGGTTGGGCGTGCATTTCCATTGCTTGTACTGGGCTCCTCTTCCTGGGGTATGGCGCTGCTGGTGGTGGGCAGTTCTCCTGATCTTGGTGCTGATCTTGGTGCTGATCTTGGTGCCGATCGCATTCTTTTGGGAGGGACGGTTTCCTCCGGGGACTCGGACTCTGAGCCACTATCCTCCACTGGCTCGTATTCCGAACCAGAATCGGATAATGGGAGCTCCCCGCTGCTCTCATCATCCGACATGGCAAGAATTGCATATGCCTCCTCAGGTGTGTAAACCCTTTGGGACATTATGGCAGTGCTTATTGGTGGGCCTGTGTAATGGTACTGCTGGTGGTAGTGGTGGCGGTCTGTGTGGTAGTACCGATGGAGGTATTAGTGGTGGGCCTGTGTGGTGGTACCGATGGCGGTATGGGTGGTGGTGGTACCAATGGCGGTATGGGTGGTGGTAGTACCGATGGCGGTACGGGTGGTGGTGGCGGCGGTACAGGTGGCGGTACGGGTGGTGGTGGTAGCGATGGCGGTATGGGTGGTGGTGGTACCGATGGCGGTACAGGTGGTGGTGGTACCGATGGCGGTACAGGTGGTGGTGGTACGGGTGGTGATGGTACGATGGCGGTACAGGTGGTGGTGGCACTACCGACGGTGGTACGGGTGGTGGTACTGGTGGTGGTACCGATGGCGGCACTAGTGGTGATACTGGTAGCGGGCCTGTGTGGCAGTATAGATTCTGGGCCTGGTGGCGGTACTGGTGGTGGTACTGGTACCGATGGCGGTACTGGTAGCCTGTGTGGCGGTGCCAATGGCGGTACCGATGGAGGTGGGCCTGTGACAGATGATTGACAGATGGGCTGATTGATTGACAGATGAGCTGATTGATTGATTGACAGATGGGGTGATTGATTGACAGGTGGGGTGATTGATTGACAGATCGGCTGATTGATTGACAGATGGGCTGATTGATTGACAGATGGGCTGATTGACAGATGGGCTGATTGACAGATGGGCTGATTGACAGATGGGCTGATTGGCTGGGCTGATTGATGTGCTGGGCTGTGTGACAGGTCCTCTTTATGGGGGGGGGGGCGTGTTGTGCACTGTAAACTTATGTAGACAAACTACACTGAGCTAACTTACTGATCTCTTCTCTCTCCTCACAGATCGGTGTGTGAGGAGAGAGCAGGGATCAGGTAGTAACTCCTGTGGAGTTTGTTTACATTTGTGACCGGCTGTGATTGGACACAGCCGGTCACGTGGTAAACAGCCAATTCATTGGCTGTTTACTCTGATCGGGGACGCGCTGTGTACAAGGGACACTCGCCTTCCCCGATCCCCGCTCTGCAAGCGCGCCGCCGAGTTTATTTGACAGGTGATCGGCTGTGACTTTGACACAGCCGATCACATGGTAAACAGCCAATGAAATTGGCTGTTTACCGTGATCGGGGAAGCGCTGTGTCCGAGGGACACATGCCGTCCCCGATCACCGCACTGCGCGCCCCCGCGGGCGCGCGCAAGGCATTATCCTGCAGGACGTCATATGACGTCCAGTATCGATATTGCAACCACTTCCCGGACGTCAATTCGCTATTGACTGGGCGGGAAGTGATTAAACTTTCATAAATTGTCTTGAAACTTTTTGTCTTGAAAGAGTCATGGATTTTGGTCTCCCACAAAGAAAATTAGGGTGTTAAGCTTGTTTTTTTGGGGAGCTTAATGGGGCTTAACTTACTATAAAGTGCCTAAACCTTAATCAATTGCCTTAAAACTTTGCGAAACCCAAGCTTTCTGCTTCCTCAAACCAATACTAGATGTTTCATGGATTTTTGTTTTCCACAAAACAAGTGAGTGACATTAAAGGGGTTGTAAAGGTACATGTTTTTTCACCTTAATGCATTCTATGCATTAAGGTGAAAAAACATCCGAGCATTAGCGCCCCCCCCCCCCCCGAGCCCCCGTTTACTTACCTGACCCCTCGAAAGTCCCGCGCCGTGAAGCTTCTGGGCCGGGCTTCTGGCTCATTCATTGGCTGATTGAAAGCAGCGCAGCCATTGGCTCGCGCTGCTGTCAATCACATCCAATGACGAGGCACGCCAGGGGGCGGGGCCGAGTGATACAGTGAGCGGTTATATCACTAGAGTGCGCCCGGAAAAACGTACCACCATGCGAGAGAGCTTGCATGAACGTGGAAAGTTCTTGCAAGGGGGGAGCCAAGACAACCGCCGAGGGACCCCAGAAGACCAGGATGGGGGCCACTCTGTGCAAAACGAGCTGCACAGTTGAGGCAAGTATAACATGTTTGTCATTTTACAAAAAAAAATAAAAATCCTTTAGTGTTCCTTTAAGCTTGTGAAGCCCCTACCACCTTTTGTGTAGTGGCTGTAGTGTGAGATAGCCAATGGGGGAATATTATGCGTGTGTGTTTGACTCACCAGCCATTTACTAGGGGTTTCTTGGCCAGTTGAGCATGCTGGGGAACTGCATATACAGTATACTTAGGAGAATTGCCATGTGCTCAGTCTTCATACAGCCTACATCCAGGCTTGTCCTGGAGATGGGAATGCTCAAGTGTGGGAAAGGTTTGACTAGGCCTCAGGCCTAGAAGAGGCCTCACTTGCTGATTGAGGAGGAGAACCAGAGATGCTGGATGGCTACTGGAGGTACCTGTTACTAGAAAGGACCTAAGGAGCAAGTCTGGTGTCCCTCCTACTGAAGATCTTATGTCTATCCCTATTCAGCTGTTGCTCTAATACCCAGTGCCAGCCTGTGCTCCTATTGATTCTGCACTGTGGAATACTGAAAGGGACTGGTGAGTCTGGAGTTCTGTTCTAATCTAGTTTTGCCATGGATGTTCTCAGCCCTATACCTTCTGGCAGTTACTGAGTTCTCCAATAAAGCATTCAAAAATGTACTTAAAATGACTGGCACCAAACATTTCTTTGATCGCACAGCCCTTCACTAGCCTAGGATCAATGAAGGAGAAAAATTACCCATTTGCAAAATTTTATAACAAAATATAAAACATTTTTTTTTTTTTTTTAACAAATAAAAACCGCAGAGGTGATCAAATACCACCAAAAGAAAGCTCTATTTGTGGGAAATAATAGACAAAAAATTAATTTGGGTACAGTGTTGTATGACCGCGCAATTGTCATTCAAAGAGTGAGAGCGCTGAAAATTGGTCTGGGCAGGAGGGGGGTTTAGGTGCCCAGTAAGCAAGTGGTTAAAGGGTAAGTTCACCTTTACAGAAAATATGTAAAATAAATTTACACTGGACCCTTTCCCCATCCCCCGGGTCCAGCTGACCTGGAGCCCCGCAGTCACCCGCTGTGACACATCGGGTCGCTGCTTTACTGGTCAGGGGATTTGAAATCCCTGTGGCTTGATCTTCTAAACGTACCTTGTAAATGTACGTATAGGAGGCATTCTAATTGGTTGGTGCCGTCACATGGATGGCGCTGACCAATCGAGACCCGCCTAGCCCATCTTGTCAGCGCTGGAGAAGAGGAGAGAAAACTGTGGGGATTTCAAATCCCTTGACCGATAAAACAGTGACCTGATGTGTCAGTGTGTGATTGTGGCACTCCGGGTCAGCTGGACCAGGGGGGGTGGGGAGGGGGTTCAGTTTAAGTTCACCTTACAGATTTTCTGTAAAGGTGAACTTAAACTTTAATGTAAAAGGAGCTCTATGTGTAATAAAGTGCCTAAATCTTAATCAATTGCCTTATAACTTTGCACAGAACTTTGCACAAGTTCTTTTGAGTACATTAAACCACATTAAGCTCCCAAATATTCAAGGGGTTGTAAACCCTCAATATTTTTCACCTGAATGCATTCAGGTGAAAAACCTCCTGTGATGCAGAAGCCCCCCAGAGCCCCCCTTTTCCTTTCCTGAACCTGGTCTTTCCAGCAACGGGGACAAGCACACCAGCTGCAGTCGGTGTCTCAGGTCCTGATTGGATAGCTTGATAGCAGCGCAGCCATTGGCTCCCGCTGCTGTCAATCAAATCTAATGACGTGGGAGCTGGGGGCCGAGTCCTGCTGTCTGTGTCAATGGACCGCACAAGTTCCCCTGAGGGAGAGCGGATCTCCAATGGGTCACTCGAGAAGAGGAGGAGCCAAGAGCACCGCTGAGGGACCCCAGAAGAGGAGGATCGGTGCTAGTCTGTGCAAAACCAACTGCACAGAGGAGGTAAGAATGACATGTTTGTTTAAAAAAAAAAATGAACCTTTACATATCCTTTAAGCTAAATGTCACTCATTTCCCTTGTGGGAAACCAAAATCCATAAAACTTTCAGGATAGGGTTGGGAAGATTAAAACTTTGGTTGTGCAAAGTGAAAGGTTCTGGTTCTGTTGGACCCTCTTGGCTCGAGCTGGACTCAGGATCTGTGGAAGTAACTCTCTGACCGGTCGGATATTCAAGACACCATACACAGGGAATGGATATACAAGAATATATTGGTTTATTGGCAACATATCTCTTTTATGCATAACAAGGAAAGTTGCCTCCCTCGTATGAACCAATCAGCAATAAGCAAAAACATCATGAGTTAAACAAAAATAGATTCTAACAGGTTTTAGACTTTGGCAGACGTAGTCATTTAAAAATAAGAACATCATGCATCATTGCGGTCAATCTAAACATGTGTCTGATATTTGAAACGGGAAGATAAGAACGTCAGGCATCATTGTAGTCAATCTAAACATATGTCTGACAGTTAAAGAAGAAGGAAGATGAGAACATTTTCTCGGAACAGGCTTGACCACAAAGTCACATCCTGCTTACACTTAATTTTCAGAGAAACATTTTCTGTACTAATATATATTACAATATATATATATTAAGAAGAACTCTTATCATGAATATTGGTTCATGATTTTCTCATACCGTACACAAAGTTTCAAGGCTATTGATTAACCACTTCAGCCCCCGAAGGATTTGCCCCCTTATTGACCAGGCCATTTTTTGCGATACTAGACTGCGTCGATATAACTGACAATTGTGTGGTCGTGCGATGTTGTACCCAAACAAAATTGACGTCCTTTTTTCCCACAAATAGATCTTTCTTTTGGTGGTATTTGCTCCTCGCTGCGGTTTTTATTTTTTGCGCTAAAAACAAAAAAAGAGCGCCAATTTTGAAAAACTTTTTTTTTTGCTATAATAAATATCCCCAAAATTATTTAATTTTTTTAAATTCTTCATCAGTTTAGGCCAATATGTATTATGCTACATATTTTTGGTAAAATAAAAAAAAAATGGCAATAAGCGTATATTGTTTGGTTTGGGCAAAAGATATAGCGTTCGCAAAATAGGGAATAGATTTATGGCATTTTTATGGAATTTTTATTATTTATTTATTTTTTACTAGGAATGGCAGCGAGCTGCGATTTTTACTGCGACTGCAACATTGCGGCGGACAGATCGGACACTTTTGACACTTTTCTGGGACCATTGACATTTATAAAGCGATCAGTGCTATAAAAATGCAATAATTACTGTGTAAATGTCACTGGCAGGGAAGGGGTTAACACTGGGGGGGTGATCAAGGTGTTAAATGTGTTCCCTTAGTGTGTTTCTAACTGTGAGGGGATGGGAATGACTAGAGGAGAAGCCAGATCACTGTTCCTACGTAGTAGGAACAGACAATCTGTCTCTCCTCCCCTGTCAGAACAGAGATTTGTGTTTACACACACAAATCCCCATCCTGGCTCTCGTGCCTGCGATTGCTGGTTGCCAGTGGCGAACGCGCCTGCTGTCCACGCGCATCGGGTCCCTCACCGTGCACGCGCCTGCTATGGCTCTTAAAGGACATTTCTTCAGTGTTGTCACATGAAAAGATATAATAAAATATTTACAAAAATGTGAGGGGTGTACTCACTTTTGTGAGATACTGTACCTCCTCTGTACAGTGGTTTTTCACAGAGCAGCCCTGATCCTCCTCTTCTCAGTTCCCTCCCTGGCGCACCTGGCTGCTCCCTCCTGCCAAATGCCCCCACAACAAGCCGCTAGCTATGGGGCACTTGAGCCGAGCCGCAGCTTTGTGTGTCCATTTAGACACAGAGCCATGGTTTGGCCCCGCCCACTCTCTCTCCTCGATCTGTCCCTCGGCTCTCGGGTGGATGGAAACGCCGCCATTTTCGGTATAAGAATCAGGAAGTGAAGCCTTGCGGCTTCACAGCCTGGCTCCCTACTGCGCATGTGCGAGTCGCGCTGCGTGATCCCACTGGTCCCTGCTGTCTTCTGGGACCTACGTGTCTCCCAGAAGACAGCGGGGGGACGGAGGAGGCACCGGATGTGGCGTAGATATCCGTGGCTACTGGGGCTATGTATGCCCGGGAGTGGGAGCAAAATGCCTGTATTAGACAGGTATCTGCTCCCTCCCCCCTGAAAGGTGTCAAATGTGCCCCCGGAGTGAGGGAGGATTCCAAAAATTGGAAGTTCAATTTTTATGTAGAACTCCGCTTTAAGATAACGGCGTAATACATACTTTTTTTTTTAAGGTCAAACAAGGCTTTCTTTTTGTGAATAATATTGTCCTGCAAGTTAGTGATTCTCTGCGCTAGATGGACTCAATTGAGCTGCTGCCCCCCCTGTTATAATCTGTCCGAAGACAGGTTACTGGTAAATGTATTATGTATAGGGTAGGGGGTGGTCGCGCTGCTAATGGGTGGTGTTTATGAGAGCTAAATGGGGTGCCGTGGTGGGCCCCTTTATCTCATAGGGTAGTCCCCCGGTGTGCAATTCCCTTCCTAAGCCAGCCTAGACTGATAAGGCAATGTGAAAGCCGCTCTGATATAAGTGGTGGGAATGGAAAAAAGGTTAGTTTCACAAAAGCTCAGGTAAGTAACCCTGTGTATCTGTGGTACTATTGGGTAAAGTGATAAACCTTCTAACCATTTAATGAATTAAATAAAATAAAATGACACTGTATTGAATTTAGTGAACACCCTGTCAGTGTCTGCTTCTTGTCCTTAGTAGTCTGTGTGATACCTGTGATCTGTCCGGTATTTTGGTGTACCGGCTATTTAGTGTTCCACACTGCGCAAAAAGTGAAAATAAATGAACAAAGTGTTGAAAAAATATATATGGACTATATGGTGGTAGCAATCATAAGATCCAACTGCAATGTATGAATGTGATCTACTTGTACATCCATTAAAAATTAAATAAACCAAAATGTGAATCCCCTGGTCACTGCCCCAGGTGGGAGCTGCCAAGTGATCAGGTATACTGTCTGTGAAAAAATTAACTCAGCAGGTGTAATCACCCAATACATACAAAATGTTCATACAATTGTTAACTGCATAATTACAGTGAAAGTACCATATATACTCGAGTATAAGCCGAGTTTTTCAGCACTTTTTTTGTGCTGAAAATGCCCCCCTCGGCTTATACTTGCGTCACCTTTTTGCGCCTGATCTCCCAGACTTTGGGGAGCTGGTACTGGCCGGCCTTAGGTTTCCTGGACCCCAAACTTGGCACACATGTAGCTCCAGGATTTTTTTAGTAACTAAAAATGTTACTTGGTATTGCAAACTATGTTTTACTAAATCAGTAATTGGAGAGAAAGCAGTTGAGGTCGATATCCAGGTTGAGGCCCTTGGGGGCAAGTGACCCCAACCTGTGTATCCACCTCGTTTCGTTTTGGGATACTTGAATTAGCTTGTTCCCACCCCTCCAGTGATCTTTAATGATGTCTACCCCATAGAAAATCAATCCAGAGGGGTCCCTATTGTTTTACGTCATTGAAGTGTCTCGACAGACTGTGCTTGGGGAATGCTTTCCTTATGTTGGTAATGTGTTCCCTAAATTAGTGTTTAGTGTTTACTAAATTCAATACGGTGTCATTTTATTTAATTGAATTCATTAAATGGTTAGAAGGTTTATCACTTTACCCAATAGTACCACAGATACACAGGGTTACTTACCTGAGCTTTTGTGCAACTAACCCTTTTCCCATTCCCACCACTTATATCAGAGCGGCTTTCACATTGCCTTATCAGTCTAGGCTGGCTTAGGAAGGGAATTGCACACCGGGGGACTACCCTATGAGATAAAGGGGCCCACCACGGCACCCCATTCAGCTCTCATACACACCACCCATTAGCAGCGCCACCACCCCCTAGACAATTAAATGTAATAAAACTAAACAAAAGGCATTTTTTGAAATTTTTTTCAGCAGTAAATATATGTAAAAAGGTAAAAAAATATTAATAAGCAAAGCAAACAAAAACAGAAAAAAAGTTAAACTATTAGTTAATAAAATAGAAAAAATCACCAGAAAAATTACAATTGAATAGAGAAGGAGAATATAGAGTTATTCAGTGTTGATTGGAGAAAACTAAAGGGTTAATAAGGGGTTCAACAGAGGAACATTTAATTAGAAAAAAAAAATAAAAAATTTGATTTGTCAAGGTTGCTTTAAGGCTCCATGTACACAGAAGCTCAAAAACTATTGTTTTGAACGCCAGATTTCTGGCAGAAAAAGCTGCTTTAAAATATAGCTTTCATCAGCGTTTTTTACTAGCGTTTATTAGCGTTTTTCAGTGTAGCGTTTTGTAGCTTTTTTTTTGGTTTGTTTTTGTTTTTCAATGGATCAAAAAATGCTGGCGACCAGCGTTTTTGAGCATTTATTAGCGTTTATTAGCGTTTTTCAGCGTTTTGCGTTTTTTCCCGCTGAAAAACGGCACTTTGAACGCAAATTTCTTGCGTTCAGCAAAAAGCCCATTAACTCCACTGCTCATTAACGCTAAAACACGCTGTGTGTACATGAACACATAGGCTAACAGTGCAGTTGATGGGCTTTTTAAAAAAACGCAAAGTGTACATGGAGCCTAACTCTTCACCTGCAAATCAAAGTTCATCCCTTTGATCTATAGATGCAAAACACAGAATGTTACAATTGATACAATGTTTCAATGTAACTTTCTGTGACGAGGTTGTTGATAAACTTTGCCAGCCTTCTTTTTTTTTTTTTTTTTTGACAGCCTCTGCTGAATTGTTGGGTACTGAGACAGGGAAGGGAAGGGTAAAATATAGCTTAATGGGAATAACTTTTGATGCGATTAACCAAATGAGCTGAAATTTTCAGAATATGTTGGCATCAATAGAATCTATTGTGTGAAGTTTGGGGGAAATTGGTCAACATTTAAGGTCTTTTTGGCATGTTAAGCCACATTAAAGCGGAGGTTCACCAGAATTTTTTTTTTTTTAAAAGCCAGCAGCTACAAATACTGCAGCTGCTGACTTTTAAAAAATGGACACTTACTTGCCCAAGTCGCTCACGACGTCGGGAGCCGAAGCCGAGCTACCGCTCGACTCTCAGCTTCCCCCGCCGCCATCCTCGGTGAGGGAATTGGGAAGTGAAGCACTGCGGCATTTAGCATTGTAAAATATAGCTTAATGTGAATAAATTTTGGTGTGATTACCCAAATGAGCTGAAATTTTCAGAATATGTTGGCATTGTGTGGCAGGCGTGCACAAGTGCCTTATGTGCTGTGGCATTAGAATAATTTTAATTTCTGACCTTTTAGTCCAAACAAGACTATCTGTTACTCTATAATTCCTCTAGCGCCGTTCTATGGCAGCAGTAGGTTTAAAGAGCACACCAAACTTTTAAGATAACTTCTTTATTAACTTCAGCTTTTCTTCATATATAACAATGACAATTTCCCAGCAGTAAGTCCATGTACCAACATGTGTTAAATAAAGTATAACAAAATGGTGGTTCAACTGTTCAATCTTGTCATTCTACATAAAATGGTAGATATATTTCTCTCTTCAGTATCTGTACTTTCACTTTAAATACTTTAGACACTTTATGATCTCTCTGAGAGGTATATCTGAGGCTTAATCAATAGTTTTTCTTCTTTGTTATTGCAGTTTTCAGTTTGCATGTATGTTTGCTTGTTTGAACGTTTGCTATGATGTTTGGTGGCACTATTTTGGCCACTTGCTTCCATAAAACTGAACTCTGACTGTTCAGCTCCACTCTCTGGTGTAATGAGTTCTGGCATTGTGCTGGGAAATTTCCAGACAAAAATGGGTGTAAGGCTGGCTGTGATTGGCCAAGACTCTTGCTCAGTATGAGATTGGCTGTGATTGGCCAAAACTCCTGATGAGTCACAAAAGCTTAACTCTATGCTTTCTGGTTTCAATTCTGCTGTGTCATTGAGCTTACCTTTACTGTCATATAATGAATCTTAAAGGCATATTTTTGCTTTTGCTTCTGTGAACACAATATACAACTGTTATATGACATCCATATATAAAGTCACAGTAAATAACTCTGCTTTTATCTCTCACATAAGAGCATATGAACTGTATTAAGGTTATTAGCAGGTCTAGCTGCATATGCATGCAAGTCAGATTGGCAACCTAGGACCAGTCTTAGCTGGCCAGCTACACATGGATAGAGTCTTCTATTGTGTGAAGTTTGGGTGAAATTGGTTAACATTTAAGGTCTTTTTTGTACGTTAAGCCACATTAAGCTTCTTTTTTGGGGAGCTTAATGTCGCTAGATTGCCTTGTGGAACACCAAATCGTATGAAACTTATAGGATAGGTTTGGGAAGTTGAGATCTTAGGCTGTGGGAAGTTTCAGGGCAATTGATGTTTAGGCACTTTATTACACCTTAATCTACATTAAGCCACATTAGGCCATTTTCACATTAAATGTTTTAGCACTGTATAATATAGTTTTTTAATGTGAATAACTTTTTTGGTGTGATTAACCAAATGAGCTGAAATTTTCATATATTGAATATATTGGTATGGATAGAGTCTTCTATTGTGTGAAGTTTGGCAGGAATTGGTTAACATTTAAGGTCTTTTTTGTATGTTAAAGAGGAGGTCCACCAATTTTTTTATTTTTTTTTAAAGTCAGCAGCTACAAATACTGGAGCTGCTGACTTTTAAAAAATGGACACTTGCCTGTCCTGGAGTCCAGCGATGTCGGCAGCCGAAGGCGAGCAATCGCTTGTCTCTCGGCTACTCTCACCGCCATCCTCGGTGAGGGAATCGGGAAGTGAAGCGTTGCGGCTTCATTGCCCGGTTCCCTACTGCGCATGCGCGAGCCGCGCTACGCTATCCTACTGGTCCCCGCTGTGTTCTGGGAGCCGTGTGTTACCCAGAACATAGCGGGGGGCGGGAAGTGGTGTCCCTAGTTTGCCTTGGGGGACACCGAATCACATGAAACTTCGTGGATAGGTTTGGAATGTTGAGAACTAATGTTTTAGCATAGTAAAATATAGCTTAATGTGAATGACTTTTGGTGCGATTTACCAAATGAGCTGAAATTTTCAGAATATGTTGGCATTGATAGTCTTCTATTGAGTGAAGTTTGGGGGAAATTGGTTAACATTTTAAGGTCTTTTTTGTATGTTAAGCCACATTAACCTCCCCAAAAAACAAGCTTAATGTCCCTAGTTTGCCTTGTGGAGCACCGAATCGAATTAAACTTCTTGGATAGGTTTGGAAGGTTGAGATCTTGGGCTGGGCAAAGTTTCAGGGCAATTGATTGAGGTTTAGGCACTTTGTTACACGTTAAGTTACGTTAAGCCATTTTCACATTAAATGTTTTAGTATATCCCCTGAAGTGTTCTTAGAGCTTGTCTGGACATAATGTTGGATTTGAAGGTATCTGTAAAATGCTTGTTTAGGTAGGTCATAGTTATCTTGGTGATCTGTAAATTAATGCAATCTTTCTTCAGTTCTGTCATCCACTAACTGTCTAAAGTGAAATAAGACCTTATGCAGGCCACAGATTATACAATTGTTTTTCTTACAGAAGAAAATCACAACATTTCCCCACCAACACAGTTAGTGTTGATGGGGGAATTCCTCCCACAAGCGCTATTGTGTTCTGCTGGTGGGGAGCCTTTCCTGCCAGCTCATGAAAAAAATTTGACAGCCTGCCCATAGATAAATCAAATCTCGGAGAGTCATCAAAGTGTAAGACATTTGTAAGGTTAGACTGTCTGCAATTGAAGCATTAAATAGGTAAGAAGTCATAAGGGATGAATCTGTTAGGGAGTAAGGTTGTTTTGTGCGTGGCTATATATTTCTGAGAAATGTCATGGTGTAGAGTAATTAAGTGTTCTTGCATAGCAAGACCACTTACTGTTATTTCATATATATATTATTATTAATATAGCCAAATTTACCAGCATAACTCCTCCCACAGCTTTTACACTACATAGACAGTAATATACCGAAACGTGCAGATTGTTCCCGATTGGTGTGCTATTACTTTGTGGAATGTTTAGTCAAATGGTTCACGAAATATCGTCGTTTTTGTGGCGAAATTGGTCCCATAGGAATGAATGGCAAAATGTTCAAAACTAGAGTGGGAGCTGACAAAAGCTGAAAAATACCAGTGTGAACCCGGCCTCAATGTCATTTAACCGCTTAAGGACCGCTGCCTGTACATATACGTTGGCAGAGAGGCACGGACAGGCATAACCTCATACCTGTACGTTACCTTTAAGATGCCGCCGTGTGGTCGCGCGCGGCGGCGCGCTCACATCCCTCCCGCCTTCTCCGTGAGCCCGACAGTGGATCCGGCGGACTCGATTGCCGCGGGGACACCCGCGATCATCTCACGGAGAGATAAAGCAGGGAGATGCTCATGTAATCAAGCATCTCCCCGCTCTGCCTAGTGACAATGACACTGATCTCCGCTCCGTGTAGTCGGAGCGGAGATCAGTGTCATGTCACACACAGCCTATTCCCCCTACAGTTAGAAACACTCCTCAGGGCACACTTAACCCCTACAGCGCCACCTACTGGTTAACCCCTTCACTGCCAGTGTCATTTTCACAGTAATCAGTGCATTTTTATAGCACTGATCGCTGTAAAAATGACTGGTCCCAAAAATGTGTCAAAAGTGTCCGATGTGTCCGCCATAATGTCGCTGTGATGGTAAAAAAAATCGCTGATCACGCCATAACTAGTAAAAAAAAAAATATTAATAAAAATGCCATAACAGTCCCATATTTTGTAGAAGCTATTTTGCGCAAACCAATCAATAAACACTTCTTGCGATTTTTTTTTTTTTTTTTTACCAAAAATATGTAGAAGAATATGTATCGGCCTAAACTGTGGAAAAATGTTTTTTTATGTTTTTTTTAATATTTTTGGGGATATTTATTATAGCAAAAAGTAAAAAATATTGAATTTTTTTCAAAATTGTCGCTCTGTTTTTGTTTATAGCGCAAAACATAAAAACTGCAGAGGTGATCAAATACCACCAAAAGAAAGCTCTTTTTGTGGGAAAAAAATGGCGCAAATTTCGTTTGGGTACAACATTGCATGACTGCGCAATTGTCAGTTAAAGCAGCGCAGTGCGAAATTGTAAAAAGACCTCTGGTCCTTAGGCTGACAAATGGTCCGGGGCTAAAGTGGTTAATAAAAAGGCCCAGGTAATTGGGCAATAGGATTAATTAGATAATTAGCAAAAATTACCCAAAATCACACCTTTTGCCAAAAATTACCTATAATTGCACTTTTTGCCCAAAATTGCCCAAAACCTCACCCTTTTGCCCCAAATTACCCAAAATTGCAAGTTTTGCCCAATATTACCCAAAACTTCACCTTTTGCCCAAAATTACCCAAAATCGCACTGTTTGCCCAAAATTTCAATTTTTACCCCAAATTACCCATAATCACACTTTTTGCCCAAAATTTCCCAAAACTGCACCTTTTGCCCAAAATTTCGCTTTTTGCCCAAAATTATCCAAAATTTCGCTTTTTGACCAAAAATTCCACTTTTTGACCAAAATTACCAAAAATTCCACGGTTTGACCAAAATTACCCAAAATTGCACGCTCTGTCCAAAAAATACCCAAAATCACACTTTTTGCCCAAAATTGCGCCTTTTGCCCAAAATTGCACCGTTTCCCCAAAATCACACCTTTTGCCCAAAATCACCCAAAATTGCACTTTTGCCCAAAATTACCCAAAATTGCCCAAAATCACACAAACCGCAAATCCATCACAACACGGAAGGATTACCAGCTCACATTGAAGATATCAAATCTCACCACGAGTTGACACTTGGAGATGTTTTATGTTTCACTGAAACTCATCTCTCAGGCTCTTCTGTTGCTGAAAGTCTCCAGCTTGAGGGCTACAACCTTTTCAAATGCAACAGACACCTCTCCTGACATTGCAAGTAAAAGTGGCGGAGGTGTTGCCTTGTATGTCAGAAACCATTTCAATGCCTTTGAAAAGCTGTATCATCACAATGTGACTGACTTGGAGTTCTTGGTTGTCAAACTGGAGTCCCCTGTACAATCTTTGATCACTGTTGTTTACAGGCCACCGGATTACAGTATTGGCCAATTCCTTACTAACCTGCTTGGGCCTCTTGGAATCTTTGTGAAAAATGGATTGCGAACCTATAATACTCTGTGGAGATTTCAATTAAGATTTTCTGTGCAGAGCAAAAGTCAATATCTGACCTTCACTCCAGAGGATATACCCAACTGGTCTGGGCAGCCACCACAGAAAAAAACACTGTTGGATCACATTTACATCTCCAGGGTGCAGCACTGTCTCCAGTCAGGAGTACTGCACAGTTATTACAGCTATCATGATCTTGTGTATTGTGTTTTGAGCAGTGGTTGTAAACACGCTTAGAGCCTGCCTAAACAGGACATGAGCGTTGCCAGGAAACAGTGGTTGTGACACTGATTATCATCAAACAGATGGCACACCTTCACCTCCATTCTACATCAAGATGCTGAGACCCCCCAAATGCATGTGGTCATACCTTCATCTGCTAGGCTTGATAATGCTGCTAATGTTTTTATAAATGTGAGTATTAATGTAACTGTGAAGCACTTTGGGCAACAACGTTGCAATTAAATGTGCTATATAAATAAATAGAAGTTGAAATGCATTTCTCACTCTATCAAGCTTGTCATGTGCACTTTTTAAATTGATCAATCAGTTGGTTAGTGTAATGTTTACTATCTTTTTTTTTAAAATTGGAAACCAACTTTATTGAAAAGTATGCATGGTACATAAATCAACATAAGCCAGTATGGCCAATATAATAGTACATACATGAACACAGTGAAGCATCTGTGTGTCACAAAGATAATAACAGCAGTGAAAGTAGAGCCGGTATACAACAAAAACAAAAAATCAACATGTCAGGTACACGTTTCACCATCCGCCATCCATCTGTCCCAGACCTTCTCATACTTTAGCGGACACCCTCTATGTACATAAATCAGTTTTTTATATGGGAGAGCATCGTTAACCGCCTTTTTCCAGCACTGAACTGTAGGGGGCAGGGCCTGCATCCAATTACGGGCCACTACTTTTCTTGCCAAGAATAGCGTCTCATGTAAAAAGGTACGGAGGGGTTTGTCGGCATCCAAGTCTGGCAACAGGCCAAGTAGGCACATCTTTGGGTCAAGGGTAGCAGGGGAGCCCATCTGATCGTGTAGGAAGCGTATCACCTGTGTCCAATATGCCTGAATGGTAGGACAGAACCATATGAGGTGGTAAAAGGAGCCCGGGGTATGGTCACAGAGGCGGCATCCTGGATTGTACGTGGGCCTGAAACGTGCCACTCTCTGAGGGGTCAGATATGTTCTATGTATAATGTACAGCTGTGTGAGGCGGTCCGACAGCTTGGGGGAAACCTTTTTCACGTCCTCCAAAATCTCGCCCCAGTCCTCATCCTCTATAAGTCCAACATCCGCCTCCCATCTAGTCTTAGCAGTATAGGCCAATGCTGTGGTGCTAGGGAGACGAATGGCGGAGTACAAAGTGGAGATGAGCTTAGCAGGCACATTACCGTGACTGTGTCCACTATGGAGGGAACTACCAGGGATGGGTAAGAGCCAGAAAACTGGGCCTGTATGGCGTGACGGAGTTGCAAATACCTGAAGAAAAGGCAATTGGGGAGGGAAAATTCGTCCTTCAGCATTTGGAATGACTTAAGGCCTGAGTCGGTCATGATCTGGTGTATGTATAAGATCCCATGGCGTATCCACGCCGCGGGGTCCGGAATGGACAATAATTCTGGCAAGCATGTATTGTACCAGAGAGGGGTATGAGAGTGTACCCTTGGGGTCCCAGTTCTCTGCAGTGCCGCCCGCCATACCCTCCGGTGGTGAGTCAACATGTCTGCTGTGCGTTGGGGGGGGCGTCTTGTCAATGGGGCTCTCAGGACCGATTGAAGTGGGGTGTAGGCCGAGTCATCTGGGTGCTCACAGAGTAGTGTCTGGTATCTCGTTAGTTCATGTTTATCAAAATAATAGAAGTGGGACAGCTGGGAGGCAAAATAATAATCCTGAAAGTCAGGGAGAGCAGCTCCTCCCAACGTCACAGGGTTCTTCAGGATTCTCCAGGATAATTTGTGTCTGCCATGACCCCAAATAAATGAATTCAGGATGGATTCAATTGTCCTGAAAAATTTTTGTGGTATATAGAGGGGAGCATGCCAGACCAAATAGAGTATCTTGGGAAGGAGTATCATCTTAACCAAGCTGACGCGACCCATAACAACCAGGGGTAGTCTGGCCCAAGTCTGCGTCTTGTTCTTGATCAGAGCAAACAGGGGTTCAATGTTCAGTAGTTTATAATCTGAGAGCGATCTAGTGACCTGTACGCCAAGGTATTTAATCTGGGAGACCCTCGGGAGAGCCAGAGGAGGGGACGCGAACGAGGAGGGGAAATGGTCAATCGGAAGGATCTGGGACTTAGCCCAATTAATACTCAGACCCGAATGGCCACCCATACGTTCTATGGACTGGAGGGCTGCTATAAGAGAAGGACCGGAGTCCGCCAGATACAAAAGTGTGTCGTCGGCATACATCCCAATCTTTTCTTCCAGGTTCCCCATCCTGAGACCTCGGATGCAAGTGTCCGCACGGACCATTATGGCCAACGGCTCCACAGCCAATGCGTAAAGCATGGGGGAAAGGGGGCAGCCCTGCCGGGTCCCTCTCTCCAGCGGGAACTGGTCAGAAAGCCAACCATTCACAAACACTCTGGCCCTCGGGGATCGATAGAGGAGTTGGACCCAGCGAATAAAGCTGGGGCCAAATCCAAATCTTGAGAGACACTCCCACAGGTAGTTCCACTCCACGGAGTCGAAGGCCTTGGCGGCATCCAGCGCCACCACGACCCTCGAGCCAATTTCATCATGGGACCCCTGAATATTCATAAATAGGCGGCGAATATTCATGGCCGTGTTCTTCCCTGGCATAAAGCCGGTTTGGTCAGGGTGTATCAATGACAGAATAACCTGGATAAGGCGGGAGGCTAGAATCTTAGCTAATATTTTAATATCTACCTGTAACAGGGAAATGGGCCTATACGACTCCGGGTATTTAGGGTCCTTTCCGGGTTTGGGAATTACGACTATTTGGGCTTCTCGCATAGATGAGGGTAGAACTCCTGAGTCAAATATAGATTTATACAGGTACTTAAGTTCAGGGATTAGGATTTCAGAGTAGGTGGCATAGAATTCAAGAGGTAGGCCATCCAATCCTGGGGCCTTGGATGAGGCCAGACAGGAAATGGCCTCGGAGATGTCCTCCTCAGTAATAGGGGCTTCCAGAATTTCAAGCTGGTCGTCTGTCAGTTTAGGGAATTGAACTCCCGCTAGGTAGTCCCTGGTGTCTTGGGGAGTGTGGGTGACCCTGGAAGTGTAGAGTGCACGGTAGAATCTCCCAAATTCCTCCGCCACCAGTTGCGGATCGGTGATGTCGTTCCCCTGCGGGTCGGTCAAGGACACCACCACAGGGGGACGCATATCCAAGTGGGCGAGATACGCGAGCAGTTTGCCCGATCTCTCTCCATACTCAAACACCCTCTGTCTACAGAAGAAGATACGTTGTTTAGCCTTCTCTATGTGCAATTGGGAGACCTGGCGCGCCTGAATCTTTAGATTGTTGGCCGCGCTGGGCGAGGGGTCCCGGTGGAACGCCTCCTCCAGCGCCTGCAGGTGCTCCGCAGCCTGCTGGACAATACATGTTGATGACCGTTTAAGCCTGTTAATACGTGTGGAAAGTAGGGAACGAGCGTGAAGTTTAAACATTTCCCACACCACATCATGCGTGGCAGTGTCCCTGTTGGCCGTAAAATAGTATTGCAATTCTGTGGGGATGTCATCCTGGTCCTGCAGGGCAGTCAGCCAGAACGGGTTTAGCCGCCAAGAAGGAGCAGGGGAAGCCTTCAGGAGCTGGATCGTGACCCAGTAGGGGGCGTGATCCGAGAGTACTCTCGGAGCAAAGCCCACATCTCCTAGCTTAGGCAGCAGGGACATTGAGATAAAAACAAAATCAATTTGTGACATTGTGTTATGACTGGCTGAAAAGCATGAGAAGACTTTAGTGTGCGGGTGTCTGTGGCGCCAAGTGTCGTCAAGAGCAAAGTCGGTCATTATGCGGTGCAGTCTGGTATGGGTCGGTGGGTTAAGGGGGGGATCCAGTGTGCCCAGACGGTCCAGAGCGGGGATCAGGGTCATATTGAAGTCCCCCATCCACACTGCCGGTACGGAGGGGTATTGTGTCATAAAGCCAAGGCCTTCCTGAATTACAGCTGAGTTGTACGGGGGGGGGAATATAGCAGGCAAGTAGCAGGATAGGAGACCCATTAATGGTGGCGTGCATAAACACATATCTGCCCTGCTGATCCGTGCGGAGCAGTATTAGCTCAAAAGGTACCCGTTTGGCAACCAGGACCGATACTCCTCTGGAATATGAGGTGTGAGTGGCATGATAAGCCCACCCCACCCAAGGTTTTTTAAGGGAGGACTGCAAGTGGCCCGTGACATGGGTCTCGACCAGTGTGATAATGTCAGCTCTCTGAGATTTGAGAAATGTCAGGACCGCTGTGCGTTTGATCTTATTGCGTAAGCCTCTAACATTCCACGTGAGGAACTTCAGGGAACTCATGGTGGGTATATGGTGTGTATAATAGACCGCAGCCAGACCAGGACCAGCAGAGCAGATAAGGAAACATCAGACAGTACAGAACACATCAGCAACCAATATTGATAGTGCATGTATGACAATGACATAGTACCTTTAGCAGAAATAAACAATTGTGAACATAGTGGCAAATAAAAAACAGCCAAAACATTTCCCCTCCCTCCCAGTCCAGTGCCACCCCAACTCGGCATGAACATAGTATCCCAAAACCAGGTATCAACCGGGGACATCCAACGTGAAAAAAGCATTGGAGGCGAGGGACTTAATTTCAAAGGGACATAGATACCTGTGATGAACAGAAAGCAAAAAAGGAGGAAAAAACAATCAGGTAAACGGGGGGAGTGAAAAAAGTCCATAGAGAACCTAGGGGGGCGACTTCTTCTCTGAGAAGTGCATGGGGTGTAGGGGCCACAAAAGCACAACACCATTGCAGCCGTGCAGAAGGGAGCCCCGCCTGCCGTCAGGGTGGTACGTAAAGTAGGATAGGAAGTTCCAGCAACGTTCGGTAAGCTGCCCTCTACAAGCATCTCCCATGCGTGGGGAGAACGGGGAATTAACAGTTAGGTCACCCGAAGGTGGCAAGCATGCTGTGAGATCCGAGGAGGGGTGGAAAAGGCTTTTAGGTCTGTCTCCCCCGTCCCGGCGGAGAGCACCCACTAGCAACAGAGCAACCGTGAGGCGAATCACCAGGGCACGAACAGGGAGTGCCACCGGCACAGGGGGCAGCAGGGGAGAGAAAAGAAAAGTACTCACAGCTCCCAGACATCGCGGTATGCTCAATCTCGCCGATCTCTCCGGTCAATCCAAGTGGATGCCGACTCTGGGTCCTCGAAAAAGTGGGTCCGACCGTCGCACTCCACACGAAGCTTTGCAGGGTACAGCATGGCGTATTTGAGGTGTAGATTGCGGAGGCGCTTCTTAACATCCTGGAACCTGGACCGCTGCCGTTGCACCTCATTGGAGAAGTCCGGGAAGACGGCAACACGAGCGTTGGTATGGGGGATATTCCCCTTCTCTCTGGTTAGGCGGAGGATCTTGTCGCGATCCCTGAAATTAAGGAACTTCGCTATCAGGGTACGCGGTGGAGCTCCTTGGGGAGGAGGGCGGCCAGGGATTCGATGAGCTCTCTCCACTGCAAACATTACCGAAAATGCGTCTCTGCCGAAGGTTGAGGTTAGGAGGTTTTCAAGGAAGCTCTCCGGATCGGTGCCCTCAGCAGACTCAGGAAGACCGATGAAGCGGAGGTTACATCTCCGAAGGCAATTTTCCATGTCATCCTGTTTTGCGCTAATCTGTTGTAACTGGCGGCGCACCTCATCGGTGGTATGTTGTAAAGGGTGTAAGATATCCTCTGCTCTGCTAATACGGGTCTCCGTCTCCGTCACGCGGTCCCTGAGGGTAGAGAGATCCTGCCGGATAAGGGACACATCAATTTTTACCTCCTCGATCTTGGTGGTAAGCGTGCTCTAATGTTTACTATCTTTACTCCAAACACTCCACACAGTTACTCTGTCCACTCCATAAAGTTACTCTGCCCAGTCCAACCTTTCCACAGTTACTCCAGCCACACCAACCACACAAGTTACTCAAGCCACTCCACCCAGTTACTCCGCCCACTCCAGTTCTAGACTACTGGTGGAGGCAAGAACACTTCACACAATTTCCCCAGAAATTGTAGCTTTTCTAGTTTGGAATGTTATTGCATTGCTGTTCCATAGCATGGATTTAGTTTATTTCCTCAGTCCTGCAGTAGTAAGCAGAATATAGGAGGGTCAGAATTTTCTAGTGCACTGCTAGAAAATATTTAGCCAGGTATGGGAATATATTTAACTTTTATGATTGTTTTTTGTAATTTATATTTGTTCCTGCATTGATATTGTGATACTATTTAGGTCTGCTTGTATTTCCAACAGGACCTGGATGATGATGATTTTGATGTTGGAAAACCAAAGAAGCAGCGAAGAACGATAGTAAGAACAGCGTCTATAACCCGGGTCTGTTTAATTTACTTATACTAACTTGAACTGTGTGTTTGGTATCTACCGGGACTGTCATGCCGCGTAAACACGGTCGGAAATTCCGCCAGCAAAAGTCCAATGTGAGCTTTTGGTCAGAAATTCCGACCGTGTGTATGCTCCATCAGACTTTTGCTGTCGGAATTTCCGCCAGCAAAAGATTGAGAGCTGGTTCTCCAATTTTCCGGCGGAACAAATTCTGATCGTAAAACCGATCGTCTGTAGAAATTCCGATGCGCAAAATACCGATGCATGCGCTTGGCTTGTCCTAGTGTTGTACGTCACCACGTTCTTGACGGCCGAAAGTTCAGAGAACTTTTGTGTGACCGTGTGTATGCAAGCCAAGCTTGAACGTAATTTGATCGTGTGTACGCGGCATCCCTTGTACTGTCACATTAACCTGTTGACATAATACTGTTAATCAGGGGACTTGGACTAGTGAGAACACATCCACTTTATGGTAAAAGTGGATGTGTTCTCACTAGTCCAAGTCCCCTGATTGACAGTATTATGCCCCCCATGTAATTATTTGATATAGTTGTACTCTGCAGTGGTCATTTTTATTAATTTTGTTTTATGCTAGTCAAATCGCCCCTGTACTCTTTGCCATTTCTGTACATTTTCACGTAAAATGCAGTCTTCTGCGGTGAAAGGTTCATGCTCTGCTGTTAACAAAAAACTGCACTGGGCTTCTGGTTACCGTCTCTGTATTTAACACTGCATAAACCTGACTATACACTGAGACAGTGGTTGACTGTCTACTACTTTTTCTAGCATCACACAAACCTGCTCTGATACAAATTTAGACATGTGTGCTTGTATCCTACATGTATACCTGCTTTTTTTTTGCACAACAGACCCCTGTAGCAATCTTTTTTTGCTGAGTGAACAATCCAGCCTGTCAGTATCCTTTCCCCCCTTGAAATCCCTCTCCTAAATATGTCTGTGTATTTAGTTCTAGTAAGCATCCTGATCTAGTCTGTTCATTAAGAGTACTCGCCAATATAATCTTATCGATAAGGCTGTAATCCTTGTTCCCTATTGTCAAACCACTGCTGATAAATGGTAAGATTGAATATCACATTCATAGAGTAATTTTGAGTATATGGACTGCAGGTACCAGTCATATTAAACCATTATGAACAATGTGCCCAAAATAAATGGTGAAATAATAGTCCAATAACATAATTAATGTATGCATAACAAAGAAGTAAATGTCAGAGAAATATGAGTCTAAATGAGAAATCTTGAAAATTATGAAACTCCACATGTAGGAAAAGTCCAACCTCTGGGGTCCGAGGCACTGGAAGACAAAGGGTGTGCTCAAAGAAATAAATCTTGGCAAACAGACAATACGGGACAAACCCAAAACATGTGGAAAAGGTCCGCCCCCCACTTCCACAATGGGAACACGTGGCGGCAGACCCAAACCCCATGTGAGCCAATCTGGCCAAAGTGTATTGAAGATGATGAATAAGCTTACATTGAATAAGTCAGTCAGCCGTTCTAATCGCTGAAACATACCTCGGTGGCCTCTTCCCAACCCTCCTCAGAGAGCCCAGGCATTAGCACAAGCCATTTGTGATGGGAAATCTGAAAGAGGTTGGCCCGTGCTACCTGAAGGTGGCTAAAAAAAAGGAGTTCCCAACTTGGTGAGTTCCAAATAGGAGAACAATTCTTCCAGTGGAGATTCCGTGAGCTCTAGAGTCAAAGTCCCAAACTGCGTCTGGATGGCGTGATGGAACAAAAGATATTTAAAGCGGAGGTCCACACAAAAATGGAACCTCCGCTTTTCGGAACCGTCCCCCCCTCCGGTGTCGCATTTGGCACCTTTCAGGGGGGTGCAGATACCGTATAATACAGGTATTTGCACCCACTTCCGGGCATAGACTCCCACGGGAGTCACGCTCCTTCCCGTCCCCCCCCGCTGTCTTCTGGGAAACGCACAGGTCCCAGAAGATAGCGGGGACCAGTGAGGGCGCGCAGCGCAGAAGGGAACCGGGAAGTGAAGCCACAGCGCTTCACTTCCTGATTTCCTCACCGAGGATGGCGGCGGGGGCAGCCGAAAGCAGAGCGATTGATCGGTATCGGCTGCCAACATCGCGGGTACCCTGGACAGGTAAGTGTCCATTTATTAAAAGACAGCAGCTGCAGTATTTGTAGCTGCTGGCTTTTAATATATTTTTTTTAGGCGGACCTCCGCTTTAAAATAGAACTTGTTATCCACACCATGACAACTCTTCAAGTTCTCAAAAGAAAAAAAAAATGGTTATTTGTAAAAACATGAAACATGGGTAATTCCATGAGGAAAGATATTATTTGTATCACCACAGAGTGGTACTGTGGATACAAAGACAAATGCCACTGTCAGGAATCAGCGGCAAGGAGACCAGACACGTAGCTACACCTAGAAACTGAGACCAAACAAAGTATAAATCCTTAAAGTGATATTTATTAACAGTGAATGAACACCAATAAACATACTCAGCAACCAGTGAAAACATAAACCACTCCAGCAAACAAGAACAAAACCCCAAAGACAAAAATTATAAATGAACCTAACTACTGACTATACAATATGTATAATATAAGTGACAAAGGTAACAGGGATGCAAGGAAGGGAATCACGACTGGGTACAAGAGCAGGAGCAAGGCAGAAGGGTGCAGGATGGATCAGGATACAGGAAGCACAAGGATCTGGTAGCAATGGGCAATCAACAGGATAGTGACGTGCTGGGGTAAGGGAGGAGCAGCCCTAAATATCCACCTGGCAGCTGGAGCCAGGTGTGGCTAATCACAACCTGATGGCTTCTGGGAGACACCTGCTGGTGGACACTGGAACTGCAGTCATCGGCCCAGAGCACCACAGTGCCACCAGCAGTCAGTTAAACTCAATCCTGACAGATTCCCCCCCCCCCTTTTTCAGGGTGGAAAATAAGGCCACTCGTTTCACTCCATCACCCAGCCCTCTCACATTCCAGGAAACTAAATTAAGTACAGTAGTCATAACTCTCAGGTATAAAATGATCACTATATAGCATACTATTGTTCGTTTCACCATTGTGGCAATTAGGAAAAGTCCCCTCCTATAGGCGTAAAATTACTCCTAGAACCCCAGTGTCTAAGAATTAGGACAATGGGAATTGTCAGCAATGCCATCCCACTTGCACATGGCACACACAGGCATCTCTAAATTTGGCAGTTGTCAGGTAAACAGATATTTGGTAGATCAGGTCTCTCCCTGCAACAGGCAGGGGTTAGAAAAAATTGAAGACAGATCAAACAAAAAAGAAAAAAATACAGAAAAATTGAATAATGGTCTTGTTGCACAAAAAAGACCCTGCATCTTCAAACAGTTGTAGAAGCAGAGGTCAACAGGAACGCGTCCTCGTAGGACAAGTGGGGAACAGGGGGGGCCCCAACGTCTTTACTCATACAACAAGTTGAAGGAACTTGCATCTTTATGCTTCACATCAGGACGCTGCTTAGCGTTGTCTTCTAGAGTCTCATCCATCCGCCTTAACAGGAGTATAAACAGACTGTAAGCAGAAAGTTGACACAACCACAGCCCCTGTCTGAAAAACTCTAGACCAGGGGTCTCAAACTGGTGGCCCTCCAGCTGTTGCAGAACTACAATTCCCATGAGGCATTGCAAGGCTAAACAGTTACAAGCATGACTTCCATAGACAGAGGCATGATGGGACTTGTAGTTCCGCCACAGCTGGAGGGCCGCAGGTTTGAGACCCCTGCTCTAGACAGTCACAAAAGAAACAGCAGCTTCTTGTCCATAGGGGAGGGTGCCCTCCGCAAGGAGTGTTCCATTCTGTCCAGCCAGGCAGAGGCGATAGCAGGATTTTCAAAAAAATGTGTCTCATCATTATCCGCAACACGAATTTTAGCTGGGTATAGCATGGCATAAGTAACAGCATATTTTCTGAGGCGCTTTTTCACCTCAGTAAATTTAGCCAGCCGGCGTTGCACATCCGCAGAAAAATCCGGATAAAAGGATATTCTGGCATTGTCAATTTTCATGAGGTCTCCCTTGGTTCTGGTGTGGTGCAATATTGCATCTCTATCCTTATAGTTAAGCATTTTAAAAAGGAATGGGCGCAGGGGTTACATAGTTACATAGTTAGTCAGGTTGAAAAAAGACACCAGTCCATCCAGTTCAACCATAAAAAAATAAAATATCATACAATTCCATATACCTAATTCTATACCCACAGTTGATCCAGAGGAAGACGAAAAACCCCAGCAGAGCACGATCCAATTTGCTACAGCAGGGGAAAAAATTCCTTCCTGATCCCCGAGAGGCAATCGGATTTTCCCCGGATCAACTTTACCTATAAATGTTAGTACCCAGTTATATTATGTACATTTAGGAAATAATCCAGGTTTTTCTTAAAGCAATCTACTGAGCTGGCCAGAACCACCTCCGTATTTGGAGGTGAAATCTCTTTTCCTCTAGACGTAAAGAGTGCCCCCTTGTCCTCTGTGATGACCTTAAAGTGAATAGCTCAACACCAAGTTCACTATATGGACCCCCTATATATTTGTACATGTTGATCATATCCACCCTTAATCTCCTCTTCTCAAGAGTGAATAAATTCAGTTCCTCTAATCTTTCCTCATAGCTAAGCTCCTCAATGCCTCTTATCAGTTTGGTTGCTCTTCTCTGCACTTTCTCCAGTTCCCCAATATCCTTTTTGAGAACTGGGGCCCAAAACTGGACTGCATATTCCAGATGAGGTCTTACTAATAATTTGTACAGGGGCAAAATGATATCTCTTTCTCTGGAGTCCATACCTCTCTTAATACAAGAAAGGACTTTGCTCGCTTTGGAAACCGCAGATTGGCATTGCATGCCATTATTGAGCTTATGATCTACCAAAACCCCCAGATCCTTCTCCACTACGGATGTACAGTTGTACTCCCCCCTAGTATATATGATGCATTCATATTCTTAGCCCCCAAGTGCATAACTTTACATTTATCAACATTAAACCTCATCTGCCACATAGTCGCCCAATTAGACAGAGCATTGAGGTCGGCCTGTAAATTGGCGACATCTGTAAGGACGTTATTCCACTGCATAGCTTGGTGTCATCTGCAAAGACAGTCCTGGGCGGTTTAGCTGGGACTCTATGAGCTCTCTCCACGGCAAACATTTTGGAAAAGAATTGCTCCCCAAAGGTGTCGGTCAGCCAATTTTCTATGAAAGCCACAGGGTTCTTTCTTTCTGCTTCTTCTGGGATCCCCACTGCTCTCACGTTGTTTCGTCTTAGTCTATTTTCCATGTCCTCTAAACAAGCAGTGTGGCCAGAAGAGTGAGACTGCAGGTGATGTACTTCCCTCAGCAATGGCGCACTTCATCCTTCACATTGCTCAATCTCCCCTCTAGTGCAGTGGTACGGTCACGGAGCTTCTGCATGTCATACCGGACTAGGTTAATCTCCAGTTTAACCCCCTTGATTTCAGTGGTCAGGGCAGTGATAGCAGTATTGCAAGAAGTGACTGCAGACAGTATATCTCTCAGGATGGGTTCCTCGGTAATGCCTGCTGCATCTGTGACTGCAGGGAGGGGGGTCTGTGTACTCACTGTGTCCCACACGGCTGCATCAGCGTGATCCTCCATCCAGGCCGCCCCCGGGACCTCCATGTCCTGCTCATCCCGATCCGTAGGTAGAGAGTCAGTCCTGGGCAGGATGTCTTTAGTTCCCAGCTTGGTGAAAAGTCTAATAGCTGCCTCTTTCGCCGAGCGCATGGAGCGGGCGCCATCTTGCCCAGCATGGTCCATTGCAGATAAGGATTCCTTTCCTTGCCGGGACATGTCTGCGGATGTTCACAAGGCACCAGATTGTAGAGTGGGCTGTCGGGGTCCCGTGCAGCCATTAGGCACTCATTGTAGCGGGCTCAGGAGTGTTAGATCGGGATGTGTAGTCGGATGTTCGGCGGAGCTAGAGCTCTGTGCGTCCTTCCTCATGAGCTGCAAGCCACGCCCCGATTCCCCCTTAAGGAGCAGCCTCTGGATGCGCCATAGGGCCCTACCACCTGGGTCTGAAATCCGACTGAGTACCCCCACTGCCAATGTCAGAAGGCTTGGTGAGTACCCCGCCCCCAAGGTGCCAAAACTGCTGGTTTTCTGCTGGTCATATGATAGTACCGGAACCCAGACACCGAAGTGTCTCATCATAACCTTGTAGCTTGTCTGGTTTCCAGGACTTGCTCTGCACATCAAGAACCACCTAGGTCTCTCTGAGGCACTGGTTACCCGACCCGGGTCCTCTCGTACACCCAGAGCTCTGGCAATCACATCTGGATCATGGCAAGGCACAGATCGTACTCTGCCATTCCCCAGGAGCTTACCACGACCAGGGCCATGAAGGCAGATACAGCTGCCAGTTACCAAGGGTATGGCTGGACCACTAGGCTTGGACACCATAGGATTAACACACTGCCAGAGGGACTCAATCGAAGCAAACGTCAAATGAATCTCAGGCCAAGCATTTAGGCATGTGAGGACTCTGAGCTTTCCAGCCCATTAGCAGGTGGACACTCAGCTAGAGGTCGACCGATATATCGGCCGGCCGATATATCGGCCGATATTTAGCCTTTTTAAAGAAATCGGCATCGGCCGATTATTATGTAAAGAGGCCGATTGTTTGGGATCTGAGGCAGGGGCGTGCTGGGTGGAAATCTCCCCCCCCCCCCCCCCGGCCACCAACCGTCTATTCTAAACGGCTGCTATCACGGCCGCTGCCCGCTGACTTTTTTTTTATTTTTTTCCCCAATGGAGGAAGTCGGCAGCGGCGGCCACCGTCGATTGCCTGTTCCCGGCCGCGCTGCATTCTGGGGTTTGTAGTCTGGAGGCTGGGCGCGCAGCACGTCAGGGGACGAATGGAACAGTCTTTGGCCATGCAAGGGTACAGAAGGGAGTCGGGAGCGCTCCGCTGGTGGGCACTGATGAGGTGGCAGTGAATGACAGATTGGCACTGGTGAGCTGGGCACTGGTGGGCACTGATGAACTGGGCACTGGTGGGCACTGATGAACTTGGCACTGCTGAGCTTGGCACTGGGCACTGCTGAGCTTGGCACTGGGCACTGCTGAGCTTGGCACTGGGCACTGCTGAGCTGGGCACTGGTGGGCACTTGTGGGCTGGGCACTGGTGGGCACTTGTGAGCTGGGCACTGGTGGGCACTGATGAGCTGGGCACTGGTGGGCACTGATGAGCTGGGCACTGGTGGGCACTGCTGAGCTTGGCACTGGGCACTGCTGAGCTTGGCACTGGGCTCTGCTGAGCTTGGCACTGGGCACTGCTGGGCACCGATGAGGTGGCACTGATGGACATTGATAGGCTGCACCCCACCTCTCCACCCTAAACAATAACCTCCTCCCCACCCCTCCACCCTAAACAATAACCTCCTCCCCACCTCTCCACCCTAGATTTTTATGAGATGAAGGAAAAAGAAAAAAAATCGGCCTAAAATATCGGCCGCAAAAATCGGCAACATGTATCGGCCATCGGCCGCCCCGATTTCTAAATATCGGCATCGGCCAGAGAAAAACCCATATCGGTCGACCTCTACACTCAGCCTTTGCATAACAATCTAACTGAGCAGCTGGCATAGAGTCAATAGAACCCGGCGGAGTGGTAGGGAGAAGATATGAATGGTAGACTTGTCATCGGATAGCAGACCCTCAGAGGTAGGCAGGTTGTTCGACACAGGACATCCAGAGGCAGGCTGGGAAGCAGGCACCGGACCAGCAGGCAGAGGCACATCAGGCTGGGCAGCTGCACAGGTATCGGCCTAGTCCAGCTGGACGGCAGCCCCGGAATCAGCACAGTACGACTGGGCAGCAGGCATGGCAGCAGATGGTTGGTCACCCACGGCAGGCAGCAGCATGGTTGAGGAATGGACCCCATCGGCAGGCGGCAGCATGGAGGAGGAATGGAGACCATCGGCAGGCGGCAGCATGGAGGAGAAATGGAGACCATCGGCAGGCAGCAGCATGGAGGAGAAATGGACCCCATCGGCAGGCGGCAGCATGGAAGACTGGATTGCATTGGCAGCAGTCATCAGCATGGAGTAGTGAAAACATCATGGCCCTGAGAAATACACTGAAATAGTGGCTCAGAACAGACCTGACTCAAGGGTTGCACGTTACTAAGGAAGAATCTGCCCTTTACAGCTAAAGCATGTGCTGTTAGAATCCTTCCCAACAGCTCCTCCTCAGTCCGATCCTGCCAAAGTGAATGACACAAATCTTTATCCCCTACCCGCAAGCTGCACATGACAAATAACTTTCACTTTCAGCACATTGACAAAGGCAAAAAAGTAACTGTCTCCCAGCTCCCAAGTGTAGCAGATCTGGTTGTTAGTGGGCGTCACTATTATGTCAGGAATCAGCGGCAAGGAGACCAGTAGGGATGAGTCGAACACCACCCGGTTGGGTTCGCAACAGAACCTGTGAACGGACCGAAAGTTTGCGCATACTTTAGAACCCTATTAAATACAATGGACGCAAATGTTCAAAATCAAAAGTGCTAATTATAACTGCTAATATGCAAGTTCTTGTCCTTTTAAAGGGTTTGGGGACCCGTGTCCTGCCCCAGGGGACATGTATCAATGCAAAAATACGTTTTAAAAACTGACGTTTTTTCGGGAGCAGTGATTTTAATGATGCATAAAGTGAAAAAAAAAAAAAGGTGAAATATTCCTTTAAATATCGTACCTGGGGGTGTCTAAAGTATGCCTTGCGGCTTTAATGTAATGTCTGGTCCTGGCAATGTGGATGAAAATCATTGAGAAAAATGGCATTAGTACCCCCCCCAGACCACCGCCTCCCAGCCCACTACCAGCCCCTTTGGGTCTTGTATAGATATTAAGGGGAACCCCGCACCCAAATTAAAAAAAGGCCCTATATACTCTGAACAGCAGTATACAGGCGGTGCAAACAAGACAGGGACTGTAGAATCTGTTGAATCTGTTTGTAATTTGGAACAGGTAACTTTTTTAAGTGTAGCTCCAGCCAAAAAAATCTATTTTTAAGCTTTTTGGAAAACATGGGGAAGGGTTATCATCCCTGTAACGTTTTGCTGTCTGTGCACCTTTTCACAACATTTCACCTCACTTTCCGTCCCAATGACAAATGTTTTTTGAAAATTTGGGATTTTTATTGAAACAAGGATTGGTGATAAAGCATCAGTGGAGAGGAGACACCTCTTTCCCATATTAACTCAGTTTGCAAGTAGGAGTCGTTTGTAAGTTGGATGTTTGAAAGTAGGGGCCTGCCGTATATACTCTGCAGAAATTTGGCCCTTAGGTGTTGGTGTTACCACAACACTGTAAGCCCTCACAGTTACTCTTGGTGGGCGCTGGAACGCCCTGCTGTGAACTATTATATCAAGAATTGTAATTACATGCCATTGTTGAACAGTGGTAGGAAAAATTGGGCCTTTGGTGGTGTTGCCACAACACTGTAAGCCCTCACAGTTACTCTTGGTGGGTGCAGGAATGGGCCCAGGTGTGAAATATTAGATCAAGAATTGTAATTACTTGCCCCTGTTGAACAGGGGCAGAAAAATTGGACCTTAGGCACTGGTGCCACAACACTGCAACCCCTCACAGATACTGTAGTTGGAGCACAGCAATGAGCCCTGCTGCAAAGCATTGCAACAAAAATTGTAAATACACGCCCCTGTTAAACAGGGGCTGAAAAAATTGTGCCTTAGCCACTGGTGGCGGTGCCCAGAACCAAAAATGTTCTTTCAAGCTATCAGCATGATTGAGGAGGAAGATGATAGTCACTCAGCATAACAGGATAGTCACTCAGCATCAACATAGGCAGTCTTGAAGGGATCTGACATTTCCCAAAAAATTATTCGGTTACATCAGCATCAGGTGCTTGGTAGCTGGTGGTGATCCAAGACTGATTAATTTTTATGAAGGTCAGTCGATCGACCGAGTCAGTAGACAGGCGCACCTTGTGATCGGTTACAAAGCCTCCAGCAGCACTGAATGTGCGTTCCAAAATGCGTTCTGGATGTAGGACAGGCCAGTACCTCAATTGCATACTGTGCAAGCTCTGGCCAGTGATCCATCCTCAAGACCCAGTAAGCCAGAGGATTTTCGGTGGGAAAGGTGCCCAAGTCTGATCTTGCCCCTAGGTATTCCTGTACCATGTAAACCAGACGCTGGCGATGGTTGCTGGAAGCTATCATACCTTGGGGCTGCGTACTAAAAAATTGTCTGAACGCAACGGTCAGACAGCCATTTTCTCCACCGCTCCTTCTTTGACTGACCGGAGCCTCAGCAACACGTTGTCCAGGACCAGGAATTTGTAACCTCCCAGTCTCTGGGAACGCGTTTCACAGACCTTTCTGCAAGGCCTCCCGAAGATGCTTCATCCTCTGCACCCTCTGCGACGGCAAGATAAGGTCCGCAACCTTACCCTTGTAACGTGGATCAAGGAGGGTTGCCAGCCAGTAATGATCCCTCTCCTTGATCGCACGAATACGAGGATCCTTCCGCAGGCTTTGCAGGATCAGGGAGGCCATGCAGCGTAGGTTTGCTGAGGAATTCAATGCGGAGTCCTCTGGGTCAATGAGGACGACATGATCCGCAGCCACCTCCTCCCAGCCACGTACAAGTCCATGGGTGTCTTGGGACTGTAATTGATCCCTTGAAGACTGCTGCTGATGCTGAGTGCTAGGCTCCACCTCCATGCTGACACAATAATCCTCCTCCTCCTCGTCCTCTAACTGTGTGATAGCCGGGCCAGCAGGAACACTGTCTGGATAAAGGGGGCCTTGAGAGGTAAGGAAGTCCTCCTTTTCCTGCCTCTGTTCTGCCTCAAGTGCCCTGTCAATTATTCCACGCAGCGTGTGCTCCAACAGGTGGACAAGAGGGACAGTGTCACTGATGCATGCACTGTCACTGCTCACCATCCTCGTGGCCTCCTCAAATGGTGCCAGGACAGTGCATGCATCCCTGATCATGGCCCACTGGCGTGGGGAAAAAAAATCAAAGCTCCCCTGACCCTGTCCTGGTGCCATATTGCAATAGATACTCATTGATGGCCCTCTGCTGCGTGTGCAGCCGCTGCAGCATGGCCAACGTGGTGGGCATGTCACAGATTAGGCGGTTCTTGGGCAGATTATAATCCTTTTGCAGGTCAGCCAGCCGAGCACTGGCATTATATGACCGGCGGAAATGCCCACAGAGTTTCCTGGCCTGCTTCAGGACCTCTTGTAAGCCCGGGTACCTGCTCAAGAACCGCTGCACCACCAAGTTAAGGACATGAGCCAAACAGGGCACATGGGTCAGTTGTCCCTGTCGGAGGGTGGGGAGGAGGTTGGTGCCATTGTCGCAAACCACCTTTCCTGGCTTAACCTCGCGTGGCGTCAACCACCCTCTGAGCCTGCCCCTGTAGAGCTGACAGAATCTCTGCCCCAGTGTGGCTCCTGTCCCCCAAGCACACCATCTCAAGCACCGCATGGCACCTCTTTGCTTGCGTACTTGCGTAGCCCCTTGAACGCCTACGACGCACTGCTGGTTCAGAGGACAAAGCACAGGTAGAGGCCATGGAGGAAGAAGACGAGGAGGGGGTGGAGGAAAGAGGTGTGTCAGAATCGCCAGTAGTAACATTTTGGAGGCGTGGTGGTGGAACAACCTCCAACACTACTGCACCTTGTCCTGCATCCTTCCCAGCTGCCAGCAGAGTCACCCAATGCGCCGTGAAAGATAGGCAACGTCCCTGTCTATGCCTGCTGGATCATGAGTCAGCGGTAATATGCACCTTACCGCTGACCGCCCTGTCCAGCGAGGCCAAGACATTGCCTTCCACATGCCGGTAGAGAGACGGAATCGCCTTCTGTGAGAAAAAGTGGCGTTTGGGAACCTGCCACTGAGGAACCGCACATTCCACAAACTCACAGAAGGGGGCAGAGTCTACCAACTGAAAAGGCAGCAGTTGAAGTGCTAGCAATTTAGCCAAGCTAGCATTCAACCGCTGGGCATGTGGATGGCTGGGAGAGAACTTCTTTTGGCGGTGCAGCAGCTGGGGCAGGGAAATTTGCCTGGTACAATTGGACGTCGGTGTACCGATAGCAGATTGTCCGTGTCACTTGGCTGTGACGCACCTAATTCTACACCTTCATTCCTCTCAGTGCAGGTTTCAGAGAGGACTGAAGGTATAGTGGGGTTGGAGATCCAAGCTGATGAGGAGCAAGGAGAGGTCCGCTTTGTTCTTTGGTGTGGGTCTTTTAGGTAAGCTTGCCAATGGACTGCATGACAGGTCGACATATGTCTGGTCAAGCACGTGGTGCCCAAGCGGCTGATGTTTTGGCCACGCGAGCTACGCCTGAGACATATGTTGCAAATGGCAATGGTGCGATCTGCTGCACACGTCTGAAAAAAGGCCCACACCAATGAACTTTTGGAATAACGCCCTGCACATGTGGAGCTCTGCGGTGTGATGCAGTCGGTGTGCTGCCCTTAAGCTGGCCCCTGGAGGGCATCCTGCCTCGTTGGAGATGTGCCTCCTCCTCCTCTCCTATCAGGCACCCACGTGGAGTCAGTGACCTCATCATCCCCTCCCTCCTCATGGAGAAAATATGGCAGTATGCTGCAGCTGGGGAACATGACTGCCAGATAGCTGTCCTTGTTGGGCACCCACTTTCTCTGGGCTCACGTTACTACCCCCTCACTCTGGGCTCACGTTACTGCCTTCCTCCAGCTGGGTTCCATCTGTGCCTTCAAAACGCTGGGCATCCTCCAGGAGCATGTTCTCAACACTGTGCTCAAACCGTTCGGGGGACTCCTCAAGAGGACATGGTGGGGCTAGGGAAGGAATGACTGATGCCATTGAGCCGAGGGAAGAGGCCGCTTTGGCAGCTGCTTTGCCAGACAAAGTACCCTGAGCCTGGGTGAGAGAGGACGAGGAGGATGAGGACGGCTTGGTCATCCACTCTACCAAGTCTTGGGCATGTTGCGCCTCAACATGGCCAGCTGCCGAAAAGGACAAGCGTGTCCCACGGCCACGTGCTGATGAGGATGCACCGTGTCCATGACCAGCAGCACTGTTGCCTCTAGACACAGAGCTTGCTTGACCTCTTTTATTGCCTCGTGACTGTCTGCCTCTCCTTGTTTGCCTTCCAGACATACTAATGGCCTGCAGTGAAATGTAGCTGCACAAAGGTGGGATGTGTATATATGTATGTATGTATGTATGTGTGTGTGTGTGTGTGTGTGTGTGTGTATATATATATATATATATATATATATATATATATATATATTGTGACAGCAGGAAGGTAAAGTCACCTGGTTGCATCCAGGGGGGTAGATATATTTCGCCCAGATTCAGGCTTTACGCCGACTTATACAACTAGGTGGAGAGTTGTATAAGGCTAGTGGGCTCATGGATGACTCATACCTCTAGGGAGAGGGCTGGGCGTCGTGCAGACAGGGAGTTGCTGAGACCAGCTGAAGCTTGTCAGCTCATTTAGGCCTCTATAAGAACTCCCAGCTTCATTAGATGTTAGCTCATGCCTGGAACCAGACCTGTGTGGACTGTCTAGGGAGAGTGAACCCCTGTGCGGTGAGACAAAGCCTGTGTGGCTATTTGCTTGGACATTTAAAACCAGGGACTTAGGGACTAGGACAGCACTAGGCTGATCCCAGTTGTTAGTTAGGAAACCTGTATGTTTAGTCAGAGGTCAAGTTGACCAGGATTTATTTTGTTTATGTTTCTTTTGCTTTGCTGTGTTTTGTCACTGTAAATAGAAAATAAACCGCACCTTTTTGATTTTGAAAACCACAACCTCCGTTTGCTGGGCCTGTTTTGTGTGGGGAGCCCATCCCGGGGGTCACACACACCCGCTGCCGAGCTAACCCCCTCACAGTTGGTGGAGAACCAGTGGCAGTTTTTTTTAAGCCAGCATGGAGGAGATACTGAAACAGCTGGCTCTAGCAAATGCCAATCAACAGCAGACAAATGCAGGTTTGCAAAGGAGCCTTGCAGCCCAGCAGCAAGCTCATCAACAAGCCCAGCAGCAATCTGAGGCCCGCTTCATAGACCTGTTACAGAAGCAAGAGCAGAGACTACAACAAATGGAAGCAGTAATGCAGCAACGTCCGCAGACCAGTGAGGAAAGCCGTCCCACTAATACCGCGTCCTTTGGGGTGAGTCGTTTATTGACAAAAATGACTGGAGAGGATGATCCAGAGGTATTTTTGACCACATTTGAAAGGACTGCTGAAAGAGAAAAGTGGCCTGAGGAGCAGTGGGCTGGACTGGTGGCTCCTCTGTTAACTGGTGAATCGCAGAAGGCTTACTATGACCTAGAGCCTGACCAAGCAAAAGACTATGTGATGCTAAAAGCTGAAATATTGGCAAGGCTGGGTGTCACCCAGGCTGTCCGGGCTCAGCGTGTGCATAACTGGACTTTCCAGCTTGGAAAACCCCCCAGGTCTCAAATGTATGATCTCATTCACCTGAGCAGAAAGTGGCTACAGCCAGAGACTTTGTCCGCACCAAAGATTGTGGAACGTGTTGTAATGGATCGGTTTTTGAGAGCTCTTCCTACTGCCATCCAAAAGTGGGTAAGCCATGGAGACCCAGAGACGGCCGATGGTCTTGTGGATCGTGTGGAGAAATACTTGGCTACAGAGAACCTGACGGCCTCTTCCAGAGACACTCGGACTTTCCACCCTAAGACCAGACCATCCCCAGGGGCGGATAAGAGGATTCCAAGGGGTGAGGGTGGAGAGAGTGAGAGGGTGGGAGCTCTACCCCAAGTTTGGCGAGAACAGCCTAGGAAATCAGCGGCTCAAGAGGCGGCAAGAAGGATCGTTTGCTACCGCTGCCGGCAAGCGGGACATATTGCAGCCAATTGCCCGGTTGTGGAGGAACCCATGCAGTGTGACTTTCTGACGGGCAGACGTCAGTCGCTGTGTGCGACAGTCGCATGCACTGCCATTCGAGGAACTGAGAAACATTTATGCAAAATGTGTGTTAATGGTAGAAATGTTGTGGTATTGCTGGATTCAGGTAGCCTTGTGACCCTGATAAAGGCTGAGTTAGTTAAAACAGAGGTCTCTGGGAATAGCAAGATAGCTGTTATTTGTGTGCATGGGGACACCCGAGAGTATCCAGTGACTACAGTGTGTTTCGAGACCCCCAAAGGTACCCTCTCTCATCCAGTGGGCTTAGTATCTCAGTTACCGCATGACGCCATTGTGGGAAGGGATTTTCCGAAGTTCTGGGAACTGTGGGATGATCCTGAGCCCCTCACTGGTGCCCCTATGTACCAGGAATGTGATAGCCAGAACTCCCCTGAGAGTGGTGAGGACTCTCCGGAATTTCCCTTATCAGTATTGGCAGGGGAGACTCAAGAAACTGGAGAGGAGCCCACCTCCTCAGACGAAAACCTACCGTCTGTGGAGTTTTCTGATCTTGAGGTTCACAGGGAAAACTTTGCCACAGAACAGTTGAAAGACCCCGCCCTAATAAAGGCACGGGAAAACGTAGTGAAAATAGATGGCGAGTTAGTGAACCCAGATAATACCTGCACTTACCCATACTTCAGCGTAGAGAAGGACCTACTGTATCGGGTGGCAAAAAGGGCAGAAGAAACCGTTGAGCAGCTTGTGGTGCCCAAACCTTACAGGAAGTTGGTGTTGGAGTTGGCCCATGGGCACATTCTTGGAGGTCATCTGGGGACAGAGAAAACCAGAGAGAGGGTATTACAGAGATTCTATTGGCCGGGGGTGATGAAGGACGTAGAAAATTATTGTTCCTCCTGCCCTGTGTGTCAGAGGTTGGCCCCGATGCCACATTTCCGTAGCCCGCTGGTCCCTCTACCCATCATTGAGGTCCCGTTTGAGAGGATCGCCATGGATTTGGTAGGTCCTATAATCAAGTCCGCTAGGGGGCACCAGTACATATTAGTTATAATGGACTATGCCACCCGTTATCCAGAAGCGATCCCTCTCCGAAATACCTCGGCCAAAACCATAGCCAAAGAGCTATCTCTTGTTTTTAGCCGGGTGGGTATTTGTAAAGAACTGCTTACGGACCAAGGTACACCCTTTTATGTCCCGGGTTATGAAAGAGCTGTGTAAATTGTTCAAAGTGACGCAATTGCGTACGTCTGTGTATCACCCCCAAACCGATGGGCTGGTTGAAAGATTCAACAAAACCCTAAAACAAATGTTGAAGAAAGTGGTGGATAGAGATGGAAAGGATTGGGACTGTTTACTTCCTTATTTGATGTTTGCTATTAGGGAGGTGCCCCAATCCTCTACGGGATTCTCCCCCTTTGAGTTACTGTATGGGAGACACCCAAGAGGGCTGTTGGATATTGCCAAGGAAACTTGGGAAAGTGAGAGTTCTCCCCACAGGAGTGTGATTGAGCATGTCGCCCTGATGCAAGATCGAATTGCACAGGTAATGCCCATCGTGAAGGAACATTTGGCCCAAGCGCAGTTGGCACAGCAAAGAGTGTACAACCGTGGAGCCAAGACCCGTACCTTTTCCCCGGGGGATAGGATATTGGTACTTGTCCCTACGGTTGAAAGTAAATTCCTTGCCAAATGGCAAGGCCCCTACGAGATAATGGAAAAAGTGAGCGAAGTGAATTACAAGGTCAGACAACCAGGAAGGCGAAAGCCCGAACAGATCTATCACGTTAATCTGTTGAAAGCCTGGAGGGATAGAGAGTCCCTAGTCGCAGACACTTGGTCACCAGCTCAAACTGGTTGCGTGATTCCTGAGGTTGGAATAGCAGCCACCTTGTCACAACCCCAACAACAGGAGGTTAAGGAGTTTGTGCTTCGCAACAAGGAGGTATTCTCTGAGCTGCCGGGACAAACATCTGGGGTAGAGCATGACATCATTACCCCGCCCGGTGAAAGGGTGAAGTTAAAACCCTATCGGATCCCAGAGGCTCGACGGGAGGCAATACGGGAGGAAGTACAGAAAATGCTGAACTTAGGGGTGATAGAGGAGTCCCAAAGTGATTGGTCTAGTCCCATCGTGTTGGTGCCTAAACCGGATGGGAGCTGGCGATTTTGTAACGATTTTCGTCAGTTGAACAAAGTTACAAAATTTGACACCTACCCCATGCCACGTATAGATGAGTTGATCGACCGGCTGGGAACAGCCCGATACATGACGACTCTTGACCTCACAAAAGGGTATTGGCAAATCCCCCTGGCCAAGTCGGCCAAAGAGAAAACCGCATTTGTAACCCCAGACGGGGCGTTCCAATATAAAAGAATGCCGTTCGGGTTACAGAATGCGCCGGCCACATTCCAGCGGAAAATGGACCAGATGCTGAGGCCCCATCGGAAGTATGCTGCGGCTTACCTGGATGACGTAATTGTCCATAGCACAGATTGGGCCTCACATCTGCCAAAAGTGCAAGCAGTCCTGGACTCTGTTCGGGAAGCGGGGTTTACGGCTAACCCCAAGAAGTGTACCATTGGGCAGGAGGAGGCCAAATATCTTGGGTACACCATTGGGAGGGGAGTAATAAAACCCCAACTCAACAAAGTCGAGGCCATCCAGAGTTGGCCACGTCCCAACAGCAAGAAGCAGGTACGAGCCTTTCTGGGAATCGCTGGGTATTATCGGCGATTCATTCCCCACTTTGCTTCTAAGGCTGTGCCCCTAACCAACCTGACGAAGGGGAAAGGGTCGGTCATGATTAAATGGACCCCCGAGGCTGAGGCAGCATTCCAATTCTTGAAACAAGCCTTATGTAGCCAGCCAGTGTTGTACTCACCCGACTTCTCTAAAGACTTTGTCGTACAAAGTGATGCGTCAGATGTGGGGTTAGGAGCAGTATTGTCCCAGGTCTGGAACGGGGAAGAGCACCCAGTCATTTACCTCAGCAGGAAGTTGAAGTCCCATGAGGTAAATTACGCCACCGTTGAAAAGGAGTGTTTAGCGGTGAAGTGGGCTCTAGATTCCCTTCGGTACTACCTGCTAGGTAGGCACTTTGACATGGTTACGGATCACGCTCCGTTAAAGTGGATGGCTCAAAACAAGGAAACAAATAGAAGAGTGAATAGGTGGTTCCTGGCCCTCCAGGAATTCAACTTCACAGTAAAGCATCGCCCGGGCGTTCAAATGGGGAATGTGGATGCTTTGTCTCGAGTACATGAATGCCTGATTGCTGGTGTTCCAACCCCGAGGTTAAAACAAGAGGGGGGGGTATGTGACAGCAGGAAGGTAAAGTCACCTGGTTGCATCCAGGGGGGTAGATGTATTTCGCCCAGATTCAGGCTTTACGCCGACTTATACAACTAGGTGGAGAGTTGTATAAGGCTAGTGGGCTCATGGATGACTCATACCTCTAGGGAGAGGGCTGGGCGTCGTGCAGACAGGGAGTTGATGAGACCAGCTGAAGCTTGTCAGCTCATTTAGGCCTCTATAAGAACTCCCAGCTTCATTAGATGTTAGCTCATGCCTGGAACCAGACCTGTGTGGACTGTCTAGGGAGAGTGAACCCCTGTGCGGTGAGACAAAGCCTGTGTGGCTATTTGCTTGGACATTTAAAACCAGGGACTTAGGGACTAGGACAGCACTAGGCTGATCCCAGTTGTTAGTTAGGAAACCTGTATGTTTAGTCAGAGGTCAACTTGACCAGGATTTATTTTGGTTATGTTTCTTTTGCTTTGCTGTGTTTTGTCACTGTAAATAGAAAATAAACCGCACCTTTTTGATTTTGAAAACCACAACCTCCGTTTGCTGGGCCTGTTTTGTGTGGGGAGCCCATCCCGGGGGTCACACACACCCGCTGCCGAGCTAACCCCCTCACAATATATATATATATATATATATATCTGTACTGATAATGCAGCTATCAGAATCAACTGCCTGCTGTGGTATTAGTATGGGGAAAACAGTTGTCTTCAGTTAGTTTTAGGTGAAAACTGTGCAGAGAGGGTCGCAATACACTAACTGAAAATACTTGCAGCTCTCTGCCTGTGGTTTAATTATGTCACTAACTGTATTCAGGTAAGCTTTAGGTGAATGCTGTGCAAAGCACACAGTACACTAAGTGAAACACTCATGTCTGCAGCTAGCACAATCACCTGCCTGCCTGTCACAGTATAGAGAATAACAGCAACGGATCTAGCTAAACTGAATACAGTGTATAAATATATATACAAAACCTAGGATGCATATATATCCTCTACACACTGTAACTGCAGCTAACTGACTCGCCTGCCTGCTCTATCTAACGCAATATAAATGACACTGTCTGTCTCTGTAATCTCTCATTAAACAACTCCAACACACTACACAAGGCTGCCAAATATAGTGTGGGGTGTGTACTAAACCCAGTAAGCCATAATTGGCCAAAGCCACCCTGGCTTTGGCCAAATACGGCTCTCCGTTTTTTCCTGCGCTGTGATTGGCCAAAGCATGCGGGTCATAGTGCATGCTTGGCCAATCATCAGCCAGCAATGCACTGCGATGCCGCAGTGGATTATGGGCCGTGACGCGCCACTCGAATTTGGCGCGAACGGCCCATAATGTTCGCAATTCGGCGAACAGCCGATGTTCGAGTCGAACATGCAGCTCATCCCTAGAGACCAGACACATAGCTACACCTAGAAACTGAGACCAAACAAATTATATATCCTTAAAGTGATAATTATTAACCACTTAAGACCCGGACCAATACGCAGCATAAGGACCAGGCCCCTTTTTGCGATTCGGCACTGCGTCGCTTTAACTGACAATTGCGCGGTCGTGCGACGTGGCTCCCAAACATAATTGGCGTCCTTTTTTTCCCACAAATAGAGATTTCTTTTGGTGGTATTTGATCACCTCTGCGTTTTTTTATTTTTTGCGCTATAAACAAAAATAGAGCGACAATTTTGAAAAAAATGCAATATTTTTTACTTTTTGCTAAAATAAATATCCCCAAAAAATATATAATTTTTATTTTTTTCCTCAGTTTAGGCCGATACGTATTCTTCTACATATTTTTGGAAAAAAAATCGGAATCTGCGTTTATTGATTGGTTTGCGCAAAAGTTATAGCGTTTACAAAATAGGGGGTAGTTTTATGGCATTTTTATAAAAAAATTTTTTAACTACTAATGGCGGCGATCAGCGATTTTTTCGTGACTGCGACATTATGGCGGACACTTTTGACACTATTTTGGGACCATTGTCATTTTTACAGCGACCATTGCATATAAAAATGCACTGGTTACTGTAAAAATTACACTGGCAGTGAAGGGGTTAACCAGGAGGGGGCGCTGTAGGGGTTAAGTGTGCCCTGATTTGTGTTTCTTACTGTGGGGGGGCGTGGCTTAGCGTGTGACATCACTGATCGTCGTTCCCTATTACAGGGAACAGACGATCAGTGACAGGCACACTAGGAAGCACGGGGAGAGGTTTATTTACACTTGCCTCTCCCCGTTCTTCCTCTCTGTGACCTGATCCCGGGACACCAGCGGCGATCGGATCCGCTGTTCCCGCGGGGACGGTCACGGAGAAGAGGACCGGGTCACGAGCGCGCCACCGACAGCAAGCTCGCGACCTATGGCTGGGCACTTAAAGGGGACGTACCTGTACGCCCATGTGCCCAGCCGTGCCATTTTGCCGACGTACATCGGCGTGCGGCAGTCCTCAAGTGGTTAACAGTGAACATACACAGCAACCAGTGAAAATATAAACCACTCCAGCAAACAAGAACAAAACCCCAAAGACAAAAATAACAAATGGACCTAACTACTGACTTTATACAATATCTATAATATAAGTGACAAGGGTAACAAGGATGCAAGGAAGGGAATCACGACTGGCTACAAGATCAGGGTGCAGGAGCAAGGCAGAGGGGTGCAGGACAGATCACTATACAGGAAGCAGAAAGATCTGGTAGCAAAGGGGCAATCAACAGGATAGTGACGCGCTAGGGGAAGGGAGGGACAACCTTAAATATCCACCTGGCAGCTGGAGCCAGGTGTGGCTGAACAGAACCTGATGGCTTCTGGGAGACACCTGCTGTTGGACACTGGAACTGCAGCCATTGTCCCAGAACACCACAGTGCCACCATCAGGTGAACTCAATCCTGACAGCCACATCCCGATATATTAGACAATTGAAAATACATTTGGATGACGGACTTTATAAGCACCACAATGACAACATGTTCAAATTGATATATTTTATTACAACATATATACAAATTGAACAATACTAAAAACATTGACTATTCATAATGCAATAGTGATGCCTTAATAACATTTAACACACCACCTATTGAACCAATAACATTGGGCTACTTATTGTCAAGGGAACCAAGGATCAATTTCCATTCTCTACATGTTGTCCGTATTGAACGCTTCTTCAGGAGCTTAGGCACATTATCTTTATAATCATAATAGCATACAAAGGGGCAGGTATCCAAGACACAGTGGAGATTACAGGGATGTATTACCAAAAAGTTATGCTGATCTGTATATATAATGCAGCAACCCAGCTCAATTATGCTTATTACTTAGTCAGAGAACAAATATGGAGTAAACATGGGTAATTGCAGTTTGGGTGCGGTTAGGTAGTTTGGAATTATAAGAGATTTTGTCAAAAACTTGTCGTATGCCTCCATATTTCGTAATACTTTCCAATATAGTCACCATGTAAGCAAACAACCTTTGCAGAGCTCCGCTGTGTCTAGACCACCCAATGTGGTAAATGGTGGGTGGTATAGATACCAGTGATACCAGTATCTGGACTGTTTATTGATTTTGGCTGAAGTAAGCTTTTTGTCTGTCTTTTTGATTCAAATAAATAAGCTTTTTGTCTTTTTGATTCATATAAATGAACTGTTTTGCTTTAACCAAACTGGCTGGCAGTCAACCAAGAGATTCCCCAGATAACAGTTGGTGGTGGATGCAGGGCAGAGTGTAGCTGCAAAAGCCGTTTGGAAGCAGAAGTTGACATTTAAAGGGTCAGTTCCAGGACCCACGTTTGCGTGATGAGGGCTGCTCTTCAAGACTTAGACTGGAAGGAAATATTAGCATAGATGAACACAGAACAGAAATGGGAATTCTTCAGAAAGACTGTATGTGAACACACTGCAAAATATATTCCCATGGGCAATAAGTTTAAAAGGATAAAAATAAAAGCTATGTGGCTCACGGCTAAAGTAAAAAAAAAATCTATAAATAATAAGAAAAGAGCTTTTAAAAAATATAAAAATGAAGGAACATAAATGTTACAAAGAATATAACAGAATATGTAAAAAGGAAGTCAAGGCCCCAAAAATTCAAAATGATTGACAGATTGCAATAGATAGTGGTACAAACCCCCAAAAATTATTTAAATATATAAATAGTAAAAAAGGTCAGGTCTGAGCATGTAGGCCCTTTACAAAATATTCTAGAGTGGGTGACTGGGGACAAAGAGAGGCTAATTTATTAAATAACTTCTTCAGCTCTGTGTATACAAAGGAGCATGGGGAATGTATGTCCATATTGACAGTACCTAATGATCCACAATGGCTAAAAATGTACATAGTCCAGAAATATTTAGACAGCATAAAGGTGAATAAAGCACCTGGACCAGGTGGCATACACCCATGGATCCTTAAAGTGTTTGCTAAGCCAATATCTCATCTTTATATCATCCCCTCTGTCAGATAAAAAAAAAACTGCATCCTAGTGCCTTTGCTTTATAAAAAATAAAAAAAGATTTCTACCTGTTTTAACAGTGTCTTCTAGTGATAAGATGACTCCAGGCTCTCAGCTCTGCCTGTCTAATATCTCCAGTGGACAAGGATGATATTCCCCTGCTGACGTCAGCCAGGGAAGAGGGGAGAAGAGGAGCATAGAGCCTGGAGTCATGTGATCGCTGGCAGTGGCGTCACTAGGGTTGGTGTCACCCGGTGCGAAAAAAAATGGTGTCACCCCCCACCAACTATAGTCCCCCCTCAGTACAGACCCACCTCCACTAACTACAGACCCCCCTCCCGCAGTATAGATCCCCCTCCCTCAGTACAGACCCCCCCCACTAAGTACAGACCCCCCTCCCTCAGTATAAACCTCCCCCCTCAGTACAGACACCCCCACCTCAGTGCAGACTGCTCCATCAGTACAGACACCCCCACCTCAGTGCAGACCCCCCAGCAGTACAGACACCCCTCAGTTACAGACACCCACTCAGTTACAGACCCCCCTCAGTTAGACACCCCCAGTTACAGCCCCCCCTTGCTGCAAACCCCCCCTAGTGCACTCACCCCCAGTTACAGCCCCCCCCTAGTGCAGACACCCCCAGTTACAGCCCCCCCTTGGTGCAAACCCCCCTAGTACAGACACCCCCAGTTACAGCCCCCCCCCAGTACAGACACCCCCAGTTACAGCCCCCCCTGGTGCAACCCCCCTAGTGCAGACACCCCCAGTTACAGCACCCCCCTTTGGTGAAAACCCCTTCTAGTGCATACACCCCCAGTTACAGCCCCCCCTTGGTGTAAACCCCCCTAGTGCAGACACCCCCAGTTACACCCCCACCTTGGTGCAAACCCCCCCTAGTGCAGACACCCCCAGTTACAGCCCCCCCTTTTAGCAGATTGCCTGGCGTCCGTTATCACTTCACTGATCTCTCCTGACCAGACAGGCCTTATTACATCTAGACAGATTACTGATAATATATATTTAGCAGTTAATGTCATACAGGACGCTGACATCTACTCTCATAAGATTCTACTCCTGAGCCTAGACATTAATAAAGCCTTTGACAGTGTCCTTTGGCCCTATTTAGACTCCATCTTGTCCAAGTTGGGCTTTAATGGTGACTTTATAAACGGATTTAAGGCACTTCATCATCGTCCCTGGACCCGCAATAAACACCCTGGATGCAACTCTGAATACTTTGCCCTAGGTCGTGGTACTAGGCAAGGTTGTCCCCTCTTTCCCCTTTTATTTGCTATGGCGATAGAACTATTAGACCGCTTCATTACTTCCAATCCTAATATTAAAGGATACATAAAAAATGGCCAAGAATTCAAATTGAGCTTATACGTGGATGATGTCCTCCTGTTTATCTCTGACCCCCTAATCCCCCCCCCCCAACCTTCTCACTTCCTTAGACCACTTTTACCACCTTACATGTTTAAGAGTAAATCCATCTAAATGCATAGCCTTACCTATCAATATCCCTTATTGAATACTCTCAAAGATACATTTTAATTCTCCTGGAGCTCGGGTACCCTACAGTACATGCATAATTATCCCCAAGCTTTTCTTAATATAAGACAACTACTTACCCAATGGTCCTCATACCATATATCATTCTTAGGATGAATTCAAGCAGTAAAGATGTCGATCCTCCCTAAGCTATTATTTTACTTTAGATCGTTACCTCTTTATGTCCCCCGTTCCATGATATTGACAATACAGACTGAACTGTTCAAATTTATCTGGCAGAACAAGAAGCCTTGAATGGGCCATTTGCTGATGTATAGAACCCAATTAAGAGGCGGCCTTGGCTGTCCGGATCTTTGGAAATAATTCCTGGCCTCACACCGGATACAACTAGCACAATGGCACACCTCCCCAGCCTCTATTCCATGGTTGCAGTTTGAGAGGATCTCAGTTGTCCCATTTACCTCCCCGGTCTCTTCTTGTCTCGCTCTGTTTCTCCTAAGAGTGTTGCACCACCTAATGGTATTGTGAGTCAGTCCCTTTACCTCTGGTCTCTCTCTAAAATTAAGTTTAAATTACTCTCTGATCCTCCATGCTTAGCCTAATTTTTGGGCGAACCTCAGTTCCCCCCAGCTTTCAATACAGCACAAGAGTTTGCCAGCTGGACCTCACAATGGAATTATGCCTAGCACCGATATGAATTCTACAAATACTTACAAATTCAAATTTTTTTCTCTAGCATATTACCCCAAGTTGCGGCTAAATCACCATTAGAAAACCTCTGCGGGGAGACCTCTAGAGGTTAGGGGACTATCTCAATTTTATATCAATACCTCAACAATCAATACTATGGGCAAATCAATAGCTATGTTAGGATGGGAGGCAGAGATTGCCCAGGAGATCTCAGTGGAGGACAGTTATGACATGGTCTCCAACATGCATAAATGCACATCCTCTATCACTATCAAAGAGACCGTAGTTAAACTACACACCTGCTGGTATTTTACCCCTGTTAAGTTGCATACAATTTACCCACTGGTTCCTGACGCATGTTTCAGGGGATGCCGAGATAGGGGTACTCTCTCACACGTTGTGGATGTGCACGGCTCTAAAATCTTTATGGCAACAAACTTCCTCAATGGTGCTCCAAATAACAGGGGTACCTGTGACGGATGTTCTTCCTCTCCTCTCTCCTTGGGGAGGGGACAGGGCGGTGGAAGAGGTAGCAGGTCTGCCTACAGAGGAGGAACATCTGATCGCACACACATCCCCAGAGTTTTTTATGCCTCATACAGAACGGTGCACTGACGCACCTTTATCATGTGAGTACCCCATTTAGGAGCTTTTTTCTTAAATAGATTTTATACAAACGATATCACACCATCGAGCCTCTTCTTTTGCCAGTTGTTTGAGGATACAGCATTGTAAAGCAGGAGACACCGATACCAAACAGTCTGGGACCCCGCAGTACACTCAGAATCCAGTGGCGATTCAGAAGCATGTTTTGACTAAGCTTAAACGCAAGGTCACACACTCTAAGGTGAGCAGCTATTACCTAAGGGTGGGGAGCACCTGTGTGTGGAATCACAGCACTGTTTGAATTTCACCGATAGATTTATAGATCTTTCATCAAAGGACTTTTTCATGTGATTTTGGGCTGTGCTGCTTCATGCGATTTAAGGCAGCACAGTGGATTTGGTATTTAAAGAGGAGGTCCCACGAAAAAAAACATTAAAAGCCAGCAGCTACAAATACTGCAGCTGCTGTACTTTTTACTTTGAATAAATGGACACTTACCTGTCCAGGGTGCCTGCGATGACGGCAGCCGAAACAGAGAAATCGCTCATCTCTCAGCTGCCCCCTGCCCCCATCCTCGGTGAGGGAATCAGGAAGTGAAGCATTGCGGCTTCACTGCCCGGTTCCCTACTGCGCATGCGCGAGTAGCGCGGCACCCTCCTCATTGGTCCCCGCTGTCTCCTGGGACCAGTGTTTCCCAGAAGACAGCGGGGGTGACGCGAAGGGGCGTGACTCCCGCGGCAGTCTATTCCCGGAAATGGGTGAAAATACCTGTATTATACAGGTATCTGCACCCCCCTCCCCCCGAAAGGTGGCAAATGTGACACCGGAGGGGGGGGGGGGTTCCGAAAATCGGAGGCTCACTTTTTTTGTGGACCTCCGCTTTAAGCACTCCATTGAATGTCACTTCATACATATATGTATATATATATATATATATAATTTCTTTTCACTTTGTTCATTATGCTAGTTATGGATTAACAACTTGACAACTGGGCACTTAAACCCCCTTCCTAACCAGACCAATTTTCAGCTTTCGGTGCTCTCACATTTTGAATGACAATTACTCAGTCATACAACTTTGGTTATAAAAGAAAAATTTGCGCTAGGTGCAAATTATCATGCCGCGTACACACGATCGTTTTTCCCGTCGGGAAAAATGAAATTTTTTTTTTCGCCGAGAAAAACGATCGTCTGTGGGCTTTATGCCGTTTTTCTCGTTGAGAAAAACGGCAGGAAAAACGACGAGAAAAATTAGAACATGTTCTAAATTTTCTCATCGTTTTTTCCATCATTTTTTTCCGCGGCAGTTTTCCCATAGGGAGACACTGTCGCGGAGCCCACAGACGGTCGTTTTTCTCGTCAAAGAAAAAAATGACGGGAAAAACGGTCGTGTGTGGGGGAACATGCCGTTCCCTCGTTTCTCATTTTTTTTCATGCCGTGATTCACGGCGGTGTTTTCACCGCCGTGAATCACGATCGTGTGTACGCGGCATTAAAGTGCAATAAATGAAATAAATCCCTAAAGGAAAACCTTCTGCTAAACACCAAAAAAAAACCTGATATAAGGTACAACAATATAAATATACAAAAAGGTGTAGCGCTGGATGAGCAAAACTGTGTATGGCTATACAGTGAAAAAAATATATAATATAAGAAAAAGTATCAAAAACGAGTGAATACTACAAATAAACAATTTAAAGTTCATGTGTGTCAGTGAAAAATATATGAAATCTTCTCCTCTATTTAAAGATAAGAGTTCTACAGAGTGCAGGTATCCGATGAAAATCATAGGCAAAATGCTCCAACACTTAGTAAAGATCCCGCCACCAAGGTGAAGAATGAAGGCTTACCAGACAGCCTGCGACCACCCTTCTCAGGGGGGTCAAAACAGGCTCAGTAGAGTGATGTTTTACTCCATGGAAGGCAGGATGATTCTGCAGGAACGCTTCATCCACAATGGGAGAGTCTCCAGAGACGTTGATTGAACACCTGGCCAGAACTGGGAGTAGACACACTCTTTGCAGATCAGAGTGGATGTTCCTCAGTAAGTAGGATAAAATCCAGGTCTCTGTGCTGTTTATCTTCCAGAAACAGGCCACCAAGAGGGGGGTTTGGAAGGGATGTGATGAGCTGAGAAACAAGAGCTTCTTGCTCTCACAGACCAATGTTGTCAGCCTGGGAAACACAGACAACATTGGTCTGTGAGAGCAAGAAGCTCTTGTTTCTCAGCTCATCACATCCCTTCCAAACCCCCCTCTTGGTGGCCTGTTTCTGGAAGATAAACAGCACAGGAGACCTGGATTTTATCCTACTTACTGAGGAACATCCACTCTGATCTGCAAAGAGTGTGTCTACTCCCAGTTCTGGCCAGGTGTTCAATCAACGTCTCTGGAGACTCTCCCATTGTGGATGAAGCGTTCCTGCAGAATCATCCTGCCTTCCATGGAGTAAAACATCACTCTACTGAGCCTGTTTTGACCCCCCTGAGAAGGGTGGTCGCAGGCTGTCTGGTAAGCCTTCATTCTTCACCTTGGTGGCGGGATCTTTACTAAGTGTTGGAGCATTTTGCCTATGATTTTCATCGGATACCTGCACTCTGTAGAACTCTTATCATCTTTAAATAGAGGAGAAGATTTCATATATTTTTCACTGACACACTTGAACTTTAAATTGTTTATTTGTAGTATTCACTCATGTTTTTGATACTTTTTCCTATATTATATATTTTTTTCACTGTATAGCCATACACAGTTTTGCTCATCCAGCGCTACACCTTTTTGTATATTTAGTCATACAACTGTAGCGGGGTCCTCAAATAGATGGGATACACCTGGGCAATAGTGTGACCCAGGTGTATAATTGTGTTAGGATTCAGACCCCTTTTTATTTCGTGGAGGATTGGAGGATGTAATATTCTCCTTTGCCTGTGGGTGGCGGGGTGCCCACAGGCTTCAGGTAGAATCATCTTCGCAGTGCTCCCTGTTTTGTCCCTTCCCGGAGATGGTATGGCTGGGGCGGGGAACCCGCCGGGCCGTTGAAGGGAGGAGATAAAAGGGGGAGACGCCCTTACCACGAGGAGGTCGTCATCGTCGGGCGGAGAAGGAGGTCCTCGGAGGAGGAGGGCTGCGGTCCGCACCCAGGGCCCTTAGGCCTGGGTGCGGGAGATCCAGGAGTCTGGTCCAGGTGCCCATGGCCTGGTCCGGAGTCATGTTGGCTTCCATCCCAGGCACCTTTAGCCTGGGGTGAGGTACTATCGAGGAGGCCTGGGGCCCAGTACCTTCGACTGGGTCCCGCTAGGGTGGACTGTCCGAGGGTCCCTGAGCGGAGGGACTCGTACCTGAGGTGAGGAGGCCGGGAGGTTACCCACTGAAGACCCGGAGCAGCACCAACCCGGTGACGGTGGGCCTCTGGGAACTCTCTTGGGAGGACACATCCCCTGATAGGGGCCACAGCGTATCGAAGAGGGCTCCATTGCTGTTCATAGGGGTTGCTAGAAGAGACCCTATCTTTAGAACTTAAACTTTAGGAAGTGCCTCGATCTGCTCATCCCACCGTTGGAAAGGTTATAGGTCCCAACCAGTCTGCTGCAATAAGAACTGTTTATCGTGCTTTGCTATTGGAGTGCCAAATAAACAAGTGTTGGACCTTTCTTCGGTGTGTGAACTCCAGTTACTGGAAGCAAAGGGGAGGCGGGTGAGCTTGTGGTTACAGACTCAGTGCATTCACAGAACACACCGGCCTGAGGAAACATCAGGAAGTGGCCTTCACCTCCCTACTACAATGGGGAGGACATGGGCCGTGGCGCATCTCACTCTCACAACCCCTAGACATGAGTTGGTGTGTAAAACCGATAAAGAAGAAGAGAGGGTGAGGCCGCTACACGTGGGGGCTCGTGAGTCCGGGATAGAGTGTGTTCTAAAGATGGACTTGAGAATGTCTACATTTGAACTTTGCTGCCCAGAGGAGTTCCGAGCAGATCGGCCATATTACTGGCCAAAGTGCGTCCCTGCTCGGAGTTGTGGAAATGACCCTAACACGGGAAAGGCCCATGCGGAGGAGCGGAAAAAGGGAGAGGTCCAGCCGTGTGACGTACTGCACGTGGGGACTGTTAACGCACTGCGCCACGAGGCACCCCATGGTGACATCGTTCGTGGGCGGAGTCAAGAGGAAGCCCGCGAAAATGTACAGCTCATGGGAGGAGTCTGGCCAAGTGTGGGGATACACGTGGAGACTCCGGCGCGGGGTCAGTGCATGATGGAGCAGCAGATAGTCGGGATGACCGCAAGTGCCCCGTGGGTTATGGTTCCTCACCCCACGAGAATGACTTCTTTTGCTGCCCCCATCACAGACACGGGGATAAGACTTAGGCCCCGAGGGCGGTTGGCTCTGTACACTTGCAGAGACACGGAGGCCCTCGGTGTGATCTGTCCTGGCTGCTCGGGACTGGTGGTCACCCTGAAGCCATTCGGGCGATGTGAGGAGTGCAGAGAATTCCTTTTTGAGGTCGAGTCGTCCACAGCAAGGCCCGGGCCCTTCGCCTCAACCACCTCACGGGTACTGCTACTCCAGAAGGGGAGATCAAGGCCTTTGTCGAGGTTCCTGTGCGCGCTGACCAGGGCGATGGACTGCCCAACAGAGAAAAATCCGAGGATGCTGCCTCGGTCGCCACAAGTTCTCTGCTCCCACCACCGAAGAGGAAAGTTGGCCTAGTACAGGCATCCTGTGGACGTGGTCGAGCTTCACCCCACTGCTTGCCTGGCCTGGATGGCGCCGGTCGAGAAGGAAGTCCCGGACATCCCAGTCTTCTACAAGGGTCAGGTGAGCCAGGGGCTGGGACTGTGGTGGTGGTTGGAGGTGTCGGGGGCCCATTGGAGGTGGAGACCCCCAGGGAGGTAGATTCTGTGTCCACCGGGAGAGATATCTGCCTGCGGAGATGTATGACACCTCCGACCTAGAGTCGCTGTCTGATTGCGGAGATGATGGCGAGATAGACGAACTGTTCAGCCGCAAGGGCTGGGATAGAGTGCCGCTTCTTGCTTCCCGTGCGGTACGGGATTCACCGATGTACACAGGAGACAGCACGCCTCGGGTGGAAGACCCGCAGCTTACGAGGGAACCTACCCCTCCACCTGTGTCCTCATCTACTGTTACCTCACCTACTTTGGTTGTGGGGGTACCCCGCGCTTCTCTGAGAGCGCCGAAAGTCAGTTTCAGGGAGCTGGTAAAGGCACCTCGGCATCCGGAAGCTATTGTGCTGCCTGGAACTGGAGAGAAAGCCACTATGCCACCTTTGGCCCGCTTGCAGAGACTGTTTTGCCACAAAGTAGCTCGGGAATATGGGTGGGAGTATCCGTATCTACCCCGGGACTTGCTGTATGAGGTGGAAGTCTGGAGAACAAGATGGTATGACGAGTTTGTGTGGGACAAGTTGAAGGTGCCTCATGCTCGTAGGTACCTGGAATGTATGCCGGCAGTGTCTAAGAGGTTTGAGGATTGCAAAGCTGAATGGAAATTGGGGCGCCATATCCATGCTGACAAGATAGTCATTTGCAGAAGAGAAGGAGAAGATGTCGAGTATTCGATAGAGGCATTTGACAAACACCTGAAACCCCTGTACCTGCCGGATCCAAAGTTTTACTTATAGGAGAAAAGAACTCCTGTTTATTTCCTTTGTGCACTTGAACTTTCTGGAAGAGCCATTCCCAGACACCCAGGACTGTGCCCTGCTTTTGTTTTTGTTTGGGCTTTTCTTTTTCTCGTTGGAGACTTGGGGACTGTTGTGTTTTCGTGTTTCCCCTTTTCTTCATGTGCCAAAGGCAAGGACATTTGGGAATAGAGGCAGAGTAGGGAAAAGCTGGAAGAACGAAGATTCGTTGAGTGTCATGACCGCGGCGTTGTCACCAGGTGGCAGTGTTGCGCAACAAATGTTTGAAAATGTTTCACACACACATCCCCTTGCTTGTTGGAGTGAGTGGGTCTCTCGGCTGACGGGCCCACTCATCCCAAATGACACGAAATTATGGTAGGATGTTGTTTTTTTCTTTCCCCTGCAGGAGAATCGTCAATCAAGATCAAGAAGAGTGGGTGGCTCTTAGACAGTGTGGGAGAGGGGTTGTGACTATGCAAATGTTTAAAGTGTTTATGACATAAGTTGTTTTGTATGTTCCCCATTCCCTGAGCAGGTCTTGGCACTTGGGAAATTTAGAGGAACTGCTTCAGGGGTTTCACTCCATGCCACCACTTATGGGAGGCATGGGTGTGCACCTGACGCTGGGGACCAGCGTCAAATTACAGGGGGGAGTGTGTAGCGGGGTCCTCAAATAGATGGGATACACCTGGGCAATAGTGTGACCCAGGTGTATAATTGTGTTAGGATTCAGACCCCTTTTTATTTCGTGGAGCATTGGAGGATGTAATATTCTCCTTTGCCTGTGGGTGGCGGGGTGCCCACAGGCTTCAGGTAGAATCATCTTCGCAGTGCTCCCTGTTTTGTCCCTTCCCGGAGATGGTATGGCTGGGGCGGGGAACCCGCCGGGCCGTTGAAGGGAGGAGATAAAAGGGGGAGACGCCCTTACCACGAGGAGGTCGTCGTCGGGCGGAGAAGGAGGTCCTCGGAGGAGGAGGGCTGCGGTCCGCACCCAGGGCCCTTAGGCCTGGGTGCGGGAGATCCAGGAGTCTGGTCCAGGTGCCCATGGCCTGGTCCGGAGTCATGTTGGCGTCCATCCCAGGCACCTTTAGCCTGGGGTGAGGTACTATCGAGGAGGCCTGGGGCCCAGTACCTTCGACTGGGTCCCGCTAGGGTGGACTGTCCGAGGGTCCCTGAGCGGAGGGACTCGTACCTGAGGTGAGGAGGCCGGGGAGGTTACCCACTGAAGACCCGGAGCAGCACCAACCCGGTGACGGTGGGCCTCTGGGAACTCTCTTGGGAGGACACATCCCCTGATAGGGGCCACAGCGTATCGAAGAGGGCTCCATTGCTGTTCATAGGGGTTGCTAGAAGAGACCCTATCTTTAGAACTTAAACTTTAGGAAGTGCCTCGATCTGCTCATCCCACCGTTGGAAAGGTTATAGGTCCCAACCAATCTGCTGCAATAAGAACTGTTTATCGTGCTTTGCTATTGGAGTGCCAAATAAACAAGTGTTGGACCTTTCTTCGGTGTGTGAACTCCAGTTACTGGAAGCAAAGGGGAGGCGGGTGAGCTTGTGGTTACAGACTCAGTGCATTCACAGAACACACCGGCCCGAGGAAACATCAGGAAGTGGCCTTCACCTCCCTACTACAATGGGGAGGACATGGGCCGTGGCGCATCTCACTCTCACAACCCCTAGACATGAGTTGGTGTGTAAAACCGATAAAGAAGAAGAGAGGGTGAGGCCGCTACACAACATTGTACCCATATTACATTTTTGTCCTTTTTTCCCCACAAATAGAGCTTTCTTTTGGTGGTATTTAATCACCGTTTTTTTTGCGCTATAAAAGAAAAAAGACTGAAAATTCTGTATAAAAAATGCAGCTTTTCTTCGTTTCTGTTATAAAATTTAGCAAATTAGTAATTTTTGACCAAAATTTATACTGCTACATATCTTTGGTAAAACGAAGTACAAATTGGTGTATATTTGGTCTTTGTGAAAGTTATAGAGTCCACAGGCTATGGTGCCAATCTCTGAAAATTTATCACACCTGAAGTTCTGACGGTCTATCTCATTTCTTGAGACCCTAATATGCCAGAAAAGTATAAATACCCCCCAAATGACCCCTTTTTAGAAAGAAGACATTTCAAGGTATTTAGAAAGAGGCATGGTGAGTTTTTTGAAGTTGTCATTTTTTCCCACAATTCTTTGCAAAATCAAGAATTTTTTTTTCATTTTTTTTTCACTAAATTGTCATATTAGCAGGTTATTTCTCACACACAGCATATGCATACCACAAATTGCACCCCAAAACCCATTCTGCTATTACTCCTGAGTATGGCGATACCACATGTGTGAGACTTTTACACAGTATGGCCACATACAGAGGCCCAACATGCAGGGAGCACCTTCAGGCGTTCTGGAGCACCCAGGCCAATTCTGACATTTCTCTCCTACATGTAAAAATCATAATTTATTTGCTAGAAAATTACATAGAACCCCAAAAAATGTTTTTTAGCAAAGACCCCAGAGAATACAATGACGGTCGTTGCTAATTTTTATCTTGCACTGTATTTGCGCAGCAATTTTTCGAATGTGCTTTTTTGGGGGAAAAAAACAGTTTTGTGCTTTAAAAAAAACAAAACGGTAAAGTTAGCCCAATGTTTTTGCATAATGTGAAAGAGGAAGTTACGCCGAGTAAATAGATACCTAACATGTCACCCTTCAAAATTACACACACTCGTGGAATGGCAGCAAACTTCAGTACTTAAAAACCCCTATAGGCGACGCTTTAAATTTTTTTACTGGTTACATGTTTTGAGTTACAGAGGAGGTCTAAGGCCAAAATTATTGCTCTCACTCAAACGTTCACAGAGATACCTCACATGTGTGGTTTGAACACAGTTTTCATATGTGGGCGGGACTTACGTATGCGTTCGCTTCTGCATGCGAGCTACCAGGGACAGGGGCACTTTAAAAAAAAAAAAAAAAAAATTTATTGTTCATTTTACTTTATTTTAGTTTGACACTTTTTTCCCCACAAATAAATTTTTTGATCACTTTTATTCCTATTACAAGGAATGTAAACATCCCTTGTAATAGAAATATGGCATGACAGGTCCTCTTTACAGTAAGATATGGGGTCAATAAGACCCCACATCTCACCTCTAGGCTGGGAAGACTGCAAAAAAAAAAAAAACGATCCTGACTTCGATCGTAGTGGTGAGTCGTTAGAAGCACCGGAAGGCGGCCGGAGGGGGGACGTCCCTTCTCGCCTCCCGTAAGAACGATCAAGCGGCGGAACAACCGCTATGATTGTTCTTATGGTGTAGGGAATTGCCGGCTGAAAAAGCTGATATCTGAATGATGCCTGTAGCTGCACCCATCATTCAGATATCCTGCACAAAGTCAAGGACGTCATATGACGACCGGCGGGAGGGAAGTGGTTAAAACGCATTTTTTTTTAACACAAAGTTGTCCATTTATACAATATTTCTAACACATATCATGTACATACCAAAAACGACACCCCAAAATAGATTCTCCTACTCCTCCTGAGTACGGCGATGCTACATACAGCAGCCGAGTATGACAGGGTATGGCAGAGTATGGCAGGGTATGGCAGGGATGGCTGAGCATGGAGGGACGGATCGGTGACTGCAATTGTCACAGAGCAGCGCTGCTGCCATCCGATCCCTCCCCCTCTCCTCTCACAATGTACTGATCGGTATAGAGAGGAGAGAGCGGAACTGTCGTCTTCACATGACGCCGGTTTGTTTACAAATGACGGCGCGATCACGTGTTAAACGGCCACGATCAGCGGCCTTTTACCGTGATCCGTGATGTGCTGGGTCTTCTGGACCCGGCAGGAGCAAGATTCTGCGAGGACAAACCCAGAATAACACGACCGCGCTGCAGCCGTCTTTCGGCTATGGCCCGGTCGTCAAGTGGTTAAGCCTTATTACTTATTAGCCACGGCATATATTTGAGTTTAATTTATTTTAAAGACGCACCATTTTGGACCGGATCTTCTTGGCTGTGGTGGTGGTGGCGTGGTGGCGTTGGCCATCTGAACAGGCCATGCCTCCGGTCAACATAAAAACATATCTACACAGACCAAGACGTGTTTGTACCGCCCACTCCTTGGTAACGTAATGTAGTCTATCTGGATGTGCTGAAATCTATATTCTGGTCGGGGAGAATGTCGTTTGGGTACTGGTACCATTCTACCTGGGTTGTGCAGTGCACCATCCAGGCATGCTGCTACAAAATTAGCAGCTGCGGTAGTGAATCCAGGGGTAATCCAATGCTTATCCACCTGCATACACATAACCATCTTTGACTGATGCCCTGGATAATGAGCCATCATTGGAAGTGATCTTGGTAGACACCATTTATTACCAAGACCCCAGATGTCATCTGGACCTCTTGTGGCCCCCAGTGCTGTCCATCTCCTCTTTTCCTGTAGTTCCGCTTGTAACTGTAGTCTCTAAAACTCTTTTAGAGACGCATCAGAGGGAATGGCTAGCATCAGGGTTTACCCGGGAGGGTTCAGCGCACCTTCCTTAGCAGCTCTATCTGCCAAGGCATTCCCATATGACTCCTATCAGTCATATGGGCCTTTAACCTTTTAGAATGGCTATCTCACATGGCAGGTTGAAAGCAACGAATAACCTGTTGATTAACTCTGCATGTTTCACTGGCCTCCCTGAACTAGTCAGAAACCCTCTTGCTTTCCAGATGGGACCAAAGTCATGTGCTATCCCAAAAGCATACCTGGAATCTGTAAAGCTATTGATCCTTTAACCCTCTTGGGTCTCACAAGCTCTTGACAGTGCCCACAGCTCGGCTTCTGGCGCAGACATGTGGGAACTTAATGAACCCATTTCCACAATCTCACCGACTGTAGTCACTGCATAACCTGTGTGGCTTACCATCTGGGGTGTAATACCTGGAACCATCAACAAAAAGATTCTTGGCGTCTAGGATGGGAGCCTCCTTTACCAGACTGATGGTTGCTGACTCAAGTTCCATCAAAGAAAGACAGTTGTGGTGATCCTCAACATGTTGTCCTGTTAGGTCACAAACTTGGTTAGATCTGGAGAGGTTAATTTTCTCCATAAGGTATATGTTAATTCTGGTTTTCAGTTTGGATAATGGTAATTGTGGGGATTTCCAATGGTAAGCTATGAGCCAATGTATGGTGACACAAATTGTATGGACTAGTCTTAAGTGGTGTGTGGATAAACCTATGATTGGGGCGAATAATAAACAATTGGGTCTACAACTCAACTCAAAGACATTGTATTTCTCTTGTTCCATGATATATTGTATTGTACCATTTTTTTTGCACTCAATAAAAACGTTTGTCATCAAAAAAATAAAAAATTAGATTTTTTTTTATTTTTAAAAATTTTTATTTTTTGCGCTATAAGAGAAAAAAGACTGAAAATTTTGTAAAAAAATGATTTTTTTTTCGTTTCTGTTATAAAATTTTGCAAATTACTATTTTTTCTTCATAAATTTTAGCCAAAATTTATACTGCTACATATCTTTGGTAAAAATAAGTACAAATTGGTGGATATTATTTGGTCTTTGTGAAAGTTATAGAGTCCACAAGCTATGGTGCCAATATCTGAAAATTGATCACACCTGAAGTACTGACGGCCGATCTCATTTCTTGAGACCCTAACATGCCAGAAAAGTACAAATACCCCCCAAATGACCCCTTTTTGGAAAGAAGACATTCCAAGGTATTCAGAAAGAGGCATTGTGAGTTTTTTGAAGTTGTCATTTTTTCCCACAATTCTTTGCAAAATCAAGATTTTTTTTTTCTCTTATTTTTTTTCACAAAATTTTCATATTAGCAGGTTATTTCTCACACACAGCATATGCATTCCACAAATTACACCCCAAAACACATTCTGCTATTCCTCCCGAGTATGGCGATACCACATGTGTGAGACTTTTACACAGCGTGGCCACATACAGAGGCCCAACATGCAGGGAGCACCTTCAGGCGTTCTGGAGCACCCAGGCCAATTCTGACATTTCTCTCCTACATGTAAACATCATCATTTATTTGCTATAAAATTACATAGAACCCCAAAACATTATATATTTTTTTTTAGCAAAGACCTTAGAGAATATAATGGTGGTTGTTGCAACTTTTTATCTCGCACGATATTTGCGCAGCAATTTTTTTAACGCGTTTTTTACGGAAAAAAAATGTTTTGTGCTTAAAAAAAAAACAAAACAGTAAAGTTAGCCCAATGTTTTTGCATAATGTGAAAGATGAAGTTACGCCGAGTAAATAGATACCTAACATGTCACCCTTAAAAATTGCACACACTCGTGGAATGGCGCCAAACTTCGCTACTTAAAAAAATCCCCATAGGCGACGCTTTAAATATTTTTACTGGTTATATGTTTTGAGTTACAGAGGAGGTCTAGGGCCAGAATTATTGCTCTCGCTCTAACGTTCGCAGAGATACCTCACATGTGTGCTTTGAAAACCGGTTTCATATGTGGGCGGGACTTACATATGCGTTCGCTTCTGTATGCGAGCTCACGGGGACAGGGGCGCTTTAAAAAATATATATATTTTTTTATTGTTCATTTTACTTTATTTATTTTAGTTTGACATGTTTTTCCGCCCCAAAAATTTTTTTGATCCCTTTTATACCTATTACAAGGAACGTAAACATCCCTTGTAATAGGAATATGGCATGACAGGTCCTCTTTACAGTGAGATATGGAGTCAATAAGACCCCACATCCCACCTCTAGGCTGGGAAGCCTGAAAAAACCCCCCAAAAAAAACAACAATCTTGGCTTTGATCGTAGCGGTGAGTCGGTAGAAGCACCGGAGGGCAGCGGGAGGGGGGGACATCCCCTCTCGCCTCCCGTAAGAGTGATCAAGCAGCAGAACAGCCGCTATGATTGTTCTTATGGTGTAGGGAATCGCCGGCTGAAAAAGCTGATATCTGAATGATGCCTGTAGCTGCACCCATCATTCAGATATCCCTGCACAAAATCAAGGACGTCATATGACGGCCGGCGGGCGGGAAGTGGGCATTGCGGAGTATTGCCGGGCATTGCAGGGCATTGCGGAGTATTGCAGACTATGGCAGGGTATTGCGGAGTATGGCAGGGTATTGCACGGGGTATTGCAGGGTATTGCAGAGTATTGTGCAGGGTATTGCAGAGTATTGCGCAGGGTATTGCAGAGTATTGCGCAGGGTATTGCAGAGTATTGCGCAGGGTATTGCAGAGTATTGCGCAGGGTATTGCAGAGTATTGCAGAGTATTGTGCAGGGTATTGCAGAGTATTTTGCAGAGTATTGCGCAGGGTATTGCAGAGTATTGCGCAGGGTATTGCAGAGTATTGCGCAGGGTATTGCGCAGGGTATTGCAGAGTATTGCGCAGGGTATTGCAGAGTATTGCGCAGAGTATTGCAGGGTATTGCAGAGTATTGCGCAGGGTATTGCAGAGTATTGCGCAGGGTATTGCAGAGTATTGCGCAGGGTATTGCAGAGTATTGCGCAGGGTATTGCAGAGTATTGCGCAGGGTATTGCAGAGTATTGCACCAGGGTATTGCAGAGTATTTTGCAGAGTATTGCGCAGGGTATTTTGCAGAGTATTGGCAGGGTGTATTGCAGAGTATTGGCAGGGTATTGCACCAGGGATGGCTGAGCAGGGATGGATGGATGGCTGGATCTGTGACTGCAATTGTCACAGATCCAGCCCACAGAGAGGGGAGGGAGGAACCGGCGTCATCAAATGACGCCGGTCTGTTTACAAGTGATTGCTCCGTCATTTGACGGAGCGATCACGTGGTAAACGGCCGCTATCAGCGGCGATTTACCGCGATTCGTGATCCGCCGGGTCCTCTGGACCCGGCGGTCACGGAGTTTCACGTGTGCGCGCCCCAGGGGGCGCGCGGGAGCGCGATTCTGGGAGGACGTTATATAACGTCCTCCCAGAGTTAAGCAACCACCTTGTCGACGTGGCTTGGGTGGCGCTTCATTAAACTCATGAAGACTTTTGCTGTCAGCAGTGACAGACCGCAGTAACCCATTATAACCAAAAGTAATTTCAGACATTTTAGTTTTACCATTTAACATATTCTCATCACCAAGGTCAAGTACCGTCTTATCCATCAGAGTGGCACCACAGTTGTCCTGGGCAACCTCTGGTTTCAACACACAGAGCTCCCTTGAGGTTTCTAGGGACACCTCTGCAGCCTTATATACTGTTGCTTAGGGGAATAGCATATCCTGCTTAGCGATCACCCCTACCTCATTAAGCATCACATTCAATTTTGACACTTCCTCCCCACTGGACAGGGCACTGCAGTGAGGCAAGTCCTTTTCTGGACCAACAGTGGATCTCCCCTCTGGGATCACTTCCACTTCAGTGTGAGCAATCACACAGTCAGTCTTCCCCATGACTTTAACAGCAACAGTCTTACCCATCAGTGTAACAGGTCTTGCCATGTTCACTTGAGTATGTTGACTTTCGTACTGCACTTCCACTGGCCCACTCCCTCTGGTGGCCATGGGATGAAACTACAGCAGGCACAACAGGAATTACTCTTTCGTCCATGGACCGACACAGCTTCTCTATTGACAAAGTGGGTATTATCCGTTAATTAGGAGTGACTAGGCAGAAAAACTTGTAAAAAGTGTTGCATCACACCTTCTACAGTACCGCCCAGGGGGCGGACCCTCTGGGTATACCCTCTCAGTCTGCACATCGCAGATCAGTTTTTTTCTGTCTAGCAAGGAGTAGGACATGGCTCCCTTCGGGCTCATTGGTCCGGGGAAAAAAGATATATATATTTTTTATTTTTTTGCTACATTTGTTGTTTCCTGCGATCTTCGATCAACTGCCGACTGGGTGACAGGCTGGATCCTCGATCCTTGTAGTCTCCCCAGTTTCGGCCATCGAGCGTGTGCCGACCCTAGCTACGCGCTGGGTTTTCCACGACATGCCCGTCGCTCCACGGGTGGCCGGTGAGCCTACGCTCCAGGGCCTGCATCGGACCGCTCAGCTTCGGCTGACCTTACGGCCGAGTCGCAGCAGCCTGGCCGGTGAGCTTACGCTCCAAGGCTTGCATCGGACCGCTCAGCTTCGGCTGACCTTACGGCCGAGTCGCAGCAGCCTGTCCGGTGAGCGTCATGCTCCAGGGCATACATATGATCGTCCCTTCTGGGTCCAATCACAGCATGCCTGGCCAACAGTCACCTTCCGTGCGCGGACGATGATCTGTTTGGAATGTCTTCCAGCAGAATACATGCAGGATAGGTAAGTAAAACTCCCCTGCCTCGGCTGGGTGATTTAGCTGGACATTCCTGGAGAGATCAAGTAAGTGGTTGTGGCCCCTTTCTTCCCTCTCTCCCTGCCTTTCCCTCCTCCCTGGGCTTCTAGCTAAAGGTTGCTGGGTGCTGGGGGTCACCTAGGGGGTCCCACTGGAGCGGGGCTGGCTGTAACTAACATTTAAAAGAAATGTCATTTTTGCTTACCTGTGTTTCTGTGTCTCCATGCTGTCGGCGGCCATTTTGAGGTGGTCCATGCCAAGTTTGGCCTCTTGTAACTGCCTGGCGGCCATCTTCCTGTAGTTCGGCCACACCCACTGGCCCCTATCAGGTGATCGGCGGCCATGTTTGTCCACCCTGTATGCAGATATTGCCGTTCGGCGGCCATCTTTTTTGTGGGCTATGGCTGCCTGACCTCTATCTTCTGTCGGCGGCCATTTTCTTAGAGCCCACATTATCTTCCATACAGACGGTTTTGGCAACCATTTTGCGAGAGCCTCCGGCCTCTAGGGTGCATTACACTGGCGCGAAAATTCACACAGGAAGTGCTGATAAAAGAAGCAGACTGACACAGAAGCAAGGGGACAGCATCATAGGCGCAGCATAGCAGTACCTATCCAGGGTGGTGAGTCCTCTGGGTAACCCAGCATCTCTGCAGCGCAGGAGGGTGGCCTATTGATATCTTGCCTGGAGCCCTGTGAGTGTCAGCGTGTGGTCAGCATGGCATCTGAGCCAGATGTCTTCTCCCCTGAAACACCAGATTTAGCAGCTGGTGTCCCTGAGGTGTCTATGGACGCTATGTCGGCAATCCTAGAGGCGTTTGCTGCCAGGGTGGAAGCAGCACACGGGAATACAGGGGGTAATAAACGCCCCCGTCCCCTGCAATCTTCTGGGGATATTTCTGATGCAGAACCAGGTCCAGCTACGGCTCATGGCCCAGATTCTGATGCATCAGAGACTGCAGACCGTGACCGATCGGACAGTGAGGAGGACTCCAAGTCCAGGTCAGTACGCGAGACGGCTTTGGTATCTGACCTTATTACTGCAGTGCGGGATACGCTAAAGTTGGAAAGGACTGAAGAAGTAGCAGATACTCCAGTCCCCTTTGGGTTTCGTAAACCTGCCCGCACTGCTAAGGTGTTCCCTTGTGTGTCTTATTTTGACAAACTCTTATACAAGGAATGGGAGAACCCACTGAGGGTCTTTACAGCCCCAAAGAGGTTTGCAGTACGGTACCCCTTTGAGGAGAGTTTTCTGAAGATATGGACCTCTCCCCCTATAGTGGACCCTTCGGTGTCCAGACTTAATAGAGCCACCACTATTCCAGTAGAAGGGGCTCCTGTTTTCAAGGACCCTGTGGATAAGAAGGCTGAAGCACTCGCTCGCTACCTATACTCAGTGGTAGGCTTAGCAGTACGCCCGGCATTGGCGGGGGCCCTAGTGTCTCAGACACTTACTGAATGGGCAAAATTGCTACTCCAGGGGTTAAAGGAGCGAGATGCTCCTCCTAATGAGATAACTTTGGCCGACCAGTTGGTCCAGGGCCTTAAGTTTGTCTGCGAGTCAGACATGGATACTATTCCCCTGCTGTCAAGAGCTTCGGTTTATGCAGTAGCAATACGCCGCCTGATCTGGCTAAAGGGCTGGTCTGCGGACCAGACTTCCAAGAAAGCCCTATTGGATCTGCCTTTTAAGGGCGACAGACTTTTTGGGGCTTCTCTGGATGACATCATCAAGGATGCTACAGGAGGTAAAAGCACTTTGCTTCCCCAAACTAGCAAGGGTAGGGGACCACGCCAAGGGCAAGGCCCCTCCTTTACTGCACATAAGCGGTTTTTTCGCCCCCTTAAGGCGACAGGGAAAAGACCCCAGGCCGATAAAGCGCCTGCCCAAGGACAAAAGCGTCCTTGGTCCCGCAGACCCAACAAGCCTGTGGACAAATCTGCGTCCACATGAAGGTCCGCCCCCACCCAGCTCTCGGGTGGGGGGACGTCTTCGCAAATTCGCGACTCAGTGGACTGCTCTAGTCTCCGACAGGTGGGTTTGCGAAGTAATCTCCTCAGGCTACAAGATAGAATTTCTCTCTTGTCCACCAGACAGATTCATCACCTCCAATCTCCAGCTACTACCGACCCGTCGGGAGGCCCTGTATGGGGCGGTCCAGGGTCTACTGGAACGCGGGGTAGTTATTCCAGTTCCAGAACAGGAACGGGGTCAGGGTTTTTACTCAAATCTGTTCATTGTGCCAAAGAAGGAGGGGGTTCGTCCAATCTTGGATCTCAGAGCCCTCAATTGCTTTGTGAAGGTACAAAGATTTCGGATGGAGTCGGTTCGATCCGTAGTCACGGCTCTCCATCCGGGGGACTTTCTGGCCTCCTTGGACATCAAGGACGCATACCTGCATGTCCCCATATACTCCAGACACCAGAGGTTTCTGCGATTGGCTATCGGGAAGAACCACTACCAGTTTGTGGCCCTCCCGTTTGGCCTTGCCTCAGCACCCAGGACGTTCACCAAGGTGCTCGCTCCGATTCTGGCACTTCTAAGACAGCGGGGTATCGCTATCACAGGTTACTTGGACGACCTTCTGCTGAAGGGCCCTTCAAGCTCAGAATTAGAGGTAAGCGTGTCCATTACCTGTCAGACTCTTCGAGACTGTGGTTGGATACTAAACACGCAAAAGTCAGTATTGGTGCCCACTCAACGCCTAGTGTACCTGGGGTTGATTCTGGATTCCTCAGAGGCAAAGGTATTCCTCCCTGTGGAGAAGTTGCAGACCCTCCGGGCTGCAGTACGGCAGCTGACTTCCAGGAATTGGTCGTCACTCCGTTTTTGCATGCGAGTGTTGGGCCTCATGGTAGCCTCCTTCGAGGCGGTCCCATATGCTCAATACCACACTCGAGTGTTACAGAGGGAAGTTCTGTCCAGATGGAACAGATGCCCTTCATCTCTGGATTATCAAATCCGAGTGAGCCACCTAGTCAGGAGATCCCTGGTATGGTGGCTGACAGCACCGGCTCTAATGGCCGGGAAGTCATTTCTTCCGGTTTACTGGATAGTGATCACGACGGACGCCAGCCTTACAGGTTGGGGGGGAGTCTGGGGTGTCCAGTCGGCGCAAGGTCGCTGGACCCCAGAGGAAGCCCGCCTGCCGATCAATGTCCTGGAGATCCGGGCGATCAAGCTGTGCCTCTTCAAATGGTCTCAGAGACTGCAAGGGCGTCCAGTCAGGATCCAGTCAGACAACGCCACAGCAGTGGCATATGTCAATCATCAAGGAGGAACAAGAAGCTCAGCTGCAGCATCGGAGATCGCTCGCATCCTGAAGTGGGCAGAGAGGAGCGTACCGGCACTGTCGGCCGTGTACATTCCGGGTGTGGAAAACTGGCAGGCGGACTACCTGAGCCGCCAGATGCTCGACCAGGGAGAATGGTCCTTACACCCGGAGGTGTTCCAACTCCTCTGCCAAAGATGGGGCACACCAGACGTAGATCTTCTGGCTTCCCGACTCAATCGGAAGGTATTGAGGTTTGTGGCCCGGTCAAGAGACCCATGGGCAGACGCAACGGACGCGTTGGTAGCATCGTGGGGCCAGTATCGGCTAATCTAGGCCTTCCCTCCCTTAAGGCTTCTTCCTCTTCTGCTCCGCAGAGTGGAGGCAGAGGGAATTCCAATGATCCTAATCGCTCCAGATTGGCCTCAGTGTCCTTGGTACGCCGATCTAGTACGTCTGGTAGCAGACGTCCCCTGGCGCCTACCACTACGGAAGGACCTGCTGTCGCAAGGTCCCATATTCCATCCTGCTTTACAGTCATTGGCTTTAACGGCATGGCTGTTGAGAACCAGGTACTGAGAGACCGGGGCCTGTCAGACTCAGTAATTTCTACTATGAGAAGTGCTCGGAAACCGTCCTCTAGGAAGGTCTATCACCGCACTTGGAGGGCCTACATCTCCATGTGTGAGGAAATGAAATGGCATCCGCGTACCTATTTGGTTTCCAGAATCCTGCTGGTTTTTCAGCATGGGGTGGACCAAAGGCTTGCCCTAAGTACGATTAAGGGACAGATATCTGCCCTGGCTGTCTTTTTTCAGCGACCCCTGGCGACTCACTCTCTCGTGAGTACATTTGTGCAGGGGGTTCGACATGTGGCCCCTCCGGTCCGCCCCCCGTTACCTCCGTGGGACTTGAACCTGGTCCTCTCGGTGCTTCAGAAGGCACCGTTTGAGAATATTAGAGATATTCCCCTGTTGACACTTTCTCAGAAGGTGGTCTTTTTGGTGGCTGTTACGTCAGTTAGACGAGTCTCTGAGCTGGCAGCCTTGTCCTGCAAGGCTCCCTATTTGATTTTCCACAAGGATAAGGTGGTGCTGCGGCCGCAGCCTTCCTTTCTTCCGAAGGTCGTTTCGGCTTTTCATCTCAACGAAGACATTGTACTTCCATCCTTGTGTCCTCAGCCGTCGAATCCTAAGGAGTCGGCGTTGCATTCCTTGGACGTTGTCCGAGCTTTGAGAGTATACATATCTGCTACTTCCCTGTTCCGGAAGTCAGACTCACTGTTTGTTTCGGTGGCTGGTCCCAAGAAGGGCCAAGCAGTCTCATCGGCCACCATCTATAGGTGGATCCGACAGATAGTAATCCAGGCTTACGCCTTAAAGGGTCAGGCGCCCCCCTTTCCTGTCACGGCGCATTCGACCAGGGCAATAGGTGCCTCTTGGGCTTTCCGACATCAAGCGTCTGTTTCCCAACTATGTAAAGCGGCGACTTGGTCATCCGCTCACACTTTCACAAAATTCTACAAAGTTGATGTAGGTGCATCTTCGGATGCCTCTTTCGGCCGCAAGGTTTTGCAGGCGGCTGTTTAGAGTTGCAACTCCTCCGTTGGAGGAGTGCTGTTTTGTGTTTTGGGGTGAAGTTTGTTTTTATGCTGTTACCACCCCTCGTTTTTTCTCTGACACTGCTTTGGGACGTCCCACTTTGTCAATAGAGAAGCTGTGTCGGTCCATGGACGAAAGAGTAAATAGGATTTTTTACTCACCGTAAAATCCTTTTCTCTGAGTCCATGGACCGACACAGCACCCACCCCTCCTTTTAAGTTTGTACTGCTTTTTGACGAACTGATCTGCGATGTGCAGACTGAGAGGGTATACCCAGAGGGTCCGCCCCCTGGGCGGTACTGTAGAAGGTGTGATGCAACACTTTTTACAAGTTTTTCTGCCTAGTCACTCCTAATTAACGGATAATACCCACTTTGTCAATAGAGAAGCTGTGTCGGTCCATGGACTCAGAGAAAAGGATTTTACGGTGAGTAAAAAATCCTATTTTCCTCTCTGTTGGCAGGGGTGACTGCAAATAGTTTAACACAGCAATCCGGGCTTGCAGACAAAGAGTTGAGCCCAGTAACAATATGAGCAGCCGTATTCCACAAGCTGGGACAAGAAAAGATGCCCCAGTTGACCACATTCCTGGCATGGTACTTGGCGACTTTCTCCTATTGCTAAGGGAGATGGCACTCCCAACATGCAGAATCTCACTGGTATCTCTATGGGGATGGTGGGATACCTCTTTCCTGTAGCTCCTCCTTCCCATTGGCACATTTTCTCATGTTCCTAACGGAAACGGTGCTCTCCCAGCTGCACTTTTCTGGCTCTCCCACACATGTAGACTTCTCTCTCTATGAAGCTTTGTTGCTTTAAACTTGCCATGATCCTCTGTAGGCAATATCTTTGTCTTACGGTCCATCGACCTGACATCCTAGGTGTTGCTATGGGCAACTGCACTCCTCTCACACTTCTGGTATGCCTGATGCTCACTCCTGGCACTCAGAGCAGGCTTCTCAGACCTTAGCTTTGCACTGGAGCCTGGGACAAAGGGCACTTGGAGACTGCATGCCCCCACTCACTGCACCGCAAACAGTGCACTTGGTTCCATGTCTTGTCAGGGCTTCCCACACTGCATCTGCTTTCAAGCTTAGGCCTCTGCACCTTAAAGCGGAGGTTCTGCAGCCAAATATTTTTTTTTTTCTGTGCATTCAATGTGGGTTAACATCACCAGTTAGTACTCACTTGTTTGGCGAATACAACCATCCCCCGTCCATTTTTGTTTACAAGAATAACTTTTAAAAATCGTTCTATTGATTTCCCATTTTGCTTGTGGGCATTGTGAAGCCCACAAGCACTGACTTCCTGGAATGCCTCCCGGCATTCACCGCTCCTTCTCACGTACGAGCAGTGTAGACGGCGAGCAGCGCCGTCAACACTGCCTGGTTGCCATCACAACGGGCGGCGTCATAGAAATTATACGCCCCGTTGTGATAGCATTGAAAACTCTCACAGCGCAGAACGGGGCATCAAGGAGATTACAGCTATGCCCCCGTCACGTGACCAGCTCCCAGAGAACACTGCGGAGCTGGGGAGACGCCTACTCCCGCGGGAGAGGGATTAAATGAAAATGCCAATTACTTAAGGTATTTACATATATAAAAAAAACAGCCGATTATATATCCTACATGTCCACTGATGCGGTGGAGACAATCTTGTCTTTTTGGTGAACCTCCGCTTTAATAGCTGGTCTACTTGCACCATCGTTGCCTGGGGCAACACGAGCCCTCTTTCTCCTTGCCAAACTCTGTTCAGGCATGTATGGGGTTCGATCAGGCGGTAACAACCCCTCCAGCCACAGAGCTCTGTCTCTCATTTCAGCGATCCTTGCTTCTTTTAGGGGCTTTGATTGCCCCATACTCAGTCACTCCAGAACAACTTTGCACAGTTCAGCAACAAATTGGAGCACTGTCTCTATAAGGCTAGTTACCTTTCTCTTGCAGGTTCTCTTCACCTGCACACACAGATTATGCAGTCTCATGCACCACAACACAGTTCATATAACAGATGAACTTACCTTGATTGTAGGGATCTCAGATTGTGCCCGCATTCTCCACCATGTGTAAAGGACTAGCGTCAAATGTAGAGCTTAAGGACACCGCCACTCGCTGTTTTCTTCTTTAAGGGCTTTGTTTGCCCATTTTTATTAAAAGCACGTTCAGCAAACAAACATAGGTTTCCCTCGCAGGGGTTTTCAGCATTCCTTTGTCCATCAACAAAATGACATTCAGCCTAGTTGGCTCTCATTGGCAGCACTGCTGCTCTGCCCTTACAATCCAGGCCCTTGTCTGTCTCGTACAGACTTTCACCGACCACCTTGGTGCATATAGCTAGCAGCCTCCTGCTGCACTGGCTCCCCTGTGGAGCCCTCCGAACTCTTGGTACTCAGACTTCCTATCTGTTGGGGTGGAGCCCAGAACTATGGTCAGGTTACTTCTAAAAGCCCAGCATACACCTCACCAATCAGTATGCTGGCTGTTTTCAAAATCAGGACCCAAGACTAGGGATTTCATCCCACCCGGATCTCTCAGAAATCCCCGGGCTCCAGGTCCCAAAGTGGACCTTTCTAAGAAAGGTGGAAACTGAAAAGCCAGTTTCCTCTTCATTATACAAGCTCACTGGAGCCCCTCAACCCGTCTGGTTGAGAATTCTGGGTCACAACCTCCTTCTAGACCCTGGCAGGGCAACGCTCTGCCACATCACTGACATTCCCTATGGCATTTTAGTTTCACTAGATCAAAGTGGGAATGTCATTGACCATTTACCAATGTACACGAAAGATAGTTGTATTGTTTGCCTTCTTTGTAGGTATAACTTTTTTATCTGGTATTTCATCCCGTCTTACTATTCCTGTTTGGGCAGGTTACTACCTCCATCTTTCCAATTCAAGGAACAAAAGTTAGAGGAGACGTGCTGAATAGAAATTGAGATACGATATGGACCGTAAATAAACAACAAACAATAGTGGAAGGGAACCTCCTGGCAGACCAAAGAAATGGTAAACACTGGCAGTGCTTTGCCAATAACTGCTACACCCAATTCAGTTTAACACCAAAAAAGCAATCTACAGCTAAATCAACTTCCAAACTTAGTATGTAAAATGCGACCGATTTTAAAAATACCTATTTGATTATTCAGTTACATTAATCTTTATCTGTTTCACTGACCAGACCTCCGCAGTTAAATACCTTAGAATGTTTCATCCTTTCACGGAAAGAACCAAACTTTTATCTACTTTCAAGTTAAATTTCCACTTTGGCTAAAATGGGAATATTACAATTTGTACATTTTTTAAAACCAACAACAAAACTCTCTAATGCCGCGTATCCACGATCGGAAATTCCGATGTGAGCTTTTGGTCGAAATTTCCGACCTTGTGTAGGGTCCATCTGACTTTTTCTGTCGGAATGTCCGCCAACAAAGATTAAGAGCAGGTTCTCTATCTTTTCGACGGAAAAAGTTTCTATCGGAAATTCTGCTCGTCTGACGCGCAAAAAAACACGCATGTTTAGAATCAAGCAGAAGAGCCGAACTGCCTATTCAACTTCATTGATCTCGGCTCGTTGTACGTCACCCCGTTCTTGACGGTCGGAATTTCCGACAAGATTTGTGTGACCATGTGTATGCAACACAAGTTTGAGCCAACATTCCGTCAGAAAAAATCCACGGTTTTCTTGACGGAATTTCCGATTGTGTGTATGCGGCATAACTCTTTGTTTCACGTTCCTATAAAAAAAACAATGTCTTTAGTGGAGAGCTCAAACATATTACTACATACAAACAATGAGAAGAATAAGACGTAAGACAAACATTTACATATAAATATAAAGGGAGATATTTCATAGTTACCATGCTATGGCAGGAAAAACGATGAGAAAAATTAGAACATGTTCTAAATTTTCTCATCGTTTTTTCCATCATTTTTTTCCGCAGCAGTTTTCCCATAGGGAGACACTGCCGCGGAGCCCACAGACGGTCGTTTTTCTCGTCAAAGAAAAAAATGACGGGAAAAACGGTCGTGTGTGGGGGAACATGCCGTTCCCTCGTTTTTCATTTTTTTTCATGCCGTGATTCACGGCGGTGTTTTCACCGCCGTGAATCACGATCGTGTGTACGCGGCATAAGCCCCATACCCAGATTTCATGCACTTTGCAGCTGTCCTACTGGGGGCCTGCTTCCCCCCCCTCCATGGACGGCCCATTGCCCATACAATTCAAATTGCTTTTGGCGGACTCTGCGTCCAGAGACCCCTTGCACTTTACCTTCGGAGCGGTAACTGTTTGCGCCTTTATCACTATAACCAGGGCCGCTGTTAGAAATCATGGGGCCCCATACAGCCCACCCTGCCTCAAAAGTTGCGGGGAGGACATATGGTGCAATGAATGTGGAAGTAATCGGGTGGTTTCAGAGCAGCTCGTAATACAGTACTTGCATATGAAACCTGGCAGCTGCCTTTACAAGTATACACACACTCCTGGCTGCTGTCTCCAGCCAGAAATGTGTGTATGTGTTAAAGACATGCTTGCATGACCTCAGCTCCATTTTAAAATGGCGTGTTTAAAGGGTCCCCCCCCCCCCAAACACAAGTGTGCAGTAGCATCTTACAGTGCCTTGTGATCTTTAGGCCTCATGCACACAGGTGTTTTTTTTTTTTTTTACTGATTCCAAACGCCCCTCCATGTTTTTCTGTGTCTATGCACACATAGACTTTTAGAATCTTTTAGTGGCAGGGGCATTTACAGGCAGGTAAAAACAAACAGGGCCAGTGCGTACAGGAGCAGCAGTGTTTTGGCTAAAAAAGGTTTGACGCGCGTAAATGTGTATTAACTCTAGGCGCGTTTAGCACTTGAAAGTTAATTAATTTCATTGTTATAAATCTTTGTTCTCGCCAATGAAATGAACGCCCAATAGGGATGAGCTCGGTGTTCGAGTCGAACATACGTTCGACTCGAACATCGGCCGTTCGGCGAAGATCGAACGATTTGGGCCGTTCGCGCCAAATTCGAGTGACGCGAACGGCCCACAATGCACTACACCATCGCAGTGCAATCCAAGCGCTGTGATTGGCCAAGCATGCACTGTGACCCTGCATGCTTGGCCAATCACAGCGACAGCAGCGAGGAGAGCCATAATTGGCCACAGGCAGGATGCCTTTGGCCAATTATAGCTCAGGGGGATTTAGTACACACCCCACACTATAAAAGGCAGCCAGCGCGGCGGCCTTGTGTAGTGTGTTCCAGTTCAGGGAGAGAGAAGGATAGGCAGGGACAGTGTCAGTGCTATTTGTTCATTTAACTTGTGTGGAGGGAGAGAGAAGGATAGGCAGGGACAGTGTCAGTGATATTCTTTGCTAAACCTTGTGTGCGGGGAAAGAGAAGGATAGGCAGGGACAGTGTCAGTGTCATTTTTGCTAAGCCTCCTGCACAGTATACACCTGAAGCTAGCCCTTATTGCTGTGTTTTCCTGTTGTGTAACACAGGCAGGCATCTGCAGCACTTACAGCGGGCGTAGTGTGCCTCCTGCACAGTATACACCTGAAGCTACCCCTTATTGCTGGTTTTCCCATCTCCCTGCAGGCCATTAGAATGTCTGGAAGGCAAACGAGGCAGAGTCAGGAGCCAATAAAAGAGGGCAAGCAGGCTCTGTGTCAAGAGACAACAGTGCTGGTCGTGGACGCGGTGCATTGTCATCAGCACGTGGCCATGAGACACGCTTGTCTTTACTTTCGGCAGCTGGACGTGTTGAGCCGCATCATGCCGAAGACTTGGTAGAGTGGATGACCAAGCCCTCCTCATCCTCCTCATCCTCTCTCACCCAGGCTCAGGGTACTGGCAAAGCAGCTGCCAAAGCGTCCTCTTCCCTCGTATCAATGTCATCATCAGTCACTCCTTCCCTAGACCCACCGTGTCCTCCTGAGGAGTCCCCCGAACTGTTTGAGCACAGTGTTGGGTACATGCTCCAGGAGGATGCCTAGCGTTTCGAAGGGTCTGATGATGATACCCAGCTAGAGGAAGGCAGTAGCGTGAGAGCAGAGAGAGGGGATGCTCAAGAAGGAAAGCAATCTGGCAGTCATGTTCCAGCAGCTGCAGCATACTGCCAGATTGGCTCCAGTGATGAGGAGGGAGGGGATGATGAGGTCACTGACTCCATGTGGGTACCTGATAGGAGAGAGGAGGAGGATGAGGAGGAGGCACATCTCCAACGAGGCAGGATGTCCTTGGGGGGCCAGCGTAAGGGCAGCACACCGCCTGAATCACACCGCAGAGCTCCGCCTGTGCAGGGCGCTGCCTCTGCCCGTTATTCCAAAAGTTCTTTGGTGTGGGCCTTTTTTGAGTCAAGTGCATCAGCTCGCACCGCTGCTGTTTGCAACATATGTCTGAATCGTATCTTGCGTGGCCAAAACATCAGCCGCTTGGGCACCACATGCTTGACCAGACATATGTTGACCTGCCATGCAGCTCGTTGGCAAGCGTATCTTAAAGACCCACACCAAAGAACAAAGCGGACCTCTCCTTGCTCCTCATCAGCTGGGATCTCCAACCCCACTGTACCTTCAGTTATCTCTGAAACCTGCACTGAGAGGAATGGTTCAGTAGTGTTGGAGGTTGTTCCGCCGCCACGCCTCCAAAATGCTACTACTGGTTGTTGTGACACACCTCTCTCCTCCACCCCCTCCTCTTCTTCTTCCTCCATGGCCTCTTCTTCTTCCTCCATGGCCTCTTCCTGTGCTTTGTCCTCGGAACCAGCGGTGCTCCGTAGGCGTTCAAGGGGCTACGCAAGTACGCAGGCAAAAATATGCCATGCCGTGCTTGCGCTGGTGTGTTTGGGGGATAGGAGCCACACTGGGGCAGAGGTTCTGTCTGCTCTGCAGGGGCAGGCCGAGAGGTGGTTGACGCCATGCCAGCTTAAGCCAGGAATGGTGGTTTGCGACAATGGCACCAACCTCCTCTCCACCCTCCGACAGGGACAACTGACCCATGTGCCCTGTGTGGCTCACCTCCTTAACCTGGTGGTGCAGCGGTTCTTGGGCAGGTACCCGGGCTTAAAGGATGTCCTGAGGCAGGCCAGGAAAGTCTGTGTGCATTTCCGCAGATCATATAATGCCAGTGCTCGGCTGGCTGAGCTGCAAAAGGAGTTGAACCTGCCCAAGAACCGCCTTATATGTGACATGCCCACCAGGTGGAACTCAACGTTGGCCATGCTGCAGCGGCTGCACATGCAGCAGAGGGCCATCAATGAGTACCTGTGCAACTACGGCACCAGGACAGGGTCAGAGGAGCTTGGGTTTTTTTCACCACGCCAGTGGGGCATGATCAGGGATGCATGCACTGTCCTGGCACCATTTGAGGAGGCCACGAGGATGGTGAGCAGTGACAGTGCATGCATCAGTGACACTGTACCTCTTGTCCACCTGTTGGAGCATACGCTGCGTGGAATAATGGACAGGGCACTTGAGGCAGAACAGAGGCAGGAAGAGGAGGACTTCCTTGCCTCTCAAGGCCCCGTTCACCCAGACAGTGTTCCTTCTGTCCCACCCATCACACAGGAAGAGGAGGAGGAGGAGGAGGATTGTGTCAGCATGGAGGTGGAGCATGGCATTTAGCATCAACAGCAGCAGTCTTTTAGGGATGATTTACAGTCCCAACAAACCTGTGGACTTGTACGTGGCTGGGAGGAGGTGGCTGCGGATCATGTCGTCCTTAGTGACCCAGAGGACTCCGGACCGAATGCCTCAGCTAACCTACGCTGCATGGCCTCCCTGATCCTGCAAAGTCTGCGGAAGGATCCTCGTATTCTTCGGATCAAGGAGAGGGACCATTACTGGCTGGCCACTCTCCTTGATCCATGGTACAAGGGTAAGGTTGCGGACCTTATCTTGCCGTCGCAGAGGGAGCAGGGGATGAGACATCTCCGGGAGGCCTTGCAGAAAGGTCTGTGCAACGCGTTCCCAGAGACTGGGAGGTTACAAACTCCTGGTCCTGGACAACGAGTTGCTGAGGCTTCGGTCAGTAGCAGAAGGAGCGGTGGAGAAGGTGGCCGTCTTACCGATGCGTTCAGACAATTTTTTAGTCCGCAGCACAAAGGTATGATCGGTTCCAGCAACCATCGCCAGCGTCTGATATACATGGTGCAGGAATACCTAGGGGCAAGGTCAGACTTGGACACCTTTCCCACTGAAAATCCTCTGGCTTACTGGGTGTTGAGGATGGATCACTGGCCAGAGCTTGCACAGTATGCACTTGAGCTACTGGCCTGTCCTGCATCCAGCGTTCTTTCGGAAAGCACATTCAGTGCTGCTGGAGGCTTTGTCACGGATCACAGGGTGCGCCTGTCCACCGACTCGGTTGATCGACTGACCTTCATAAAGATGAACCAGTCTTGGATCACCACCAGCTACCAAGCACCTGAAGCTGATATAACAGAATAATTTATTTTCAAATTTCACATCCCTTCAAGACTGATGCTGATGCTGAGAGACTGTCCTGTTATGTTGACTGACTATCCTCCTCCTCAATGATCCGATTCTTGATGATAGCTTGGAAGAACCTTTTTTGTTTCTGGGTGCCGCCACCAGTGGCTAAGGCCCAATTTTTCAGCCCCTGTTTAACAGGGGCATGTAATTACAATTTTTGATGCAATGCTTTACAGCAGGGCTCATTCCTGCACTCCAAATAGAGTATCTGGGAGAGGTTGCAGTGTCGTGGCACCAGCACCAGTGCCTAAGGCCCAATTTTTCTGCCCCTGTTTAACAAGGGAGTGTAATTACAATTTTTGATGCAATACTTTGCAACAGGGCTCATTGCTGTGCTCCAAGTTCAGTATCTATGAGGGGTTACAGTGTTGTGGCACCAGTGCCTAAGGCCCAATTTTTCTGCCCCTGTTTAACAGGGACATGTAATTACAATTCTTGATCTAATAATTCACAGCAGGGCCCATTCATGCGCCCACCAAGAGTAACTGTGAGGGCTTACAGTGTTGTGGCACCAGCACCACCACCAAAGGCCCAATTTTTCCTACCACTGTTCAACAATGGCATGTAAATACAATTCCTGATATAATAGTTCACAGCAGGGCATTCCAGCGCCCACCAAGAATAACTGTGAGGGCTCAGTGTTGTGGCAACACCAACATGTAAGGGGCAAATTTCAGCAGAGTATATACGGCAGGCCCCTACTTTCAAACATCCAACTTACAAATGACTCCTACTTGCAAACGGAAGGAGACAGCAGGAAGTGAGAGGAAATCTACCCCTAGGAAGGGAAATTCTCTCCTGTAAGAGTTAATATGGGATAAAGATGTCTCCTCTCTACTGATGCTTTATCACCAATCCTTGTTTCAATAAAAACCCCACTTTTCAAAAACATTTGTCATTGGGACGGAAAGTGAGGTGAAATGTTCTGAACAAGGGGCACAGACAGCAAAACAAATTTTACAGGGGTGATAACCCTTCCCTATGTTTTCCAAAAAGCTTAAAAATAGATTTTTTGGCTGGAGCTACACTTAAACAATGTACGTGTTCAAAATTACAAACAGATTCTACTTAAGAACAAACCTACAGTCCCTGCCTTGTTTGCACCGCCTGTATACTGCTGTTCAGAGTATATAGGGCCTTTTTTATTTTGTGTGCAGGGTTCTCCTTAATATGCATGCAAGACCCAAAGGGGCTGGTAGTGGGCTGGGGTATGGGGGGGAGGGGCTGGTTCGGTAGCCATGCCATTTTTCTCAAAGATTTTCATCCATATTACCGGGACCTGACATGACATTAAAGCCGCAAGCAGTTTTAAATGGCTTTTTTTCCTTTAGAAATGCCATTTTGTGCAGGGACAGTTCTAAACACGGGAAACTCATGCCACTTCATAGGCATACTTTAGACACCCCCCAGGTACGATATTTAACCACTTAACGACCGCTCACTGTATATGTACGTCGGCAGAATGGCACCGTCAGGCACAATCACGTACAGTGTACGTGATTGCCTTTGTACAGTTGGGGGCCCGATGGGACCCCCCTCCTATACAGTGAGCGGTCGGTATTCGTTGGGAGCAATCCGAGATGAGGGGACGGCCGTTCGATTCCGGCCACCCCCCCCGCGATCGCTCCCGGCGAATGAAAATGCTCCCTCTGCTGTGTAATGTAAACACAGGCAGAGGAAGCAGGAGGAAGTGATGTCATCTCTCATGCGGCGCTCACATATACCGAGCGCCGTACAAGAGAAGACACACAGGTCAGTACACTAACACTACACTGACACCAGGACACATAGGCACACAAATCGCCCCCCCCCAGGCCCCCCAGATCACCCCCCAGCCCCCAGTCACAGTGTCACTGATTGCAGTGACCATTTATTTACTGATCACTGCAATCAGTGACATTTGTGACTGTAAAAGTGTCACTAAAGTTTGTTTTAGTCCAGTGTAGCCCCCTAACCCCCCCCTAATAAAGGTTTAACCCCCTGATCGCCCCCCAGATAACCCTTTCACCCCCTAGCACCGCCCTCGCTAAGCGATCATTTTTCTGATCGCTGTCTTAGCGTCGGTGTTGCAGATCGGTAGCCAGTATTTTTCTTTAGGTTTGCCGCAGGTTTTTATAGCGTCGGGTACCCCCATAAATTATCTAATAAAGGTTTAACCCCCTTGATCGCCCCCCAGGTAACCCTTTCACCCCCTATCACCACTGTCGCTAAGCGATCATTTTTCTGATCGCTTTCTTAGCGTCTGTGATGCAGATTGCTAGCCAGAATTTTTTTTTTAGGTTCGCCGCAGGTTTTTATAGCGTCAGGTACCCCCATATATTACCTAATAAAGGTTTAACCCCCTGATCACCCCCCAGATAACCTTTTCACCCCCTAGCACCGCCGTCGCTAAGCGATCATTTTTCTGATCGCTTTCTTAGCGTCGGTGATGCAGATCGGTAGCCAGTATTTTTTTTTAGGTCCGCCGCAGGTTTTTATAGCGTCAGGTACCCCATAAATGATCTAATAAAGGTTTAACCCCCTTGATCGCCCCCCAGGTAACCCTTTCACCCCCTATCACCACTGTCGCTAAGCGATCATTTTTCTGATCGCTGTCTTAGCGTCTGTGATGCAGATCGGTAGCCAGTAATTTTTTTTAGGTTCGCCGCAGGTTTTTATAGCGTCAGGTACCCCCATATATTATCTAATAAAGGTTTTAACCCCCTATTTGCCCCTAGTTAACCCTTTCACCAGTGATCACCATATAAGTGTTACGGGTGACGCTGGTTAGTTAGTTTGCTTTTTATAGTGTCAGGGCACCCGCCGTATATATAACCCAATAAAGGTTTAACCCCCTGATCGCCCGGCGGGTGATATCAATTAGGTTTTAGCGTCAAAGAGGGTCTGCGTCACACCCCAGGCAGCGTCAGGTTAGTGCCAGTAACGCTAACACCCACGCGTGAAGCATACACCTCCCTTAGTGGTATAGTATCTGAACAGATCAATATCTGATCTGATCAGATCTATACTAGCATCCCCAGCAGTTTAGGGTTCCCAAAAACGCAGTGTTAGCAAGATCAGCCCAGATACCTGCTAGCACCTGCGTTTTGCCCCTCCGTCCAGCTCAGGCCACCCAAGTGCAGTATCGATCAATCACTGTCACTTACAAAACACAACACACATAACTGCGGCGTTCGCAGAGACAGGCCTGATCCCTGCGACTCCAGTGCTGTAGGAGGTGATTTCACCACCACAGTTAAAAAAAAAAAAGCATATATGCCGAAGCATTGGGGCAGCAGGGGTGGAGGAGCGATTTTGCTCCTAATGCAGCGTACATACGGTCGAAATTCCGATGGAGGCTTGCCCGTGGAAAAGTCCGACCATGTGTGTGTGGCAAAACTTTTTTGCGGGAGGATGCCCCCATGCTTTGGCATATATAAATGGTGCATGTATGCCCATCATTAGAAGTGGGTGGATGAAGGGAGGTATTCTAATGGTGGGCATACCCACCGATCAATCTCTTTTTTCGTTCAGCCAACTGGCTGCATGAAAAAAAAAGATTACAATACATGTCCAACAAGGACCAGCAATGTACTGGTATGTTGCTGGACTTTGAATGTTTATACCAGAATGATGCCTGCGGGTTTAGGTATCATCTTGGTATCATTCTTTTCAGCCAGCGGCCGGCTTTCATGTAAAAGCAATCCTAGTGGCTAATTAGCCTCTGGACTGCTTTTACAAGCAGTGGGAGGGAATGTCCCCCCCCCCCCGGATATAAAAAGCGCCATTGGGAAAGCATTTTATCACACCGATCTTGGTGTGGTCAGATGCTTTGAGGGCAGAGGAAAGATCTAGGGTCTAGAAGACCCCAGTTTTTTCAAAAAAAGAGTACCTGTCACTACCTATTGCTATCATGGGGGATATTTACATTCCCTGAGATAACAATAAAAATGATAAAAAAAAATAAAATATGTCCTGCCCTGCTCTTGCCCAATGCCGAACGCAAGCGTCGGTCTGGCGTCATGTAAACAGCAATTGCACCATGCATGTGAGGTATCATCGCGAAGGTCAGATCGAGGACAGTAATTTTAGCAGTAGACCTCCTCTGTAAATCTAACGGGGTAACCTGTAAAGGCTTTTAAAGGCTTTTAAAAATGTATGTAGTTTGTCGCCAATGCGTGTTTTTGCGAAATTTTAAAGCATGTCGTGTTTGGTATCTGTGTACTCGGCCTAAGATCATCTTTTTTATTTCATCAAACATTTGGGCAATATAGTGTGTTTTAGTGCATTAAAATTTAAAAAAGTGTATTTTTTCCCCAAAAAATGCATTTGAAAAATCGCTGCGCAAATACTGTGCAGAAAAAAAAAATGCAACACCCACCATTTTAATCTGTAGGGCCTTTCCTTTAAAAATATATATAATGTTTGGGGGTTCAACATAATTTTCTTGCAAAAAAAAATGTTTTCATGTAAACAAAAAGTGTCAAAAAGGGCTTTGTCTTCAAGTGGTTAAAAGAGTGGATGTAAGCTTCCTAATGTTGTGTATAAAATGCCAGAACAGTTCAAAACCCCCCCCAAATGACCCCATTTTGGAAAGTAGACACCCCAAGCTATATACTGAGAGGCATGTCGAGTCCATGGAATATTTTATATGTTGACACAAGTTGCGGAAAAAAAACTATTTATTTATGTTTTGCACAAAGTTGTCACTAAATGATATATTGCTCAAACATGCCATGGGCATATGTGGAATTACACCCCAAAATACATTCTGTTGCTTCTCCTGAGTACGGGGATACCACATGTGTGAGACCTTTTGGGAGCCTAGACGCGTACGGGACCCCAAAAACCAAGCACCGCCTTCAGGCTTTCTAAGGGTGTAAATTTTTGATTTCACTTCTCACTGCCTATCACAGTTTCGGAGGCCATGGAATGCCCAGATGGCATAACCCCCCCCCCCCCAAATGACCCCATTTTGGAAAGTAGACACCCCAAGCTATTTGCTGAGAGGTATGGTGAGTATGTTGCAGATCTCGCTTTTTGTCACAAAGTTTTGAAAATTGAAAAAAAAAAAAAAAAAAATTTCTTTCTTCATTTTCAAAAACAAATGAGAGCTGTAAAATACTCACCATGCCTCTCAGCAAATATCTTGGGGTGTCTAATTTCCAAAATGGGGTCATTTGGGGGGGTTTTGTGCTATTTTGGCATTTTATGGCCTTCGAAACTGTGATAGGTAGTGAGGAGTGAAATCAAAAATTTGTGCCTAGAAATCCTGAAGGCGGTGCTTGGTTTTCGGGGTCCCATACGCGGCTAGGCTCCTAAAAAGTCCCACACATGTGGTATCCCCATACTCAGGAAAAGCAGCAAAATGTATTTTGGGGTGTAATTCCATATATAACCATGGCATGTGTGAGCAATATATCATTTAGTGACAACTTTTTGTAATTTTTTTATTTTTTTTTGTCATTTATTCAATCACTTGGGACAAAAAAAAATAATATTCAATGGGCTCAACAGGCCTCTCAGCAATTTCCTTGGGGTGTCTACTTTCTAAAATGGGGTCATTTGGGGGGGTTTTGTGCTATTTTGGCATTTTATGGCCTTCAAAACTGTGATAGGTAGTGAGGAGTGAAATCAAAAATTTGCGCCCTTAGAAATCCTGAAGGCGGTGCTTGGTTTCCGGGGGCCCGTACGCGGCTAGGCTCCCAAAAAGTCCCACACGTGGTATCCCCGTACTCAGGAGAAGCAGCAAAATGTATTTTGGGGTGCAATTCCACATATAACCATGGCATGTGTGAGCAATATATCATTTAGTGACATCTTTTTGTAATTTTTTTTTTTTTGTCATTCAATCACTTGAGACAAAAAAAAAAAAAATATTCAATGGGCTCAACATGCCTCTCAGCAATTTCCTTGGGGTGTCTACTTTCCAAAATGGGGTCATTTGGGGGGGGGGTTGTACTGCCCTGCCATTTTAGCACCTCAAGAAATGAGATAGGCAGTCATAAATTAAAAGCTGTGTAAATTCCAGAAAATGTACCCTAGTTTGTAGACGCTATAACTTTTGCGCAAACCAATAAATATACGCTTATTGACATTTTTTTTACTAAAGACATGTGGCTGAATACATTTTGGCCTAAATGTATGACTAAAATTGAGTTTATTCAATTTTTCTTATAACAAAAAGTAGAAAATATCATTTTTTTTCAAAATTTTTGGTCTTTTTCCGTTTATATCGCAAAAAATAAAAATCGCAGAGGCAATCAAATACCATTAAAATAAAGCTCTATTTGTGGGAAGAAAAGGACGCAAATTTCGTTTGGGTACAACATTGCATGTCCGCACAATTTACAGTTAAAGCAGCGCAGTGCAAAATTCTGAAATCACCTCTGGTCCTTTAGCTACCAAATGGTCCGGGGCTTAAGTGGTTAAAAGAATATTTCACTTTTTTTTTTTTCACTTTATGCATCATTAAAATGACTGCTCCCGAAAAACTGCCGTTTTTAAAACTTAGTTTTGCATTGATACATGTCCCCTGGGGCAGAACCTGGGTCCCCAAACCCTTTTTAGGACAATAACATGCATATTAGTCGTTATAATTAGCACTTTAGATTTCGAACGTTCGCGACCATTGTATTCAATAGGGTTCTAACGTTCGTGCGAACTTCCGGTCCGTTCGAAGGTTCTGGTGCGAACCGAACTGGGGGTGTTCGGCTCATCCCTAACGCCCAAGTGCTTGACGCCTGTAAATGAGCCTAAACGCTTGTACAGGCGTTAGACACTTTTAAAAGCATCAGACGTTTTTTTTCTTGCAAAAGGCTGCTGCCAAGAAGAGGGGACTCCCTGAAAACCCTCCTGTGTGCATGAGGCCTTATAGCATTAGGATAATCATTCACACAGCACACAAGGTGCTCCATGGCTCTATCACAGTGTACCACATGCTGTTGTGTGCTGACTTTTCTGTGGCTGTACTGTGCTACAATCTGTAACACACAGTACACCCATAAAGTAACAAAGTCAGCAGACAACAGCCATGTGACACACTGTGTGCTGTGTGAATAATTATCATAAGGCACTGTGAGGAATCGGATATGGATGATTCTGCTAAAATTACAGTGAACACTTCACTCACTGTGTGCTGCCCAGTGTGTGCCGCGCTACCATCCGCCGCCACCGCCAGGATTAGTTTTGCCGTTCCCTCCCTGTCAGCTGTCTCATTTCAGTCCTTGAAAGAGCGGCGAAGCAGATAAATCACTGTATGGATCACTCCACCAAGCACCAGGGAAGAGCGGCCGGAACTATAGAGCATGCGGCTGGGCGCAGGTTTGTGTACCTCCGCCCAAAAATGAAAAAATAGTTCCTTCCCAGCGCCCACCTCCTGAGCCCCTCTGTTCACCTGAAGGGGCCCAGGAAAATATATTTATACACTCCCTAAGCCAGTAGGAGCGGGGGTGTCATTTATTCAGCCTTATTTTTTTGGTTTGCATGAAATGCACCATAAAGCTGTCCGGGCCCCCCTAATGAGCTGATAGGGCCCGGGCCTGGTACAACAGGGCTGGTTATACTGCCCTATCAGCGGCCCTGACTATAACCAGCCCCTTGGATTTCCAACAATTTTACACAGTCTTACCGGTCTGCTAGAAACTACGCCTCACATTATATGCTAACACAACCGTGCACCGGACTCACGTTACACAGCCCTATAAACGTGTTCGTCAGACAACTACAAAGCACAATGAAATCTTCCTTTACACAAAACAATATATTGGCTTCTTTCTATCTGTACCTAGATGTTACAACAATGGGGATGCCTCCTACCGTTTACTCACAGAATGTTGACTGTCTCTACCCAAAACAGAAATTAAAACTAAAAAAACAAAATGATTCTACTCGAAACGAAATTCAGCACAAAAGCAACGCAACTAAAGCCAAAAACTGAAATTCCTGTAAAAAGAAATGCTGAAATTCAGTCCAAAAGCAGAATAATTTCACCCGGAACCAAAATTCTGCAGAAATGAAATGGTGGTACTAACAACTGAACTTCAGTCGCCAATCCCGCTAAAATCAGCACAAACCGAGATTTCTTCACTAGAAAACCAAAATTTCTCTCCACTAAAACTGACTATACAATTGAGACAAACAATGAACACTTAAACGTATACAGACTAAACACTTTAGGCTATATTGATTAGGGCCTATAAAGGATTAAAATATAGGTTATTTAAATGCCAAAGTTACAACATAAAATACCAAATTTCTCCACCCAAAACGAAAATACTCCATACAACGCTGACACCAATTACACACTCAAAGCATATAATTACCTATACCAAATCATTTAGGTTATATGGATTAGGACCTATAGAGGACTTCAATATTGGTTTCCAATGACAAAACTATAACATACAATTAAAATCCCACCATTATACAGAAAGAGACAAAAAAAAAAAAGTTATTTTGCGAAGCAGAATATACATGATACAGCGGACAAAGAATCAAGATCCCGAACACAGAAAAGCAAAAATGTTCAAAAAACTTGAAGAATGGTTGTCTTTCCATAGGCCGGCATTTTGTTGGTCTGGTCCTGGATCTCTTTTCCCCCTCGTGGTCCGCTGGATTAGGAAGTTTTGGCTCCGAAACAAAGGCTCGCCTATAAGCAAATAATTCTGTTGCGCTAATAAGCACAGTTATAGATCTTTTGTATGAGCTGGGAAAGCACGCTTGCATAAAGCCAAGTAGCACAGACAGAGGCTGGTATCACGTTGGGGCATAAAAGTCCTACTGAACTAGGATGGGTCCCGTTTATAGGGCTGAACAGGGATAACAGGTGGTGGCTTCACAATCAGCCAATCAGACACTTGTATACCTTCAAAAAGGACCAGTCAGACACATGTACATATTCAAATAGATATCCGGTAGTGACGTATGCAATCGTTTGTGTGCAAAGCAATGTGTGCAGTTTCCGCTGAAATGCGGACGTATGCATCCAAAACAATGCGCCTAACGTTGTTCCGGGTGCAAACACTGCAATCATTGGTCTGATCAGAACCATGTGAATATTCCCACCGTTTACCATGAACTGTACTTCACGAGGCTCAGCGAGCCATGTTTTGTACGGTTACACCATTGTTCCCATGTACGCGGGTCTGTTTGCCAGGATGCGGCCTGCCAGGTTGCGTGCTCGGATAAGGGTCTGGTTTGGATTTTGGGGGGGGACCCCCACGCCGTTTTTTTATTTAAAATTTGGCGTGGAGTTCCCCCTCAAGATCAGCAGAGCACAAGTCGCATGCCAAAGTCGGATCATGCAAGACTGCGGTCCGACTTTGATCCGACTTCAATGATAGTCAATGGGCTGAAGTCGGATCAAAGTCGGATAAAAGTAGTACAGGGAGCATTTTCAAAGTCGGACCGACATGTGTCGGACCAGTTAAGACGGCTCGCATAGGGAAACATTGATTTTCACATGTCATGTGACATGAGCTCCCAATGTCGGAGAGTTTGTCGCCCCAGTGTGAACCCGGCCTTAATGCTTTTAAACACCTTTCTGATCCATGACTCCACCTGAAGTAAATTTTCCTCTTCTCTGTATAAACTCTCACAATGTTCAGGAACTGAATTCCCCGTTAAAATCCTGTCAACTATTTCAGCACTATCATTCCCAAAAAACGTATGTGGTTCTCCTTCAGGATACACACTTCCCCAGACAGTATAACCCTTCATTTATTCATCAAAAATTCCCCCAATACTATTTGACAAACGCAGAGGACAAGACTAGGGGGGTTGGCATATTCTTTTTAAAACAGATCTCCTTCTCCCAGTCTAGGGAGATAAAAGACCCAGAAGGCAGATACCAAACCCATATCAGGATCGACCACTTCTTCACAACATCCCAGGATCTCCCTCTAGTTATAAAATCTCGTATTTGTGACACCCCACTGTCAGACCATGCAGTGGTTTTAATGACCCTCACTCATCCTGGGTGTTCGAAAGGACTTTTTAGGTGATGTAATATCGAGGCCCTACTTAGCGATAATGTACAGTGTACAGTATTGGAAATTTGGAAATTTAAGATAAATGATACAGATGACTAGAGATGAGCTTTGAGTTCGAGTTCAACCCATGTTCGACTCAAACATCGTCTGTTCGGCCGTTCGCCGAATTTCGAACATTATGGGCCGTTCGCGCCAAATTCGAGTGGCGCGTCACGGCCCATAATTCACTGCGGCATTGCAGTGCATTGCTGGCTGATGATTGTCCCGCATGCTTTGGCCAATCACAGCACAGAAAAAACGGAGAGCCATAATTGGCCTAAGCCAGGGTGGCTTTGGCCAATTATGTCTCAGGGGCTTTAGTACACGCCCCACACTATATAAGGCTGCCTGCGTGGCAGCCTTGTGTAGTGTGTTGCGGCGGTGGTTAAAGACAGAGTGAGAGAGAGATAGTGTCATTTAATTTGAGTTAAATAGAGCAGGCAGGCGAGTCAGTTAGCTTCAGTTACAGTGTGTAGAGGATATATATGCATCCTAGGTGTTGTGTATATATATTTACACACTGTATTCAGTTTCGCTAGATCCGTTCCTGTTATTCTCTATACTGACAGGCAGGCAGGTGATTGTGCTAGCTGCAGTATTTTCACTTGGTGTACTGTGTCCTTTGCACAGTGTGCACCTAAAGCTTACCTCAATACAATTGCTGGTGTTCTGATAAAAATACAGGCAGGGAGCTGCAGTATTTTTGCTTTAGTGTCCTTTGCACAGTGTGCACATAAAGCTTACCTCAATACAATTGCTGGTGTTCTCATACAAATACCACAGGCAGGGAGCTGCAGTATTTTCAGTTAGTGTACTGTGTCCTCTGCACAGTGTGCAACTAAAGCGAACTGAAGACAATTGCTGGTGTTCTCATACTAATAATACTACAGGCAGGCAGTTTATTCTGCTAGCTGCAGTATAATCAGTGTATATATATACATCCCAGCTTTGTGCAGCTACATCTCCCTGCAGACCATTAGTATGTCTTGAAGGACAACAAGGAGAGACAGACAGTCACGAGCCAATAAAAGAGAGCAAGCAGGCTCTGTGTCTAGAGGCAACAGTGCTGGTCATGGACACGGTGCATCCTCATCAGCACGTGGGCGTGGGACACGCTTGTCCTTTTTTTCGGCAGCTGGCCGTATTGAGCCGCAACATGCCGAAGACTTGGAAGAGTGGATGACCAAGCTGTCCTCATCCTCCCCATCCTCTCTCACCCAGGATCAGGGTACTTTGGCAAAGCAGCTGCCAAAGCGGCCTCATCCCTCGGCTCAATGGCATTAGTCACTCCTTCCCTAGCCCCACCATGTCCTCCTGAGGAGTCCCCCGAGCTGTTTGACCACAGTGTTGGGTACATGCTCCAGGAGGATGCCCAGCGTTTTGAAGGCTCCGATGATGGTACCCAGCTAGAGGAAGGCAGTAACGTGAGCCCAGAGAGAAGGGGTGCCCAAGAAGGACAGCAATCTGGCAGTCATGTTCCCCCAGCTGCAGCATACTGCCAGGTTTGCTACAGTGATGAGGAGGGAGGGGATGATGAGGTCACGGACTGTACGTGGGTGCCAGAGAGGAGGAGGAGGCACATCTCCAATGAGGCAGGATGCCCTCCAGAGGCCAGCTTAAGGGCAGCACACCGACAGCATCACACCGCAGAGCTCCGCATGTGCAGGCCGCTGCTGTCTCTGCGCGTTATTCCAAAAGTTCTTTGGTGTGGGCCTTTTTTGAGACGAGTGCATCAGATCGCAGCGCTGCTATTTGCAACATATGTCTCAGGCGTATCTCGCGTGGCCAAAACATCACCCGCTTGGGCACCACATGCTTCATTAGACATATGTCGACCTGCCATGCAGTTCGTTGGCAAGCACACCTAAAAGACCCACACCAAAGAACAAAGCGGACCTCTCCTTGCTCCTCATCAGCTGGGATCTCCAACCCCACTATACATTCAGTCCTCTCTGAAACCTGCACTGAGAGGAATGAAGGTGTAGAATTAGGTGTGTCACAGCCAAGTACTTGCGGGTAATCTGCTATCGGTACACCAACGTCAGATTGTACCAGGCAAATTTCCCTGCCCCAGCTGCTGCACCGCCAAAAGAAGTTCGCTTCCAGCCATCCACATGCCCAGCGGTTGAATGCTAGCTTGGCTAAATTGCTAGCACTTCAACTGCTGCCTTTTCAGTTGGTAGACCCTGCCCCTTTCCGTGGGTTTGTGAAATGTGCGCTTCCTCAGTGGCAGGTTCCGAAACGTCCCCTTTTCTCACAGAAGGCGATTCCGGCTCTCTACCGGCATGGACAGGGCGGTCAGCGATGAGGTGCATATTACTGCTGACTCATGGTCCAGCAGGCATGGACAGGGACGTTGCCTATCTTTCACGGCGCATTGGGTGACTCTGCTGGCAGCTAGGAAGGATGCAGGGACAAGGTGCAGTAGTGTTGGAGGTTGTTCCGCCACCACACCTCCAAAATGCTACTACTGGTGATTCTGACACACCTCTCTCCTCCACCCCCTCCTCTTCTTCTTCCTCCATGGTCTCTTCCTGTGCTTTGTCCTCGGAACCAGCGGTGCTCCGTAGGCGTTGAAGGGGCTATGCAAGTACGCAGGCAAAGAGATGCCATGCAGTGCTTGAGCTGGTGTGCTTGGGGGACAGGAGCCACACTGGGGCAGAGATTCTGTCAGCTCTGCAGGGGCAGGCTCAGAGGTGGTTGACGCCACGCCAGCTTAAGCCAGGAATGGTGGTTTCCGACAATGGCACCAACCTCCTCTCCGCCCTCCGACAGGGTTGAAAAAAGACACAAAGTCCACCCAGTTCAACCATAAAAAAAAATAAAAAAAAAATAAAAAAAAATATCGTACAATCCCATATACCCAATTCTATACCCACAGTTGATCAAGAGGAAGGCAAAAGAAAACAGCAGAGCATGATCCAATTTTCTACAGCAGGGGAAAAAATTCCTTCCTGATCCCCCGAGAGGCAATCGGATTTACCCTGGATCAACTTTACCTATAAATGTTAGTACTCAGTTATATCATGTACATTTAGGAAAGTATCCAGGCCTTTCTTAAAGCAATCTACTGAGCTGGCCAGAACCACCTCTGGAGGGAGTCTGTTCCACATTTTCACAGCTCTTACTGTGAAGAAACCTTTCCGTATTTGGAGATGAAATCTTTTTTCCTCTAGACGTAAAGAGTGCCCCCTTGTCTTTTGTGTTGACCGTAAAGTGAATAACTCAACACCAAGTTCACTATATGGACCCCTTATATATTTGTACATGTTAATCATATCCCCCCTTAATCTCCTCTTCTCAAGAGTGAATAAATTCAGTTCCTCTAATCTTTCCTCATAGCTGAGCTCCTCCATGCCTCTGATCAGTTTGGTTGCCCTTCTCTGCACTTTCTCCAGTTCCCCGATATCCTTTTTGAGAACTGGTGGCCAAAACTGAACTGCGTATTACAGATGAGGTCTTACTAATGATTTGAACAGGGGCAAAATTATATCTCTCTCTCTGGAGTTCATACCTCTCTTAATACAAGAAAGGACTTTGCTCGCTTTGGAAACCGCAGCTTGGCATTGCATGCCATTATTGAGCTTATGATCTACCAAAACCTCCAGATCCTTCTCCACTACGGATCCCCCCCAGTTGTACCCCCCCTAATATGTATGATGCATTCATATTCTTAGCCCCCAAGTGCATAACTTTACATTTATCAACATTAAACCTCATCTGCCACATAGTCGCCCAATTAGACAGAGCATTGAGGTCGGTTTGTTAATTTGGCGACATTATGGACGTTATTCCACTGCATAGCTTGGTATCATCTGCAAAGACATAAATTTTACTTTTGATCCCAGACCCAATATCATTTATAAAGATATTAAAAAGTAAGGGTCCCAGCACTGAACCTTGGGGTACACCACTGATGACCTTAGACCATTCAGAGTAAGAATCATTAACCACTACTCTCTGAATTCTGTCTTTTAGCCAGTTTTCTATCCATTTACAAACTGATATTTCCAATCCTGTAGACTTTACCTTACACCAGAGCCGTGTGTGCGGAACTGTATCGAACGCTTTTGCAAAATCCAAGTATACCACGTCCACCGCCACCCCTCTGTCCAAGGTTTTACTTACCTCTTCATAAAAAGAAATCAGGTTTGTCTGACCACTTCTGTCTTTCATGAATCCATGCTGTCTGTTGCTTAAATCGTTTTTTTCCAGCAAGAACTCATCTATGTGGTCTTTTATTAATCTCTCCAGTATCTTCCCAACTATAGAAGTTAAACTAACAGGTCTATAGTTACTTGTTAAAGACTTTGTTCCCTTTTTAACCCCTTCCATACCGGGCCATTGTAAAATGACACCGGCATGAACCCTTTCTCCCTCCGGGCGGACGTCATATGACGTCCTGCCCTTCTCGCCGCTACTGCGGGTCCCTGGGGGCCCGCATCGCGGCGATCGGTGACGAGGCGTGTCCCTCGGACACAGCCCGTCCCCGATCAGGGTAAAGAGCCAATACAATTTGGCTCTTTACCACGTGACCGGCTGTTTCCAATCACAACCGGTCACTTTGCATTGGTCCGGCGTGCACGCCGCTCGTTCGCGCCCCGGGGGCGCGCAGCGCGGCGATCGGGGACGAGGCTCGTCCTTTGGACGATGTCCAGCCCCGATCTGGGTAAAGAGCCAATGAAATTTGTCTCTTTACCACGTGATCGGCTGTGTCCAATCACAGCCGGTCACAAGTGTAAACAAAGAGGACTGTAACGGCTGTCTCTGGGTTCTCCTCCTCACACACCGATCCTGTGTGAGAAGGAGAAATCAGAACAGTGAGTTAGTGTCAGTGAGTTAGTGTCTGTCAGTACTGTGCCCAGATTGCCCCCCTCGAATAAAGAGTACCTGTCACCCCCCCATCAAAAGTACCTGAGTACCTGTCACCCCCCCCCATCAAAAGTACCTGAGTACCTGTCACCCCCCATAAAAAGTACCTGAGTACCTTTCACCCCCCCATCAAGAGTACCTGTCACCCCCCATCAAAAGTACCTGAGTACCAGTCACCCACACCAGGAGTACCCTTCGCCTCCATCAGGAGTACCCGTCACCTCCCTTTAGGAGTACTGTCACCTCCATGAGGAGTACCTGAGTACCTGTCACCCCCCATCAAGAGTACCTGAGTACCCGTCACCCCCCATCAAGAGTACCTGAGTACCCGTCACCCCCCATCAAGAGTACCTGAGTACCCGTCACCCCCATCAAGAGTACCTGAGTACCCGTCACCCCCCATCAAGAGTACCTGAGTACCCGTCACCCCCCATCAAGAGTACCTGAGTACCCGTCACCCCCCATCAAGAGTACCTGAGTACCCGTCACCCCCCAACAAGAGTACCTGAGTACCCGTCACCCCCCATCAAGAGTACCTGAGTACCCGTCACCCCCCATCAAGAGTACCTGAGTACCCGTCACCCCCCATCAAGAGTACCTGAGTACCCGTCACCCCCCATCAAGAGTACCTGAGTACCCGTCACCCCCCATCAAGAGTACCTGAGTACCCGTCACCCCCCATCAAGAGTACCTGAGTACCCGTCACCCCCCATCAAGAGTACCTGAGTACCGGTCGCCTCCATCAGGAGTACCGGTCGCCTCCATCAGGAGTACCGGTCGCCTCCATCAGGAGTACCGGTCGCCTCCATCAGGAGTACCGGTCGCCTCCATCAGGAGTACCTGTCCCGTGAGCCCAGCCGTGCCTGACACGCAGCCAATTTCTAGCTGACGTACAGCCAATTAGTCCCTGTCGTGCAGCCCTGTAATACAGCCACCATGTCCAGAAGATTATGCACCCCAGAAGAGGCATACCAAATGCTAACCCAGAGTGATGAGAGCAGCGGGGAGCTCTCACCGTCCCAGTACAGTTCTGATTCCGATTCTGGTTTGCAATACGAGCCCCCCAAAAGTAGTACATCCGAATCGGAGGAGGAAGTAGTCCGGCCAAAAAGAAGACGGTCTGAACTCCAGGTAGCATATCAGCAGCGCCGAACACCCCAATGGCCAATCAGCAAATGCCAACGGCGCTAGACCCCAGGAGGAGAGGCCCAGTATAAGCGCTGCTAGACCCCCAGGAGGAAAGGCCCAGTACAAGCTCTGGAATTCCACGCAGAGGAAGAAGGGCCCAAACCCATCTTCCGGACACCTTCGCCAACCCATTGTGGCTGCCTTCTAGCACAGGGTCAGCCCCAATCCCCCCTTTCACAGAACAGTCAGGTGTGCAGGCCAACACCGAAGGTTTCTCTGAAATCGATTTTTTTAATTTATTTTTCCCTGATGAGTTCCTTCAAAGCATCTTAGACCAAACAAATCTTTTTGCTCGTCATTACATACAAAACAACCCCAACTCATGCTATGCCCGCCCTTTCGAATGGAGACCCCCACCAATGGAGGAGCTTAGATTGTTTTTAGGCCTTACGCTGAACATGGAGCTTACAAAAAAAATGAACTTCATTCATATTCCAATTTTTTTCAGCTGTGATGTCCAGGTCCCGCTTTGACATGATCATGCGGTTCCTGCGTTTCAGTGACAACTCTGTGCCCCCACCCGAAATCATCTGGACTTTGATAAATTGTTTAAAATTCGCCCCCTCATAGATTTTTTTAATAAGAGGTTTGCCGAACTTTACATCCCGGAACAGAACATCTCTGTCGACGAATCCCTGGTCCATTTCACAGGCCAGCTGGGAATTAAGCAGTATATTCCCAGTAAGAGGGCGAGATACGGCTTGAAGCTCAACAAGCTCTGTGAGAGCTCCTCTGGATATGTGAATGCCTTTCGTGTGTACGAAGGCAAAGGCTCCCAGCTCCAGCCCCCTGAGTGTCCATCGTATATGGGAATGAGTGTGAAAATTGTATGGGAGTTGGCATTCCCACTCCTCCAAAAGGGGTATCATATATACATGGACAATTACTATACTAGTTTTCCCCTTTTTCGCCACCTATTCCTGAAGGACACTTTGGCCTGTGGTACTTCAAGAAAAAACAGGAAAGGCTTCCCACAGAGTTTAGTCACCACAAAGCTACAAAGGGGGGAATTGGCAAGCCTGAGGAACGAGGAAGTGTTGGCCGTGAAGTGGAGGGATAAGAAAGATGTTTACATCATGTCCACTATCCACAATGACACCTCGGTGGAACTTCACAGAAGACGCGGTACCGTTCAAAAGCCTTGCTGTATCAACGAATACAATAAGTTCATGGGGGTGGGGGTGGATTTAAACGATCAAATGCTGCAGCCCTATCTTTCAATACGAAAGTCTATATTCTGGTACAAAAAAGTTGCAATATACTTCTTCCATATGGCCCTTTATAATGCACTTATCAAAAATCAACGGAAATGCCCATCCCCTTTTTCCGATTTATCGAAAATATTGTCACTGCCCTGATCTATCAGCAAGGCTCCGCCCCCCAAAGCATTCGCTCCAATTGTGTCAGCAGACTGCATGAGCGCCATTTTCTTGACCATATCCCACCATCAGCAACCGGAAGAAGACGCCAAAAAAAATGTCGGGTGTGCAGCAAAAGTGGAATTAGGAAAGACACCAGTTACCATTGTCCCGACTGTCCCTCCCAACCTGGCCTATGTATAGGACAATGCTACAAGCGATATCACACTCTCGAAAATTATTAGCCAAAATTTCTATAAGACTGCCACTTCCTCGGTTTCAATTTTTGTGCTGATTATTTCCCTGCTGCCTCAACCAACCAACCTAGTGCCTCAACTCAACTGACCCTGGCCTGTTTATCGACTATGCCTCTGCCTGCCGTCTGCATTGTTTATTCGCCATGTTTCTGCCTTTCACGTGAACTGACCCTGGACTGTATAGACTATGCCTCTGCCTGCCGTCTGCATTGTTTATCCGCCATGTTTCTGCCTTTCACATGAACTGACCCTGGACTGTGTCGACTATGCCTCTGCCTACCGTCTATTTCTGCCTTTTACCTGCACTGACCTCGGCTTGTTGACCATGTTTTTGCCTGCCCCTTGGACTGATCTTTCACCCTGCTACACAGGGGTCTCACATATGTGAGGGGCTCCAGAATAGTGTTCTGAGTTGAGAAAACCAGTTTTTGGTTTTCTGTGTTCCCAGAACAGGGTCTGGTTGCCCGGAGGCTTCAAAGCGATTTGGGTGGGAGAAGCCTCTACCCCTGTCCCCATTCTTTCCTGACCGAGGCCCTAAACTTGATGGTCCTGCCTGCTGCCTGGACCAATACTTTGGCTGCACTAACCATATCTCTGCCTGCTGCATGTAGTATGGACAGTATTCCTGCCTGCTGCATGGACGATCCTTTGATCCTTTTGCTGCTGCTGACCACATCCGCCTGCTACCTGGACCGATGCTCTCCTCTATGGACCACTGCACTACTAAAACCGCAGGTAATCCTTTCTTTACTCTTTGGTCAGAAGAATGTATTTTGGTTTGTAATTGGTATGTACAGTACATGCTATGGGTTAGAAATATGAAGGGCCTTCAACAATGTGATAGGTTGGCAGGAATTTGCGTGTGAAATTTATGCTCCTAGAACGCCTGGAGGTGCTACTTGGATGTTGGACTTCTGTATGTAGTCAGGCTGTGTAAAAGTCTCACACATGTGGTATTGCCATACTCAGGAGGAGTAGCAGAACGTATTTTGGGGTGTCAATTTTGCTATGTACATGCTATGTGTTATAAATATCTTATAAATGGACAACTTTGTGTAAAAAAAATGCGTTTTCATCGTTTTTTTCCAAAAACTTCTGGAAAAAAATTAACCATTCAAAAGACTCATTATGCCTCATAGATTATACGTTGGGATGTTAGCTTTCCAAAATGGGGTCATTTTGTGGGCGTTTCCATTGTCCTGGTGCTCCAGGGCCTTCAAAAATGTGATAGGTTGTCATCTAATGAGATGTGTAATTTCTGCTCTTAGAATGCCTGGAGGTGCTACTTACATGTTGGGCCTCTGTATGTGGCCAGGGTGTGTAAAAGTCTCACACATGTGGTATCGCCATACTCAAGAGGAGCAGCAGAATGTATTTTGGGGTGTCATTGTAAGTATGCATGTGCTGTGTGAGATAACTAACTTGTTATTATGACAATTTTGTGTAAAAATAAAAAAAAATGAAAAAATTCTTAATTTTCCCAAGAATTGTGGGAAAAAATTACAACTTCCAAAAATTCACCATGCCTCTTACTAAATACCTTGGAATGTCTACTTTCCAAAAAGGGGTCATTTGGGGGGTATTTGTACTTTCCTGGCTTGTTAGGGTCTCAAGAAATGAGATAGGCCGTCAGTACATCAGGTGTGATCAATTTTCAATGATTGGCACCACAGCCTGTAGCCTCTATAACGTTCACAGAGATCAAATAATATACACTAATTTGGGTTATTTTTACTAAAGATATGTAGCAGTATACATTTTGGCCCAAATTTCTGAAGACAAATTATTTCTTTACAAAATTCTAAGATAAAAAATAAATAAAAGTGTTTTTTTTTCAAAATTTTCTCTTTTTTTGCTTATATTGCAAAAAATAAAAAACTTAGCAGTGATTAAATACCACCAAAAGTAAGCTCTGTTTGTGAGAACAAAATGAAAAAAAATTTGTTTGGATACAATGTAGCATGACTGAGTAATTGACATTGAAAGTGTAAAGCCGCGTACACACGATCATTTTTCCCCGTCGGGAAAAATTACATTTTTTTTTAACAAGAAAAACTACCGTGTGTGGGCTTTTTGGCATTTTTCCCGATGGGAAAAACGGCATTAATCACGACGAGAAAAATTAGAACATGCTCTAATTTTTCTCGTCGTGATTCCCGTCGTTTTTTTCCGCGGCAGTTTTCCGATAGGGAAACACTGCCACGGAGCCCACACACGGTCGTTTTTCTCGACCAAAAAAAAAATGTCGGGAAAAACGGACGTGTGTAGGGAACCAAGCCGTTCCCTCGTTTTTCCCATCGATTTTCTCGACGGTGCTTTCACCGTCGAGAAAATTGATCGTGTGTACTCTGCATGAGAGCGCTGAAAGCTGAAAATTGGTCTGGGCAGGAAGGGTGTAAAAATGACCTGTATTGAAGTGGTTAAATATATGCACCACATTGGCCCTGCGCCAATCAAGTGGTACTATTCCTGTCATTAATGAGTCCCTAAACATTAGATACAATGGCTTTGTATGTCATCTGGTCCAGGTGCTTTATCCACCTTTATTCTGTCTAAATATTTCTGGACCATATCACTTTTGAGCCATTGTGGATTTGGGGCTGTGTCACTACCACCCCCATTATGGACATGATCTCCCCCATGCTCCATTGTATACACAGAGCTGAAGAAAGTATTTAGTAAATTAGCATTCTCTTTGTCCCCAGTCACCCACTCTAGATTATTTTGTAAAGGGCCTACATGCTCAGACCTGACCTTTTTACTATTAATATATTTGAAGAATTTTTGGGGGTTTGTCCTACTATCTTTTGCAATCTGTCGTTCGTTTTGAATTTTTGCATCCTTGATTTCCTTTTTACATATCCTGTTATATTCTTTGTAACATTTAAACGACACTAGTGTTCCTTCATTTTTATATTTTTTAAAAGCTCTTTTCTTATTGTTTATAGCTTTTTTAACTTTAACCGTGAGCCACATAGGTTTTATTTTTAGCCTTTTAAACTTATTGCCCATGGGAATATTCTTTGCAATGAGGTCCCAAACAGTCTTTTTGAAGAATTCCCATTTCTGTTCTGTGTTAATCGATGCCAATATTCCCTCCCAGTCCTGGCGAGCAGCACTCATCCTTGGAAAATTTTCTTTATTGAAATTAAGTGTTTTTACTTTTCCTGTATGTATTTCTTGCTTACAGCTAACATCAAATGAAATCATGTTATGGTCACTGCTACCCAGGTGTTCCTTTATATGAACATTAGTAATACGCTCTGCATGGTTTGAGATTACCAGGTCCAACAGAGCATCAATTCTAGTTGGGGCCTCAAACTGGACCATAAAATTGTCCTGCAATAGGCTTATAAAGTTTTGCCCTTTAACTGTCCCAGCAGTGCCATTACTCCAGTCAATTTCTGGGTAGTTAAAATCCCCCATTATTATCACCATCCCAGCCCTTGCAGCCCTTTCCATCTGTGCACAGAGCTGGGTCTCCACCTCCTCATTAACATTGGGTGGTCTATAACAAACTCCAATGATTAACTTTGAACTACGCACATCTATATGCAGTTCCACCCATAATGCTTCAGCCTCATCACACTCTCCATCAACCAGGTCCTCTTTCACGCTTGCTTTGAGATCACTTCTCACATAGAGACAGACCCCGCCACCTTTCCTTTTTACCCGGTCTCTCCGAATGAGTGCATAGCCAGGAATATTAATAGCCCAGTCATGTGAGGATTGAAGCCAAGTTTCAGTAATACCGATTACGTCATAGCTCTCCTAATGCACCAGAGCTTCCAACTCGCCTATTTTGCTTGGCAGACTTCTGGCATTGGTGAACAAACACTTTAATGTATCACATTTTTCTCTGGTGTTTTTCATATCATTTTTAGTAGTACAAATGGCACTATAGTTTCCAATGGCTGTTTGCAACATGGGAACTTTGTTGTCACCTGCATAAATCTCCCCCCATATATCCCCATTCCACTTTCCATTAATGTCTGACCCATAACTGACCTGTCTGCCTGATGTAATTCTAGTTCACCCTCCCCCCTCAATCCTAGTTTAAATACTCCTCCAGCCTTCCCATAAACCTCTCCCCCAGCACAGCAGACCCCCTTCCATTCAAGTGAAAACCGTCTTTAGCATATAGGTTGCACCCCAATGAAAAGTCAGCCCAGTGCTCTAGAAACCCAAATCTCTCCCTACACCAGGTCTTTAGCCATGCATTCAGCTCTCTAATCTCCCCCTGCCTTTCCTGTGTTGCCCATGGCACAGGCAATATTTCAGAGAATATCACCTTGGAGGTCCTAGCCTTCATCTTGCAGCCTAGTTCTTTAAATTGATTCTTAAGGAGCCTCCACCTTCCATGTATACTGTCATTGGTTCCAATGTGGACCAAGACAACTGGGTCATGCCCAGCCGCTCCCAGTAATTTATCCACCCGGTCCACCACATGCCGAACCCTGGCACCAGGGAGACAGCAAACCATTCGGTTGAGGCGATCCTGGCGACAAATTATTCTATCAGTCCTTCTGATTATAGAATCCCCTATAACCACCAACTGTCTAGGCCTACCTGCACTCCCCTCACCACCTCTACTAGATGGGTTTCTCTCCCGGCTGTTAGGGGTAGCAGTGACATCTAGGGCTGCCACCTCTGTGTTTGCCACCTCCACATCTTCACCCAACTTGGAAAATTTGTTTTGATGCACAAATACAGGACTGGCCTTACTTTTCTGCAAGCCCCTTCCACTCCCTCTAACTACATTAACCCATTTTCCTATCTGATAATCCTGACTTGCCCCTCCACATCAGCCCTACTGACCACCTGCTCAGCGAGCAGAGGACCCCTTTCATGGTTGTCCTTTCTGCCCAGTGTTGCAACTTGCTCCTCCAGATCTATAATGCGAGCTTCCAGAAGGGCAACCTGCTCACATCTGTCACAGCGGTATCCATCCTGGAGCTGTTGCACCAATTTTGCATACATGTGGCACACTGTGCACTGAGCAAAACCTTCAACCCTGCTAGCACTCATTTCCCAGTTACAATATAATTACTTGTAGGAAGTTTAAGATGTTTAAGACACCTGACCCATGTGCCCTGTTTGGCTCACGTCCTTAACTTGGTGGTGCAGCGGTTCTTGGGCAGGTACCCGGGCTTACAGGATGTCCTGAGGCAGGCCAGGAAAGTCTGTGTGCATTTCCACTGGTCATATAATGCCAGTGCTTGGCTGGCTGACCTGCAAAAGGAATTTAACCTGCCCAAGAACCGCCTAATCTGTGACATGCCCACCAGATAGAACTCAACGTTGGCCATGCTGCAGCCGCTGCACATGCAGCAGAGGGCCATCAATGAGAATCTGTCCCAAAATGGCACCAGGACCGGGTCAGGGGAGCTTGTTCTTTTTTGCCACGCCAGTGGGTCATGATCAGGGATGCATGCATTGTCCTGGCACCATTTGAGGAGACCACAAAGATGGTGAGCAGTGACAGTGCATGCATCAGTGATACTGTCCCTCTTGTCCACCTGTTGGAGCACACACTGCGTGGAATAATGGGCAGGACACTTGAAGCAGAACAGAGGGAGGAAGAGGAGGACTTCCTTACCTCTCAAGGCCCCCTTTATCCAGACAGTGTTCCTGCTGGCTCGCCTATCACACAGGAAGAGGAGGAGGAGGATTGTGTCAGCATGGAGATGGAGCCTAGCACTCAGCATCAGCAGCAGTCTTCAAGGGATCAATTACAGTCCCAAGACACCCATGGACTTGTACGTGGCTGGGAGGAGGTGGCTGCGGATCATGTCGTCTTGAGTGACCCAGAGGACTCTGGGCCGAATGCCTCAGCAAACCTACGCTGCATGGCCTCCCTGATCCTGCAAAGCCTGCGGAAGGATCCTCGTATTCGTGCTATCAAGGAGAGGGATCATTACTGGCTGGCAACCCTCCTTGATCCACGTTACAAGGGTAAGGTTGCGGACCTTATCTTGCCGTCGCAGAGGGAGCAGAGGATGAAACATCTTCGGGAGGCCTTGCAGAAAGGTCCTGGACAACGTGTTGCTGAGGCTTCGGTCAGTCAAAGGAGCGGTGGAGAAGGTGGCCTTCTGACCGATGCGTTCAGACAATTTTTTATATTTAAAGGAATATTTCACTTTTTTTTTTCACTTTAACCACTTGCTTTCTGGGCACTAAAACCCCCTTTGTACCCGGAGCAATTTTCAGCTTTCAGTTCTCTCACATTTTGAATGACAATTACTCAGTCATGTAATACTGTACCCAAATTTATTTTGTCCTTTTTTTCATACAGCGCTTTCTTTTGGTTGTATTTGATCACCTCTGGATGTTTTTTTTTGCGCTATAAATGAAAAAAGACGGAAAATTTTGAAAAAAAAAAAATATTTCTTAGTTTTTATGCGACAAAATTTAGCAAATTATACATTTTACTTCATAAATTTTGGCCAAAATTTATACTGCTACATATCTTTGGTAAAAATAACCCAAATTAGTGGATATTATTTGGTCTTTGTGAAAGTTAGAGAGTCTACAAGCTGTGTTGCAAATCAAAAAAAAATTATCACACCTGATGTACTGGTGGCCTATCTAATTTCTTGCGACCCGAACAAGCCAGGAAAGTACAAATACCCCCCAAATGACCCCTTTTTGAAAGTAGACATTCCAAGGTATTTAGTAAGATGCATGCTGAGGTTTTTGATGTTGTCATTTTTTCCCACAATTCTTTGCAAAATTAAGATTTATTTTTTCTCCCCCCCCCCCCCCACAAAATTGTCATTGTAATAGGTTATTTCTCTCACATGGCATGTGTATACCACAAATGACACCCGAAAATACATTCTGCTACTTCTGAGTATGGCGATACCACATGTGTGGGACTTTCTCACAGCCTAGCCACATAGAGCGGCCCAATATGCAGGGAGCACCATCAGGTGTTCTAGGAGCATAAATTACACATCTAACTTGTTGACTACCTATTACACTTTTGAAGGCCCTGGAGCACCAGGACAATGGAAGCACCCACAAAGTGACCCCATTTTCAAAAGCCAACACCCCAACGTATAATCTATGAGGCATAATGAGTCTTTTGAACGGTTCATTTTTTTCCAGAAGTTTTTGGAAAATGTGGGAAAAAAATGAAAACACAATTTTTTTACGCAAAGTTGTCCATTTATAAGATATTGCCAACACATAGCATTAACATAGCAAAAATTACACCCCAAAATACATTCTGCTACTCCTCCTGAGTATGGCAATACCAAATGTGTGAGACTTTTACACAGCCTGGCCACATACAGAGGCCTAATATTGAAATAGCACCTTCAGGCATTCTAGAAGCATAAATTACACATCTCATTTCTCAACCACCTATTACACTTTTGAAGGCCCTGGAGCACCAAAACAATGGAAACGCTCACAAAGTGATCCCATTTTGGAAAGATAACACCCCAACGTATAATCTATGAGGCATAATGAGTCTTTTGAACTGTTAATTTTTTTCCAGAAGTTTTTGGAAAATTTGAAAAAAAAATGAAAACACAATTTTTTTTACGCAAAGTTGTCCATTTATAAGATATTGCCAATACATAGCATGTACATAGCAAAAATGACACCCCAAAATACATTCTGCTACTCCTCCTGAGTATGGCGATACCACATGTGTGAGACTTTTATACAGCCTGGCTACATACAGAGGCCCAACATGCAAGGAACAAAATCAGATGTTCCAAGGACACATAACATGCACATACCAAGAATTACACCCCAAAATACATTATGCTGAGCAAAGGGTAAACAAAAGATTACCTGTGATTTTAGTAGCGCAGATGTCCACAGGAGGATGGCACTGGTCCAGGCAGCAGGCAGGGACTTGGTCAGCAACGGCATACACAATTGTCCAGGCAGCAGGCAGGGATACTGTCCATATACAGTCCAGGGTCAGTACAGGCAGAGATTGTCAGCAGTGCCAAAATATTGGTCCTGGTAGTAGGAAGGTCCATGTGGTGTGTCAGTTCATGCGACAGGCAGAGGCATAATGGCATAGGTCCTACAGGCAGCAGGCAGAAGTAGGGCCTTGTTCAGGACAGAATGGGGACAGGGGTAGAGGCTTCTCCCACCCAAATCTCTTTGAAGCCTCCGAGTCTCCAGACCCTAATCTAGGAACGAGAAAACACAAACAATTGTTTTCTTCATCCAGAAAAACAATTCTGGAGCCCCTCACATATGCGAGACCTCTGTGCTATGAATCCCACTAGTCCACTGGCAGGGTAAAAGATCAGTCCAAAAGGCCTTCAAAAAGCATAGTCAAACAGTCCAGAGTCAGTTCAAGATCAGGCAGAGGTATGTACAGAATCGGTAGGCAGAAGCGTGGTCGAATAACAAGCCAGGGTCAGTTACAGAGCAAGCAGAGGCATAAGGGGTGTGAAGGTAAATGGCAAGAAGTGAACTAATAATTGAGTTTGGTATGGTAACGGCGGAAACAGCCAACTACGCAGAGGCCTGGTTGGGAATGACATTGGGCACAATGATAAGTGGTGTCTCTTCTCACTCCTCCTCTGGAGCACACCCAGCATTTTTCTGACGTTTTTGGCCTGTTGGTCTGGGAGGGATTTTATCTGGAAAGTGGCGTTCGGAGAGTTGGCTAATCACATCGGATCTAATGTTTTCTGGTGGGTCGTTCGGGTATAAAAGGGCAGTGGTGATTTCCTCCTGGAAGAAAAGGAAGGATTTGGGTCTTTCAGTGGATTTCCGATATATTACATAGGAGTTGTACATGGCCAACTTAAACAAATAAATTGAAACTTTTTTATACCACTGGTATGTTCGTCTTGTGGAAAGGTAGGGTTCGAGCATTTGGTCGTTGAAGTCGACACCCCCCATGAACTTATTGTATTCGTAGATGCATGTTGGCTTTTGGATTCGGCCATTCCTCCTGGTGATCTCAACGAATGTATTGTTGTGGATGGAAGAAAGCACGTAAACATCCCTTCTGTCCCTCCACTTAACAGCCAGAATTTCTTCATCCCGTAAACTCGCCGTCCCCCCTCTTCTTAATTTCTTGTTGACGAGGCTTTGAGGAAAGCCCTTCCGGTTTGTCCGTACGGTGCCGCATGCTGGAGTGTTTTTTTTGTGAAGGTTTCGGAACAGGGGCAAACTTGTATAAAAATTGTCCACATATAAGTGGTAGCCTTTCTCCAGGAGTGGGTTTATGAGTTCCCAAACAACTTTCCCGCTGGTTCCTATGTAGTCTGGGCAATTAGGGGGGTGCAGCTGGGTGTCCTTCCCTTCTTATACAATGAAGGCATATGTATACCCCGTGGCTCGGTCGCACAATTTATAGAGCTTCATCCCATAGCGGGCCCTTTTGGTGGGAATAAATAGTTTTATGCCCAGCCTGCCAGAAAATTTGATAAGGGACTTATCCACGCATATGTGTTGGTCTGGGGTAAACAACTGGGGGAAGGTTTCAGAAAAATAATTTAGTAGTGGCTGAATTTTATAAAGCTTATCAAAATTTGGGTCATTTCGGGGAGGGCACTGGGTATTATTGTTGTAGTGTAGGAATCTCATAATCATGAGATATCTGCTTTTGGGCATTGCTGAGGAAAAGATGGGCATGTGGTAGATGGGGCGGGATGACCAATATGAACGTACTAAGATTTTTTCTGTTTAGTCCCATACAGAATGTGAGGCCCAAAAAAATTCTAAACTCCTCCACTGTAAGGGTTCTCCATTGGTAGGGACGGGCATAAGAGGACCTTGGGTTGCTTGCTATAAATTGTTGTGCATAAAGGTTGCACTGGGCCACAATCGATGCAAGCATGTCCTCAGTAAAAATTAAATTGAAAAAGTCAATCGGGGCAAAATTTTCTGTGTCCACCTGCACTCCTGGCTGGGCAGTGAAAGGGGGAATGTTGGCTTCTCCTGAATTAGGAGGAAGCCACAAGGGGTACTGAAGGGCATAGGGAAGGCTGGCATGGGACCTAACCCTTTGGGACTGAGGTGACACCCCACTGGTACGTGGCCTTGCTTGCCGAGGTACTGCGGTGCTGGTGGATGGCGGTGCTGGTGGATGGCACTGCCTCCTCAGCAGAACGCCTTTGTCTCCTCCTCTTCCTCCTCCTCTTCCTCCTCCTTATCTGAGGTTGTCAGTGATCCACTGCTAAGTATAGGCTCGTAGTCCACGTCAGACTCATAATTTGAATTTGCGGAGGAATCCGAATCGGAGAGCTCCCCGTTGCTCCCGTCGGCCGCAAGTATATCGTACGCCTCCTCTGCTGAATATAATCTTTTAGCCATTGTTGGCGATGACAGAAGGCACTGATGACACGTGACACTGATAGATGGCACTAATATGTGGCACTGGTGACACTGATATGTAGCACTGATACGTGGCACTGATGACACGTGGCACTAGAGACGCTAATAAAAGATGGCACGTGGCACTGACAGGTGGCACTGATGAGATGGCACTGACAGGTGGCACTGACAGGTGGCACTGATGAGATGGCACTGACAGGTGGCACTGATGAGATGGCACTGACAGGTTGCACTGATGGCAGATGGCACTGACAGGTGGCACTGATGGCACTGGCGGCAGGTGGCACTGGCGGAAGGTGGCACTGGCGGCAGATGGCACTGGCAGGGATCGTGGGCACTGTTTTTGACTGTAAAGTGTTTTTTTTTTATTCCATCCACTTTTAGAAGCACAGATCGCTCTCGCTCTTCACATGCGGTCACTGTGTGAGGAGGGAGAGCCGGCAATGAGAGATGATCTCATATGTTTACATTTGAGATCATCTCTCATTGGACAGTGAGATCGAGTGCTGAATGGCCTCTGTGGTTGGCCATTCAGCACGATCTGTGATTGGCTGTGTCCAAGGGACACGGCCAACACAGATTTTCCCTGATGCGCGCGGGGTCGCGCGGGGAGGGAGATAAACAATGGACGTCCACTCAGCACTTCAGGTCCGCGCTGCAGCCGTCTTTCGGCAATAGCGCGGATCTGAAGTGGTTAAGCATCATTAAAGTGGTTGTAAACCCTGTTGAGTTTTTTTTTTTTTTTTTTAACTAACCTGCAAGACAAAGCTATAATGAGCTAGTATGACTAGCATACTAGCTCATTATGTACCACTTACCTTAGATCGGGGCCCCCGAAGTCATCTGTGTCCCTCCTCTAGCCGCATCCATCGCTGTGGCGATACCTGGAATGTTACTTCTGGGTATCGCCGCTGCAGCCAATCACAGCGCCGCTCCGGCGCTGTGATTGGCCGGAGCGGCGAAGACGTGACTCCGCGCATGTGCGCGTGAGCCTTCAAATTCGGCTACGTCGTCGAATGTTGCGACCTAGCCGAATTTGTGAATGGGGTTAACCCCATGCGCATGCGCGTGACGTCGGCGTCGCCGCTTTTAAATGCAAATATCTCCTTAACCGTGTAGGTTAAGGAGATATTTCATGCACCTACAGGTAAGCCTTAATCTAGGCTTACCTGTAGGTCTTTGTTTATAAAGTGGGTTTACAACCACTTTAAAATCACTGCTACCGAAAAAACTGCCATTTTTAAAACTTTTTGTTGCATTGATACATGTCCCCTGGGGCAGGACCCGGGTCCCCAAACGCTTTTTAGGACAATAACTTGCATATTAGCCTTTATAATTAGCACTTTTGATTTTGAATGTTCGAGTCCCATAGACTTTAACGGGGTTGCGCAAACTTTCGGTCCGTTCGCAGGTTCTGGTGCAAACCGAACCGAGGGGTGTTCGGCTCATCCCTTCAGGTGACGTTTCCCCAGAAACGCTCTGGGCAGCATGATCAGAGGTAAGCTTCTCAAAAACGCCTCTCAACAAAAAAGAGAACGACGGGCAGAAATCGTCAAACTCAAATGAAAATTTCAACAGCTTGCCAAAAATCATATGCGGAATCCCACGCTTTCTCAAATGGATTAGGTAAGATTGTCGCTGAATCTCGCCCTTACTACCGAAGCTGGAAAGACCCTCCGTTGGTCCAATGCAGGCTTTTACATTCAGAAGAATAAAATAGGCCCCAAGCTGGAAGCCAGGTTGACCCCAAAACCGCGCTCCTTTTCTTTCCCTGAAGGATTCCTTACTCAGAATCCTCTTCGCATTATGGCCGCGTTTCATGATTTCTACTCCAAGCTTTATAAAGGGGATACCCGGTCTTGTCCCCAGTTCCTCTCTGACTTCCTGAATGACATCTCTCTCCCCAAACTATCGCAGAATCATTGTTCTAGTCTTGAGAAGCCTATCTCGGAGACAGGTAGCAGAGGTGATTAAAAATCTTGTGAGGCTCTGCTGTGGGCCCAGACGGGTTTTCAAATTGTTATTACAAATCTTTTGCTCCCCTCCTATCTCTATAATCTAACATGATTTTTTTAATTCAATTAGGAAAGGTAAGCCCATTGACAGCACATTGAATTTAGCCTTTTCTTCAGTCATTCCCAAACTGGGGAAGGGTCCTTCAGAGGTTGGCAATTACAGACCTATCTCCTTGATCGATAATGACCTCAAGATTCTGACAAAAATATTCGCCAATAGAATGTCCATGTTCCAGACCAGATCAGGAGGGCGATCGATGTGATCCCACTTCTGTGTTCTCAGTGGGACGATGGTGCTCCTCAGGAAAGATTTCTATTATCTGTTGATTTACAGAAGGCTTTTGACACAGTAGAATGGCCCTACTTTTTTTGTTTTGGAGAGGTGGGGCTTCCGCCCCAACTTCCTGGGGACGCTACATGCACTATACTTTCTTCCGAGCGCACAGATATGGTTGCAGGGGTGTTACTCAGACCCCTTCCCCATTTTTAAGGGGACAAGACAAGGATGCCCCCTCTTCCCCCTGATCTTTGCAATCGAGACTCTGGCTATTGCTGTCAGAAACAAACCTGACATACTGTACATGGGGTGCGTTGTGATCCCCAAACCCACAAGTGCGCCCTCTTCCTAACCTTTTGGAAATATTACAACTGGCACAGATTTCTGTTGTTTATTCTCAGGGGGGCAAGCCAGACTGGGTCCATATGGAACGCCAGTTAGTACCACGGCACACTTTAGACTATCTACTTTGCAGCCTTCCCAAGAGCAGACCCCCGATCTTGGCTCCTATCCTTTCTCACTCTATGGCCTTATGTGACACCCTCTATAAACTCCCCTTGCTAATATCAGACTTTAGACCTTTAACTCATATTTCTAATAACCCCCAACTTTCCCTGGGACTTAATATATTTGCTTTTAAATGGTGGCTGAACAAAGGTCTATTTAGGATTGGGCATGTTCTTTCCTCCCTAGGGCCTCTTTCTGTTAGCCATACATATTCATACATATTGGTCCAATATCATTTACTCTACAGACATATGTTAATTTTTTCACCCTTGCTCATTATGTTTGGAGGGTGCTCCTGGAGTGTGTTGGTGCGCTCGCCTCTTCCTTGGGTTTATTCCCTCAGCTCCCGGGATAGACTAGCTTCACAGATCCTGACATACAACACTGCTTATTTAGAACAATATTATACGTAAATATTCCAGAGAGATACACATCTTGTTTTCTCTTGTCCCTACCTTTTTTTCTTACCATCTGGGCAAAACACCACATCCCATTTGGTACCTTTTTTCATTTTTTTCAGATATGCTATGCGTTTGCTCCTGATGAGTGACAACTGGCCACGAAATGCATTGAGCCTATTCAATGTCATCATACTCCCAACAGATAGCTTGACCTCATCTGTATCCTGTATCCTATAACCCATTTTGTTTCATAAACAAAACAAGCATTTGGTTTTTCATACCAGCTACTTTCATGGGACACTATGCGATTTCAGATGCGTGCATGTATACATATATGACCTCTTCTTTTTTGTATGTCATTGTTTTGTATATAGATTTAAATACTCATGTTCAATCATGTATAACATGTTATGAGGTATGCTTTGTTTTTATGCCAATTAAACAATTTACATAATTTCTCCTACCAAGTGTCCTGTGCCTCACTCAAAATCCCAAAAAACGCTTTCTTTTTATTCTCGGTTTAGGGATGGAGGTGCATGTAACCATGCACGTCATTTAATGCTCCATTATCTTGCTGTCTACATTACAAAATGGTATCTTGTACCTCTTCGCCTTGCGAAGATCTACCCAGATGCATCCCCCCTATGCTTTAGAGCAGTGGTTCTCAACCTTACTAGAGCCGTGACCCCTTGATAAAATTATCCATGTTGTGGGGACCCCTAACAGTAAAATTATTTTCGTAGCGTGGGTTGTCGGCACCCAAGACAAGACAAGTAATTTGCGTCCTATCCACTTGTACAATATTAAAACCCCTTATGGTAAATTTTGGGATGTACCACACTCTTTGTTCTCATTTCTTTCCCTTTTATCTCTTTCTATCCTCATGTCTTGTGTTTTTTTCCCCTTCCCTCTCTAGCTGTCTTTCTTGTTCTTTCTCTCCCTTTTTCTTTGTTACTCCCCCTCTTTTCCTCTCCCTTCCATGTATTCTCTATTTTTATTCCTTCTCTTACTCCTTGGTGGGGGTGAAGGGGGGGGGGTGGGATGAGTGGCAGTGCTGCTGGGGGGTGGGATCAGAGGAAGGTGCTCTTTATCAAGGTCATCTGCTGATCTGAGAACTGTAGTTGGGACTTTTATGGGTAACTGTGTCTCCAGCTTCACTGTGTCTCCAGCTCTGTGGTGTCTCGCAGCAGTGACACCTAAGTCGAAATCAGGATATAGGGTCTCCTCCAGCCCCTCTCACTTCACATTCCTCACTATTCAGCTGACCTCTAGTCTCTGCTCCTCACCCATGCCGTGAACTGAATGGGCGGCTGCGAAAAGGCTAAGTGGGCGACCGCGGGCTCCAGGAACAGCCCAGCTGGGCGGCCACAGGCTCCAGGGACAGCCCTGCTGGGCTTCCGCAAAAAGGCTGGGAGAGCGGTGCAGGCTTCAGGAACAGCCCAGGATTCAGTGAACCCTGGCAAATTGCCATTTGACCCCTGAGGGGGTCCTGACCCACAGGTTGAGAACCACTGCATTTAGAGGCTGTGGCGACTTAGTATAGGTTCTCTTGCATACTTGGTGGATGTGTATAAGAGGCTTCCATTTGGCCAATTTTCTCAGGGTATTTGGCCTGAAACTCTCGGAGGAGTCTAGGGGCATGTACATTGGCTTCAGGTTCCCAGGAGCTCTCTTCGGGTGGATACCCTTTCCATTTAATTAGGAATTGGGTTTGTCTCCCTCGCTTCCTGCAGTCCAGGATTAATTCTACCTCAAATTCTGTGTCCTCTCCAATAGTCACTGGTGGCGGTGGTGGTGGCGCTCTCCCTGGAAATGGATCTGGAACAGTTGGTTTAAGCAAGGAGGTGTGAAAGACCGGATGTATCCTATATAAGTCAGACAGACAGTTCATACGCCACTGGATTTATTTCCCATTTGATCTGAAAGGGGCCAATATACCTTGGCTCTAGCTTCCGGGAAGGGCAGGCCAATTTCAGGTTGGCAGTAGACAGCCATACGTTATCCCCTACCTTGAAGGCACGATTCCCCCTCCATTTCCAATCAAAGTGTTTTTTGTAATCCACTTGGGCTTTCTGTATGGATTCCCGGAGGACCTGATAATTGTTTTGTATGAAAACCAGTCTGTCCTGCAAGGCGGGTACAGTAGTTTCAGGCATAGTTTCAGGCAGGGCAGCAGGGTGGAATCCATAATTGGCCCAGAATGGGGACTGGTTCATATCTGAATGGACAGAGTTATTATAGGCAAATTTGTGCATGACTTGACGTAGGATCCGCAGTCCCGACTGAGGTTAGGCCACCAAAAGGACCGCTGAATGAGCTTGTTAGTCCGATGGGCCCCAAAGTGCCCTGCAAGTTGGTGGTCGTGAAATGTCCTGACATCCTGAGACCTTGCTTCCTGAGGTTCGAAGATCTTGTCCTGGTGCCAAAGTAATCCATCCAGCCTCCTTTGAGTCATGTTCAGATTCGGGGAAAGATGCAGAAGCTTGTTCAATGGATGCCTTTAGGCTGGGTTGAATTAGCAAAAAATTTTGCACAGATAAGATGGTGCTTGGAGGAGCACATTCAGTAGATTCGGGGTGAACATCCTGGACAGGGCATCGGCTTTCCCGTTTTTGGAACCCGGGCGGTATGTCAGGTGGAAATTAAATCTAGAAAAGAATAAGGCCCATCTGGCTTGTCAAGGTCTTAGGCGTTTTGCAGATCTTAGATGTTCCAGATTTTGGTGATCTGTGAAAATCATAATTGGGTCCAGCAGGTACCTCCATTCTTAGAGGGTGACTTTAATTGCCAGGGGTTCTCTGTCACCTACATCATAGTTTCTCTCAGGGTGATTCAGCTTCCTGGAGCAAAACACTACTGGATGAAGCAGGGCAATTGGTCCCTGACGCTGAGAGAGCACGGCTCCCGTAGCTACTTCGGATGCGTCCACCTCGAGGACAAAAGGAAGAGCTGGGTCTGGGTGTTGCAACATGGGAGCAGAGGTAAAGAGGGCATTCAGCTGTTCAAAGGCCATTTGAGAATCCTGGTTCCAGGAGAAGCGCGAGTGTTGGCGTGTGAGCTGGGTGATCGGGGCAATGATAGTCGAGAAATTTAGAATGAATTTCCTATAAAAGTTAGCGAAGCCCACGAACCTCTGGACCCCTTTCCTGTCAGAAGGTGCAGGCCATTCCAAGATTGCTGAGACATTCTGAGGATCCATGGAGATCCCCTTCATGGAGATGGAGTCCCAAGAACTGGATGGATTGTTTCTCGAACTCGCACTTCTCTGCGTATAAGCAATAGGTTCTTAAGGTCTTTAACACTTTTCTGACGTGCTCTCGATGGAGTTCAAGTGAAGCTGAGAAAATTAGAATGTCGTCCAGATAGACGATTAAGAACAGGTCAAAGTATTTCCTCAAGATGTCATTCACAAAAGGTTGGAATGTCGCTGGGGCGTTACATAGCTCGAATGGCATCACAAGGTACTCTTAGTGCCCAAAGCATGTTCGGAAGGCGGTCTTCCACTCATCGCCTTCCCTAATACAAACTAGGTTGTAGGCCCCCCCATAAATCTAACTTTGTGAAAACCCGAGCTGTTTGGAACAACTCAGGAACGAGAGGGAGTGGGTATCTGTTCTTGATGGTGATTTTATTAAGGTCCCTATAATCAATGCATGGTCTGAGAGAATGATCCTTCTCAACGAAGAAGATGCCAGCTCCAGCAGTCTAAGAGGAGGGGCGGATGAATCCTTTGTCTAGGTTTTCATCTATATATTGTCAGAGGTCCTCCAGCTCCAGCTCGGATAAAGAAAAGATTTGCCCAAAGGGTAGTTCTGCTCAATCGGGCAGTCGTAGGACCGATGCAGGGGCAGGGCATTAGCACCTTTCTTGTCAAAGACATCAAGGAAATCAAGGTAGGCCAAAGGGACAGCATGACGGGGATCTGGTGTAGGTTTAACTGAGGCACACACTGAAGGGTTGACAGGCGTGGGGATGCCACAATGTTGGCGACAGTAAGGAGATGACAAGCTGATTTCTTTTTTGGGCCAGTCGATTTGCGGGTTATCAGACTCTGATAATAAGCAATAGGACTTTCATGGAAAAATATTGTAATAATGTGACTGCTAGTTTTTACCCAACTCATTCCACTAAGCAGTTTTATTAATGGATGTAACCCATTTTAAAAGTATATTCCATCCTTGAAAACCTTAAAGAGGAACTAGTCTGCTCACATAATTTGTAATAAAAACCTCTTTGCCATTCTGAAGCTTCCCTCCAACCACTTTGCATATTTTATATATACTGTGATTTTGTACTTGCCAAAATATGCTGCAGAAATCTCCCTCCACGAAGTCTGGCTGCAGCCATTTTAACTGTGGGCAGCTGAAGCTGCTGTCCACTTCCTGGATTTACACAGACACACAGAGGCACACCTCCAGCTCTGCAGCGCTGCAGATTTTATTGGCCCTCTTCTGACTCACCCCCCTCCCTTCCTGGCAAACTCTCACAAGAGTGAGAGAGAGCTGTGCATGTCATCATAAGCCTAGGCTAATGACCAGACAATATCCAACAAGGGCAGAAGATTTAATAGATGGAAAGTTTAAAAAAATGACTGAAGGTCCCCTTAAAGAAATAGCACTGACATATTTATTTTGTGACTACAGCAACAGAACTTCAAGCAAAAAGTAGTTGCTCTATTGAGAAGATTTAAAGTTTCTGATGAGGTATGTGCAGATTTTTTTCTATGAAATGCTTTCTATGTGCTAAAATGTGAACATAACATAGCAGGGGGTATGAAACGCTAGTTCATCCATTCCCATTTGGCCTTTTGTTGTTACACCAATTAAAAGTGATGTATTATCCATGCTCAGCCTTCTGACACTAATGCTAGCATAAAATGCACACACAAGCCTTATGAGCTTGGCAACAAATTCAGTATAGTTATAGCTGTATAAAATATGTAAATTTATTTAAAAAATGTGTTAATTAAAATTTGCACATAAATTAAACAGTAAATATTTTTAAAAAACTGTTACATTTTATTTCTCAATGAAGCTTTTGAATGCTGTTTGGACACACTTCAGCTTATTTTTACAAAACAGCAACAGGGTGACAATGCTGCTGCCCTTATTTCACTGCAGAGCAAACATTGATGCTACCCTGTGTAACCTGGGGGACAGGTAGCAGGTCCCTGGGATAAGCAGTCTTTCAGGCACAGATACCAAACCCAGTGAAGTAGTGACAAACAGTGCAGTGTTTATTGGTGATATTTACAAGTCTATATACAGGTGCTGTACAGTGTTTCTGAAAAAAAGGCAGAACAAAAATATACTTAAACAAAAACCTAGCCGTGTCTCTGCACTAACTACACAATATACAGGCCCTCACTACCAGGCTGAGCAAGCCTACAGCTTGTCAGCTTCCACATAAACGGCTTAATAGCTTTCACCAACCTGTTGCTCTCACAGACCAGTGTTGTCGGATCTTCCCAGGCAGAGAGCAAAGGCTGTCTGCTTAGGTGAGCTTAAAAGAGAAGTATGGGGGGGGGGGAGTGTTTCCCTATTCATACTTATCTTGGTGGATGGAGCATCAGACTGATGCTGCATCTGTCCCTCTGCATCTCTGCACTGAGAACCGAGCCACCGAATGCTGCCGATGGCTCAGTTCTCACTCCTGCCCGAGCAGAGCGATGGTTACTGTCAGTCAGCATAGCTTCTGTTCTAATTAGCGCTCATGGGAGCGCTGAGCAGTGGAGGGGTGGGGAGCAGCGGTCTCAGCGGCTCGCTATCAATCAGGGCAGCTGGCGGATCCAGACTTGGAAGTCGGGATGACGCGCTGCCCCGACTGATGACAGTGACATCAGCGGAGCCCGGACTTCAGACTGCTCTCCGCTGAAAACAGGTCACAGGAGTGCAAAACGAATTGTACTCCTCTGACCCAGAGGAGAAGCCCAGCCTAAAAAGCTCAGGCTGGACTTCTCCTTTAAATTAGCCTGGGGAAGAGGACCAAGACCCCAACTGGACCATGGATCAGAGAGCCCTGAACGTGTATGAGAGGAGCCTGGGAGACGTATAAACCCCGGCACTCTCTGGGACCCTCTGCTACACCTCTTAAAAGGAGACTGTAACTGATCAACTGGCAAGGTCAGCAGGTAGTAAAACTATATTACAGGGAAGACACTGAAAAAGATAAACTGGTATGTCATTGCTAGTGACAGATTAGATGTCATATATGTAATTTTTATCATTTTGCCAATAATTTCACATTATTGCATTTGCCCGTTTTAGCACAATAGACTTTAAGTAATAATTATGTAACTTTGATGTTATAGCACAACACTGCATATACAGTATGTACTGATTGTAGCCTATGATGTATTTATCCCATTTTACAAAATATAGAATATCACACTACCAGAGGTGCCTTTTTAAGTATGAGACATTACAAAACACAGACAAATGCCACATCATTAGAGGTACCATTCTGCAAAGACAGAATAATTCCACTAATTGCAAATGTTTGATAAATTGAAAGCCACCAAAATAAAAGTTAGAAATCAATGTGATAAAATAAACATGAAGATTTTGTAAAATAAGCAAGAAAATATGTGAAAATGTACTTACAGGTCTCCTCATATGGTACTGTTAATGCTCTGTTCGTCACCACTTTTTTGAATAGTTAAGGAATGTATTTTCAAGTAAGTGCTGAACCTGTATAATTATGGGTTTAAATTAAAGCAAAATGCCAAGCACAGATATCTATATGAACTTTTAAAGGAAAAAAAAAAGTTGCCCCCTATCAAGCGTGTTAAATGAGCAGATTATAATATTTGTTAATTCCTCGCTTAGGTAAAGGTATGTAGATGTAATTAAATAGATCTGGCTGCTGCATACCCCAAAAACTGCACTCCATAAGGTGGAGTTGGTGGTAATGGTAAAGAAAGATAGGGGAGGGGTAAGCGACACATTTTATAATATTTGGCAGCGCCACTTACCCCTCCCCTATCTTTCTATACCAAATAAGCAGATTGAACCTATTGTATACTTCATTCATTTGTATACACTGGATTCTACAGCCAGAGCTGTGTTTCCAGCTGCTGCACATACAAGAAGATTTAGATGTCTGTTTATAAAAAATGAAATGAATGTCACACATGTTTTTGCAAGTTACACAAACTTTGGCCATAATATGTTATAGATGAATTCCTATGATCATTAGTTCCATCTAGTGGCCAAAATGCCACTATTAGAGAAATTACAGTCAACATCCATGCAGCCTGCATGATTGTGTGATATTCATCCAGCAAAGACACAAGCCACACACCAATGTCAATTCCGCTGAACACTTTTACTTGACCACAAGCAGCCAGGGAGTATAGGAGCAGGAACAAGATGTTCCCGCTCCTATACTCCTGGGTGAAGAAATTTTGTATGATTCTTGTGGATGAATAAAGGCATTGAGGGGCGGGCGTGGCTTGGCCTCTCAGGAACATGACCGCTTGATCCCTGGCCTCCGCTCTCCCTGGAGAACACACAATGGCTATCAGCTAGTTCCAGGATATTTACTCACCTCTCACCCAGTCCAACTCCCCTGCACTGCTGCGCGTCATGTCCAGGAAGAAAGGCAAGCAGCTAGCTGGGTCCTCGCCGCCTCACGGACTTTTGCTCTAGAACTGTGAGTGGCGCTTCTCAACATGGTGGCGGAGCAGGATCCTGGGCTCGGTCCTGTCCCACACAGAATTCTCCCTACACAGGCATGCTGTCAGACACAGAGGAAGACAGCCTTCAGAGCGCTTCTGGAGGGGAACACAGATCCAAGAGGGCTGCACCTTCTCCTTGTGCTTCTCCCAGCAATAAGCCGGTAAGCAAATAAACAACACTGGGCACTGGGCAGATAAAACAAATGGCTGCAGTGAGGATGACGGAGACAAATACACTAGAGGCCTTACCTGCATCTAATAACCCAGCTTCTGAAAATACTATTCAATCAATGCTGCTATCCCTCAAGAGGAACCTGGAGAAAGATCTTCACAAATCTGTCACAGCTATGCAACACCAAATTGACGAATTGGGACGATCGCACTGACCACATTGAAAACCAAATGGGGAAATATTCTGATGCACACAATGATTTAGTGGATGCCTATAAGCAACAAGCAGAGGAAATAAAGCAACACAGAGATAAAATCGCAGACCTGGAATACCAGGAGGGATATTGTAAAGTCCCGTGGCATTCCTAAGACCATCAGCAACTCCGACCTAAAATCATACCTCCTTTAGCTTTTTAAGATCCTCCTTCCCTCACACAACCCACAAGAATTCATTATTGACAGGGTGCATAGCATTGCTAAGCCCAAACCTACCTGACACAGTACCCAGAGATGTACTCGTCAGAGTAAATTTTTTTCATGTTAAGGAAAAGCTAAAGGCTGCAGCAGCCTCCAGACATCCTCTTCCTGACCCATATGCCTTAGTCACATTATTCACTATTTCTGAACATACGGCTCAATGCCGCAAGGAGTTTGCTCCTGTCACAGCTACTCTCCGAGCATAAAATATCCCCTACCGTTGGAGCTACCCCATATATGTTATCTTTGTGAGGTAACAAAACAGAGAATAAAATAATGTTGAACAGAAGGTAGAACAACTGCAGTGAACAGGTTGTAATGTGTACACCAACAGCAAATAATGAGAAACACAACTAGCTGGGGGGGAGGGGGTATATGAGATTGTGTGCTCTGCCCCTGGAGGAACTTCAAATGCAGAAATGTAAATTCCAAGGAGCACATGTGTAAAAGAGTGTAAACACCACACAGAATGTTAGGTCGAGTTGACTAGGGTCCATTCTAGTGGGATTCTGGCAGGTCGGTTGTGAGGAGGTTGAGAGGCCGGTGACAAGCCCTAGTTTTGGAGTTCTTTTTACATCCTTGGGTGTAAGAATGGGAATTGTTTGGCTTTGGTAAGAATTTTTGTGACTTGTCTTACAGCCGATCCCTCTGGGATGTGGGATGATCTCTCTGAGTCACGATGGGTTTCTATTAGACTTGTGCACAACGGAAAAATTCGTTCCGTTTCGGTTTGTTTCTTTCCGGTCCTGTTGATTCGTAATCATTCGTAATTTTGCTAGACGGGATTTTTCGTGTTCGGACTCATTCGTATTTTTGCAAGCGACATTTTTCGTTGAATTTTTTGTTGCTTTATAATTCGTACTTTCGGTAGAGTACGTTGTTTTTCGTTGATTCTGGACACAACTCCTACTTTCGTAACTTTTTTTGGGTTCGTACTTTCGGTAGAGTACGTTGTTTTTCGTTGATTCTGGACACAACTCCTACTTTCGTAACTTTTTTTGGGTTCGTTGATTCGTAATTTTCCGTGTCTCTCTCACAACGACGCTGCCTATTATGCCTAATGTGCTTCGAATGGATTTGTACTTTTCTAAATACATTGCGGTTATTTGTAACGATTCGAAATCTCGTATTTTACTTTCGTTTTTAACATGCGGCTATAGGCTCCGCCCCTGTACACCATTTTGAGAGGGTTCAGCACGGTGAGGGAGAAGCAGAGAGCAGAGCAGAGTGTTATTGTGCTTCGAATGGATTCGAAATCTCGTATTTTACTTTTGTTTTTTACATGCGGCTATAACCTCCGCCCCTGTACACCATTTTGAGAGGGAGTTCAGCACGGTGTGGGAGAAGCAGAGAGCAGAGCAGAGTGAGTGTTATTGTGCTTCGTATGGATTCGTACATTCGTAACTTTTTCATAACGAATTATGCCGAAGACATTCGGGCATTCGCTATTTGCGGTATAATTTATTTCGGATTCGGTCTTATTCGTAATTGCTTTGTTCGGAAATTCGAATGCTTCCGAATGTCCGAAAGTTGCTAAATTCGGACGAATTTCAATTCGTTACGAAACGAATTGCACAAGCCTAGTTTCTATTTCTCAGCGCCTCTCCTCCTTCAATATGCCAATTAAAATAACCTCCCTTAATGCTAAAGGCCTTAATAGCCCTTTTAAGAGGGCAATGTTGTGGAACGAAGCAAAATTAACAAAGTGCGACATATTATATGTGCAAGAGACGCACTTCCACCCTCAAAAACCCCCAAATGGTCAACACAAATCTTCTCCCATTATTTTTTTCTCTAATGCCCCTCAGAAACAGAAACTATTCATGATACTATCCCCTTCCAACCCCTCCTAGTTGACGCATACATCAATGGTCGATATATCATTCTCACTGCTCCATTATGTGATCTGACCATGCTCCTGTCAATATCGAAATTCAATCCATGGCCCGATCCACTGTACCCTCCCTTTAGAGACTTAATCCCTCACTTCTTGATAACCCCCCCCAGAGGGAAGAGGTCGCTTCGCATATTAGGTCCTTCTTCCTTCAAAATCAAGGTACGGTACAAGACGATGCTATATTGTAGAATGCCCATTAAGCATTTATTGGAGGCTTACTTCTTAAGATGGGTGCCCAAGAGAAACATAGATACCTTGACAAAACTAACTTTTTACGTGATAAAATTAGGGACTTAAAATGCCAGCACAAAGTATTGCTTTTCCCTCAGGTTGACTCCCAACTTTGTACGTTGGGACGGGAACTAAATGAATTGCTCCAAAAAGGACATGACTTATACATCAGATGCCTTAAGGTACACTGGGATTATCTCTCCGCAATGCTGATAAAGTTTGGCCTGTCAGGACGAATTTTCTCAGCGATTAGCGCGTTGTATACCTCCCCCACTGCTAGAGCCTGGACGTCGGAACTATTGTCTGACTCCATTCCAGAGAAGTAATGGCACTTGGCAGGGATACCCCCTGTCCCACTTATTTTTGTTCTAGTCATAGAACCACTAGCACATGCAATCCTTACTGATCCTCATATTTCAGGTATAGAGGTAGATGACACTGAACACAAAATTGGCCTATACGCGGACAATGTCCTCCTTTCAATCACTGACCTGCTACATTCTCTCCGGGCTATCCCAGAGGTCTTGACAAATTTTAGCTCCGTTTCTCTATACAAAGTCAATCATACCAAATGTCATATGATAGGCATATCCCTTGACCCCCTCTCTAAATCTGCTATCTCTCGGGCATCTCCATTCTCTTGAGCTCCATCCGCCTCTTTAACCTATCTAGGTGTTCAACTTACTGTACGTCCCTTAGCACCCATATTCTCTGTCTGAACCTAGGCTCCCAGATAGCGAAGCTTAATTCCATATCTGCTTCTCTTCAAACCTCTCGAGCTTCCTGGGCAGGTCGCATCGCTCTTTCTAAAATTTTCTTCTTACCACATGTACTATACTTTTTCTGGACATTGCCAATTCCAATTCTTCCAGCACGACTCTGTCAGATACAAACTATTATCAATCAGTTCATCTGGAACAAAAAGAGACCTCATCTCTGCAACGCCACTCTCACCACTCCCAACAGTATGTCCGACATGGGAGCACCTGATATTGCCAAGTACTACAAGCCAAGCAATGGTGGAAACCCTCACTATGTAATTCCTGGACTCAGATTGAATCACAAGCTCTTCAGGCAAATCCCAAGCTCGTTCTGGAAGCCCTACTAATCTTCCCCCATCCAATATAAAACCTTCCTTAGCCCTCTGGCAGCGACCCTCTGAATCTGGACTTCTCTTCACTCTATTAAACAGGATATTCCTCACTCTTTGCTACAAAGTCTTCCGCTCCTCGCACTCCAACTCACAACCTCTAATCTGGACTTACACCCCTGGATCACCAATGGCATCACCTCTCTTCAAAACCTATTTGCGGGAACACACCTTTATGATTTCGACCTTTCCTCCTCCTTTGACTTTCACCGTCATGACTTCTACAAATTTCTACATGTGCGGCACATATTATTACACCTATCATGAGGAGACCACACTCAACTGGAAGATATCCTTAAGCTCTCTAACATTGAAGCTCCCTCCGCCAGTTGCATCTCCAAGTTCTACATCCCAATCCATGAACATAACCAACACCTGAAGTCCCCTTCGCTACTTTTTTGCCAACCTTATTGGTACTCTTTGTGTACATATTGGTGGTGCTCACGTGAGACCGTTGCGAGATCCTACTCACCAGGGCACCTCCGACCCCCTCCATTGTTTTTGTTACCGTCTCTATTTTTTGCATTAAGTGTAATATTGTACCTCATTTCTCATCCTTTTGCATCACCTATATTGTATGCCTTATTTTTTCAACCAAAATGCACAATAAGAATTTATTGGGCAGAAAAAAAGGCTTTAGATGAGTTAATATTGGTACACTGCTTCAGCCTTGAGGGGTGGTGGTCATTTTTGGATGATTCATACAATAAGTAATTTATAAATAGACCCCCCTTTGGCCTTCTCCTTGGCCAATCACAGAATACCTTGTGACGGGGAGTTGAAGAGTGGTAAACAACACTAACTGCATTTGAGAGCCTTAGATCTCATATGTGCAACGACCAGAAATATAACACTGGGTGTAGTATCTGGCGAATACAAATACATGAATTATACAGTAAACTGGGCTAATGTGCACATTTAATAGACATAACAACAGGTAACTTTTTTTCCCTTCAGAATTTATTTAGATATCTGCACCTGGAGTTTTGTTTTCTAGAGTTAGAACAAAGTCTTAAAATGTAAGTTTACTTTTTCACAGAAAATGAAAAGGTGAACTAACGCCTTTCACCCTCCCTACCCCCAAAGTGGTCACTTGACCAATCAGAATTTCTCTGATCCATTTTGAAAGCTTTAAGGAAAGATGTGAAAGAATAGTGAGGCTTTCAAATTCCTGTACCTCTGAAAATAAAATAATAATATATGAACTGCCTTAATGTCAGACTGCTTTCTAAATCCCTTCTGCTGGCACACATCGTGGCTATCCAACTGAAGTAGTGCTGCCTGCAGTTAAAATTACTGTATATCACATCCTGACCACCCCATCCCACTACAGGTCAGTGAGTTGGTCTTCGCATATTTGTTGCTATCTCACTACCTGCTTGGGCAGGAATGTAGCATTTTTGTGCTCAGTGGTGGTGTTTGTTAACTTGAAAAGGATCACATCCGCTTTTTCTCCTGTATGACTTTTGCTATTACTGTCAATTTGTCTGATACAAAAAGAGGATTAGTTGCCATACTATTTTTGGCAACCTCCTCCAAATAAACTTTGGTTTTTGTTTGTACTGTGTATTGTCTTAACCAGCGCTTGATGGCCAATGACTTACTCACTAAGCAGGGACTGCATATAAACCCTTCTTGGACCCTTCAGTTGTACCTGCGGCTAGCTACACTCTTAAGATCTTCTTCTCATCTGTAATGGTGGGTGTCCTGTAATACATTTTTCACTCTCTATTTGTGTGAATGGTGGGTTCACAGAAAGTGCTTGAACTCCTCTCTACATTCTCTGTCTGGCTTAGATTTGAGTTGTCCGGTGTCTCATAAGCAGACATATACACTCCGCAGCACACATCTTTGAGGCAGAATCTTTCCTCATCCTAAATGCTTTTCTGTCCTTTACATCTTTGTGAAGGACTTTTCTAAGTAGCGGACAACACATTCTGTGGTGGACCAGCCTGTGTCTTGCATGAAAAGACAACTGCCTACCCTGCTGAAGAAATTCCCCACTTTCAAGAATCCGAGAGACAAGAAATTGAAATCCCTTGCCATGTCCTATGTATTTGGTCACTGGTTCCCTCTTGCATCCACTCATATGTCCAGTTTTGGTTTAACTCTGGTGTCCCAAATGGTTTAGACTTTTGTGTTAGGATCTTGTGTTGAATTTGCTTTAATTTGTTCCGTCCCCAAAAAGAGCAAAATGTATCCAATTGTGGAACTAAAAGACTTAAATTCCTTTGTTATATTCCAGAGTTTCCAAATTAAGTTGGTTTGCTCAGTGGTTTCCTCCCTCTGTCAGAGAGATTTCTGGCTTCTGTATATGTCTCCAGGATGCCTGTTCTCTCATTACCAAATTGTTGCCTTCACTTTTGGACTGATTTAGCTCTGAAGATGTTAATCAAGGTGCTTTCTCCAATTCTGTCCCACTGGATCAAGAGATATTTCCCCATAGTGGGCTACCTGGACCTCTTGCTTAAATCCGCATTTAACCCTGGAGCTAAAAGTACACTTTCCGTGAAGACTCTGGAGAGATTTGGCTGGCCACTGATTGCCATAAAGTCTTCCTTATCTCTATTCCTAAATTTAGAATTTGATGCTGGATATCATAGAAACAAGAGTGTGCCTTGCTCAGGGAAAAAATACAAAAACTGAGTATGCAGGTTTTTTTATTTAAGATCTGTTTATTGAAACTTTAGCAAAGCAACAACAAATTAAACAATACACAAGTGAAAATACACGCAGGGGTGGTAGCTGGATGACATTTACCAAGAAGATACAGTAAGCATGGGAATCACTTGAAACACTGAGGTGTTACTTACAGAAATATACATTACGTAGGATAAACACAAAATAAAATCATAGTGCGCAATATCTTGAAGGAAAAGGATGGCTTCATATCAGGAGAAACCGCCATTATTTTCTTGCTGTATGCAGAACTGTAGTTGGTAGGTAGTGAGGAGGCTGTTGTAGGCTCCACTACTTGGACTATCATACTAAGGGCAACCTCGGTTAACATAAGTATCTTTATAGACTGACATTCACTAGCTGTTTCCAAAAAGAGAGAGAGACTTCCGGTTCCGGTGCCACATGCAGCAGGAACACTAGACAGCGGCTCCGGCTGGGTCTGCCTACAAAGCCGGCTTATCACCTCGGGACGACAACCTGCAGCCTCACACCACCCCCCCCCCTCCACCACAGCTGCTGGGCTTCACTACATTGAGTGGTTCCTGATCTCTGGCCACTCTAGACTCGCACCGCCGACCCAATCTGACCCCCCCCTTCTTCCTTGGCGGAGGTGCAGTCCAAGATGCCTGTTAGGATGGACACGGGCAATGCAGAGCCATCGGCCCCAGCTGTGCAGCTGACACCTGCCTTACCAGAAAATCAGTATAGCAAGATTCCCCAGGTGGTTGCTGCTTTACTATCTCCCACCATAACGACTGTTGTGGATAGAGCCATTGTAGCAGGGATAGAGCAGCTCAGGAAAGAATTGGGGGACCATGCAAAAAGGTTATCTGTGGCATAGCATTGCATTTCAGATATAGAAGACATTCATAGCTCACACCTGGCACTTCAACAGTCCTCCCAGACACAACAATATATCTTAGAAATATTGGATGATCTAGAATCACTCCTGCAGGAACAATTTACGGATTGTAGGTCTCCCTGAATCTTAAAAATACTGGCTCCCTTCCAGATGTATGTGCCTCACGCATACCTGAAACGCTGGGCATTTCCGCTTCGTGTAGTGGAAAGAGCACACCGCCTGGGAGCCCCCTCCTAATGATAGGAGGTCTCCTAGACCAGTAATTAGCCACTACCTGAGTTACTCAGGGTGGTGATTTTGAAGTCCTTCCGAAACTCACGGCACTCCAGATGGCCACAAATTACCAATAATTGCGGATTACTCACTAAAGGTGTCGCGCAAGTGGAAAGCCTTCCAGCCCATATGTCCAATCCTCTATCAAAAGGGCATTATTATGCTGGCCTATCTTGCCACAATCCGCTTGAGTACTCCTGCTGGAGAATCCAAGTCCTTTTCACACCTGTAGAAGGTGGAAGCTTTCTTACGTTCACGCTTGCATATCTCTCAGGATCTGTCCCATGCCAACACATCTCACCTTTCCGGGTCCCAGGGAACAACGCAGCCTTCGGAAAGATCTGCCCAAGAGGCCTGGCTAATAAAACACTTCAGGTCAACCTAAGATTCATTAGCTTGGGACTTACTTCAGTTCTGCCACTCTTAGAACGTTACACCTAGGACCAATGTGAAGGGGGCCTTAACCTATCTACCCACCTTTTGATCGCATTGGGCACTATGAAATAATGAGATTGACCCATAAAGGGGTGCTACCATTTGAGTCAGTACACCATATGAAAGTATGTAAAAGGGACATGTTCTGTAGGCTGAAGAAGAGGGAAACCTTAAAATGCATTAGCCAATGTGACTATAAGTGTTGTGTTTTTTAAAATATGGATTTAAGCGGATGATTTTATAATTGTCAGGACATGGGCTTGAACCTGGGATCTCTTCTGTGTCTGACGTTGATTTTTCCCACTGAGCTATCTGGGATGCTGGACAGCTCCCTGCCTGATCTATTGGACAACCCTGCCTTGAGTCTTGATTACTGTTGAACCTTGAACTCCTTGCTCCTCTCATGAACTTCCTATATAAGCCTTGTCTCAGCACTTCCTCTTTGCCAGGTTATTGTGCCTTTTCAGCCAGTGCTTGCTCTTGTCTTCCCTGCTGCCGTCTGTATTTGCTACCACTCGTGATTGACCCTTGGCTTGTTCTTTGACTACTCTACTGCCTGATCCCAACCTGCAACTATTCATTACCGACCTTTTGGCTTGTTTACTGACCACGCTGCTGTTTAATCCTTATCTGCTCATCCGCTCCTGGACCCCGGCTTGCTCACACCCTGGTGGGGCAAACCTGAGGACCGCGACCTGGTACTAGCAAGCAGTTAAATCCATCTCCACCATCAGGAGCTCTGGTGAACACCGGCTAGTACTTAGATTCTGCACCTCAAGTGAGCCTGTGTCATCTGCCAGTGTGACTGCCTGTGTACCTATCCTGCTGTTTGGTGGTAGTCCTGCAACTGCTATAGCAATTGGTCTTCAAGCCCGACACCTTATCGTGACAATAATGCTATGACACAAGTACTGGTTTGTGAGTATATTCACCTCCATTTTTAGTAAATAAAACATGAATTGAGGATAATGCACTAGGCCTATGCGCCCTCTGTGTTCTTCTATGCTTTCAGTTAATTTGGACTCTCCCAGTCTTTGGATGGCAGTGAGGTGTGCATTATCCACATATACTAACATGTCAAGATAAGAGTCTGATAACACGTTGGGACTTGCCACACAGTGCAGGAGAGTGAACATTTTGATATGCTCTGAAGCACCAATCTTATATCTCCTCAGTCTCATTACTATTGGGTATTATAGTATACTCAATTCTATTCAACTCCGTTATTTTTGCTGTCATACGACTCCTCAATATGCTTACTGTATTATATTCTGCCTACAGCCTTTCCTGGACCAGGCGATGCTTCTCTCCTCTCCTGTGCCAGAATATTTTTGGCCCTTTAGGGGGACCAGCTCCTGGTAAAATTTTCATCTTTCTATGTCCAATGGCAACTATTGTTTGGCCCCCGGTTACGCTGTCCTAAAGGTATAGAGTAGCATGTGGAAAAAGCTGAAGTCCGTGATGTACGCTGTTTTATTTGTTTGTTTCTGTTCAGTTCAGCCTTGGTTGGGCTTGCTCATTTTATCCTCATATCTTCGGGAACCACTCTCTCTTATGCACAATTCCCTCTATGGCTCTTGTAAGTGCATTCTATGCTTTAACTTCCTCTGGGTTAACCTATCACACTATATCTGATGTCCAAATCACCCCGTTCAGCTTACAATGTCCTTAAGAAGTGTAACATGAAATGTTAAAGGGTTGTGCTCCTCAAATAAACATATGTCTGTACTACACCATCTGCAACTCTTAAAGGCGAACATAGCCCTTTTTCAGAAAACACATCTACCTGCTGAGGACTTGCATCGAATGCGGAAACTGGGTTGGCAATATATAGGGCTCAGGGTCGGTCAATAAGAAAGCGGATGTACTCCTCCTCCTACACAAATTAGACATGTGCATTTCGTTTCGTTCCAAATTGAAATTCGGACAAATTTTTCATTAATCGGACGTTCGGATGCATCTGAATTACCGAATTACAATACTAACGAATTTAACCGAATCCGAAATAACGTTTCAAATCGAAAAACCACGGACGAAATTCGAATCGAATTTGAAAACAAATTCTATTCAAATCGAATTTGAAAACAATTCGAATCGAAATCGAAAACAAATTCGAATCGAAATTCGAAAAAATATAAATCGATTTCTAAAAAAGAATACAATAAAATAGAATATAAAATAACACAATAGAATGAAAATAAAAGAATAGTAAAGAACAGAATAGAATTTAATAGAATGTAATAAAATACAATAGAAGAATATGACCTTCTTCTGAAATTCTAATTTCAAATAGTATAAATTCGAATTCGAGAATAGATTGGAAAATAACTCAAAACATTGGAAACTAAAATAATATATATTATATTTTATTACAGTCTATTCTTAGTCTATTCTTTTCTATTATTTTATATTCTAATATTTTCTATTCGAATTTGATCCAAATTTTTATACTAAATTTGAATTTCAGAAGATGGTTTTATATATATATATATATATATATATATATATATATATATATATTTATATATATTCATTCTATATGAAATTCAAATTTCGGAAAATGGTTATGGTTATATATAACTATTTTCCGAAATTCGAATTTCATATAGAATGAAATAGAATTTGAATAGAAAAGATTACAATAAAATAGAAAAGAATAGAAAAGAATTGCATAGAAAAACAATAGAACAGAGCTGAAAAAAAATATATATATATATATATATATATAGCCACCTTCCGAAGTTCAAATTTCCTATAGAATGAATTAGAATAGAAAATATTTGAATAGAAAAGAATAGACTAGAAAAACAATTGAACAGAATAGTATAAAATATTATTTTATTCTATTCCAATGACTGAGTCCAAGCCTTATACTTCAAGAGGAAACCCGAACCCCAACCCTGACCCTAACCCCAATCACAACCCTAACCCCAATCACAACCCTAACCCCTATCCCTAACCCTTACCCCTAACCATAACCATTATCCCTTATCCCTAACCCCCTAACCCCTATCCCTAACCCCAACCCTCACCCTAACCCTATAAAAATATAATATATATGTATATCTATATATATAAATAACCATCTTCTGAAATTTGATTTTCGTATAGAATGATTTTGAATAGAAAAGATTAGAATAAAATAGAATAGAAAATAATAGAAAAGAATAGACTAGAAAAACAATAGAACAGAATAGAATAAAATATATTATATTTAATTTTATTATGTTATATTGTTTTTATAGTCTATTCTTTTCTATTCAAATCTTTTCTATTTGAATTTAAATCGTTCCAGACTAAATTCGAATTTCGGAAGATGGACGGTTATATATATATATATATATATATATATATATATATATATATATATAATTTTTTTATATATTCTGTCCTACTCTATTCTCTTCTTTTTTTATTCTGTTCTTTTCTATTCTAATCTTTTCTATTCAAATTTGAATTCATTCTATACTAAATTCGAATTTCGGAAGATGGTTACATATATATATTAGAACAAAATATATATAGTTGTGCTAAACCTGGAGTTGTGAACCAGAAACCAAAATAAATGAGCCACTCACAGGGAACTAAACAAGTTCACCATCAAGAACAGATATCCTTTGCCCTTGGTTCCGGATCTATTTCAGCGCTTCAAGACGTCCACGGTGTTCACAAAACTGGACTTACGAGGCGCATATAACTTGGTTTGGATCCGCAAAGGGGACGAATGGAAGACCGCTTTCCGCACGTGATTTGGACACTACGAGTATCTCGTCATACCTTTCGGGTTGCACATTGCCCCAGGAACATTTCAGCATTTTGTCAATGAGATTTTTAGAGATTTCCTTGATCTGTTCCTGATTGTCTACTTAGACGATATTTAGATTTTCTCCAATTCCCTCTCTGCACACCGTGAACATGTGAAGAAGGTCCTCAGCAGGCTAAAAGATCATGCACTGTTTGCAAAAGCTGAAAAATGTGAATTCGAAAAGGAAACCATTCAGTTCCTAGGACTTATTATCTCCACCACTGGCATCTCCATGGATCCCCAAAAGGTTAAATCCATCCTTGAATGGCCTACTCCTACTGACAGGAAGAGCACACAGAGATTCATAGGATTTGCCAATTTCTATCGCAAATTTATAAAAAATTTCTCTGCCATCATCTCCCCGATTACCCAGCTCACAGGACAGAACACCTGTTTTTCATGGACACCTGCAGCACAAGCAGCTTTTGACCAGCTAAAGACATTGTTCACCTCCGCACCCATTCTGCAGCACCCAGACTCCGCATCACCCTACGTCCTTGAAGTGGACGCCTCAGAAAACGCTGTGGGAGCCATCCTGTCTCAGCGTCGAGGTACGAAGTCCCTGTTGCATCCCATCGCCTTCATTTCAAGGAAACTCAGTCCCGCCGAGAAGAACTACGATGTGAGTGACCGGAATTACTAGCCATAAAAGTAGCCCTGGAAGAATGGCGCTACCTACTGGAAGGATCGGCGCACCCTATTTTGATCTTTACCGATCATAAGAACCTCGAGTATCTTAGAACTGCCAGACGATTGAGGCCAGGCCAGGTGGGCACTGTTCTTCAGCCGTTTCTCCTTCCAAATTACCTTCAGACCAGGCCCCAAGAAAGGCAAACCCGTTGCGTTGTCTCGCATGTACCCAGAAGAAGGACATCCCCAAGCAGACACAATCTTGCCAGCCCAGAGTTTCCTGTTGTTACAAGCAGACCTAATCTCCCAACTTAAGCAGGCATCCACAAGGGACACTCTACCATCAGGTGTTTGTCTTCAGGAACAAGAGGGGCTATTCCTACACAACCAAAAAGTATTCGTACCCCCAAGCTTGCGCCCCAAGATCCTCAGCCTGTGCCATGACCACCCCTTGGCGGGACACTTTGGGGTAACCAAGACTGTGGAGCTTGTGCAGCGGACATTTTGGTGGCCAAATTTGAGGTCCGATTGTAAAGATTATGTTGGTACCTGTGGAGTCTGCAACAGAAGTAAGAATGATAAAACCAAAGCCTGGGGCCTGTTAAGGCCATTACCCATTCCCAAGAGACCCTGGGAAATGATCAGTATGGACTTTATCGTTGAGCTTCCACCTTCCGAAAAATTCACCACAATCTTTGTGATTGTGGACAGATTGACCAAGATGGCTCATTTTGTCCCCTTGTTAGGAACCCCATCTGCAACTGAGACTGCCTGTGCCTTCGTCAAGGAAGTGGTAAGACTCCATGGAGTACCCAGCAGCATCACCTCTGACCGAGGGGTGAAATTTACCTCCAAATTCTGGAGAGAGCTGTGCAAAATGTTAAAGATCGAGACTTGTTTTTCTTCAGCCTATCACCCCCAGACGAACGGCCAGACCGAACGCACCAACCAAACGCTGGAGCAATATCTACAGTGTTTTTCATCCTTTGCTCAGGATGACTGGGTATCTCTTTTACCTCTGGTGGAATTCGCCTACAATGATGCTATTCACTCGGCCACGGGACAAGCCCCGTTTTTTGCAAATTATGGGTTTTTCCCAGCCTTCCTATCCAACATTGTGCCTGACTCCCCGGTACCTGCAGTTCAGGATAGGATAAATACTGTCAGGGTCACCTGTGGCCAGGTGACAGATGCACACCGTAGGGGGACAGGAGTGCACCGCGAGGTAGTGAACCCTATGGCTGGCTTCTGTGGATAGGAAACTGGGTGGTTGTGGAAAGCGGGACCAGAGGAGCACAACCGGGATCCCAACGGAAGCGAGAGCCAAGATTCCCCAGGGCGCGGAGTCTAAGACCCAGCTGGTCTTCTCCAGGGCCTCTAGTGGTGAGGATGTTACGCTGCAGGCTGGGACCAGGTCGCGGCCCCTGGAGTTTCCTAGCTCACGCCCCGTAGGATAAGGGGAAGCAGCAGCACACGATAGAGAGAACCGAATAACAAGCCGAAGGTCAGGGGCCACAAGCAGACAAGGATAACGAAGAACGAGCCGAAGGTCAAGGGTCACGAGCAGACAGGGATGGTCGGGGACAAGCCAATAACGTAACAGAGAGACAGACGTAGCACACGGCAGGCAGGAACCCAAACACACAATGCCTAACAAACACGTTGATCAGCAAAGCAGGCTTGCAGTGCACAGGTTAATATAGTGTTCAGTGATAGGGCCTGGGGTGGAGTCAGGCTGGGAGGAGATTATAAAGGAAGCCAGGTGAAGGAGGTCTGGTCTCTAGATGAACACATGAGGAGGAAGGTAAGATGGCAGACAGACATCAATGCATATCCATGACAGTACCCTCCCTCTTACGAGGCCTCCCCCTTCCCCGCCTGGGCCCAGGTTTAGAGGGAAACTTCAGATGAAACTCCTTTAACAGACGAGGTGCAAAGACCTCAGATGCAGTGATCCAAGACCTCTCCTCAGGACCAAACCCTTTCCAATGAACGAGGTACTGAAGAACGCCTTTACAGAGTCGGGAGTCCAGAATTTGACTGATCTCGTACTCCTGATTATCCTCCGAGACAGGCGCCACGGTAGGAAGAGGACGAGAGAATTTATTGAGGACTAAAGGCTTTAGAAGAGCAACATGAAAGGAGTTAGTGATTTTAAGGCTCTTAGGAATCTGGAGTTTGAAACAAACCGGATTCAGTTTAGCAGTTACCGTGTATGGACCGATGAATCGTGGAGCAAACTTCAGAGAAGGAACTCGGAGCTTGATGTTCCTGGTAGAGAGCCAGACTTTGTCCCCTGGCTGAAGAGAAGGCGGTTTACGCCTGCGGCGGTCGGCAAAGCCTTTGAATTTTTCAGCAGCTGCCCGGAGGGAATCATGAACGTGACCCCAAACGGAATTGAGAGACTCCTGAACCGAAGCCAAAGCTGGAATGTCTGGAGAACAGATCATAGGAAGAGGAAGTTGAGGGTGTTTTCCATAAACTGTGAAAAAGGGTGTCTTCTGCGAACTGGTATTCACATGATTGTTATGGGAGAATTCTGCCCACGGGAGTAGAGAGGACCAATCGTCATGGTGAGAAGACACAAAGGTGCGAAGAAAGACCTCTAACTCCTGATTAACCCTCTCAGTCTGTCCATTGGATTGGGGATGGTAAGAAGAAGAAAAATCCAAGACAATATTGAGGGATTTGCAAAAGGCTCTCCAAAAACGAGACGTGAATTGGACTCCCCTGTCGGAAACAATATGAGAAGGGACCCCATGTAGGCGGAGAATTTCTCGAATGAAAATGGGAACCAAGGCAGGGGCAGAAGGAAGACCAGGAAGAGGAACAAAATGAGCCATCTTGGAGAATCGATCGATTACCACCCAAATGACTGTATTATTCTCAGACAGTGGGAGATCGGTGATAAAATCCATGGCAATATGGGCCCAGGGTTCCTTAGGAATAGGCAAGGGCATGAGGAGACCAGCAGGAGCTTGTGTGGAGGATTTGGACTGAGCACAGACATGACAAGCTTTAACGTAGTCTTTGACGTCTGAGCGGAGATTAGGCCACCAGTAGTGACGACTGATGAGTAGGAAGGATCGGAGGAATCCAGAATGCCCTGCCACCTTGGAATCATGTCCCCAACGAAGGATCTTAGCTCTTAGCTCAGTGGGGACAAAGGTCTTACCAGGCGGAATTTTAGACTTCAGGGTGGTAGAGTGGGCAACAATGCATGAGGTGGGAATGATCGGCTCAGGTTCAGGGGCGGACTCCTCGTCCAAAGTGTCAAATGACCTAGAGAGCGCATCAGCCCGACCGTTGCAGGAACCAGGTTTGTAGGTAATCGTGAAATTAAAACGGGCAAAGAAGAGACTCCACCTGGCCTGTCTAGGATTCAGACGTTTAGCATTCTGTAGATACTGTAAATTCTTGTGATCGGTAAAGATCGTTATGGAGTGAGGGGAACCCTCCAAGAGATGACGCCACTCCTCTAACGCCAATTTAATTGCGAGAAGTTCCCGATCACCGATGGCATAATTCCTCTCTGCCTGAGAAAATTTTTTGGAGAAGAACGCACATGGTTGGCGTCTCTTCTCAAAGATTTGAAGAAGCACAGCTCCCACCCCCATTGAGGAAGCGTCCACTTCAATAAAAAATGCATTCCCAGGATTTGGTCTCCTCAAGAGGGGGCCAGAAACAAAGGCCTGTTTCAGGTTGTGAAATGCAGAGACAGCTTCGGGAGGCCAGTCTCTGGCATTCACACCCTTCTTGGTCAAAGCGATAATAGGCGCGGCAATGGAAGAGTAATTCCTTATGAACTGCCTATAATAATTAGTGAAGCCAAGAAAGCGCTGTGTGGCCTTGAGGCTAGCAGGAAGAGGCCAGTTGGTGATAGCCAAGACCTTCCCAGGGTCCATACGAAGCCCCGAACATGAGACAAAGCACCCCAAAAACAGGACCTCAGAACATTCAAAGGAACATTTCTCCAGCTTGGCATAGAGATTGTTCTCTCTAAGACGTTGAAGTACAGTGCGGACATGGTTTCTGTGGACGAGCAGATTTTCAGAAAAGATCAGAATGTCATCCAGATAGATGACAACAAACTGGTACAGCAGATCTCTGAAGATTTCATTGACAAAGTTTTGAAACACGGCTGGAGCATTACACAGACCAAAAGGCATCACCAGATATTCGTAATGCCCGTCTCTAGTGTTAAATGCAGTCTTCCATTCGTCACCCTCCCGTATTCGAATGAGATTGTACGCGCCCCTGAGATCCAACTTGGTGAAAATGGAGGCACCCTTCAACCTATCGAATAGCTCAGATATTAAGGGTAAGGGGTATCGATTTTTAATAGTAACCGCATTTAAACCCCGATAATCGATGCAGGGTCTTAAGGTACCATCCTTTTTGGCAACAAAAAAGAACCCTGCCCCTGCAGGCGATGAGGATTTCCGGATGAACCCTCTCTCCAGATTCTCTGCTACATACTCCGACATGGCCTGGGTCTCTGGGATGGACAGAGGGTAGGTACGACCCCTGGGTAGAGTTGCTCCGGGGACAAGATCAATAGCACAGTCAAAAGACCTGTGGGGAGGAAGCACCTCAGCTGATTTTTTACAGAACACATCCCGGTAATCGCTGTATGCGGCGGGAAGATCAGAAGAAACAGAAGTGGCAGCAACCGGAAGACTCTCCTTGGGGGTCACCTTGAGAAGACACGACGAGAAACATGAGGAACCCCAGGCCAGGATCTGCCCAGAGACCCAGTCCACATGTGGAGAGTGGAGCTGTAGCCAAGGGAGGCCCAATACAACTGGGGTAGAGGCCTTGGGTAGAATAAGAAAGGATATCCACTCCTGGTGGAGAATCCCTACCGACATCCTAATGGGTAGCGTCTGGAAGCGAATAGGGCCCCCTGGGAGAACAGTGCCATCAATTGCCGAGACTACCAATGGGGTAGTGAGAGGTGAAAGAGTAAGCTTCATAGAAGAAGCAGTTCTCCAATCCATGAAATTGCCGGCAGCCCCGGAATCCAGGTATGCAAGGGTTGACTGAGGAGAAGTGCCTACATGAAGGGACACCGGCAAGAGCAGGCGAGAAGGTGATGTTTCTGGGTCCAATACTCCACCTTCCAAATGTATTAGACCCGAGCGTTTCCCGGACGAAGCGAGCAGGAGTCACGAAAATGACCCTTGCCCCCACAATAGAGGCACAAGCCCAGAGTTCTGCGCCTAGCACGTTCTTCGGGGGTTAGTCTGGTCCGGCCCAGCTGCATAGGTTCTTCAGCAGGTAGAGGATGCTCCACGGAATGAAGGGAGGGGAGCTCAGACTGGCTAGGACCCAGAGAGTGCTGGCGTCTTTTTTCTAAGGACCTCTCTTGAAAACGAATGTCGATCTGGTTGCATAATGAAATTACATCGTCCAGACCGACGGGAATGGCTCTTCCCGCTAATTCGTCTTTCACTCGGTCAGAGAGGCCATGTAAAAAGGTAGCGACCAGGGCCTCATTATTCCAGCTCAATTCAGCTGTGTGGATACGGAACTGAAGAGCATATTGCCCCACTGAACTAGATTCTTGGCGAAGACGTAAGACAGCACTAGCCGCTGAAGAAGCCCGAGCCGGCTCTTCGAAGATATTACGAAAGAGCTTCAAGAATTCGGACAGACTGGAAACCACCGGATCGTTCCTCTCCCACAGGGGGGCAGCCCAGGCCAAAGCTTCACCGGAGAGGAGGGAAATGATATAGGCTACCTTAGCCCGGTCAGATAGGAAGCTTTGAGGCTGAAGCTCAAAATGAATAGTGCATTGGCTGAGAAACCCCCTGCAGGCCTTGGAGTCCCCAGAGAAACGGAACGGAGCTGGCAATCTTAGTGAGTGTGAGGCTGCGACTGGTGCGATAGGTACAGCCGCTGGTTGTACTTGGGGTTGCGGATTCGGGGTTCCCAAGGAGACCTGAAGCTGCTCGAATCGAGAAGCCAGATCCTGGAGGAATCGCATCACCTGGGTCTGATTTGATTCCTGGGTCTCAAGTCTGCGAACTATGCCCTGCAATGGATCATCCGCGGGAAGCGGGATGTCAGCCGGGTTCATGGCTGATCAAACTGTCAGGGTCACCTGTGGCCAGGTGACAGATGCACACCGTAGGGGGACAGGAGTGCACCGCGAGGTAGTGAACCCTATGGCTGGCTTCTGTGGATAGGAAACTGGGTGGTTGTGGAAAGCGGGACCAGAGGAGCACAACCGGGATCCCAACGGAAGCGAGAGCCAAGATTCCCCAGGGCGCGGAGTCTAAGACCCAGCTGGTCTTCTCCAGGGCCTCTAGTGGTGAGGATGTTACGCTGCAGGCTGGGACCAGGTCGCGGCCCCTGGAGTTTCCTAGCTCACGCCCCGTAGGATAAGGGGAAGCAGCAGCACACGATAGAGAGAACCGAATAACAAGCCGAAGGTCAGGGGCCACAAGCAGACAAGGATAACGAAGAACGAGCCGAAGGTCAAGGGTCACGAGCAGACAGGGATGGTCGGGGACAAGCCAATAACGTAACAGAGAGACAGACGTAGCACACGGCAGGCAGGAACCCAAACACACAATGCCTAACAAACACGTTGATCAGCAAAGCAGGCTTGCAGTGCACAGGTTAATATAGTGTTCAGTGATAGGGCCTGGGGTGGAGTCAGGCTGGGAGGAGATTATAAAGGAAGCCAGGTGAAGGAGGTCTGGTCTCTAGATGAACACATGAGGAGGAAGGTAAGATGGCAGACAGACATCAATGCATATCCATGACAAATACGCTGCAGTCTAACAACCAAATATTACAAGAGGCCATTTCCAAAGCACAACTAGACAACAAAAGTTTTTTTGACAGGAAAAGAAGAGGAGACCTAAGACTTCAAGTAGGAGGCAAGGTCTGGTTATCCACAACCAATTTAAAACTGTCAGGTCCTTCCAAGAAACTCGGACCGAGATACATCGGTCCTTTTCCTGTCAAAAGGCAGATTAACCCTGCTGCCTATGAACTCTCACTCCCAGAGACTTGCAGGATCCATCCCGTTTTTCACGTTTCTCTACTAAAACCTGCACCCTTTTCCTGGCCGTGAGTCGGGTCCACCCGCACCTACTATTATCAACGGTAACGAGGAATACGAGGTCGAAACTATTGTGGACTGTAGGAAAAGAACGTGATTACATTTTTAATCAAATGGAAAGGCTACGGGCCTGAAGACAATTTGTGGGAGCCAGAAACTAATCTTCATGCCAAAAGACTGATACAGGCGTTTTTAAAAGCTCACCCCGAGAAGAGGCTACAGATGGGCATCCAGAGGTTGCCCATTTGAGGGTGTGGGCAATGTAAGAGAAACCCTGGCTACAGAGTCGCATTGGCACGCATGCGCGGTCATACCTCTGTATCTACAGGGAATGACTTGTGATGGCGCACGGGCGCGTATTGGCGCCAGTTAGTGCCATTTAAACAGAGCACTGACATCTGCCTCTTTCTGAGTGGTCTTTCAGCTAGTGCCTGTTACCTAAACCTGTTCCAGTTTCTGTGTCCCACTTCACCTGAACCTTCTCCTTGGTCTCTGCCTGCCTACCTGATCCCGGCTAATACCTGACTCTGCTTCTGCCTGATGTTCCTGTACCTTGCTGCCCAACTGTGTACCGAACCTGGCATGTGTCCCGTCTCCGCCTCTGCCCATCGTCTTGGTACCTGCTCCGTCTGGCTGTCGATGACCTCCTGGCTTACGTCCCGGCTACGCCTCCATCCGCTGATCCAGCGATACAGAGCTCCAGCTTCCAGAGTCAGCTCAGCGCTCTTCAGCCACCTGGTTCCAAGGCTCAGCCAGTGCCATCTGCTACACCGGCCCTCGTGCCACTCTGTGTCCCTCACTCCCTGTCATCACTACCAGGGGTGTCGGCCAGGAGGTGCAAGAGAAGCCCCCTCTCCAGCTCGATCTCCACCAGGTACGTGACAGGTTCTCTTGTATTTATTGATGATGTGACTGCTGACAAAAGCAGCAGGATGAATTCTGAAGTATTTCGGGCAATATTATCTGCTCATATTCAGCCAAATGCTTCAGAACTCATTGGACGGCGCTTCACAGTGCAGATGGACAATGAACCAAAGCATACCGCGAAAGCAACCAAAGAGTTTTTTTAAGGGAAAGAAGTGGAATGTTATGCAATGGCCACCTGACCTGAATCCGATTGAGCATGCATTTCACTTGCTGAAGACAAAACGCCCCAAGATCAAGACAGTTGCAGTAAAGGCCTGGCAGAGCATCACCAGGGATAAAACCCAGCGTCTGGTGATGTCTATGCGTTCCAGACTTCAGGTTGTAATTGACTGCAAAGGATTTGCAACCAACGATTAAAAAGTGAAAGTTTGATTTATGATTGTTAATCTGTCCCATTACTTTTTGTCCCTTAAAAAGTGGGAGGCACATATACAAACTGTTGTAATTCCTACACCGTTCACCTGATTTGGATGTAAATACCCTCAAATTAAAGCTGAAAGTATGCAGTTATAGCACATCTTGATTGTTTCATTTCAAATCCATTGTGGTGGTGTATACAGCCAAAAAGATTAGAATTGTGTCGATGTCCCAATATTTATGGACCTGACTGTATGTTGCAAATAGCAAAGGTGCGATCTGCTGCACATGTCTCAAAAAAGGCCCACACCAAAGAACTTTTGGAATAACGCGCAGAGACAGCAGCGCCCCGCACATGCGGAGCTTTGCGGTGTGATGCAGTCGGTGTGCTGCCCTTAAGCTGGCCCATGGAGGTTATCCTGCCTCGTTGAAGATGTGCCTCCTCCTCTCTCCTATCAGGCACCCACGTAGAGTCAGTGACCTCATCATCCCCTCCCTCCTCATCACTGGAGCAAACCTGGCAGTATGCTGCAGCTGGGGGAACATGACTGCCAGTTTGCTGTCCTTCTTGGGCACCCCCTCTCTCTGGGCTCAAGTTACTGCCTTCCTCAAGCTGGGTACCATCATCGGAGCCTTCAAAACGCTGCGCATCCTCCTGCAGCATGTACCCAACACTGTGGTCAAACAGTTCGGGGGACTCCTCAGGAGGACATGGTGGGGCTAGGGAAGGAGTGACTGATGCCATTGAGCCGAGGGAAGAGGCCGCTTTGGCAGACAAAGTACCCTGAGGCTGGGTGAGAGAGGATGAGGAGGATGAGGACGGCTTAGGCATCCACTCTACCAACTCTTCAGCATGTTGCGGCTCAACATGGCCAGCTACCGAAAAAAAGGACAAGCGTGCCCTGCGGCCACGTGCTGATAAGGATGCACCGTGTCCACGACCAGCACTGTTGCCTCTAGACACAGAGTCTGCTGGCCCTCTTTTATTAGCCTGTGTGTGTCTGCCTCTCCTTGTTGGCCTTCCAGACATACTTTATTTGATGTATTGGAATAGGTAGGTACACAAGTAATTGTCTGCAGTCAGCTTTAGCTGCACACTGTGGCCAGTATACAGTACACTGACTTAATATACTGCAGGTTAGCTCAATCAACTGCTTGTATTATCAGTAATAGAAAAGAAATAGTCTGTGGTGAGCTTTACATGCACACTGTGGCCAGACTACACTACACTGACTTAAGAAACTGCAGGTTAGCTCAATCAACTACTTGCATTATCAGTAATAGAAAAGCAATAGTCTGCGGTGAGCTTTACGTGCACACTGTGGCCAGTATACACTACACTGACTTAAAGTGGAGTTCCACCCTCTTTGTCAACTTTGCTTCATTCTCTGTACATCTGTCCCCTTAAATCGATTTGGCATCTTAAATTTTTTTTTTTAAAAACTCACATTTATTTCTTCATCTATTTGTTGTCCCAGCCACTGCCGAAGCGGCCTTAGCGCGTCATCCACACACCGCTTTGCCTCCTGGGAGATGTTTGTCATCAATCCCAGGAGGCCCTGGGCCGTAGCATCGCGTTATTTCAAAACAGGAAATGATGCGATGCACGGCGACATTTTAACTAAGACAAACCTGGCTTTTTTTGCCAGTGTTCACCTAGCGTCCAGAGGAGTAACATCGTCGGCGGAGGATAAGTGTTTTTCTTGTGGAGGATCATCTATTTGATAGCGGTAAGTGTGGTGGATAATCCTGGGGGTCATAAGCAGCAGTGTAATGGGCGCAGTGGCAGTGACAGCGGCATGGTGGCAATGTGCGGGGGGGGGACATGTGCTGTGCGGGGGGGACGTGCTGTGTGGGGGGGCATGTATTGGGGGACATGTGCTGTGTTGGGGGACATAAATATATATAGATATAAATATACACACACATACATAACAATATATATATATATATATATATATATATATATATATATATAGCGACCTCACCCCTCTCACCCCTTCTTCTTCTCGGCTTGTTGTCTCGTCTAGGGAAGAGTATGGGAGGAGGGATGCGATACACCACGGACCATGTCCTCTAATGTGTAAAGGTGAAGGCCAGAACCAATGTTACCATCGGGTCGTGTGCATAACCCAGAGCCAAGTCTTTTCTGTAAATGACCCCCTCTGCTCCCAGTAACTGGAGTTCCACACCACTGAAAAGGTCCAACTCGTATTTATTCTCCAACAGCAATAAATCGTCATTCGGCACAGACAGGTTGTGACCCAAAGAACAGTTCAGTATAGGTGGGGAGTAGGTTGAGGCACAATCCTTAGATAGAACTAACCATTGTGGTGTCACCAACGGTTATGGTGCACAGTCGCTGCCACCGACTGTGTAGAACAGAAAGTGAATTACCTTCGCTAAGCGCAGCCCCTGTCAGAGGGAAGACATCCTTCCAAGAGATTTACCAGAGGCCACACCATCACCAGCAATGCTGCACCAGACTGTTCGGAGGGGTTACGCTCCCTGGCCTCCTAGTCTCAGATTCGGGCGCCCAACACCTTAGGGCCCCTCGTACTCCTCCACCCCTGCAGAATCCAGTCAAAGGTACTGAGCCCCGGGCCTCCTCAATAGTACCCTCACCCCAGGCTAAAGGTGATGGAGATGGACTCCATCTCCCGTTCCGGCCAGGTCAAGAGCACCTGGGCCCGGAACTCCGGAACACCGGCACCCAGGCTGAAGGTGCCTGGGCGCGACTCTGACCTCCGACTCTGAACCCCGTGTTCAGGGCATCCGCCCCCTTTTATCTCCTCTCCCCAGCGTCCCAGCAAGGTTCCCCGCCCCACTGTACAACCGCCGGAAGAGGACAAAAAGGGTACAGTACTGCAGTGAGGGCTCAACCCCGGCCCAGGGCAACAGCGCCACCCACAGGCAACAGGGAACCTCACACCACCAGAGTCCTCCAGGAACAACAAATGGTCCCAAATTCCCTAACAATCAGTGCATCTGGGTTACACTACCACCCAGATGCCTCCCCTAAATTCAAATACCCGCTACATATATATATATACACATACAAATACATACACAGATATGCATAACAAGATACATATAAGTCAAGATATATATATATTTTTTTTATGTATATATATATATACATACATACATACACACACACACACACACACACACACACACACAATAAGATGTATGTGAACCCCTAGACTAATGAAATCTCCAAGAGCTGGTGTCAGCCAACTGGAGTCCAATCAATGAGATGAGATTGGAGGTGTTGGTTACAGCTGCCCTGCCCTATAAAAAACACACACCAGTTCTGGGTTTGCTTTTCACAAGAAGCATTGCCTGATGTAAATGATGCCTCGCACAAAAGAGCTCTCAGAAGACCTACGATTAAGAATTGTTCACTTGCATAAAGCTGGAAAGGGTTATAAAAGTATCTCCAAAAGCCTTGCTGTTCATCAGTCCACAATATGACAAATTATCTATAAATGGAGAAAGTTCAGCACTGCTGCTACTCTCCCTAGGAGTGGGCGTCCTGTAAATATGACTGCAAGAGCACAGCGCAGACTGCTCAATGAGGTGAAGAAGAATCCTAGAGCGTCAGCTAAAGACTTACAAAAGTCTCTGGCATATGCTAACATCCCTGTTAGCGAATCTACCTAAACAAGAATGGATTTCATGGGAGGATACCACAGAGGAAGCCACTGCTGTCCAAAAAAAAACATTGCTGCACGTTTACAGTTTGCACAAGAGCACCTGGATGTTCCACAGCAGTACTGGCAAAATATTCTGTGGACAGATGAAACCAAAGTTGAGTTGTTTGGAAGAAACACACAACACTATGTGTGGAGAAAAAGAGGCACAGCACACCAAGATAAAAACCTCATCCCAACTGTGAAGTATGGTGGTGGGGGCATCTTGGTTTGGGGCTGCTTTGCTGCATCAGGGCCTGGACGGATTGCTATCATCGAAGGAAAAATGAATTCCCAAGTTTATCAAGACATTTTGCAGGAGAACTTAAGGCCATCTGTCCACCAGCTGAAGCTAAACAGAAGATGGGTGTTGCAACAGGACAACGACCCAAAGCATAGAAGTAAATCAACAACAGAATGGCTTAAACAGAAGTAAATACGCCTTCTGGAGTGGCCCAGTCAGAGTCCTGACCTCAACCCGATTTAGATGCTGTGGCATGACCTCAAGAAAGCGATTCACACCAGACATCCCAAGAATATTGCTGAACTGAAACAGTTCTGTAAAGAGGAATGGTCAAGAATTACTCCTGACCGTTGCGCATGTCTGATCTGCAACTACAAGAAACTTTGGTTTCAAATTGCTGCCAAAGGAGGTTCAACCAGTTCATGGGCGTCCACTGAACTTTTTTCAGGGGGGAGCATCATTTTAAGGTCATCCATGCTTCTTTGGGGCAGTGGAGCAGCGCTGTATACACCACTCCTCCACCGGCCATTGAAATAAATGGGCACCGCTGCCGAAGCGCCTGCAAAGCGCTTCGGCAGCGGCGATACACAGTTGAATTTAACCCTGTCTTTGACCACTAGCTGGGGTTATTGCAACACAGGGGCAAGTGTCTTCACTCTGACTTCAACACTCTTACGATTCCAGGGGGGGGGCAATTGACCCCCCTTGCCCTATGGAGCGGATGCCCATGAACCAGTTATTAAATCCAAGGGTTCACATACTTTTTCCACCTGCACTGTGAAGTTTTACATGGTGTGTTCAATAAAAACATGGTAACATTTAATTATTTGTGTGTTATTAGTTTGAGCAGACTGTGATTGTCTATTGTTATGACTTAGATGAAGATCAGATCACATTTTATGACCAATTTGTGCAGAAATCCATATCATTCCAAAAGGGTTCACATACTTTTTTTTGCAACTGTGTATATACATATATATAGGGCTGCAACTAACGATTATTTTCATAATCGATTAGTTGGCCGATTATTGTTTCGATTAATCGGTTAATAACCGTAAAGAAAAAAAAAGGTAATTTTGCTGCGATTTGCATTTTTTCATTTTTTTTTTGGCCAATTTGTTGTTGGGCAGACTAAAAAACACAAATTGTTGCAAAAACACATTATTACATGCTTTTCTGCAGCTTCTCTATTGAAGTATATTGAACCAAAAAAACAAAATAGCACTGTTTTGCGTTAAAAAAAGTACTTGCCCTTTTTTTCAAATACGCAGCAGCTGAAAAAATCATGGATGTGAACGTGTCCCATAGGAAACCATGTAAATGACCTGTAGTGTGTTTCTGCAAAAAGCACCAAAAAAACACAGAGGTGTGACCCAGGCCTGAGATGTTTAGTAACATAATGGTGTTAAAAAAAAAAAAAAATAGTACAAAAAGAGCAAATAATCGCTGTAAGGGGTTCATTTTTTACTGTGGGACAGTGAAAGTAATATTTACAGTAGCGATTTGCTCTTTTTGTACTGTAAAGGGCTCATTTTTTTTTAACCCCATTATGTTACTGGCCGATTAATCGATTATGAAAATAGTAATCAATTAATTTCATAATCGATTAGTTGTCGATTAATCGATTCGTTGTTTCGGCCCTACATATATATATATATATATATATATATATATATAATATTCTGTAGATATATCTGCACAGAAGCAAATGATTTAGTTTACAATTAGGATATTTTTAAAGCTCTTACCTTTAGCAGCAGATTTCTGTATTTCTAGAATAATATTGCTTGTACAAATTGGAGGGAGGAGGGGAGGAGATGTTTACATAAATAGGGGTCGGCAACTTGCTCTGACACTGGAGAGAAAAGAAAACATGAAACTGAAACCTATTACACTGCTTGTGCAGCACTGAGCTTGTGCGAGATTTGCAAGCCTGAAATCCAGGAAGACCTACAGTCTGGCTTCAGATGTCCACACTTAAGATGGCCACAGTCTATTTCTAGTTTATAAACTTTCTAAATGCTGTAATAACCTAACAAATCGGACCTTAGTTTACAGACTAACGTTACTAAATTAATTACATTAAGCTTGTGTATTATAGGGGTATTTTTATTTAAAAAGTGTAATTTCGGCCGGAACACCACTTTAACCACTTAAGCCCCGGACCAATACGCAGTATAAAGACCAGAGCTGATTTTACAATTTGGCACTGCGCTGCTTTAACTGGAAATTGTGCGGACATGCAATGTTGTACCCAAACTAAATTTGCGTCCTTTTCTTTCCACAAATAGAGCTTTCTTTTAATGGTATTTGATTGCGTCTGCGATTTTTTTTTTTGTTTTGCGATATAAACGGAAAAAGACCGAAAATTTCGAAAAAAAAAGATATTTTCTACTTTTTGTTATAAGAAAAATCGAATAAACTAAATTTTAGTCATACATTTAGGCCAAAATGTATTCGGCCACGTGTCTTTAGTAAAAAAAATGTCAATAAGCATCTATGTATTGGTTTGTGCAAAAGTTATAGCGTCTACAAACTAGGGTACATTTTCTGGAATTAACACAGCTTTAAATTTATGACTGCCTATCTCATTTCTTGAGGTGCTAAAATGGCAGGGCAGTACAAAACCCCCCCCCAAATGACCCCATTTCTGAAAGTAGACACCCCAAGGAAATTGCTGAGAGGCATGTTGAGCCCATTGAATATTTTTTTTTTTTTTTTTGTCCCAAGTGATTGAATAATGACAAAAATAAAAATAAAAATTACAAAAAGTTGTCACTAAATGATATATTGCTCACACATGCCATGGTTATATGTTGAATTGCACCCCAAAATACATTTTGCTGCTTCTCCTGAGTATGTGGATACCACATGTGTGGGACTTTTTAGGAGCCTAGCCGTGTACGGGACCCCTAAAACCAAACACCGCCTTCAGGATTTCTAAGGGCGCAAATTTTTGATTTCACTCCTCACTACCTATCACAGTTTCGAAGGCCGTTAAATGCCAAAATAGCACAAAACCCCCCCAAATGACCCAATTTTTGGAAAGTAGACACCCCAAGGAAAATGCTGAGAGGCATGGTGAGTATTTTACAGCTCTCATTTGTTTTTGAAAATGAAGAAAGAAAATATATATTTTTTTTTTTTCAAATTTCAAAACTTTGTGACAAAAAGAGAGATCTGCAAAATACTCACCATACCTCTCAGCAAATAGCTTGGGGTGTCTACTTTCCAAAATTGGGTCATTTGGGGGGGTTTTGTGCCATCTGGGCATTCCATGGCCTCCGCAACTGTGATAGGCAGTGAGGAGTGAAATCAAAAATTTACACCCTTAGAAAGCCTGAAGGCGGTGCTTGGTTTTTGGGGTCCTGTACGTGGCTAGGCTCCCAAAAAGTCTCACACGTGGTATCCCCGTACTCAGGAAAAGCAACAGAATGTATTTTGGGGTGTAATTCCACATATGCCCATGGCATGTTTGAGCAATCTATCATTTAGTGACAACTTTGTAAAAAATATATATTTTTTTTTTTTTTCCGCAACTTGTGTCAACATATAAAATATTCCATGGACTCGACATGCCTCTCAGCAAATAGCTTGGGGTGTCTACTTTCCAAAATCGGGTCATTTGGGGGGGGTTTGAACTGTCCTGGCATTTTATACACAACATTATGTCACACATCATCCACTCTTCTAACCACTTGAAGACAAAGCCCTTTCTGACACTTTTTGTTTACATGAAAACATTTTTACTCTTTCGTCCATGGACCGACACAGCTTCTCTATTGACAAAGTGGGTATTATCCGTTAATTAGGAGTGACTAGGCAGAAAAACTTGTAAAAAGTGTTGCATCACACCTTCTACGGTACCGCCCAGGGGGCGGACCCTCTGGGTATAACCTCTGTCTGCATCTCGCAGATCAGTTTTTTTCTGTCTAGCAAGGAGTAGGACATGGCTCCCTTCGGGCCCATTGGTCCGGGGGGAAAAAAAAAAATATATATATATATATATATTTTTTTTTCATTTGTTGTTTCCTGCGATCTTCGATCAACTGCCGACTGGGTGACAGGCTGGATCCTCGATCCTTGTAGTCTCCCCAGTTTCAGCCATCGAGCGTGTGCCGACCCTAGCTATGCGCTGGGTTTTCCACGACATGCCCGTCGCTCCACGGGTGGCCGGTGAGCCTACGCTCCAGGGCCTGCATCGGACCGCTCAGCTTCGGCTGACCTTACGGCCGAGTCGCAGCAGCCTGGCCGGTGAGCTAACGCTCCAAGGCTTGCATCGGACCGCTCAGCTTCGGCTGATCTTACGGCCGAGTCGCAGCAGCCTGTCTGGTGAGCGTCACGCTCCAGGGCATACATATGATCGTCCCTTTTGGGTCCAATCACAGCATGCCTGGCCAACAGTCACCTTCCGTGCGCGGACGATGATCTGTTTGGAATGTCTTCCAGCATAATACATGCAGGATAGGTAAGTAAAACTCCCCTGCCTCGGCTGGGTGATTGAGCTGGACATTCCTGGAGAGACCAAGTAAGTGGTTGTGGCCCCTTTCTTCCCTCTCTCCCTGCCTTTCCCTCCTCTCTGGGCTTCTAGCTAAAGGTTGCTGGGTGCTGGGGGTCACCTAAGGGGTCCCACTGGAGCGGGGCTGGCTGTAACTAACATTTAAAAGAAATGTCATTTCTGCGTACCTGTGTGTGTGTGTGTGCTTCCTCCTCCATGCTGTCGGCGGCCATTTTGAGGTGGTCCATGCCAAGTTTGGCCTCTTGTGACTGCCCAGCGGCCATCTTCCTGTGGTTCGGCCACACCCACTGGCCCCTATCAGGTGATCGGCGGCCATGTTTGTCCACCCTGTATGTATAGATTGCCATTCGGCAGCCATCTTTTTGTGGGCTACGGCTGCTTGGCCTCTATCTTCGGCTCCGCGGCCATTTTCTTGGAGCCCACATTATCTTCCATACAGACGTTTTTGGCAGCCATTTTGCGAGAGCCTCCGGCCTCTAGGGTGCATTACACTGGCGCGAAAATTCACACAGGAAGTGCTGATAAAAGAAGCAGACTGACACAGCAGCAGAGGGACAGCATCACAGGCGCAGCACACGGCAGCATAGCAGTACCTATCCAGGGTGGTGAGTCCTCTGGGTGACCCAGCCTCTCTGCAGCACAGGAGGGTGGCCTATTGATATCTTGCCTGGAGCCCTGTGGGTGTCAGCGTGTGGTCAGCATGGCATCTGAGCCAGATGTCTTCTCCCCTGAAACACCAGATTTAGCAGCTGGTGTCCCTGAGGTGTCTATGGACGCTATGTCGGCAATCCTAGAGGCGTTTGCTGCCAGGGTGGAAGCAGCACATGGGAATACAGGGGGTAATAAACGCCCCCGTCCCCTGCAATCTTCTGGGGATATTTCTGATGCAGAACCAGGTCCAGCTACGGCTCATGGCCCAGATTCTGATGCATCAGAGATTGCAGACCGTGACCGATCGGACAGTGAGGAGGACTCCAAGTCCAGGTCAGTACGCGAGACGGCTTTGGTATCTGACCTTATTACTGCAGTGCGGGATACGCTAAAGTTGGAAAATACTGCAGAAGTAGCAGATACTCCAGTCCCCTTTGGGTTTCGTAAACCTGCCCGCACTGCTAAAGTGTTCCCTTGTGTGTCTTATTTTGACAAACTCTTATACAAGGAATGGGAGAACCCACTGAGGGTCTTTACAGCCCCAAAGAGGTTTGCATTACGGTACCCCTTTGAGGAGAGTTTTCTGAAGATATGGACCTCTTCCCCTATAGTGGACCCTTCGGTGTCCAGACTTAATAGAGCCACCACTATTCCAGTAGAAGGGGCTCCTGTTTTCAAGGACCCTGTGGATAAGAAGGCTGAAGCACTCGCTCGCTACCTATACTCAGTGGTAGGCTCGGCAGTACGCCCGGCATTGGCGGGGGCCCTAGTGTCTCAGACACTTACTGAATGGGCAAAATTGCTACTCCAGGGGTTAAAGGAGCGAGATGCTCCTCCTAATGAGATAACTTTGGCCGACCAGTTGGTCCAGGGCCTTAAGTTTGTCTGCGAGTCATATTCCCCTGCTGTCAAGAGCTTCGGTTTATGCAGTAGCAATACGCCGCCTGATCTGGCTAAAGGGCTGGTCTGCGGACCAGACTTCCAAGAAAGCCCTGTTGGATCTGCCTTTTAAGGGCGACAGACTTTTTGGGGCTTCTCTGGATGACATCATCAAGGATGCCACAGGAGGTAAAAGCACTTTGCTTCCCCAAACTAGCAAGGGTAAGGGGCCACGCCAAGGGCAAGGGCCCTCCTTTACTGCACGCAAGCGTTTTTTTCGCCCCCTTAAGGCGACAGGGAAAAGACCCCAGGCCGATAAAGCGCCTGCCCAAGGACAAAAGCGTCCTTGGTCCCGCAGACCCAACAAGCCTGCGGACAAATCTGCGTCCACATGAAGGTCCGCCCCCACCCAGCTCTCGGGTGGGGGGACGTCTTCGCAATTTCGCAACTCAGTGGACTGCTCTAGTCTCCGACAGGTGGGTTTGCGAAGTAATCTCCTCAGGCTACAAGATAGAATTTCTCTCTTGTCCACCGGACAGATTTATCACCTCCAATCTCCAGCTACTACCGACCCATCGGGAGGCCCTGTATGGGGCGGTCCAGGGTCTACTGGAACGCGGGGTAGTTATTCCAGTTCCAGAACAGGAACGGGGTCAGGGTTTTTACTCAAATCTGTTCATTGTGCCGAAGAAGGAGGGGGTTCGGCCAATCTTGGATCTCAGAGCCCTCAATTGCTTTGTGAAAGTACAAAGATTTCGGATGGAGTCGGTTCGATCTGTAGTCACGGCTCTCCATCTGGGGGACTTTCTGGCCTCCTTGGACATCAAGGACGCATACCTGCATGTCCCCATATACTCCAGACACCAGAGGTTTCTGCGATTTGCTATTGGGAAGAACCACTACCAGTTTGTGGCCCTCCCATTTGGCCTTGCCTCAGCACCCAGGACGTTCACCAAGGTGCTCGCTCCGATTCTGGCACTTCTAAGACAGCGGGGTATCGCTATCACAGGTTACTTGGACGACCTTCTGCTGAAGGCCCCTTCAAGCTCAGAATTAGAGGTAAGCGTGTCCATTACCTGTCAGACTCTTCGAGACTGTGGTTGGATACTAAACACGCAAAAGTCAGTATTGGTGCCCACTCAACGCCTAGTGTACCTGGGGTTGATTCTGGATTCCTCAGAGGCAAAGGTATTCCTCCCTGTGGAGAAGTTGCAGACCCTCCGGGCTGCAGTACGGCAGCTGACTTCCAGGAATTGGTCGTCACTCCGAGTGAGCCACATAGTCAGGAGATCCCTGGTATGGTGGCTGACAGCACCGGCTCTAATGGCCGGGAAGTCATTTCTTCCGGTTTACTGGATAGTGATCACGACGGACGCCAGCCTTACAGGTTGGGGGGGAGTCTGGGGTGTCCAGTCGGCGCAAGGTCGCTGGACCCCAGAGGAAGCCCTCCTGCCGATCAATGTCCTGGAGATCCGGGCGATCAAGCTGTGCCTCTTCAAATGGTCTCAGAGACTGCAAGGGCGTCCAGTCAGGATCCAGTCAGACAACGCCACAGCGGTGGCATATGTCAATCATCAAGGAGAAACAAGAAGCTCAGCTGCAGCATCGGAGGTTGCTTGCATCCTGAAGTGGGCAGAGAAGAGCGTACCGGCACTATCGGCCGTGTACATTCCGGGTGTGGAAAACTGGCAGGCGGACTACCTGAGCCGCCAGATGCTGGACCAGGGAGAATGGTCCTTACACCCGGAGGTGTTCCAACTCCTCTGCCAAAGATGGGGCACACCAGACGTAGATCTTCTGGCTTCCCGACTCAATCGGAAGGTATTGAGATTTGTGGCCCGGTCAAGAGACCCATGGGCAGATGCAACGGACGCGTTGGTAGCATCATGGGGTCAGTATCGGCTAAGCTATGCCTTCCCTCCCTTAAGGCTTCTTCCTCTTCTGCTCTGCAGAGTGGAGGCAGAGGGAATTCCAATGATCCTAATCGCTCCAGATTGGCCTCAGCGTCCTTGGTACGCCGATCTAGTACGTCTGGTAGCAGACGTCCCCTGGCGCCTACCACTACGGAAGGACCTGCTATCGCAAGGTCCCATATTCCATCCTGCTTTACAGTCATTGGCTTTAACGGCATGGCTGTTGAGAACCAGGTACTGAGAGACCGGGGCCTGTCAGACTCGGTAATCTCTACTATGAAAAGTGCTTGAAAACAGTCCTCTAGGAAGGTTTATCACCGCACTTGGAGGGCCTACATCTCCATGTGTGAGGAAATGAAATGGCATCCGCGTACCTATTTGGTTTCCAGAATCCTGCTGTTTTTACAGCATGGGGTGGACCAAAGGCTTGCCCTAAGTACGATTAAGGGTCAGATATCTGCCCTGGCTGTGTTTTTTCAGCGACCCCTTGCGACTCACTCTCTCGTGAGTACATTTGTGCAGGGGTTCGACATGTGGCCCCTCCGGTCCGTCCCCCGTTACCTCCGTGGGACTTGAACCTGGTCCTCTCTGTGCTTCAGAAGGCACCGTTTGAGAAGATTAGAGATATTCCCCTGTTGACACTTTCTCAGAAAGTGGTCTTTTTGGTGGCTGTTACGTCAGTTAGACGAGTCTCTGAGCTGGCAGCCTTGTCCTGCAAGGCTCCCTATTTGATTTTCCACAAGGATAAGGTGGTGCTGCGGCCGCAGCCTTCCTTTCTTCCGAAAGTCGTTTCGGATTTTCATCTCAACGAAGACATTGTACTTCCATCCTTGTGTCCTCATCCGTCGAATCCTAAGGAGTCGGTGTTGCATTCCTTGGACGTTGTCCGAGCTTTGAGAGTATACCTATCTGCTACTTCCCTGTTCCGGAAGTCAGACTCACTGTTTGTTTCGGTGGCTGGTCTCAAGAAGGGCCAAGCAGTCTCATCTGCCACCATCTCTAGGTGGATCCGACAGATAGTAATCCAGGCTTACGCCTTAAAGGGTCAGGCGCCCCCCTTTCCTGTCACGGTGCATTCGACCAGGTCAATAGGTGCCTCTTGGGCTTTCCGACATCAAGCGTCTGTTTCCCAACTATGTAAAGCGGCGACTTGGTCGTCAGCTCACACTTTCACAAAATTCTACAAAGTTGATGTAGGTGCATCTTCGGATGCCTCTTTCGGCTGCAAGGTTTTGCAAGCGGCTGTTTAGAGTTGCAACTCCTCCGTTGGAGGAGTGCTGTTTTGTGTTTTGGGGTGAAGTTTGTTTTTATGCTGTTACCACCCCTCGTTTTTTTCTCTGACACTGCTTTGGGACATCCCACTTTGTCAATAGAGAAGCTGTGTCGGTCCATGGACGAAAGAGTAAATAGGATTTTTACTCATCGTAAAATCCTTTTCTCTGAGTCCATGGACCGACACAGCACCCACCCCTCCTTTTAAGTTTGTACTGCTTTTTGACGAACTCATCTGCGAGATGCAGACTGAGAGGTTATACCCAGAGGGTCCGCCCCCTGGGCGGTACTGTAGAAGGTGTGATGCAACACTTTTTACAAGTTTTTCTGCCTAGTCACTCCTAATTAACGGATAATACCCACTTTGTCAATAGAGAAGCTGTGTCGGTCCATGGACTCAGAGAAAAGGATTTTACGGTGAGTAAAAAATCCTATTTTTTTTTTTGCAAGAAAATTACGTTGAACCCCCAAACATATATTACAAAGGCCCTACAAATGGTGGGTGTTGCATTTTTTTTCCACTCAGTATTTGCGCAGCGATTTTCAAACGCATTTTTTTGGGAAAAATACACTTTATTTTTTATTTTAATGCACTAAAACACACTATAAACTATATTGCCCAAATGTTTGATGAAATAAAAAAGATGATCTTTGGCCGAGTACATGGATACCAAACACGACATGCTTTAAAATTTCGCACAAACGCGCAGTGGCTACAAACTACATACATTTTTAAAAGCCTTTACACGTTACCACATTAAATTTACAGAGGAGGTCTACTGCTAAAATTACTGCCCTCGATCTGACCTTTCGCGGTGATACCTCCCATGCATGATGCAATTGCTGTTTACATATGACACCAGACCGATGCTTGCGTTCGCCTTTGCGCAAGAGCAGGGCGGGACGGGGTGCTTTTTTTTTATTATTAATTTTGCTTTTTTATTTTATTTTTAAACTGTTCCTTCCATATTTTTTCTTTTATCATTTTTATTGTTATCTGAGGGAATGTAAATATCCCCTATGAGAGCAATAGGTAGTGACAGGTACTCTTTTTTTGAAAAAACTGGGGTCTATTAGACCCTAGATCTTCCCTCTGCCCTCAAAGCATCTGACCACACCAAGATCGGTGTGATAAAATGCTTTCCCAATTTCCCAATGGCGCTTTTTATATCCGGGGGGGTGACATTCCCTCCCACTGCTTGTAAAAGCAGTCCAGAGGCTAATTGGCCGCTAGGATTGCTTTTACATGAAAGCCGGCCGCTGGCTGAAAAGAATGATACCAAGATGATACCTAAACCCGCAGGCATCATTCTGGTATAACCATTCAAAGTCCAGCAACATACCAGTACGTTGCTGGTCCTTGTTGGTCATGTATTGTAATCTTTTTTTTTTCATGCATCCTGTTGGCTGAACGAAAAAAAGAGATTGATCGGTGGGTATGCCCACCATTAGAATACCTCCCTTCATCCACTCACTTCTAATGATGGGCATACATGCACCATTTATATATGCCGAAGCATGGGGCCATCCTCCCGCAAAAGTAATGCCGCGTACACACGGGTGCCCTGACACTATAAAAAGCAAACTAACCAGCGTCACCCGTAACACTTATACGGTGATCACTGGTGAAAGGGTTAACTATGGGCAATCAGGGAGTTAAAACCTTTATTAGGTAATATATGGGGGTACCTGACGCTATATAAAAACCTGACGGGGAACCTAAATAACAAAATAACTAACTGGCTAACCAGCGTCACCAGTGACACTTGTACGGTGATCACTGGTGAAAGGGTTAACTCTAGGGGCAATCAGGGGGTTAAAACCTTTATTATATAATATATGGTGGTACCTGACACTAGAAACACCTGGCAGCGAACCTAAAAAAATAACTGACTACCTAGCGGCCCCAGCGACACTAAAACAGCGATCAGAAAAACGATCACTTAGTCACAGTGGTGCTAGGGGGTAAAAGGGTTACCTGGGAGGCAATCAAGGGGTTAAACCTTTATTAGGGGGGGGTTAGGGGGCTACCCTGGACCTAAAACTAACTGCCCTGACACTTTTAGAGTTACAAATTTCACTGTTTGCAGTGATCAGTAAATAAATGATCACTGCAATCAGTGACACTGTGACTGGGGGGTGATCTGGGGGGGGGGGGGGCGATCGTGTGCCTATGTGTGCTTATGTGTCAGTGGGCTGTTGGTGCACTTACTTGATGTCTTCTCTCCACCGCGCTCGGTATATGTGAGCGCCGCAGGAGAGATGACATCACTTCCTCCTGCCTGTGTATACATTACACAGGCAGAGGAAGCATTTCATTCGCCGGGAGCGATCGTGAGGGGGTGGCCAGAAACCAATGGCCGCCCCCTCATCACCGATCACTCCCGGAGCGATACCGACCGCTCACTGTACCGGAGGGGGGTCCGATCGGACCCCCTACCCATACGAAGGCAGTCAAGTTCAGGTACGTGATTGTGCCTGTCCGTGCCATTTTGCCGACGTATATGTACAGTGAGCGGTCATTAAGTGGTTAAGAAACTGCAGGTTAGCTCAATCAACTGCTTGTATTATCAGTTATAGAAAAGCAATAGTCTGCGGGAGCTTTACGTGCACACTGTGGCCAGTATACACTACACTGACTTAAGAAACTGCAGGTTAGCTCAATCAACTGCTTGTATTATCAGTTATAGAAAAGCAATAGTCTGCAGTGAGCTTTACGTGCACACTGTGGCCAGACTACACTGACTTAAGAAACTGCAGGTTAGCTCAATCAACTGCATGCATACCCTCCCAACTTTTAACTTCAGAATGAGGGACACTTGGGAGGAAGCGACCGACGGCGCGCTACATGCCCTGCGGCAAAAAGAAAGAGTCTCACTGACGCATACAAACCCCAGCACAGTCATTTAAAAAAATAAGAATAAAAAGCTTCCATTACAAATGATTTTGCATAAACTATGAAAGTGTACGTTACACAAAGTGTGGAAGGATTCAGGAATGTGTTATGTATAGAGTGCATGGTTCAGGAGTGCGCAATGTACAGAGTGCAGGGCTCAGGAGAGCACTAGGTACCTTTTTCATATGTTTTGGAGTGTGTTACGTTCAAAGTGCAGGGTTCAGGAGAGGGCTAGATACAGAGTGCAGGATTCTGGAGTGGGTTATGCACAGGGTGCAGGTTTCTGCAGTTACATATAGAGTGCAGTGTTTTGGCCTGTGTTATGTACAGAGTGCAGGAGAGTGTTAGGTACAGTGCATGGTTCTGGAGTGCGTTACGTACAGAGTGCAAGGGGTCAAGCGCGCTAGGTACAGAGTGCAGTCATCCATCCAGATCCCACTATTGCCCTTCTCCTCAACTATAACCTCTGCACCCCCCCCCTTCCTACACACACATATAACAAACACATATAACAAACACACACACACACATCATACATATACACACTACACACACGCATATACACACACCACACACACATACATATACACACCACACACACACCACACACACAACACACACCACACACACAACACACACACACATCACACATACATACCACAGACACATGCATATACACACACACACACATACATACCACACACATGCATATATACACCACACACATACATAACACACACATACACACCACACACACCACACATCACACACCACACACATACACACACACACACACACACACACACGCATACATACACACACACACACACACACATATATACACCCATAACACACACACACACATCCACACACATACATAACACACACACATACCACATACATATACACACTAGGGGTGTGGAATTTAATTGGTGCATCGCGATTCGGGCGTCCTCGATGCGGCACCGATGCAGGGAAACCTATTAATCGATTACCGGCGATTACCTAGCCCCGCCCCTCCTCCCGGGAGAGCTGTTGCCTTTTTAAAAAAAAAAAAAATTATTTCCTATGACGCGCTTATGTGACTGCCCGGCCCGCCTCTCTGCTTTCACGTCTCACGTCTCTCCTGGCGTCAGAGACGTGAAAGCAGAGAGGAGAGAGGGCAGTCACATGCTCGGCATTGTACACAGCACTGTTCCCCCGCCGGATTCTGTTCCCTCTGTCACTCGGCTATCGGAACTCCGCCCCCCCTCAGCCCTGTACATTGCCGCTCTCTCCTACTCACAAATACAAATTCTTCTAATACAGCCCCGCCTCTCCAGCGCCGCTCACGCCTACGCCTCACGAATGCTAATGAGCAGAGGGCTGGAGAGGCGGGCGGTATTAGGAGCATTTGAATTCGTGAGGAACAGTAGGAGGAGCGGCAATGTACAGGGCTGAGGGGGCGGAGTTCCGATAGGAGCCGAGAGCCAGGGGAACAGAATCCGGCGGGGGAACCATTCTGAATCTCGGCACAACAGGTATTCTTTTTGTATACTTACCTGCTGATCTTATTTAGCATGTCCGCAGTCTGACCATCTCATGTAGCATGTCCGCAGTCTGACCATCTCATGTAGCATGTCCGCAGTCTGACCATCTCATGTAGCATGTCCGCAGTCTGACCATCTCATGTAGCATGTCCGCAGTCTGACCATCTCATGTAGCTTGTCCGCAGTCTGACCATCTCATGTAGCATGTCCGCAGTCTGACCATCTCATGTAGCATGTCCGCAGTCTGACCATCTCATGTAGCATGTCCGCAGTCTGACCATCTCATGTACTATGTCCGCAGTCTGACCATCTCATGTACTATGTCCGCAGTCACTGACCATCTCATGTAGCATGTCCGCAGTCACTGACCATCTCATGTAGCATGTCCGCAGTCACTGACCATCTCATGTAGCATGTCCGCAGTCACTGACCATCTCATGTAGCATGTCCGCAGTCACTGACCATCTCATGTAGCATGTCCGCAGTCACTGACCATCTCATGTAGCATGTCCGCAGTCTGACCATCTCATGTAGCATGTCCGCAGTCTGACCATCTCCTGTAGCATGTCCGCAGTCTGACCATCTCCTGTAGCATGTCCGCAGTCACCGACCATCTCCTGTAGCATGTCCGCAGTCACCGACCATCTCCTGTAGCATGTCCGCAGTCACCGACCATCTCCTGTAGCATGTCCGCAGTCACTGACCATCTCCTGTAGCATGTCCGCAGTCTGACCATCTCCTGTAGCATGTCCGCAGTCACCGACCATCTCCTGTAGCATGTCCGCAGTCACCGACCATCTCCTGTAGCATGTCCGCAGTCACCGACCATCTCCTGTAGCATGTCCGCAGTCACCGACCATCTCCTGTAGCATGTCCGCAGTCTGACCATCTCCTGTAGCATGTCCGCAGTCTCTGATCATCTCCTGTACTATGTACAAGTTGTTGTCTTCTTTGTTTAGACTTTGCTACATGCAGGGAGTGTTGTCTTTTTTTTAAAAGAACAGATATAATAAAAAAAAAAAATGGAGTTCTCCTGACTGCTTACATTTTTTTGGTGAAAACCATGCGCACTTGCGCTGTAATCGTGATGCATCGTGATGCATCGCGGAATCGAATCGTTGACCTGATAATCGTAATCGAATCGTGAGGCCAGTGAAGATGCGCACCTCTAATACACACCACACATACATACATAACACACACACACACCACACACACACATACATAACACACACACATACATATACATACATACATACATACATACAGTACATACACACACACTTTTGTAAAAGTCGAACCTTTCTGTAGATGTCTTCTATCCAGTGCTGCCACAGCTTCCTTCTCCTTTCAGTGCACTGGGTATCTTCGGCTCCTGGCGCAGGAAGGAGGTAAAGATTAGGGGGCAGCTCACCCACCTCCTCCCTCCTCGAACACATTGCAGTCAGCCTTTCACTTGTCTTGACTTTCAGTGCAGAGCAGAGAGGCTGTTGAAGGAGCCGAGCTGTTACTTTCACTTTCAACTGCAGAAGCCAGGCCAGCCAGTGTTTAAGTGAAAGTGGGGAGCTGCCTGTGAGTGCAGGGCTAATGGAGGCTGAAAAAACCCTGGGGGAGAGGAATAGACAGCTGATCCTGACCCTCTGCAACTCTGTCCTGGCCAGCAATATATGAATGCCGAATCTTTCCTATGCACTGGTTTGACAGAGGGGCGGGTCTGGGTAGCAGTCCCGCCCATACCCGACATCACACTCCCGTTTTGACAGGTGAAGTCTCTCATTGAGGCTTCACAGTGCGCATTCAGCTGACCTGCTAGCCAATATCTGGCTGTACTGGATGTGCACACTGCTGCAGGTCCTACTGAGAAAGAACTTAGCTTGTAGTCAATAGCATTATGCGGGAAAATTTCCTCTATGGCGGGATAGCGGGACAAAGGTGTCAATGCGGGAAAGTCCCGCCCAATCCGTGACAGTTGGGAGATATGTGCATGTATTATCAGTAATAGAAAAGCAATCAATAGTCTGCAGTCAGCTTTACATGCACACTGAGCCCAGTATACACTACACTGACTTAATATACTGCAGCGAGAATAACACAGGAACACTCTGAAGTGAAATCTAGCTAAACTGAATAGTGTGTGTGTGTGTGTGTGTGTGTATATATATATATATATATATATATATATATATATATTGTGAGGGGGTTAGCTCGGCAGCGGGTGTGTGTGACCCCCGAGATGGGCTCCCCACACAAAAACAGGCCCAGCAAACGGTGGTTGTGGTTTTCAAAATCAAAAAGGTGCGGTTTATTTTCTATTTACAGTGACAAAACACAGCAAAGCAAAAGAAACATAAACAAAATAAATCCTGGTCAACTTGACCTCTGACTAAACATACAGGTTTCCTAACTAACAACTGGGATCAGCCTAGTGCTGTCCTAGTCCCTAAGTCCCTGGTTTTAAATGTCCAAGCAAATAGCCACACAGGCTTTGTCTCACCGCACAGGGGTTCACTCTCCCTAGACAGTCCACACAGGTCTGGTTCCAGGCATGAGCTAACATCTAATGAAGCTGGGAGTTCTTATAGAGGCCTAAATGAGCTGACAAGCTTCAGCTGGTCTCATCAACTCCCTGTCTGTACGACGCCCCACACTCTCCCTAGAGGTATGAGTCATCCATGAGCCCACTAGCCTTATACAACTCTCCACCTAGTTGTATAAGTCGGCGTAAAGCCTGAATCTGGGCGAAATATATCTACCCCCCTGGATGCAACCAGGTGACTTTACCTTCCTGCTGTCACATACCCCCCCCCTCTTGTTTTAACCTCGGGGTTGGAACACCAGCAATCAGGCATTCATGTACTCGAGACAAAGCATCCACATTCCCCATTTGAACGCCAGGGCGATGCTTTACTGTGAAGTTGAATTCCTGGAGGGCCAGGAACCACCTATTCACTCTTCTATTTGTTTCTTTGTTTTGAGCCATCCACTTTAACGGAGCGTGATCCGTAACCATGTCAAAGTGCCTACCTAGCAGGTAGTACCGAAGGGAATCTAGAGCCCACTTCACCGCTAAACACTCCTTTTCAACGGTGGCGTAATTTACCTCATGGGACTTCAACTTCCTGCTGAGGTAAATGACTGGGTGCTCTTCCCCGTTCCAGACCTGGGACAATACTGCTCCTAACCCCACATCTGACGCATCACTTTGTACGACAAAGTCTTTAGAGAAGTCGGGTGAGTACAACACTGGCTGGCTACATAAGGCTTGTTTCAAGAATTGGAATGCTGCCTCAGCCTCGGGGGGTCCATTTAATCATGACCGACCCTTTCCCCTTCGTCAGGTTGGTTAGGGGCACAGCCTTAGAAGCAAAGTGGGGAATGAATCGCCGATAATACCCAGCGATTCCCAGAAAGGCTCGTACCTGCTTCTTGCTGTTGGGACGTGGCCAACTCTGGATGGCCTCGACTTTGTTGAGTTGGGGTTTTATTACTCCCCTCCCAATGGTGTACCCAAGATATTTGGCCTCCTCCTGCCCAATGGTACACTTCTTGGGGTTAGCCGTAAACCCCGCTTCCCGAACAGAGTCCAGGACTGCTTGCACTTTTGGCAGATGTGAGGCCCAATCTGTGCTATGGACAATTATGTCATCCAGGTAAGCCGCAGCATACTTCCGATGGGGCCTCAGCATCTGGTCCATTTTCCGCTGGAATGTGGCCGGCGCATTCTGTAACCCGAACGGCATTCTTTTATATTGGAACGCCCCGTCTGGGGTTACAAATGCGGTTTTCTCTTTGGCCGACTTGGCCAGGGGGATTTGCCAATACCCTTTTGTGAGGTCAAGAGTCGTCATGTATCGGGCTGTTCCCAGCCGGTCGATCAACTCATCTATACGTGGCATGGGGTAGGTGTCAAATTTTGTAACTTTGTTCAACTGTCGAAAATCGTTACAAAATCGCCAGCTCCCATCCGGTTTAGGCACCAACACAATGGGACTAGACCAATCACTTTGGGACTCCTCTATCACCCCTAAGTTCAGCATTTTCTGTACTTCCTCCCGTATTGCCTCCCGTCGGGCCTCTGGGATCCGATAGGGTTTTAACTTCACCCTTTCACCGGGCGGGGTAATGATGTCATGCTCTACCCCAGATGTTTGTCCCGGCAGCTCAGAGAATACCTCCTTGTTGCGAAGCACAAACTCCTTAACCTCCTGTTGTTGGGGTTGTGACAAGGTGGCTGCTATTCCAACCTCCGGAATCACGCAACCAGTTTGAGCTGGTGACCAAGTGTCTGCGACTAGGGACTCTCTATCCCTCCAGGCTTTCAACAGATTAACGTGATAGATCTGTTCGGGCTTTCGCCTTCCTGGTTGTCTGACCTTGTAATTCACTTCGCTCACTTTTTCCATTATATCGTAGGGGCCTTGCCATTTGGCAAGGAATTTACTTTCAACCGTAGGGACAAGTACCAGTATCCTATCCCCCGGGGAAAAGGTACGGGTCTTGGCTCCACGGTTGTACACTCTCTGCTGTGCTAACTGCGCTTGGGCCAAATGTTCCTTCACGATGGGCATTACCTGTGCAATTCGGTCTTGCATCAGGGCGACATGCTCAATCACACTCCTGTGGGGAGAACTCTCACTTTCCCAAGTTTCCTTGGCAATATCCAACAGCCCTCTTGGGTGTCTCCCATACAGTAACTCAAAGGGGGAGAATCCCGTAGAGGATTGGGGCACCTCCCTAATAGCAAACATCAGATAAGGAAGTAGACAGTCCCAATCCTTTCCATCTCTATCCACCACTTTCTTCAACATTTGTTTTAGGGTTTTGTTGAACCTTTCAACCAGCCCATCGGTTTGGGGGTGATACACAGATGTACGTAATTGCGTCACTTTGAACAATTTACACAGCTCCTTCATAACCCGGGACATAAAGGGTGTACCTTGGTCCGTAAGCAGTTCTTTACAAATACCCACCCGGCTAAACACAAGAGATAGCTCTTTGGCTATGGTTTTGGCCGAGGTATTTCGGAGAGGGATCGCTTCTGGATAACGGGTGGCATAGTCCATTATAACTAATATGTACTGGTGCCCCCTAGCGGACTTGATTATAGGACCTACCAAATCCATGGCGATCCTCTCAAACGGGACCTCAATGATGGGTAGAGGGACCAGCGGGCTACGGAAATGTGGCATCGGGGCCGACCTCTGACACACAGGGCAGGAGGAACAGTAATTTTCTATGTCCTTCATCACCCCCGGCCAATAGAATCTCTGTAATACCCTCTCTCGGGTTTTCTCTGTCCCCAGATGACCTCCAAGAATGTGCCCATGGGCCAACTCCAACACCAACTTCCTGTAAGGTTTGGGCACCACAAGCTGCTCAACGGTTTCTTCTGCCCTTTTTGCCACCCGATACAGTAGGTCCTTCTCTACGCTGAAGTATGGGTAAGTGCAGGTATTATCTGGGTTCACTAACTCGCCATCTATTTTCACTACGTTTTCCCGTGCCTTTATTAGGGCGGGGTCTTTCAACTGTTCTGTGGCAAAGTTTTCCCTGTGAACCTCAAGATCAGAAAACTCCACAGACGGTAGGTTTTCGTCTGAGGAGGTGGGCTCCTCTCCAGTTTCTTGAGTCTCCCCTGCCAATACTGATAAGGGAAATTCTGGAGAGTCCTCACCACTCTCAGGGGAGTTCTGGCTATCACATTCCTGGTACATAGGGGCACCAGTGGGGGGCTCAGGATCATCCCACAGTTCCCAGAACTTCGGAAAATCCCTTCCCACAATGGCGTCATGCGGTAACTGAGATACTAAGCCCACTGGATGAGAGAGGGTACCTTTGGGGGTCTCGAAACACACTGTAGTCACTGGATACTCTCGGGTGTCCCCATGCACACAAATAACAGCTACCTTGCTATTCCCAGAGACCTCTGTTTTAACTAACTCAGCCTTTATCAGGGTCACAAGGCTACCTGAATCCAGCAATACCACAACATTTCTACCATTAACACACATTTTGCATAAATGTTTCTCAGTTCCTCGAATGGCAGTGCATGCGACTGTCGCACACAGCGACTGACGTCTGCCCGTCAGAAAGTCACACTGCATGGGTTCCTCCACAACCGGGCAATTGGCTGCAATATGTCCCGCTTGCCGGCAGCGGGAGCAAACGATCCTTCTTGCGGCCTCTTGAGCCGCTGATTTCCCAGGCTGTTCTCGCCAAACTTGGGGTAGAGCTCCCACCCTCTCACTCTCTCCACCCTCACCCCTTGGAATCCTCTTATCCGCCCCTGGGGATGGTCTGGTCTTAGGGTGGAAAGTCCGAGTGTCTCTGGAAGAGGCCGTCAGGTTCTCTGTAGCCAAGTATTTCTCCACACGATCCACAAGACCATCGGCCGTCTCTGGGTCTCCATGGCTTACCCACTTTTGGATGGCAGTAGGAAGAGCTCTCAAAAACCGATCCATTACAACACGTTCCACAATCTTTGGTGCGGACAAAGTCTCTGGCTGTAGCCACTTTCTGCTCAGGTGAATGAGATCATACATTTGAGACCTGGGGGGTTTTCCAAGCTGGAAAGTCCAGTTATGCACACGCTGAGCCCGGACAGCCTGGGTGACACCCAGCCTTGCCAATATTTCAGCTTTTAGCATCGCATAGTCTTTTGCTTGGTTAGGCTCTAGGTCATAGTAAGCTTTCTGCGATTCACCAGTTAACAGAGGAGCCACCAGTCCAGCCCACTGCTCCTCAGGCCACTTTTCTCTTTCAGCGGTCCTTTCAAATGTGGTCAAAAATACCTCTGGATCATCCTCTCCAGTCATTTTTGTCAAACGACTCACCCCAAAGGACGCGGTATTAGTGGGACGGCTTTCCTCACTGGTCTGCGGACGTTGCTGCATTGCTGCTTCCATCTGTTGTTGTAGTCTCTGCTCTTGCTTCTGTAACAGGTCTATGAAGCGGGCCTCAGATTGCTGCTGGGCTTGTTGCTGAGCCTCCAGACTCTGTTGCAAAGTTGCGTTTGTCTGCTGCTGGGCTGCAAGGCTCTGTTGATGAGCTTGCTGCTGGGCTGCAAGGCTCTGTTGATGAGCTTGCTGCTGGGCTGCGAAGTTCTGTTGTTGAGCTGCAAGGCTCTTTTGCAAACCTGCATTTGTCTGCTGTTGATTGGCATTTGCTAGAGCCAGCTGCTTCAGTATCTCCTCCATGCTGGCTTAAAAAAAAACTGCCACTGGTTCTCCACCAACTGTGAGGGGGTTAGCTCGGCAGCGGGTGTGTGTGACCCCCGAGATGGGCTCCCCACACAAAAACAGGCCCAGCAAACGGTGGTTGTGGTTTTCAAAATCAAAAAGGTGCGGTTTATTTTCTATTTACAGTGACAAAACACAGCAAAGCAAAAGAAACATAAACAAAATAAATCCTGGTCAACTTGACCTCTGACTAAACATACAGGTTTCCTAACTAACAACTGGGATCAGCCTAGTGCTGTCCTAGTCCCTAAGTCCCTGGTTTTAAATGTCCAAGCAAATAGCCACACAGGCTTTGTCTCACCGCACAGGGGTTCACTCTCCCTAGACAGTCCACACAGGTCTGGTTCCAGGCATGAGCTAACATGTAATGAAGCTGGGAGTTCTTATAGAGGCCTAAATGAGCTGACAAGCTTCAGCTGGTCTCATCAACTCCCTGTCTGTACGACGCCCCACACTCTCCCTAGAGGTATGAGTCATCCATGAGCCCACTAGCCTTATACAACTCTCCACCTAGTTGTATAAGTCGGCGTAAAGCCTGAATCTGGGCGAAATATATCTACCCCCCTGGATGCAACCAGGTGACTTTACCTTCCTGCTGTCACAATATATATATACACACACACACACACACAACTCCTAGGATGCATATATATATACTAAATACACTGACTAAAGCTAACTCAATCGCCTGTCTGCTCTATCTAACTGAAATTAAATGACACTCTGACTCTCTCTCTATCTGTGAACGCCGCAACACACTACGAAAGGCCGACGTGCAGGCGGCCTTATATAGTGTGGGGCGTGTACCTACTCCCCTGAACCATGATTTGCCAAAGGCACCCTTCCTTTGGCCAATTACGGCTCTCTGTACTGACGGCGCTGTGATTGGCCAAGCATGCGGGTAATAGTGCATGCTTGGCCAATCATCAGCCAGCAATGCACTGCAATGATGCAGTGCATTATGGGCAGTGACGCGCCACTTGAATTTGGCGCGAACTGCCCATATTGTTCGAAATTCGGCGAACGGCCGAACAGACTATGTTCGACTCGAACATGGGTTTGACTCGAACACAAAGCTCATCCCTTATCACAAACAGGTCTCCCCCCTCTTCTTGTCATTTGGCACTGGAGGGGTTAATTTTATTTTAGACATACCAACATTTGGGTTGCTTTGCTCGCTTTGTTTACTGGTAAATTACAGGTATTTGCATAATCTGACACTTTAGCCTGCTCATCACTATTGGTTATAGACCTGGGCTCTGTACCGGAGTGGCCTCTTCTGAAAAAGGATTTTTAGATTTAACATCAATGAATTTGGAAAGTTTTTCCATCTGTTCGGCCAACATCCCAAATTGATCTGGCATTTTATCCAATCAATCATGTAAATTACTTCAATTTTTCCAATGAACCTTTGTGGGTGGCTATTGGAGATTTGAAGCTTAATGCTTTTTAGACCCTTCAGATTCAGAACTATTTAGAGCCTCTTTCTTGTCAGTTTGATAATCCTAGTAATAATTTTTCTGATTTCTCCCATACTGAGTGAACGGCCTTTTTACAAATTGCTACTTTTTAATTGAGTTTTCAGAATCAGCTGGTACCTTTTTACCATCTGGATTTGGTCTCACTTTCCTCTGATTGGGAGGATTGGAGTTTTTAACAACTTCAGCAAAACTTTTTTTTGGAGCCTCAAATTGTCCCTGATTCTTTTTAGGACCAGTTCACACCAGACACAGTTCCGTTCAGTTCTGTGTGCTTTTTTCTGCACAAAATGCATGCACAGTGATTTCCATGTATTCCAATGGCTCTAGTTGGCTCTAGTTCACACCATGCAGTCAGTTTCCGGTCAGTTTCTGCACCGGAAACTGACTGCATGGTGTGAACAAGAGCCATTGGAATATATGGAAAACACTGTGCATGCTTTTTTAGTGCAGAAAAAAATGCACACAAAACTGTACAGAACTGCATCTGGTGTGAACTGGCCCTTAAACTGAGTCTCAGCTATTTCCTTAACAGACTTTTTAAATCTATCCTGAGGCTCATCTCTATTCTGCAGGACAGCAAAAAGGGTGGTGCTCTCTAATGCCTCGTTTCCACTGAGCGGATCGGTTCGGTACGCTATTTTGAGTGTTTCCATTATGAAAGCATGCCATAAAACCGAACCGTACTGCACCTTTCTGGGTCCTGCTTCAGATGTGGGGCCATAGAAAATGGAACGGTTCGGTTAGGGCGGAGCTACAATACATTCCACTGATTGGTGGACACGCTAGGCATTTTTTCTAAACCCTGTATGGCCCCTGACGGTCCGTCTTGCAGCGGAAACGCTCACCAGAATAGACCGGACCATTCTAAGCATTCCAAACTGTACCGACCCGAACCGTTCCGCTCAGTGGAAACAAGGCATAATAGTTGCCAATCCAGACCATTTTTAGGATAATAATCCCAGGCTAGAATCATTTTTAGTTTATTTGGCAAGGCATCATAAAATAGTTGGATGAATTCATGGCTCTCAAAATCAGGCTTTTTCTCAGCCAAGCTATAGGCATTCTTGAGAACTGTCAAAAATTCCCTGGGACTTTGAGTCAGCCTACATCGCCTCCTCATAAGTTTCTATATGATGAATTATAGAAGGCAATTCTTTCTTAGTAAATATACCCACAGACTCTTATAAACTTTTTTGCTCTTGGGATATCAATCACAAGTTGATGATCTCTCTTCACACTTCTCTGGGGCATACTTTTGGAATACCTTTGAGGTGAGGTTAGCTTATATTTAGGAATAAATTGTTCCTGAGGTAAAATATGTCTCTCCTCATCCGAGGGGATTCTATATTCACTCACAACTTCTGAAACCTTTTTTCTGATGTTACGTTTTACGTTCATCAGACCAAGAATCTGGTGGTAAGCTCTTAACAGCTTTAATAACATCTGTTCTATCCCAAATAGAAGAACCTTTTCACTTCTGGCATGTTTGTCCTGCATAGACTGCAGAGGTGCTGAAATTTGCGGATTCAACTTCTGCTGAAGTCTGGCATTATCCTGGTACAGCCTTCCATTAGCTCCCGCTATAATCTCTTTTGACTTTTTACAATCAGCCAATTCTCTAGAGAGTTGATCAAGATCCTTCTTAAGAGAATTGATCAATTCTATATGAGTTATTTTTCTCACGGTACTCCAAAACTTGGGCAGATAATTTTTTTTTTCTTAACAGACATTTCTACAGAGTAACTGTCAAACTCATGACATTTCTTCTGTAAATTTTCAACATTATCAACCTCTTGCCTGATTTCAACTTTTGCTTTGTTCTGTCAATTCACAAATTACATAAAGGAACTCTGGCCAAGATTTCCACATTGGTAAACCTTTATCCCTCTTTGGCTCAGGCCATAAGAAGGAGATAATTTTTTACCCATGATTCCTCAAACCAGATATAATTTACATAATTTGCAAACCTACTCTGCATTTTAATTTCCAGTTCACTGATATCCTTTTTAATCTCCAATTTTTCTTTGATATAAGATATCACCTGATATTTTACCAATTCTCTGGTATTTCTGTTATGCAAACAAGTTTCATTTTCTGCATTAGCATCAGGACCAGCTATATTAGAAAAGCCTTCAGCCATTTTTAATATTGCAACTAACCATAGCAATAACCCCCAAAAAAATATTATATATAAAAGAAAAAACAAAATATACATCATTTGCACAATTATATTCTTTGTTTCAAACTCTGTCAGATCTCAGCAGCGCCTTCCTAATATGTCAGGTTATTTATACTGAAATATTAAACCGTGTTATATTTATGGAAAGAAGCAAATATCTATGATTTAGGAGATTTCCACGTATTTCAACAAATCACCCAAATAAACTCAAATTTGTTTATCTGTGCTAATTTGAAGACGGAAAGGAGTACAATATTGTACAAAAATATATATATTTATTTACTAAAAATCAGTGCAAAATAATTTCAAAGTATAACTGGTGATAAACACAGAATATCATTTCAAATATCAACAATATGGGTAATACATATGCTGAGTCACAAACACAAGCTCTAGTTTTAAAATGCCAATGTTTTAAAATGTTTCAATTGCTTTGTAAATGGTTAACTTTTCCTCAGAGACTCAGTAAACGAAGAAAACAAATAAGTGTTGAAATCGACACGTGATTTCTCTCAAACAAACAGATCTTGCAAGCTCAAACTTGAGAAATTCACAGACAGAATGTTATACAGTATATCAACTTGGTACTTAACCAAGACTATATTTAAGGTAAAAATAATTCACAGATGAATTATATGTTTAAACATACATTACAAGTAAACCAAAATATATATTTCTCTTTATTTGTAACCAAAGAATCTCATACTGCAGTTAGAAATAAAACAATTCCAATAAATATGCTGCAAAGATCCAATGGTTTAGCTATGTTTATGCTCAAATAATTCAATTACCAATAGGCAGAAGAAAATTATACTTTTCCAGAAATATAAGAAATTTTTGTTTGCGAGATATCAGTTGTGTATCCCAAGAATACCTTTCCCTTCATAGACCTTTCCATCCTTTTCCATTCTCAGCCCTCTGTTTCCTCTCTGCTATGTGTATCCACCCTTGCCCCAAAATGTGGGTATGTATGTCACTACTACGCAATGAATGATGTCAAATACATGTTATTTACCATGTAACCATGGCAACACTGTCTAGAAGGTCATTTTGGACGTTTAACATAATTATCAACATAGCAGTGTTGTATTAAAAATTTATTTTGAAATGTTTCTTAACATGTCAAAAAAATCTCGCCAAATAACCTTTGGCTTTTTCTTTAACTGCTTGCCGATTGCGGGCACGAGAGCCAGAACAGGGACGTGTGTGTGTGTGTGTAAACACACAAATCCTTGTTCTGTGAGGAGAGGAGAGACAGATCGTGTGTTTCTTCTAGCTAGGAACAACGATCTGTCATCTCCTCTAGTCAGTCCCAACCCCTTACAGTTATAACATACACGAGGGAACAGTCAACCGCTTGATCGTTTCCTAGTGTTAACCCCTTCCCTGCCAGTGACATTTACACAGTAATCAGTGCATTTTGTAGCACTGATCGCTCTATAATTGTCAATGGTCCCAAAAATGTGTCCTATCTGCCATAAATCATTCCCCTATTTTGTAGACGCTATAACTTTTGCCAAACCAATCAATGTATGCTTATTGCAATTTTTATTACCAAAAATTAAAAAAAGAATACATATCGGCCTAAACTGAGGAAAAAATTAGCTTTTTTGAAAAAAAATTGGGGATATTTATTATAGCAATAAGTACAAAATATTGTGGTTTTTTTTTTTTTTTTTTAAATTGTCGCTCTATTTTTGTTCATAGTGCAAAAAAACAAAAAAAAAAAAACAGATGTTCAAATACCACCAAAAGAAAGCTCTATTTGTGGGAAAAAAGGAAGTCAATTTTGTTTGGGTACAGCATCGCACGACCGCACAATTGTCAGTTAAAGTGCCGTATCGCAAAAATGGCCTGGTCATTTAAGCAGCCAAATCTTCCAGGGCTGAAGTGATTAAAAAACATAATAAAGCAAGATGAGGGTTCCATCTTCTAAATGTTAGATACTTTATCGTCTTGTAAGGATTCTATTCATCAAAAATGAACTTAATTTAACCTCCTAGGAAGTTGCCCATGAAATTATATATGAAAAATATATGATATCCAGAGGCATTAGAAATTCTTTTTAACCCCCAATAGTTCTGACAGTACTGTACGTTGTTTTTTTAGGCCGGTATTGGGGAGTACAGTGACTGGTAAAAATCAACAAATGCCTGGAGCACTTCCTCTTCCAATGACCGGAGAACACCATCTGAAGCATAAATACACGGTATAACAATGGGTATACGTTTCAGCTGTTAACAGAGCAAGTAATTTGCCATTTCTATCACCTGTGTCAAAAAGATTTTCAGCCTGCTTGGGGGCCATACATTGGGTTAGATTATAATAGTGCAATGACAAATCCCTCTGAGCTGCTGAAGAGTAATAAGAATTTTCAGAATAGGAGTGACCGCATGCTCAGTTAGGGTTGCCACCTCATCCCTTTAAAACCAAACACATATTCATTACACAGGTTCTGAGGCTGATTAAGGTGGTAATTAAACTCACTTGGTGCCTAGTGTGCATTAAATTAGCCTCAGAACCTGTGTAATTCATATGTGTTCGGGTTTAAAGGGATGAGGTGGCAACCCTAAGTACAGGCTATCCCTTGATCCTGCAACCTTTGGGTATCACTATTATGAGACTCTAGCAACTTTAAAAGCCGATATATATTCTCCTCTAATAACCACTTTAAACAAGTCCCACATTATTTGAGGGGTGGAAGAGTCCACATTATCCAGCCAGAAGGAGGCAAATTGCACCGTCACAGCTGGCTCCACTGTGGGCTCTGCCACCCAACCAAGGTGTAGATGCCAAGAGCGAACACCCCAGCAGCAGGAAGACTCATTATAACATGAAGAGGAGCATGATCCGAAATAACCCCTGCGAGATAGATATGTGGCATCAGTTATCCAGGGCAAAAGATCTGAGTTGGCGAATGCCATATCCAGTCTAGAAGAGGAATGAAACACAGGGCATAGATAGGAATATTGCCTGCCATCCGGGTGTTTCCATCGCCCCAGTTCTCTAAGCCCAGCAGCGCCAGCCCAAACTGCGAGTAAAGGGTTGTGCGCCCTGGAAGGGTTAAATGTATCTAGGGGAGTAATCCAGAACATTATTGAAATCTCCCATAAGAATTTTAAGGGGCATAAGGGAGGCTAGTTTAGCTAGAAATAGTGTACAGTACAGAAACTTGGAATGGTGGTGGTACGTAAACATTAATTAGGGCCAATGTAACAGAGTCCATTTCAAGGACCTCAGCCACATATCTCCCAACAGGGTCTGAAAACACTTGACATACAGTACAATGCATACTTTTGTGTAATAAAATAGAAACCCCCTAGCATAAGTAGAGAAGGTAGAGTGAAAAGTGTGTTGTATCCAGTTTCTTTTTAGGGACAAAATCCTATGGCCCATGAGGTGGGTCTCTTGCAGTAGTACCAGATGGTGGGTTTTGCGTCTTCAGATAATTTTGGATCTTTTGAACTTTAATCCCCTGACATTCCAAGAGACAATACGTAATGTGCTCACTATATAGCAATAAATAGGAAAATCAGGGTGAGTGAGCAGAGAGATAAGGCACATGAGTCTCGAGTCCCAGGTGCAACACCACTGGCAGCTAACAGGTGCACAAGGGCTCCATCTAGAGGTATATGAAAAAATTGCACTTCAAAAAAGAGAGAAAAGAAAGAAAGAAAGAATAGAAAAATAATCCCTTGAATTAAAAACATCCCTGCTTCCTGACTAGAAACACATAACAGTGTCAGCAAAGTTTTATTAACCCCTTCATCCCCAGACCATTTGGCTGGCTAAAGACCAGATGCACTTTTTGCGATTCGGCACTGCGTTGCTTTAACTGACAGTTGCGTGGTCGTGCGACATGGCTCCCAAACAAAATTGACGTCCTTTTTTCCCCACAAATAGTGCTTTCTTTTGGTGGTATTTGATCACCTCTGTGGTTTTTATTTTTTGCACTATAATCAAAAGAAAAGCGTCAATTTTAAAAAAAAAACAATATTTTTTACTTTTTGCTATAATAAATATCCCCAAAAAATATACAAAAAACTATATTTTTCCTCAGTTTAGGCCGATACATATTCTTCGACATGTTTTTGGTAAACAAAAAATCCGCAATAAGCGTTTGGTTCGCGCAAAAGTTATAGCGTCTACAAAATAGGGGATAGTTTTATGGCATTTTTATTAATATTTTTTTTTTTACTAGTAATGGTGGCGAGCAGCGATTTTTATCGTGACTGCGACATTATGGTGGACACATCGGACACTTTTGGCGCTATTTTGGGACCATTCACATTTATACAGCGATCAGTGCTATAAAAATGCATTGATTACAGTGTAAATGTGACTGGCAGTGAAGGGGTTAACCAGGAGGGGGCGCTGAAGGGGTTAAGTGTGTCCTAGGGATGTGTTCTAACTGTAGGGGGGATGAGTCCCGTGATCGTTTAACGGAGAGGAAGAACGGGGAAATGCTAATGTGAACAAGCATAAAAAACCTCTATTGTGGGATTTTTAAGGCAACAAACCAAAAAATTATAATGAAAAAAAACATTTATTGAACAAAAAAGTTGGAAAATTCATTCATTGGAAATTCAACATATTACATTTCAATATTAAAAACATAAGGATTTTGATGAAGCAGATAAAGTGATACTATCCGCCATGGAGTTCGGAAACCTCCAGATCAACTGGTGGTGACAGAAAAGCAGTTAATCCAATGCGTTTCAAGTAGTCATATTTAAAACAATCTTCATCAGGGATTTTTGTATCACCATCTATAATAAATCAAAAAATACATTTAAAATCAAAAAATACATTTAATATCAAAAAACATTTTGAACGTTCAATCACATTCCAAGCACCCAGAAACCTTCATAGGTGTGCACAGGTAGTGACTTATTTTTCAAGTTGTAAATCCTTAAGTAGCAAATGCATTCCCCATGGTTCCAGCAGGGAGGGTCCCCAAAGAGTCACAGAATTTACCCCTATATCCTCTATAGGAGGGCCGGATAAAAATAATCCAAAAAATGGTTCTTGAAGACGAGTATTATAGATGCTGTATTGATGCAGAGTGACAATAAAAGGACTGTTAGGTTCATAAGAGTGACCTCTTTCCCAAAACCGAAAAAGGGGGAAAAAAAACGAGGAAAACTTACCTACAACAGTAGGATTCAGATAACCTTAATCGTCAAATAGCATATCATTGCAGTGTTGGCTCCTTCAGCTCTCAAGCTAACTCAAGCCAATGAGGGGTTTTGAGCAACCCAAATTGCATTGCACCATGGTTTGTGACTTCTTCAGCTGTCAAGCTGAGGAGGGGAATGGCGCCATTTGCCGTCCTTGGCGTCCTTTTAAGCCGTTGTTCCGAGCATCATAATGACGACCTGACGATTACATTTATCTGAATCCTTCCACTGTTGTGGGTAAGTTTTCCTCCGTTTTTTTCCCCCTTTTTCGGTTTTGGGAAAGAGGTCACTCTTATGAACCTAACAGTCCTTTTATTGTCACTCTGCATCAATACAGCATCTATAATACTCGTCTTCAAGAACCATTTTTTGGATTATTTTTATCCGGCCCTCCTATAGAGGATATAGGGGTAAATTCTGTGACTCTTTGGGGACCCTCCCTGCTGGAACCATGGGGAATGCATTTGCTACTTAAGGATTTACAACTTGAAAAGTAAGTCACTACCTGTGCACACCTATTAAGGTTTCTGAGTGCTTGGAATGTGATTAAATGTTCAAAATGTTTTTTGATATTAAATGTATTTTTTGATTTATTATAGATAGTGATACAAAAATCCCTGATGACGATTGTTTTAAATATGACTACTTGAAATGCGTTAGCTGAAACGCTTTTCTGTCACCACCAGTTGATCTGGAGGTTTCCGAACTCCGTGACGGATAGTATAACTTTATCCGTTTCATCAAAATCCTTATGTTTTTAATATTGAAATGTAATATGTTGAATTTCCAATAAATGAATTTTCCAACTTTTTTGTACAATAAATCTATTTTTTCATTATAATTTTTTGGTTTGTTGCCTTAAAAATCCCACAATAGAGGTTTTTTATGCTTGTTTACATTAGCATTTCCCCGTTCTTCCTCTCCGTGAGACGATCGCGGGACTCCCTATACGTCGATCTGCCCAGCCGTGCCATTCTGCCGACGTATATAGTCGTGCAGCGGTCGCCAAGGGGTTAACCAAAACCTGAAAAAAACTCAGAGATTACCGCTGGAAAAAAATAAAATGTCAGCAGCTACAAATACTGCAGCTGCTGACTTTTAAAATAAGGACACTTACCTGTCTGGGGCGTCCGCAATGTCCTCACCCAAAGTCCTCACCCTCGGCTCTGGCATCTTCAGTAAGGGAATCAGGAAGTGCAGCCTTGCGATTTCACAGCCTGGTTCCCTACTGCGCATGCGCGAGTCACGCTGCACGTTCTGAATGGTCCCTGCTGTCTTCTGGGACCTGTGTGTCTTCCAGAAGACAGCGGGGGGAGGAGGGGCCGGACATGGTGTAGTCCGCTGCGGATTCTGTGGCGCTCTTTCGCCGGAAGTGGGAGAAAATACCTGTATTAGGCAGGTATCTGCTCCCCCCTGAAAGGTGCCAAATGTGACACCGGAGGGGGGAGGAAAAAGATTAGCGGAAGTTCCATTTCTGGGTGGAACTCCGCTTTAAAGTAGGGAAATTTCAGCAGGAAAGAAGTTCAACAAACCCAGAAACATAGAACAAGTCCACACTGCCTTGAATAAAAGAGGGGAATCCGTCCAGTCCATGGCCACAGTAGGTGTATCGAAATACTGAGTGGACCTGTTGTGCTGGACTCTTAGCTTGCTGGGGTAGAGCATACTGTACTGGAATCCTTTTTCACAAAGCCTCTTCTGCACCTCCACTAAGGACCTCCTGCACTTTTGTAGCTCCTGCAAGAAATCCGGGAAAAAATGCAGGATATCTTGTTTCTTCCGCGCCTCTGCCAAGATGAGGTCCCAGTAGCGAAAGTATATGAAGCGAACCAGGAAGGAATGTGGAGGGGCACCAGAGATTTTTGCACCAGTGGGGACCCTGTGCACCCTTTCAACTTGATAGGCACGCGAGACCCAGATTTAACACTTTTTTTAAGAAGTATTCTGCAAAGGTGGCAGGGTTGTCTCCTGCCCCCCTCCGGCAGCCCCACCACCCGCACATTGTTGCAACAGTCTGTTCTCGGCATCTTCAGACCTTGCCGTATGAGATTCACCTGGCGTTTCATTTCAGAGAAGGTTCTGGTATGCGATGAGGCAGTGTCATGACTGGGCTCAGCCCTTCCTTCTCTGAGCTGGCCGCTCACCTGTCGGCTAATTGCCAGCTCCTATCTCTCCACAGTGACTCACCTGTTGATGATTTCCTGCTCGCCGGTCCTGCCTACTTAAGCCGTCCAGCTCAGATGATCTCTGCCTTCGCCTTGGTCACATCACAGAGACCATCTCCTGCATTCCTGTTAAAGACTTACTTGGCTGATATTCCTTCTGGCTCCAGATCCTGCTTGCTGTTCCACTACGCTGATCTCTGGCTCCCTGGCGTTTGGCTTGTCTGGCTTGTTTGTTCCGGTTCCTGAACTCTGGCTATGTTTTGACTACGTTTACTCTGTTTACCTTTTTTTTTTTTTATTATTATTATTATTATTAAACAAGTGTGATTTGGGGGCGGAGCCGGCAGCCAGAGCGGATGGTGGTGTGAGAGGAGAGCTCCGTCACATCAGGAGGCAAACAGCAACTCACAGCAGCATACGAGGCTATAAAACTACCCATCCGGACGGCGGAACACAGGGGGAACACGGCTGGCAAGATGTTCAAAAGAAAGGAGAGAGAGGGGCCCAGAAAACTGACGGACTTCTTCCCTCCCATGTCAGGCCGGACTGTCCAAGATGGCGCCGCTGCGGGACTGTCGGCGCCACAGAGCCATGAGGGGGAGAACAGCGCGGTCTTCACTGTGCAGGGTGAGTCGCATGAAAGCACCCTATATCAGCTCCCTTACCCATCCCCATCTAACAGCCCTATCAAACAAAAACGGAGGATCAGTGCTCCAGGAGAAGAAAACACTGAACAAGGTGAGGGGAGAAATGATGTGGAGCAGCCTGACTCCTATACCCAGAAGCTGGACGCTATCCCTGTATCTGGCCAGCCCATGACTGATATATTAATGAAGGATATGATTCTGACGCTGAGAGGGCCCATACAGCAAGATATAGTTCACCTCTCCCACTCCACACACAAAGAACTGAATGCTATGGGAGACAGGATCCTGTATGTGGAAACTAAGATGGGGGATTTTTCTGCAGCCCATAATGAGCTGGTAGATGCTCATGTTGACCTAGAAGATGAGCTCAAGGCCCTCCGTCTAAAAGTCTCAGATCTTGAGGACCGAGCACGCAGGAACAATGTGAAGTTCAGAGGAATCCCTGAATCAATTAAACCTGCCGAGCTGAGCACATTCCTCCAACAACTGATGAAAAAAGCTATCCCCTCTCTCACTGCGTCGGACGTCATTATAGACAGAGCCCACAGATTGCACAAACCACAACATCTCCCTGAGAAGATCCCCAGGGATGTTATAGCCAGAATTCATTTCTTTCATGTGAAAGATCAACTTATGAGATTTTCCAGACAAAACGGCAATCTCCCGGACCCATATGCTGGGATCACAATATATGCTGACCTATCACAGGCTACCATGAAAGCCAGAAATAATTTGATTCCTGTAACCAAAATGCTGAGGAACCACAAGATTCTCTATAGATGGGGTTTTCCGGCAAAAATCATTTTGGAGAAAAACAACGAATGGTTTACCATCTCTTCTCTGGAAAAAGGTCTGGAGCTTCTCCGCAAGTGGGGACTCCTTCCCCAGGAAGAACACTCGGAATCTATGAACCAGACGCCGCCCAGAACAAACTCTACTGCTTACCGCAGTGCCAGGAACAACCGTGAAAAATAGCCGCACCCAATCTACTCCAGAAAAATTTCTGCTAGGTTGACCTTCCTGTTTTCCCCTTGAACCCGTCTGCACCTCGTTTGTCTTATGAACCTGAAGAATTCGTCTCCTGATGTTCGGCTGATAAGGTAATTACCTTAATGACTTTACCCCAACACTGCTTTTGGGATTATCCCGAATTCATCCTGTTGATGATGACGGATCTACGGTTTAATTTCTCGACCATTGACGTTGCGATGGTTATTTGCTGTTTTATCTTTTGGACACTCCAGATTGCTGATGCTAAATCCAATTCACAGCTTCTCACTGCTAAGGTTATAATTCTATGCAGTCAATTACCATTTTGCGCCACTAGATGTCACCGAAGCACCACAAATGAATATAATGTCACTTAGACTCTTATCTCTCAATGCTAAAGGGATGAACAGTCCGTTCAAACGCAGATCCCTCTGGAAAACTGCCATGGACAACCACTGTGACGTGGTATGTGTACAAGAGACCCACTTTTTGGATAACAATACACCAAAGTGCTCCCATAAGAAATTCCAACATGTCTTTAGGGCAAATAACAGTAGTAAAAAGAATGGAGTGTTAATAGCTATCAGGGACTCTGTATCTTTTAAGCTTATAGAAGAACAATGTGATAGTAATGGTAGGTATATCATTCTTGTGTCCGAAATCAATAATGAAGTGTATACACTGGTTAATATATATGCTCCTAACAAAAGTCCAATGAAATTTATTCGCAACATTATAAAGAAAGCTAAAGCAATGAAAAGGGGCAACTTAGTAATATGTGGAGACTTCAATGTCATCATGAATGATATCCTTGACTCCTCCTCGGGGGGACGGAGACAGAGACCATCCCTGGGTGACTTCTGCCTAGGAGAAGACCTCTATGACCCTTGGCGCTGTCTCCGGTCCACAGAGAGGGACTACACCTACTACTCACCGGTGCACAAATCTTATTCTAGGATTGATTTCTTCCTGACGGACAAATACACCTTACAAAAAGTAATTAAAGCAGACATTCATTCTATCACCTGGTCAGACCACGCCCCCGTCACTATTGATATAACTTCTGCTGATAAAACTAACGTCTCGCCCCTATGGCGTAATAACACCTACCTGCTTTCCCAGCCCCTTATTAAGGAGGAACTCCACAAGACATTAATGGAATTCTTTGAATTCAATGAGACCCCCGATGCCTCCCCTTCCACAGTATGGTGCGCTCATAAAGCATTCTCAAGAGGCTCCCTGATACAAATAGCAGCTAGAGAGAAAAGGAAAAAAAACAAACTAATAATGCAACTTCATAACCGTATAGCTGAATTAGAAGGTTCACACAAACAAACTGGGGACCACTCCTTATTAGATCAACTGAACTTTACTAGGGAAGAACTGAGACAGGCCCTAAAATCAGATTTTGACATTTACTATAAGAGACTCCGATTGTCATATTATTCCCAGAACAACAGAGCAGGAAAACTACTAGCGTCTCAACTGAAGAAAAGACAAAAACAAGCAAAAATATCTATGATTACACATCCCACTGCCAACAGGTCATATAAGAACCCCAAAGATATAGCGAATACATTTAAAGACTTTTACGAAGCCCTCTACAACCTTAGTAAGGACGAGACTACCCACCAACCCACAGAGAAAGAAATTACTGATTTTCTTAGACGTATTGATCTCCCATCCCTAGACCAGAAATCGTTAGGCAAACTTAATGAACCTATTACAGAAGAAGAGGTAAAGGAAGTAATTAAGAACCTCCCCAAGCATAAATCACCAGGAGCAGACGGCTTTTCAGCCGAATACTACCAAAATTTCTCATCAATACTCACCCCCAGACTAGCTGATCTATACAACACAGCTGCAAACACGAGCACGTTCCCCAAAGAAATGCTCCAAGCCATCATAGTGACCATCCCAAAACCCGGAAAAGACCCTGCCCATCCCCAGAACTACAGACCCATCTCACTTTTAAACTCGGACCTTAAAATATATGCGAAAATATTGGCAAACAGATTATTACATATAACCCCCACACTCATAGGCTTAGATCAAGTAGGCTTTGTTAAGGGTAGACAGGCCCCGGACGGCACTAGAAAAATGATTAACCTACTCAGACGCGCAGAACTTACTCGCACACCAAGCATATTTGTAGCATTAGACGCAGAAAAGGCGTTTGATAGAGTCCACTGGTCATATCTGTCACACACACTCCATAAATTTGGTATACATGGATTCTTACATTCAGCTGTCATGTCTCTATACACGAACCCGTCCGCCAGAGTACTATCCTCAGGAATGCTATCTGATCCCTTCAATCTTACCAATGGAACGAGACAGGGATGCCCATTGTCCCCAATTGTCTTTTCCTTAGCTATTGAACCCCTAGCAGAACTCATTCGGTCTACTACAGAAATTACAGGCCTCAAAATAGGTCACCTGGAACACAAACTGGGATTATTCGCCGATGATATAATCCTTACTCTTACCAACCCAATTACTTCCCTAATTAAAGCCACAGAAATTATGCAGGATTTTGGGAAAATAACATACTATAAAATAAACACTTCTAAATGCTTTGCCCTCCCCCTTAATATCCCCCCCAAAAAGTAAATAAACTCAAGCTTCTGTTTCCATGCACCTGGGATGCTCCTTCCATCACCTATTTAGGTATCCAACTGTCCCACCCAACAACCAATCTATACTCTGACAACTTTTTACCCCTTTTAGAACAAGTCAAAAAGGAATTTGCACAAATCTCCAAAATCCAACTGACATGGATAGGGCGAATAGCAGCATATCAGATGCAAGTATTCCCTAAGAACTTGTACCTTTTCAGAACCATACCAATCCCCATACCCCAAAAAATTTTCTCGGTACTAGCAAAGCACCTAACTAAATTCATATGGGGGGAAAAGAAACCTAGAATAGCACTGAAAACTCTCTACCTACACAGAACTGCGGGTGGAGGGAGTTTACCAAATGCTTATGCATACTATAATGCTTCTATACTGGATCAGCTGAAATTTTGGTTCTCCAGACAGGAAGATAATTTATGGAATCAAATTGAGAGAGAGCTAACCCCCACCCATGACCTCTTTGCACTATTAATGGCAACCACTATTCACCACAAACCCATGGTACCGGAATATCCTACAATACAGGCCACGCTCACGGCATGGTCCATGTTCACCAAATTGATATTTCCGGAAGAATCGATCCACAAACTACACATCCCACTAACGACATACACATTCCTCATTCAAAACTTTTCGACTCATCACTGGAAGAAAAAGGGAATAAATTTCGACCTCGCAGACATAACTCATCCTACAGCACTTGATAAATTATTGATCCTACAAATTCGGGAGTATACCAAAAAGAATCCTCACAAGGCCATAGAAATTCCACTGACTCTTTGGAACTTCTTCCTTAGTAAAAGTGGGACACACGTTAGGGGTATTTCACTATGCTACAGACTCTGTAACCAACAACTTATAAAGTCCAAGATCCCTATTATGCTCAAATGGGAGCAGGACCTACAAAAATCCTTCTCTCTAACACATTGGCTGACTGCTATTAAATTTAACAGAGTATCCTCAGCCTGTGTGGATCACTGGGACAACTCATGTAAAATCCTACATAGGTGGTATATCACTCCTACCCGCCTACACGTAATGTCCCCCACGATATCCCCACTCTGTTGGAGGGGATGTCAGACCAGAGGCAATCTCCTCCATATCATGTGGCACTGTAGCTTTTTATCAAGCTTTTGGAGAGACGTATTTAATCTTATCTCTGACATTTTTAAGACAAGGTGTGCACCCACCCCGGAACTAGCTCTGCTTTCAATAGGGATAGAATCCTTTCACTACACAAGTAGGAAACTAGTAGTAAATATTCTACATGCGGCACGTATAGCCATAGCAGCCAAATGGAGGACTTCAAAACCTCCGACCATAGCGGAAGTCAAAAATAGAGTAAATAACCAGAGTGTAATGGAAAGGATGCTAGCTTATAAAGAGGATAGAATACATGTTTATCAAAAATTTTGGGATCACTGGCCTCAGCCTACTGTTACCTTATAGCATTGAACTATACTTACACTGAATTTAAATGACAATGCAAATTGATGACTGGTGGTGTAAAGGCTAAACTAGAGCAGTGATATTGAACCAAGCACTATAGTAACTAACGGCATGCACACAGGATAGGAGGTACTCTCATTTCAACTAATGTTTATACTATTTCTACGACTATTCTGTTCAGACAACTCGGTTCCGGGATTATAACTACAATATACCCCATGAGTGACTCGAACGGCCATATTCTGGGCCGTACTAGCAGTACTAGGACTTACTTATAGCCAGCCTGCTCACAGCATGATCCCGGAAGGGGTGACAGGCTCTTCAGTCTAAGATTATCCGTATTTGAGGCTCCAAGCCCAGTACACTGGAGCTAACGCTCCCTAGACAACTTAGAGTTTTTAGAGGAACCGAGTTGCCTTCTGGTGACTGATATATTGTTCACTCTTTTGTACTTTATGAAGATGGTGGTACCTACACTGTAGATATTCCAATGCGTATGTACCTGTATGTAACTTTTCTATTCTCACTGAATAAAAATTTAAAGTTAAAAAAAAACAAAAAAACAAGTGTGATTTAATTTTACTTCTGTCTCGGTCTGATTCATGGTTTCTGACAGGCAGTATCCTCGACCTCTGATATGCGGGTCTCAGCGCTGCCCAGCTAGCCACAAATATTTCTAAGTCCTGTTTGATGTCATGAGGGAAGTTTTACTTGCCTCTATGGCCATAAGGATGGCTGTTATTGCAGGATCCTTCGATGGGGCCTTTGGAGAGGATGCCCCTGGGTCGTCTGCAGCCACAGTAGCCATGATCAGCCCACACCGCTCAGCCTGCACAGCCACAGAGGATCTAAGCTCCACATGTGCTGGCAAGATGGCCGCAGCACATGTAGCAGGCGGGAAGCTTTGGGACCCACATGCAGCTTTCTTCCTCCCTGAGGACTTCTGTGCCGGCATCGGCAGTGCAGGGGGTGATCTGCAGGCTGGGATGAGTGGTTTGCTGAGCAGGGTGAGAGTTGGCAGCTCCCTACAAGCAGGATATTAGTTCAGGATAGCAGGAGCCTCTGGAAAACACATCTTCTCTGTTTCACATCCTGGCCATGCCCCCAAGGCCATCTGGTTTTAGTGCAGTCAAATGATTGCACGGCTCTAGCATATGTAAACACCAAGAGGGCACAGAAAAAAAACTTACTGCAAGAGGTCAAACACATTTTAAGATGAGTAGAACAGAGAATGTTTACCCTCTGCGGGGTGTTATTTCAAATTGTGCAAAGCTGGCAAGCAGGTTTCCTGAGTCGTCAGCATCTCAACCCTGGACAATGGTGCATGCAACAAGAACCATTAAGGCACCTTTCACACTTGTGCGACTTGTCCTGCGACTTGTCCTGCGACTTGACTGCAAAAGGCACATGACAAGTCATACCCCATGATTTCCAGTGAGTACCATTCATATCTGTGTGACTTCAAGTCGCACCGACTTTAAAGTAGTCCCTGTACTACATTGGTCTGACTTTGATGCACGTTGAGGTCCGCAAAATTGCAGCAAAATCACGGCAGTGTGAAGGGGGTCTTAATTGAATCTGTCTACAGTGTGGAAGGATAGACCTAGAACTAATGAAGTCCTTTTTCAACAAATTCTCTAGTGACATTGTGCATTTATTTACAGTATGTGTTTTCCCCTTAAAACGTATTCCCCGGCTTGTGCTGAGGCTAGAACTAGGCAGTTTCCCCATCTTCCTCATCTCTCTAGATTATCCTAGGATTGCTTGGTACTCAGTCCTCATTCATCTGCTTGGAGACCCACTGTGGCAACTTGTAGGTCTGGATGCCAGGGTCCAAACCTGCTTCACCATCACTGGATGTAATCGCATGAATGTTTAAATGTTTAAAACCCAGGTGTGTGCTTTTTGCAGAGTGCAGTGATTAGGAGTGTGCTTTGTACAGAATACATAGTTCAGGAGTGTGCTATGTACAGGGTGCATAGTTCAGGAGTGCAGAGTGCATAGTTCAGGAGTGCTGTACATTCAGAGTGCAGTGTTCAAGAGTGCACTACATACAGGGTGCAGATTTCATGAGTGTCCTACATACAGGGTTCAGGATTGTGCTGCATACAGGGTGCAGAGTTCGGGAGTGCACTACATATAGGGTGCAGAGTTCAGTTGTGTACTATGTACAGAGTTCAGGGGTTACTACATACAGAGTGCAAAGTTTAGGTGTGCACTTGTTCAGGATTGTGCTGCATGCAGGGTGCAGGATTGTGCATAGTTCAGGAGTGCACTTTGTGCAGAGTGCATAGTTCAGATGTGGGCTACGTACAGAGTGTAAAATTCAGGTGTGCTGCACATACAAAGTGCAGAGTTCAGGAGTGTGCTTTGTACAGGGTGCATAGTTCAGTTGTGCACTTTGTGCAGAGTGCATAGTGCACTACATACAGAGTGCTGGGTTTAAGAGTGCACTGTGTACTGGGTGCAGAGTTCAGGAGTGTCCTACATACAGGGTACAGAGTTCAGGATTGTGCTGCATACAGGGTGCAGAGTTCGGGAGTGCGCTACATATAGAGTGCAGAGTTCAGTTGTGTACTATGTACATAGTGCAGAGTTCAGGGGTGCACTACATACAGAGTGCAAAGTTTAGGTGTGCGCTACGTAGAGTTCAAGAGTGCACTATGTTCAGGATTGTGCTGCGTGCAGGATTGTGCAGAGTTCAGGAGTGCACTTTGCAGAGTGCATAGTTCCGGAGTGGGCTACATACAGGGTGCAGAGTTCAGGTGTGCTGCACATACAGGGTGCAGAGTTCAAGAGTGCACTACATACAGGGTGCAGAGTTCAAGGGTGTGCTATATATAGAGTGCAGAGTTTAGGTGTGCGCATTAACATGGAGCAGCTGTCAGGAGTGCGCTATGTACAGAGTGCAAAGATCAGGAGTGCGCTATGTACATGGTGCAGAGTTCAGGAGTGTGCTATGTATAAGGTGTAAAGTTCAGGGGCACTACATACAAAGTGCAGAGTTCAGGGGCACTACATACAAAGTGCATAGTTCCGGAGTGTACTACATACAGAATGCATGTTTCTGCAGTGTAAATGGTTCATAGTTCAGGAGTGTGCTATGTACAAAGTGCTTTATTCAGGAGTGTGCTATGTGCAGGGTTCAGGATTGTACTTCATACATTGTGCAGAGTTCAGGAGTTTGTGTACAGGTGTGTGCTTTGTACAGGCTGCAGAGATTAGGAGTGTGATACGTACAGGGTGAAGCGTTCAGGTATGCTGTACATACAAGGTGCACATTTCAGGTGTTCGCTACATACAGGGTGCAGAATTCAGAGGTGCGTTGCATGCAGAGTGCAGGCAACATATGGGATCACAGAAGGTGCCACCTACCACGCAAAGCCCCCCTCCCATCCATGATCGCGCGGCACCCAGGACACCAGCACCTCCTTTGTCCCCACCCAGAGTGCAGGGCAGAAAAGGATCTATGAGAGCCACAAAAGATGGGCTTCTCTGTTTAGAAGTGACAGTGGTTAGTGAGGAATGGGGGCTAGAGTGGTGGAATAGAGTTCTGCCACATTACGGCTGAAAAAAAAAGCCCCGAGTACTACTGTACAATATAAACACTGTCTGCAGCCATGTGAATGATGCAGCCATAGGATCTGCCATTATCATCATCATGCTGGAGAATAACAAAGTACAGTTAGTGTTTTGCTGTACTCTATAAAGGCTGTATAGTGTGATTATCATCTTGTTAATGATGATCATCACAGGTACTGTAACTATATATTTTTCATGGCTACAGACCGTGTTTGCACTGTATACTATTACTACTACTGTCAGGAGTAGTAACAGTATAGAAAACAATGCAGCCTGTGTCTCACTGTAGTACTGTACACAAGTTAAGTCTTACCAGAAAAAAAGAAGTGTGTCTGGATTCCCTTTGTGCCTGCCTGCCACTGCTGCCCCTATCTGATGGCTTCAAATCAGCTTTCGGGACACCGCCCTGCCCTCAACACTTACTATCTGCCAGGGCTGCCAATGACTGAGGCCAGAGACGGACCAGAACTAATTTAACTTTTTTTAAAGATGCACCACAGACATGACTTGACACGCAGCTCAGCATGAAAAAAAAAAATACTGAAACAATCGTGGAGCGCAAATTATATGGTGCAGCGCTACTGAGCCATTACACACTGAAATTATGTGTTAATAAATACTTCTGTGTCCGAGTGAATAAACAAAAAATATATATATGTAAAATATAAAAATGAAAATAAAGTCTCTTTAATGTATTTATTCCACCGCCGTGCTCCTCTACACTCTTCTTATACAAATAGACCTGTGCCACCACCACCAGGGAAATTGTATGCTCACCTCACTCCTGTTAATCACAGACTTTTCATTACAACTCCCGCCAATTCCTCTGGGCTGGATACCTTCCCTCCTGGGATCTAGTACTCACTTCTGACCGAATATTCCTCACACAAACCACATGAAATATAAAGGCAACTGCATAGTGCTCTCTGTTTAAACAGATTATTAAAATGCCCCCATTAAAAAACACTCACATGAAGTAGGTAATAAAAATGCATGTCAGTCTCCCGTCATTTAGCTCACCACACCGCTCCTCTCTCAGTGGCTGCGTGACGTCACGGGCTCGGCTCCTCCTTCCTATATGCATGTCGCCCTCTGGGCTTCTTCAGTAGCCGGATCCTCCTTCTCGGAGCTTGCTATGGGGGCACCCGAGCCAAGCCACTGCTCTGTGTGTCCATTCAGACACAAAGCAGTGGCTCTGCCCCCTCTCTCTCCTCATTGGCTCACTGACTTTGACAGCAGTGGGAGCCAATGGCTCAGGTATGAATGAAGTGGGCTGCTGCACACAGAGGTTTTTTATCCAAATGCACAGAACGCATTAAGATAAAAAACATTCTCACTTTAGAACCACTATAAGTGCAGAAACACCACCACTGCACACTAAAGCAGCTTACCAGAACTGCCACAGTGTCAGCAGTCTCTCCTTTGTGGAAGCTTTGGAGTTTTTTCACAGGTACATGTAAGGCAAAAAAAGGGGGAGGGGGGGGGGGAGAGTGCCACTGTTCTAAGTGTAGTATATGTGACGGTACGGGTAAAAGAAGGTCAGAAAGGTAGGTATTGCACTCATACACAAAGATAAACACACCATGTCAATATGTAAGATGTCAGCTGGTAGCAGCTTCTGGAATCCTCCATTGAAATGGAGCAATAAAGAAGAGGAAAAAAGAAACCATTGTTTAAGCGTAGTAATTTGTAAAGTAACCCATGGAAAATGGTGAAAGAGTAGGTATTTCTTTCTCGTACATCACGGGACACAGAGCGACATAGCAGAGGCGTTGCTAGGGGGGTGCGGGGGGTGCGGTCAGCCCCCGGGTGACACCCGCTAGAGGGGTGACACCCTCCCTTTTTTTTTTTTTTTTTTTTATTTATTTTTTTATTTTTATTTTTTTTACAGCTGACCCATTCATTGATTAATTTCACCCCGCTGGGCTGGAAGCCTGGAACAACACCTCCAGCGCCGCGGCCGCGCTTGGTGTGTGTCCTCCGGCTCCTTATTCTTCCTATTCCTAAATTCCAATCCTCCTCCCTACCCTACAGAGCCAGCGAGCGACTCAGCCTGTCACATCATCACACTGCACTGTGATGATGTGACGACACGTCACTGCAGCACACACACAACTTTCTCCACCCGGGCGGCGCGGCTGCTGTGTGTGACGGTCGCTGCCCACAGTGCCCAGCCCTCCTCCTCTCCACTCTCCAGGAGTACAGACTGTCTGAGACTCCAGCTGGCGGCGGCGCGGCACACAGAATAAGAACAGGTGGGGGGGGGGGTTCTCCACCGTCGGCCCGCCGGAGCACAAGATGAGGTGTGTGTATGGGGGGGGGGGGTTGCCTTTGTAAGAGAGCTAGTGTGGGACAGTGGGAGGACTCAGTTTCAGTGTCTGGCGCCCTGCCCCTGACGGCCTGTATATGATAAGGAAGGGGGGGGGGATGCAAGGTGGTCTGCTGCTAGACACAGCTATAGATTTTATATATATATATATATATATATATATATATATATATATATATATATATACTATGTAATATAGCTGGTCCAGCCGCCCCTCCCCCCACCAGACCAGCTAACTCCTGTGCTACTGTGCCTATTATATGTAATATAATATATCTGTGTCCAGCAGCCCCCCCCCCATTATCAGACAGCCAACACTCACAATATAATTTATATTAGCTGACTGAGACACCCCCAGCCTGAGCTGGTCTGATGATGATGATGATGGGGGGGGGGGGGAATGCTGCTGGCCACAGATATTTCTTTTCGTACATCACGGGACACAGAGCGACATAGTCATTACTAATGGGTTATATAGATACCGTCAGGTGCTGGCACTGGCAACTTCCAAAACCGGAAGTACCCTCCTCTATATAAGCCCCTCCCATCCGGGAGCACCTCAGTTTTTTGCCAGTGTCTAAGGTGTTGGCCAAGAAGAAACATGTGTTTTTCACTGAGCTTGCGTACAGGTTCTTTTGGGCCTCAGTAAGCTATTCCGGATCCAACCAAAAAAGCTTCATAGCTAAACGGTCGGTACCCGGGCCTTGCAGAGAAGAGCAAGGTTTTGCCTGTAATGCTTCTCTTAGGAGAGCTGGACCCTGGGATCCAGAGCTCTGGTCATACCCACGACCAAGATGTTTTCTGTGCAGGGTGCTATACAGGTCCAGGGGAGTGGAATCCTTGGGAACCCGGTCCCTGAAGGTTTGATTACAATGCCTGCCGTGATAGGTGAAGTTTGGGCTTTTGTGGACCAAACAAAGTCCTGCGGCGGGGAACAGGTAAGTGGGGGCCCCCAGGAACTTGGTTCTATTGGGGGACCCCCAAGCCTAATTTGTCTTTCTGTCTGTTACCTAATGGTATTCCCGCAAAATTCTGTGCATGCCTGTAACTACTAAAAAAATGTAATAATTTTTAATGGTGGTCAAGAAAAAAAAAAAAAAAAAAAATTTTATATATATATTTAATATATTAGACTGCGGTACCTGTGTTTGTCCACTAGAGGCCGCTGTGGAATGTTTTCTTGTCATGTGGACTAGCTTCTTCTCAGCAGAGCAAAGTCCAGGCAGATGGTGAGTTCTCTTATAGGAAACTGCTTCCTCTGCCATGTTGCAGTGTTTGTCCATCCCCCGGCCTGCGGCAAAGAGGGGCCCTGGCTCCTGTCCCTTGTTACCATATTTGAAATTAGCGCCGAAGGCGCACGTGCCCGCGCGCGTGCGCGTGCACGCGCCTCTATATATAGAGGTGAGCCGGGAAAGGGGGCGGAGCCTGGGGGATGACGCTCTGTGCGCGCCGCAGCGCTTCTGCGCATGTGCGGGCGTCCCAGCAGTTTTAAAAAAACCACAATATTGTAGTGAGCTGGCTATGAAGTACAGAGACAGAGCTGGCAACATTTAAAGGCATACAGCAAGCGGTTGATACAGGCATCCCCTAGAAAGGCACATTAGTAGACACCAACTGTGATATAGCAGCAATTGTGCTAGACTATTCTCAGTAAAAGTGGTGTATTACGGCTGGAATACCTCAGCTTTAGGCTTAGGAATATGCCGTCCAGAAGCTCCGGAACTGAATCTTCCAGGAAGCGAAAGGGGTCTCATCGGGCTCTGAGGATCTTGGGCATACTTCTGCTGCACCAGTCTCCCCTGAAGTTCAGAGGTAAGTGACCGTAGAGACCCCGCAGGGGTACTTGGTACTGTGGCTGTCCTCAGTCACCTGCTCCTGTGTATGTAACAGAGGAGGTTTTTTCCTCAGCTCTGGGAGGATTAGAGAGAGATTGTCAACATTTATCGCTGCCTCCCTGTCAGGGAAAGCACGCCCGATCTCCGTCTCCTCCTTCAGAGTGCCTGTTAGCAGAGCAACAGTCCCATACAGGGATCGACCTGCCTGAAGGGGATCAGGATGAGGTTGATTCTGTTATAGAGGAATCAACAGTGGGGGAACCTTTTCTCAGCATCTCAAGCTGAAAGATTATGGGTTCAGTCTCTGACTAACATGGTCCGATCAGCATTTAAAAATGCACCTTGCGGAACCATCAACCACTACTGTATCCTCGTTGGGGTCGCTAGAAGCCCCCAGACTGTTTGTTCTTTTCCACTTCACCCTTTACTGAAAGGGCTCATTTACCAGGATTGGGAACGTCCTGAGAAAATATTTATTCCCCCAAGAGATTTCCGGTGGTCTATCCCATGGAGGATAAGTTCATCAAAAAAAAAAAAAAAATGGAAGGTCCCTACAGTGGACGCAGCCATCTCTTGTATGTATAAATCACTGACATGTCCAGTGGATAATGTCCAAATGTTCAAGAACCCAATAAATAAAAGATTGGAGTCCTTATGAAAATCTGCTTGGTGATACAACCAGCAGTAGCAGCTATTGGGGTCTGCTAAGCAGTGAAGGATCAGTTGAAACAGGTCTTGAGGGACTTGACAGATCAGCAGGCTTTGCCCTAGCTGATCTACCTAGAGCCTTAGGCTTTGCGGTTGACGCCATAGAGGATTCAGTCCATCAGGCCTCCCGCCTTACGCTGTCTATAGACATACGCGTAGGCTCCTATGGCTCAAAAACTGGTCTGCTGAAGCTCCCTGTAAAGAATGGCTGGTTAGCGTCCCATTTCATGGTGAACGCTTATTCAGGGAAAACCTGGACAAATATATCCAGAAAATTTCCAGCGGTAAAAATACGCTCTTGCCGGTTAAAAGCAGAATTAGAGGTCCCTCTTTAAGAGGCCTGCTTCTCCAGTCCCTGGGGCATCGGCTGTGTAACAGTTCCGACGGCCTCCTCGGTCAAATCCCGGGGGTAAAAAACAGGGACAGTAGCAGGGTAATGAGAAACCCTGGGTCAGGGAAGGTACAAAACCTCCCCCAAAGTTAAATTCATTGAAGCCCCCACTCAGTCGGGTGGGGGGAGGACTCCAGTTGTTCGCAAGAGACCTGGCGGGACACGATCAAGACAGATAGGTGCTCTCCGCAGTAGGTTTGGGATACAGTTTGGAGTTAAAAGACTCTCCTCCTTCCCATTTTTGAGGTCAAACGTGCCAAGGGATCCCCGGAAGAGAGAGTCCCTCCTGTTGGCACTAGAACAACTATTGCTCCAAGGAGTAATTATGGAGGTTCCCCTGGAAGAATGAGGGTTCGGGTTTTACTCAAACCTCTTTACAGTCCCGAAGCAAACGCGGACGGGAGGCCCATATTAATTCTAAAAGGGCTATACAAATTCCTGTATATCAGGTCTTTCCGATGGAGTCGATCCGATCGGTGGCCACTGCCCTACAAGGGGAGGATTGGTTAGCCACGATCGACATCAAAGATGCTTATTTGCACATTCCCATCTTTCCAGTCCACCAAAAATTTCTACGCTTTGCAGTAGAAGGGCGCCATTTTCAGTTCAGAGCCTTACCCTTCGGTTTGGCCACAGCACCACGAGTGTTTACAAAAATTCTGGCCCTTTATTGGCCAATCTAAGAACACAAGGTGTAATGATAATGGCATATCTGGATGACTTGTTGCTGATAGACCACTCAGTGAAAAAACTAGACGTGGTCGTTCACAAGACGATCAAGTATCTGGAATCTCACGGTTGGATTATCAACCGAGACAAGTCAGCCCTAAAAACCAGTCAAAAGTCTGGAATACTTGGGGCTAAGGTTGGATTCAGGCCAGAGAAAAATATTCTTGCCTCGAGGAAAGGTGTTGTCTTTGAAAGATTTGATCCACTTAGTGGGTACAAAAAAGACAGCCGTCCATACGCCTGTATATGAGGCTGCTGGGAAAAATGGTGGCATCATTCGAAGCAGTACCCTACGGTCAATTCCATTCAAGGAATTTGCAAGGGGCCATACTGTCAGCCTGGAACAAAAAAATTCAGGCCTAGACTTACAATGTCCTTGTCCCCTTCCGTTCGCAAGAGCCTCCGTTGGTGGTTGGTTTCCCAGAATCTGGAAAAAAGGAAATCCTTCAGTCCGATTTCTTGGAAGGTGGTCACTACAGATGCCAGCCTTATAGGCTGGGGAGCAGTACTGGAGCAATAGTCTCTCCAGGGCAGATGGTCGGATGCAGAAAAGGCCCTGCCCATCAATCTCTTAGAGATACGAGCAGCCCGGTATGCCCTAGTAGCATGGACATCCAAACTCCAAGGGTCCCCTGTCAGAATTCAATCAGACAATGCCACAGCAGTGGCATATATCAATCATCAGGGGGGCACCAGGAGTCGTGCAGCCCAGAGGGAGGTAAATTACATCCTGAAATGGGCAGAAAAAATATGTCCCAGCCATATCTGCGGTATTCATTCCAGGAGTGGAGAATTGGAAGGCGGACTTTCTAAGTCGCCAGAAATTAGGCCCAGAGGAAGGGTCCCTTCACCCCGAGGTTTTCTGGACAATATGTCAGCGGTGGGGAACACCGGATGTAGATCTTCTAGCATCCAGATTCAACGCAAAGGGGGACAGGTTTGTCTCTCGGACAAGGGATCCCCTAGCTTGCGGCTCGGATGCCCTAGTGTTCCCTTGGGATCAGTTCAAGCTGATATATGCATTCACACCGCCACAATGGTTACCTCGATTACTCCGCAGAATCAGGGTAGAAAAGAAACCAGTGATTCTGGTGGCTCCAGCGTGGCCCCGAAGAGCGTGGTACGTGGAGATTGTAAAATGTCAGTGGGGAGTCCTTGGACTCTCCCACATCGTCCGGACCTGCTTTCGCAAGGACCGATATACCACCCTTCCTTACCAGCCCTAGGTTTGACGGCCTGGCTATTGAAGCCCACATTCTAAAAAAGAGAGGGCTCTCTAATTCTGTGGTATCTACCATGATCAATGCCAGGAAGCCGGTATCCAGGCAGATCTACTATAGAATCTGGAAGGCGTACATCGCCTGGTGTGAAGCCAAGAAATGGCATCCACGTAAGTACGTAATAGGTACGAGTCTGGACTCCCTACAATGGGCTGTAGATAGGAAGCTTGCCTTGAGTACTATCAAGGGTCAGATTTCGGCCTTGTCAATATTTTTTCAAAGGCCCTTGGCTTCGCATTCACTAGTCAAAGCCTTTATACAAGGAGTGATGCGTATTAGTCCTCCGGTTAATATTCCCATATGTCCATGGGATCTAAACTTGGTTCTGTCGGTTCTACAGAAACAACCATTTGAACCATTACAGCATATTTCTTTGGTTCTTCTCACCAGGAAATTGATTTTTCTAGTAGCCATTTGTTCGGCTAAAAGAGTGTCGGAATTAGCAGCTATGTCCTGTAGGGAGCCATATCTGGTTATCCATAAGGACAGGAGTAGTGTTACGTTCTCATCCAGCCTTTCTTCCTAAGGTGGTATCGAGGTTTCATTTGAACCAAGATGTGGTTCTTCCTTCTTTTTTCCCCAAACCTACTTCGGTAGAGGAAAAGTTATTGCATTCTTTGGATGTAGTAAGAGCAGTTAAAGCTTATCTAAAAGCCACTGCTCAGATTCGCAGAACGGATACTTTGTTTGTTCTGCCGGAAGGCCCCAGAAGGGGTCAGGCAGCGTCAAAATCTACTTTAGCCAAGTGGATTCGACAGGTCATAATACAAGCCTATGGCTTGAGAAATAGACCGCCTCCGTTCAAAGTTAGGGCGCACTCCACGAGAGCAGTTGGAACTTCATGGGCAGTGCATCACCAGGCCTCCCTGGCTCAAATCTGTAAGGCCGCAACATGGTCTTCAGTACACACGTTTACTAGGTTCTACCAGGTGGACGTTGGAAGTCAGGAGGATGTCGCCTTTGGGCGCAGTGTGTTGCAGGCCGCAAAAGATCCTCATGTCTGATTGCGCTCAGCTTATATATGGTGTATCCCCCCCCTCATTTGGCATTGCTTTAGGACATCCCATTAGTAATGACTATGTCGCTCTGTGTCCCGTGATGTACGAAAAAGAAAATAGGATTTTTATAACAGCTTACCTGTAAAATCCTTTTCTTGGAGTACATCACGGGACACAGAGCTCCCACCCCTCTTTGGGGACACTTATTGCTTTGCTACAAAACTGAGGTGCTCCCGGATGGGAGGGGCTTATATAGGGGAGGGTACTTCCGGTTTTGGAAGTTGCCAGTGCCAGCACCTGACGGTATCTATATAACCCATTAGTAATGACTATGTCGCTCTGTGTCCCGTGATGTACTCCAAGAAAAGGATTTTACAGGTAAGCTGTTATAAAAATCCTATTATTATATTAGATATAGGCACAGTAGCTGAGTGACACACCTACCCACCCTGAGCAAGCTGGTCTCATGGGGGGGGGTGCTCTGTGTCACCAGGTATGATAGCTGAGCGGAGCCGCCCTAATCTGGCCTGATAAGGGGGGGGTGTCCACAGACCACAGCACAGGTGTAGGCAGACAGTGACCCACACCCACATCAGATCCATCCAGCAAGCAGAAGGTCACAGCAGCATCTTCTCGTCTTCTCTGTGGCCATCAGATCCGGTCCAAGCAAGCAACACGCCTTGTTGTCAGCAGGTCACAGCATCTTCTCGTCTTCTCTGCGGCCATCAGATCCAGTCCAAGCAAGCAACACGCCTTGTTGTCAGCAGGTCACAGCATCTTCTCGTCTTCTCTGTGGCCATCAGATCCGGTCCAAGCAAGCAACACGCCTTGTTGTCAGCAGGTCACAGCATCTTCTCGTCTTCTCTGCGGCTATCAGATCCGGTCCAAGCAAGCAACACGCCTTGTTGTCAGCAGATTACAGCATCTTCTCATCTTCTCTGCGGCCATCAGAACCGGTCCAAGCAAGCAACACGCCTTGTTGTCAGCAGATTACAGCATCTTCTCATCTTCTCTGCAGCCATCAGATCTGGTCCAGCAAACAACACACCGTTTCAGCAGGTCAGTTCCAAAATCCAAATCATGCCAATGATGCCATTATCTGCTGTCCCCAGGGACAGATCCGATCCAGAGATCTCCATACAGTGGGATCTCTGGATTGGATCTGTCCCTGGGGACAGCAGATAATGAAAAGTGTGGGGGCAGAGCTGCGATGAAGTCACTCATCGTGTTGGAGCCCTCGGTTAAGCTTTGATTTCTATTATTTTCATATGATTTTGTTATTCAAATTTGCTAGTTGATTGATCGTTATTAACGGCACTACTGTTGCCAATATATGCAGTGTTATTAGGGTGAAAAAAATTATTGGGGGGGGGGTGACACCATGTTATACCGCACCAGGTGACACCAACCCTAGTGACGCCACTGCGACATAGTCATTACTAATGGGTTATATAGATACCTTCAGGTGCTGGCACTGGCAACTTCCAAAACCGGAAGTACCCTCCCCTATATAAGCCCCTCCCATCCGGGAGCACCTCAGTTTTTTGCCAGTGTCTAAGGTGTTGGCCAAGAAGTAACATGTGTTTTTCTCTGAGCTTGCGTACAGGTTCTTTTGGGCCTCAGTAAGCTATTCCGGATCCGACCAAAAAAGCTTCATAGCTAAACGGTCGGTACCCGGGCCTTGCAAGAGAAGAGCAAGGTTTTGCCTGTAATGCCTCTCTCAGGAGGGCTGGACCCTGGGATCCAGAGCTCTGGTCATACCCACGACCAAGATGTTTTCTGTGCAGGGTGCTATACAGGTCCAGGGGAGTGGAATCCTTGGGAACCCGGTCCCTGAAGGTTTAATTACAATGCCTGCCGTGATAGGTGAAGTTTGGGCTTCTGTGGACCAAACAGAGTCCTGCGGCGAGGAAAAGGTAAGTGGGGGCCCTCAGGAACTTGGTTCTATTGAGGGACCCCAAGCCTATTTTGTCTTTCTGCCTGTTACCTAAGGTATTCCCGCTAATATTCTGTGTATGCCTGTTACTACTGAGAAAATGTAAAAATTTTAATAGTAGGCAAGAAAAAAAAAAAAAAAAAAGGAAGACCGCGGTACCTGTGTTAGACACTAGAGGCCGCTATGGTTCTTTTTCTTGTAATGTGGATTTTTTTCTTCCAAAATCAAATCCAGGCAGTTGGTAAGTTCTCTGCTGGGAAGCTGTCTCCTCTGCCCTGTTGCTGCGCTCATCCATCCCCGGGCCCTGCGGCAGGGACCCTGGCTCCCATCTAGCTCCTTATTTTTTTCAAAAAAGGCGCCGAAGGCGCACGTGCACGCGCCTCTATATATAGAGGCGATCTGGAAAAAGGGGCGGAGCGGGTGGATGACGCTCGGTGTGCGCCGCGGCGCTACTGCGCATGTGCGGGCGTCCAGCGTGTTTTAAAGCACAATCATAGCTGGCTATTGAAGTGCACAGACAGAGCTAGCAACAGTATAAAGGCACACAGAGGCGGTTGATGCAGGCATCCCCTAGAAAGGCACTTTAGTAGACACCAACTGTTATATAGCAGCAATTGTGCTAGACTATTCTCAGTAAAAGTGGTGTATTACGGCTGGAATACCTCAGCTTTAGGCTTAGGAATATGCCGTCCAGAAGCTCCGGAACGGAATCTTCCAGGAAGCGAAGGGGGTCTCATCGGGCTCTGAGGATCTTGGGCATGCTTCTGCTGCACCAGTCTCCCCTGAAGTTCAGAGGTAAGTGACCGTAGAGACCCCGCAGGGGTACTTGGTACTGTGGCTGTCCTCAGTTCACCTGCTCCTGTGTATGTAACAGAGGAGGTTTTTTCCTCAGCTCTGGGAGGATTAGAGATTGTCAACATTGATCGCTGCCTCCCTGTCAGGGAAAGCACGCCCGATCTCTGTCTCCTCCTTCAGAGTGCCTGTTAGCAGAGCAACAGTCCCATACAGGGATCGACCTGCCTGAAGGGGATCAGGATGAGGTTGATTCTGTTATAGAGGAATCAACAGTGGGGGAACCTTTTCTCAGCATCTCAAGCTGAAAGATTATGGGTTCAGTCTCTGACTAACATGGTCCGATCAGCATTTAAAAATGCACCTTGCGGAACCATCAACCACTACTGTATCCTCGTTGGGGTCGCTAGAAGCCCCCAGACTGTCTGTTCTTTTCCACTTCACCCTTTACTGAAAGGGCTCATTTACCAGGATTGGGAACATCCTGAGAAAATATTTATTCCCCCCAAGAGATTTCCGGTGGTCTATCCCATGGAGGATAAGTTCATCAAAAAATGGAAGGTCCCTACAGTGGACGCAGCCAACTCTTGTGTGTATAAATCACTGACATGTCCAGTGGATAATGTCCAAATGTTCAAGAACCCAATAGATAAAAGATTGGAGTCCTTATGAAAGTCTGCTTCTTTCTACAGCAAGCTTTGTGACACAACCAGCAGTGGGGTCTGCTAAGCAGTGAAAGATCAGTTGAAACAGGTCTTGAGGGACTTGACAGATCAGCAGGCCCTTGCCCTAGCTGATCTACCTAGAGCCTTAGGCTTTGCGGTTGACGCCATAAAGGATTCAATCCATCAGGCCTCCCGCCTTACGCTGTCTGTAGTACATATGCGTAGGCTTCTATGGCTCAAAAACTGGTCTGCTGAAGCTCCCTGTAAAGAATGGCTGGTTAGCGTCCCATTTCATGGTGAACGCTTATTCAGGGAAGACCTGGACAAATATATCCAGAAAATTTCCAGCGGTAAAAATACACTCTTGCCGGTTAAAAACAGAGTTAGAGGTCCCTCTTTAAGAGGCCTGCTTCTCCAGTCCCTGGGCCATCGGCTGTGTAACAGTTCCGACGGCCTCCTCGGTCAATTCCCGGGGGTAAAAAACAGGGACAATCGCAGGGTAATGAGAAACCCTGGGTCAGGGGAGGTACAAAACCTCCCCCAAAGTTAAATTCATTGAAGGGTTGCCCCCACTCAGTCGGGTGGGGGGAGGACTCCAGTTGTTCGCAAGAGACCTGGCGGGACACGATCAAAACAGATAGGTGCTCTCCGCAGTATGTTTGGGATACAGATTGGAGTTAAAAGACTCTCCTCCTTCCCATTTTTGAGGTCAAACGTGCCAAGGGATCCCCGGAAGAGAGTCCCTCCTGTTTGCACTAGAACAACTATTGCTCCAAGGAGTAATTATGGAGGTTCCCCTGGAAGAATGGGGGTTCGGGTTTTACTCAAACCTCTTTACAGTCCCGAAGCAAACGGGGATGGGAGGCCCATATTCTAAAAGGGCTAAACAAATTCCTGTATATCAGGACTTTCCGATGGAGTCGATCCGATCGGTGGCCACTGCCCTACAAGGGGAGGATTGGTTAGCCGCGATCGACATCAAAGATGCTTATTTGCACATTCCCATCTTTCCAGTCCACCAAAAATTTCTACGCTTTGCAGTAGAAGGGCGCCATTTTCAGTTCAGAGCCTTACCCTTCGGTCTGGCCACAGCACCACGAGTGTTTACAAAAAGTCTGGCCCTTTATTGGCCAATCTAAGAACACAAGGTGTAATGATAATGGCATATCTAGATGACTTGTTGCTGATAGACCACTCAGTGAAAAAACTAGACGTGGTCGTTCACAAGACAATCAAGTATCTGGAATCTCACGGTTGGATTATCAACCGAGACAAGTCAGCCCTAAAAACCAGTCAAAAGTCTGGAATACTTGGGGCTAAGGTTGGATTCAGGCCAGAGAAAAATATTCTTGCCTCGAGGAAAGGTGTTGGCTTTGAAAGATTTGATCCACTTAGTGGGTACAAAAAAGACAGCCGTCCATACGCCTGTGCATGAGGCTGCTGGGAAAAATGGTGGCATCATTCGAAGCAGTACCCTACGGTCAATTCCATTCAAGGAATTTGCAAGGGGCCATACTGTCAGCCTAGAACAAAAAAGTTCAGGCCCTAGACTTACAATGTCCTTGTCCCCTTCCGTTCGCAAGAGCCTCCGTTGGTGGTTGGTTCCCCAGAATCTGGAAAAAGGGAAATCCTTCAGTCCGATTTCTTGGAAGGTGGTCACTACAGATGCCAGCCTTATAGGCTGGGGAGCAGTACTGGAGCAATGGTCTCTCCAGGGCAGATGGTCGGATGCAGAAAAGGCCCTGCCCATCAATCTCTTAGAGATACGAGCAGCCCGGTATGCCCTAGTAGTATGGACATCCAAACTCCAAGGGCCCCCTGTCAGAATTCAATCAGACAATGCCACAGCAGTGGCATATATCAATCATCAGGGGGGCACCAGGAGTCGTGCAGCCCAGAGGGAAGTAAATTACATCCTGAAATGGGCAGAAAGATATGTCCCAGCCATATCTGCGGTATTCATTCCAGGAGTGGAGAATTGGAAGGCGGACTTTCTAAGTCGCCAGCAATTATGCCCAGAGGAATGGTCCCTTCACCCCGAGATTTTCTGGACAATATGTCAGCGGTGGGGAACACCGGATGTAGATCTTCTAGCATCCAGATTCAACGCAAAGGTGGACAGGTTTGTCTCTCGGACAAGGGATCCCCTAGCTTGCGGCTCGGATGCCCTAGTGTTCCCTTGGGATCAGTTCAAGCTGATATATGCATTCCCACCGCCACAATTATTACCTCGATTACTCCGCAGAATCAGGGTAGAAAAGAAACCAGTGATTCTGGTGGCTCCAGCGTGGCCCCGAAAAGCATGGTACGCGGAGATTGTAAAATGTCAGTGGGGAGTCCTTGGACTCTCCCACGTCGTCCGGACCTGCTTTCGCAAGGACCGATATACCACCCTTCCTTACCAGCCCTAGGTTTGACGGCCTGGCTATTGAAGCCCACATTCTAAAAAAGAGAGGGCTCTCTAATCCTGTGGTATCTACCATGATCAATGCCAGGAAGCCGGTATCCAGGCAGATCTACTATAGAATCTGGAAGGCGTACATCGCGTGGTGTGAGGCCAAGAAATGGCATCCACATAAGTACGTAATAGGTAGGAGTCCGGAATTCCTACAGTGGGCTGTACATAGGAAGCTTGCCTTGAGTACTATCAAGGGTCAGACGGCCTTGTCAATATTTTTTCAAAGGCCCTTGGCTTTGCATTCATTAGTCAAAGCTTTCATACAAGGAGTGAGGCGTATTAGCCCTCCGGTTAGTATTCCCATATGTCCATGGGACTTAAACCTGGTTCTGTCGGTTCTACAGAAACAACCATTTGAACCATTGCGGCACATTTCCTTGGTTCTTCTCACCAGGAAATTGATTTTCTTAGTAGCCATTTGTTCGGCTAAAAGAGTATCGGAATTAGCCGCCTTATCCTGTAAGGAGCCATATCTGGTTGTCCATAAGGACAGAGTAGTATTACGTCCTCATCCAGCCTTTCTTCCTAAGGTGGTATCGAGGTTCCATTTGAACCAAGATGTGGTTCTTCCTTCCTTTTTCCCCAAACCTAGCTCGGTAGAGGAAAAGTTATTGCATTCTTTGGATGTAGTAAGAGCAGTTAAAGCTTATCTAAAAGCCACTGCTCAGATTCGCAGAACGGATACTTTGTTTATTCTGCCGGAAGGCCCCAGAAAGGGTCAGGCAGCGTCAAAATCTACTTTAGCCAAGTGGATTCGACAGGTCATAATGCAAGCCTATGGCTTGAGAAGGAGACCGCCTCCGTTCAAAGTTAGAGCGCACTCCACGAGAGCAGTTGGAACTTCATGGGCAGCGCATCACCAGGCCACCCTGGCTCAAATCTGTAAGGCCGCAACATGGTCTTCAGTACACACGTTTACTAGGTTCTACCAGGTGGACGTTAGAAGTCAGGAGGATGTCGCCTTTGGGCGCAGTGTGTTGCAGGCCGCAAAAGATCCTCATTTCTGATAGCGCTCAGCTTATGTATGGTGTATCCCCCCCCCCCTCATTGGGCATTGCTTTAGGACATCCCATTAGTAATGACTATGTCGCTCTGTGTCCCGTGATGTACGAGAAAGAAAATAGGATTTTTATAACAGCTTACCTGTAAAATCCTTTTCTTGGAGTACATCACGGGACACAGAGCTCCCACCCCTCTTTAGGGACACTTATTGCTTTGCTACAAAACTGAGGTGCTCCCGGATGGGAGGAGCTTATATAGGGGAGGGTACTTCCGGTTTTGGAAGTTGCCAGTGCCAGCACCTGAAGGTATCTATATAACCCATTAGTAATGACTATGTCGCTCTGTGTCCCGTGATGTACTCCAAGAAAAGGATTTTACAGGTAAGCTGTTATAAAAATCCTATTTTTGCATTACTTAAATGGTAGGAGTATATGGCATCTCGATAGATCTGCTGTGAAGACCTCCTCAGGTGCAAACTCATACTTCAGTATGCGACCATATCAGTGGACACAATTGCTTGGGTTCTCATATAGGTATAAAATTATAAAAGCAAAAAAAGCACAACCGACTAGTGTAGTGAAACTGGTGGTGTAGAGAGGAGAATATACTGTAAATGCACTCTCATTTTGGAGTGGAAACAATGCCATTACTCATAAAATCCAGCAGATGGTGACCTATTATCCATCCATGATGTTGATAGTAAGCACAGCGAATTTCCTGGTGGATATCCTCGTCAGCCAGTGGGGGTACACCATTTCCCAAGTATAAAACAATTGTAGGAAAAGAGAGAGTATTTGCCACTCTAAGTGGAGTTTTTTTTAAATATCAGACTCCCGGGTAAAGACTAGATTATCAATTGGAGCTGGCTCAGTGCATCAAACTTTGCAGTTTCCTTTTCATGCACAAACAAGGGAACTCCAATAATGTAGGGATGGCTTAGTTTGTGCTCTTCTGGCACATCAAAGGTTTTAAAATCTGAAGAATTATAAGGGACACACTTTTTAATCTCAGGGTAGCTGTTTGCTAGGCTTGATGCATGCTTCAGAAGCCTGCTTAGTAACTGGTGCACAATACCTCACTCCTTTCTTCTGTGGAACTACTGTGTTGACTAGGGTGACCAGACATCCCCGGTTTCTGGTGAGACTGTCCTCGGATTGAGGGCACTGTCCCCAGACCAAGTCTGTCCCCGGTTTTGTCCCCGGATTGGATTTGAACAGGGGTTGGGGCAATTTCAATGACAGACTCAGAATAAAAAAAAAATCTGGATTACACACACCCGCTCCGCCGCTCCTACTTAGGGGGGTGTATTTTTTTCCATTATCTGTGCCCCTTTCTAATGATCATCTGCTGGTCGGAGCGGAGGGAATATTTCTTCAGTTTTGGATGCATGCCCATTCAGCTTCGCTGGCATGTTCTTCTGCCTTGGCTCAAGTCCTGGCCAGCTGCCTGCCTGCTTATCTCCTTGCCTTCCCCGGCGGAGTGATCTTCCTCCGCTGCCCTCCCAGTAGTAGCCGGGGCCCGGAGAGTAAGACTTGACAGGCTGTGAGGCGGGCGGCGACAGGCAGAGAGTTGCCGATTGCCGCCATTACTAGTAAAAGAAAAAAAAAATCTGGTCACCTTAGTGTTGACAACCTGCTTGTTGTCAAATGTCCCAGAGCTTTTCTTGGCTTCACCACAGCTTCAGAGCTGCCAAACACTTTTCCTGGATGACTTTTCAAGAGGGATTTTCCAGAGCTTGTTGATGCAAGGCGATCCTTGGACAGGGTAGTAGAAGCAATGTCTCCATTCTCTTGGTCAATGAAAATGACAGTTGCCATGCTTCACTTTAGTCAAAACCGGCAAGGCTCAGTGCGCCACACCGTCTCTCAGATCACCTGTCACACATAAGGGTTAAAAACAAATATATTGCACTCACATTAGTAATATGAAGATATGCATTATGTGCAAAAGTAGCAAATGGTGCCATTTCATGGAATCCAATGGTAGGCAAATGGATGACACATCTCCCATGACCATAGATTTGGGTCTGTTAGGGTGTGAAACAAGCCAACCATAGGCTGAAAACCAGGAAGAGCCAGCATTGTTAGTGTGCAGTCAGATGGGAGGCAGCAATAGATAGTGGATCACACTTCCTTGCTGTCCACTGCTGCCTCCCATTCCTGACCAGACCACGTTACCACTCAGATTTACTTAACCCTGTCATACAAGTTGAACTCAATCCATTTCAGCCAGGATATCTCTTCATTTTGGCGAACACCAAGCTTAAAGCGGAACTTTACCCGTAACAACTTGATAAAAAATAAATAAATGTGGTTTAGCAAGGAACATACATTCCACATTAATATTTATGCTACCAAAATTAGTGTGTGCTGTAAATTGCCTCCAGCATTGCTCCTGTTTCCGCTTGCTGGAGACTGCCAAAACATTTCAGTTCATCTGCACGGGTTCTGCAGAGCACAAAAAAAAAACCGAATTGCTCTCCATGTGCCCTGTTCACACCACAACACTGGTATCACGTGCAGATTTTTCCCTTTTCGTCTTTCTGGACAGCCACAATGAGAGACATAGGCTCCTCCTCTTCCCTAGGAAACACTGCGCCAGCTCATAAATTCTCACTTCCCCCTGTCGGACCTCAGTTATTATTGTTTCCTCCGGCGGGGAGACACTGTGCATGGAACCAGGCCGGTCAGTCAGGGAGACTGTGGCCATTAAAAACCTGAAGGGAAGCAGGGGCTTCCAGGGAACAAAGGTGTGGTACATACCCGCCATCTGAAGCCACCCCATCGTCAAGTGCGGCAGCAGGTTGTGGGGGACCCCTATCGCGTCCACAGGGCCGCAGCAGGGAGCTAGCTCCGCTCTCCCTGTACACAGTACAGGCCGCATTTTTTGGAACCAGGTGGGCCGGACGGCGGGTGACATCATTTCCGGCGGAGGGTGGATGCTTCCCTTTGACCCGCAACTTCCGGTTCCAGGTCGCGGAGCTGATAGGGGGCCGGGCGCAGGCTGGAGGGAGTCGGGAACGCGCACAGGCAGCGTGAGACTCTGTAGCAAGCAACCACCTGCAGTCATGTCGGAAGCGGATGCCCAGACAACAGACACTACCTCCAGCCTTCCTAAGGTAAGAGCACCCTGGAGAAGGGTCCTCTCTATCTAGGATTGCCCATCCATGTATGGTTCCTACCTATGGGGGGGGCGACCCTCTGGGTGGTCAGAGGGGGGAGGCTCTGATCTCTGCATGTTAAAAGGGTCTAGTGCACTCCCAGGGTTGTAACTGACTGTTAATGTGATATTTGTTTCTGCTTTTTTTGGGTACTTGTATTTCAGAAAGCTACAGAAAAGTCAAAGTTGACGCATAGCTCTAAAAGGAAGTGCGCCTCCTGTAGGGACACTCTAGGGGAGTCATGGACTGAAGTTCTGTGTAAAGACTGCATAGACGCCCTGGTTAGAGAGAGGGAGTTGGAACAGGAATCAGGATTAGCAGCCTCAGTTAAGGAGATCTCATCCACCTTTTCATCATTTAAGTCTCTTTTGGAAAAAATTCAACTCCTCACTAATCCCGCTCAGGTTACAACCCCGCCACAGGCTCAGGGCTCTGCACCTGCTGCTGCAGTAACGGCAGAGGAAGTTTCAGGCCCTTCCAAGGTGGTGCATACACAGCCAGATAGTGCCACCTCTGACTCCCAGGAGGGATCAGAAGGAGAGGACCGGGACGGGGAGTCCAGGAAACCCTCCAGCTATAAATTGTCCCTGGATGAGGTAGAGGACCTCTTGGGGGCAATTTACACAACCCTCGGTATCCAGTCGGATAAAAATACCCTAACACTCCATGACCAAATGTGCAGGGGTTGGGGGAACAAAAGAAAAAAGTCTTCCCAGTACATGAGGTACTGGTCGAAACCGTTAAGGAGTGGCAGGATCCTGAAAGGAAGCCATTTTCTCTAGGTCCCTAAAGAGAAGGTTCCCATTCTCGGAGGATCCCGCGTCTATTTGGAATAAAAGCCCCAAACTAGACGCCGCCTTCTCCCAGGTCTCTAGGCATACATACCTGGCGTTTGAGGACATGGGGGCCTTGGCTGATGTCATGGACAAAAGAATAGACTCCCTCCTAAAAAAAAACGTGGGACTCAACAACAGGGCCGGTACAAGGGGTGGGCAGAAGGGGCGGATGCCCCAGGCGGGACCATTTACTGGAGGAAGGGGGCGCAGTAGAGGCCACGCTACAGGCCACCTTTGATCTTGCGGCTGCAGAGCTCCCCTCCCACCTCCTCCTCCTCTTGTCTGTCACATAGCGCCGGTCTCCTGACCGGGAGCGCTGTGTGTCAAGGAGCGAAGTCTGTGTGTGTGTGTGTTCGGCTGTGCGGGTCCCGCCCCCCTAGACCAGCTCATGTGGTAGCAGATTGAATCAGTGTTCCGCCTATCACACGAGCCGGTCTAGGGGGGTGGGACCTTGTTACGGCGCCACCGAACACACACACAGACCCAGCTATGTGAGTGTGACACACAGTGCTGCGGGAGATGTCCGCTGTGTGATCCAGCCAGGGCAGGCTATGGTGAGTCTGACTGCATTCATAGGAAAAGTGAGGCTGCGATGGGCACCGAGAGGCTGCGATGGGCACAGAGAGGCTGCGATTATGGTCACAGTGAGGCGGCATTGATGGTCACAGTGAGGCGGCATTGATGGGCACAGTGAGGCGGCATTGATGGGCACAGTGAGGCGGCATTGATGGGCACAGTGAGGCTGCGATTATGGGAACAAGCATTTGATGGGCACTGGTGAGACTGCATTGATCTCTTGTATCATGTCTGTAGTCTCTGACCATCTTTAGTATGATGTCCTCAGTCTCTGATCATCTCTTGTATCATGTTCTCAGTCTCTGACCATCTCTTGTATCATGTTCTCAGTCTCTGGCCATCTCTTGTATCATGTTCTCAGTCTCTGGCCATCTCTTGTGTCATGTTCTCAGTCTCTGGCCATCTCTTGTATCATGTTCTCAGTCTCTGACCATCTCTTGTCTTATATAATGTCTGCAGTCTCTGAGGGGAGTTTGCTTAATTAGCAATGGTATTGGTAAAATGCAGCAGGAAGGGGGTTAATGCACTGTCACTGATGCATTAGTATAGATCCCATCGTCTGTAGGCGCTGTAGCTTTTCATAGCGCGGGGGGGCGCAGTTTTTCATCTTCGCCCTTGGCACCAGATGACCTTGTCCCGGTACTGCTCAACAATAGGCAATCTAAAGCCAGAAATGGCTGTCACAGTTTTGTAGCCCGCAACTTAGAACATTGGCTCTCCCAGATTCAAGAGCATATTGAAGCAGGAACTGCCAAGGAAACTATCCTATCTTCCTTCCCTACGATTCTGCGAGGTATCGCATACATAGCGGATGCCTCGGCAGAGTCGGTCCGCATGTCAGCCAGATCAGCGGCCCTGGCCAACTCGGCCAGAAGAGCCCTCTGGCTGAAAACCTGGCCAGGAGACAGCACCTCTAAAGTCAAGTTTTGTGGGATACCTTAAGACAGGAGACTTACTCTTTGGCCCAGGCTTAGAGACAGTTTTGGACCGCACGGCAGACAGAAAAAAGCCCCTCTTAAACGGAAAACAGATGAAGAAGAGGTTTCAGCCGCAAAGACGTAGGGAGGCCCCCAAACCGAAAGGGCAAAAGAAGACCTGGGGCCAAAGAGGCAAGGGCAGAGGAGGGGCGATTTTTCACCCTCCTGAGCAGCCCCGTAAAAACCCATGACCTGGGAGGAAGACTGGGGGCCTCCCCCCCCCACAGTGGGAGGCAATTTCCCCCAACCAGTTCATCCTAGGGTCATAAGAAGGGGGTACCTCCTGGAGTTTACAAGACCTCCCCTGCAAAGATTCCTTGTCACACAGTTACCCAGGTGCACGGCAAAGGACGAGACTCTCCTGGAGGCTCTAAGGGATCTAGAATCTCAGAACGTAATCTGCAGAGTACCAAAGTTGGAGGAAGGAAAGGGATTCTATTCACACATCTTTGTTGTAAAGAAATCCTCAGAAAAATTCTGATTCGTTCTGAATTTAAAACCCCTGAACAGGTCAATTACCTACAAGAGATTCCGTATGGAGTCAATCTTCACAGTCAGGGCCCTGTTACCCCACAATTGCTTCATGGTATCGTTGGACCTCAGGGACGCGTACCTACACGTCCCTATCGCGGAAACCTCTCAGAGGTTTCTCCGACCAGCAGTAGACTTAGATGGAATAAAAGTACACCTACAGTTTCAAGCATTGCCATTTGGGCTATACTCTTCACCCCGCATATTTACCAAGGTCATGGCCGAGGCCATGGCTTTTCTGCGACTACAGGGAGTGTCGATAATGGCATACCTGGACGTCTCCAGAACAACTAACCAAAGATCTTGATCTAACAAAGAAGGTCCTGACAGGCCTGGGGTGGTTGCTGAACTTAGAGAAGTCCAGCCTGATTCCCTCACAGCATATCACGTACCTAGGATACCTGCTGGACTCAACGTTGTTCAGTATTTTTTCAGTTGGGAGAAAAACTCTTAAGCTGGACAGAGCTGTAGCTTCTCTCCAGAGCAACCAGCAGGTCCTCTATAAGGTCTCTAATGTCAACGCTGGGTCTGGTGACCTCTACCCTCTCAGCTGTTCAGTGGGCAGGTCTACACTTTTGTCCCCTGCAGGCCTTCATCCTAGGGGTGTGGGACCACAGCCTAAAAGAACTAGACACCTTAATACACGTTCCACATCAGGTAAAAAGATCACTCTGGTGGTGAAGGAAGGTAGCAAACCTGTCGCAAGGACGTCTGTGGCTCATCCCAGTTTCCCGGGTGGTAACCACAGACGCAAGCGGCAAGGGCTGGGGGGCACATCTAGGTTCCCTTCTAACACAGGGCACCTGGAGAGACGAAGAACTATAGAGATCGTCCAACTTCAAGGAGCTGAAGGCAGTCGGGCTGGCCCTCAGGTTTTTCAAAAAGGAACTCCAGGTCCACCACATTCAGGTGCGGTCGGACAACTCGTCTGCCGTCGCTTACGTAACCAAGCAGGGCGGCACGAGAAGCGGAGTCCTGTTGGCCCTAGCGACAGACATCCTGAGCTGGGCCGAGACCAACACTCTCTAACTCTCAACAATTATCCTGAGAGGGGAGAGGAATGTGGTAGCAGACTTCCTCAGCCGAAGGCAGCTGAGAGAGGGCGACTGGGTCCTCAACCAGGTCTTCGGTCTCATAGCCAAAACATGGGGCCTCCGAAAGTGGACCTCTTTGCGTCAATGGACAACGCGTAAACCCCCTGTTTTTTCTCCCTAATCGGAGGGGAAGGTGCACTAGGGGTAGATGTGTTGACCCAGAGCTGGCATTTCAAAACATGCTATGACTTCCCCCCTCCGGTGGAGCCCCACGGGAGTGTTGGAATTTCTACAGTGCAAGGCAGATAAGGGCTTATCCATAAGTACACTCAAGAGTCAGATTTTAGCACTTAGTGCTTATCTAGAAAAGCCTCTGGCTACCAACCCGTGGGTAGTCAGATTCTTCAGGGCTCTAACAAGACAGAGACCAGATAGAGGTCCACTCTTTCCCAGGTGGGACCTATCCCTAGTCTTGCAGACCCCAACGGGAGCTCCCTTTGAGCCTCTAGTAGAGTGTTTAGTAAAGGAACTTACTTTTAAAAACAGTATTTTTGGTAGCAGTGACTACTGCCAGGAGGGTCAGCGAGATAGAAGCTTAGTTAGACCCCCTTTTTGCGTTATTTTTCCCGATCGAGTTGTTTTGAAAACCGATCCGGGATTTTTACCCAAGGTGGCTTCCAGATTCCATAGAAGCCAGAAGGTAGTCTTACCCTCTTTTTGCCCAAATCCCTCGGAAGAAGGGGAGTTGCGGTTTCATACTTTGGACGTCAGGAGATGCATCCTGCAGTACCTAGAGCTGACAAGAGCATTAAGGAAGTCAGACTCTTTATTTTGTTTTCAGGGGCCAGAAAGGGGTACAAAGTGTCTCAACGCACTATTGCCAGATGGCTCACAGCAACCATTGGACAGGCCTATGCATTAGCAGGGAAAGAGATCCCTACGGGTATTAAAGCACATTCTACCAGAGCTATGGCAGCTTCCCAGGCAGAAAGAGCTGAAGCAATGCCAGAACAAATATGCAAGGCAGCAACATGGTCCAGTTACTCCACTTTCGTAAAACATTACAGACTGGACCTGGTATCGGCAGGTGAGAAAGCCTTTGGGTGAAAGGTTTTGCAAGCTGTAGTCCTACCCTAGCTGGTAAGTGCTCGCCTATCCTCTCATTGTGGCTGTCCTGAAAGACGAAAAAGGAAAATTAAAGTTGCGCTTACCGGTAACGTCTTTTCCAGTAGTCTTTCAGGACAGTCCTAGTTACCCACCCGATATATTGGGGGGTCTTATAAAAGACCAGAACGCAGCATGATAATGATATGTAATAGTATGTTATTAATGTGTTCTTGTGTCTCCCCAGCTGGCAGGAGGTGATCTGGGAAAAAACTGAGGTCCGGCAGGGGGAAGTGAGAATTTATGGGCTGGCGCAGTGTTTCCTAGGGAAGAGGAGGAGCCTATGTGTCTCATTGTGGCTGTCCTGAAAGACTACTGGAAAAGACGTTACCGGTAAGCGTAACTTTAATTTTTCTGCGTAGGAATCTGGAACATGTATACAGTTTTCTGCACAGGAAAAAACTGACATGGCATCACCATTGGTGTGAACAGGGCATATAGGATAGGAGGATTTATTTCTTTTTTAAGGCTCTCAGCAGATCAGGAAAAAAGGAAAAGAAACTGCGCTAAAGCCTCGTACACACGACCGAGTTTCTCGTCGTTAAAAACACGTCGTTTTTCTCGACGAGATTCTTGTTAACCTTGACGAGATTCTCGTCAAGCTTTCCATGTGTACACACTGACAATTCCAAATCTCATCGTTGTTCTGTGTGGTCACGTCCAGCACGTACGACGGCAGTATAAAGGGGAAGATCAATTTCCCTGGCGCCACCCCTTGGGCTGCTTTTGCTGATCTCGTGTTACCGCGTGTGAAGTAAAAGTTTGGGAAGAGACGATTCACGCTTTTCAGTCTTCGTGCTTTCAGTTCATTTTCTGCGGTTCAGTTTGTGCTTGTGGGTTCGTATCTTGTCTTTCAGGGCGTGTAGGCAGGTCGTATCTGTTTTACAGTGCGTTCTTGCCCGTTCGTTTCTGAATTTCAGTTCGTTCTTCATAGGCCTTGCTGTTCTAAAGTGCGTTCTGTTCTGTACTTTCTGATAAGACGACCGTTTCCTAGCCATGTCGCGGGTATGTTCTCGTCATCGAGTTCGTACTGTGTGGGTGCTTGGTGTTGGTCTGCTTGTTTTGGACCAAGACGAGTCCATGAACGGGGTGAGGAGGAGTTCATGGACCAAGAATTGGTTGCTCCAGCGGGACCAATTCTGCCATATGCCTCTGCTGCGGGAGATCGTCGAGAATAATCCTGAGGACTACAGGAATTTTCTGCGGATGTCTGACCCCGTTTTTCAGCATCTGTTGGCTTTGGTGTCCCCCTATATTACCAGGCAGGACACCGTTATGCGGGAAACCATCAGTGTTGAGCAGAGGCTCATCGCCACGTTATGTTACCTGGCGACAGGGAGAAGTCTGCAGGACTTGAAGTTCACGACAGGCATCTCCCCCTCATAATCCCAGACACCTGTTCTGCCATTATACAAGTCCTGCAGGAGGACTATATTAGGGTAAGTTTTCTCCATTAACATCACATTTTATGTATTGCATGTATGCTAATGTATTGTATTTCTTTCATCCTTCCCTAATTACTATGATTGTAATATGCTGAGAATGTCCCCTATGTCCTCATGCATGCTGGAAGCTTTAAAATGGCCCTTTTTTCTCCTCCATGCATATTTCACTTCACTAACCTCTCCATCAGTGGCGACTGCTGCTCCAAATGTTTGGGGGGGCCATCCCCAAATTATATATATATAAACTTCCTCCATTTTTGCTACTGCCTATTAAACGCCACCAGTTTGCCCCCTCCAATGCAGCCAGTTCCCCCCCAGCCCTGCACTTACCTTCTTCTGGTCAGCGCCATCCTTCTTCTGTCCTTGATGTCTTCTCCTGCAATCGATGTTGCATCAGCCAATCATGTTACCGGTAAACAGACTTGGTGAACATGATTGGCAGAGGAGCCTGTCAGTGTTTACCCAAGGAATGCCCCCCCCCCCTGCGTCCCCTGGTTAACTTTTATGAAGCCAATTACATCCATCAGGCTGTAATCGCCAAGGCTATTTGCCCCCTGTCTCTGATAGGCAATTTTCACCCCAAAAATGCCACAGTTATTCATATGGCCGTCGCTCAACAGGGGGCCATCCACCTGAATAGTGGGCGGCATTGACAATACCTAGGTTAATGCAAGGCATGAACCTATGTATTGTTCTGTGTGACGGGCGCAGGAGAGAGGGGGCAGCGCTCCAGCGCCCACTCTGTACGCACCGCCACTGCAATGCTGTCCTGTGGCCAAACACATCTACCCCCCCCCCCAATTTGATTATAATGGACCATCAGAGGGGGTGATGAATATGATACTTGAGCCTTCCATTATACTTTTAAAAAACACATTAAACGTAGATTTTTATTGATGTTAGCCTCAAATGTATTTTATTATAATCTGCTTACAATGTTATGTGCAAAAGTACTAATATATTTTTATCTTGTTTGACTCCACAGCTTCCTTCCACGCCACAGGAATGGCAGACTGTGGCATCGGAGTTTGCCACGCGGTGGGACTTCCCCAACTGCGTTGGTGCCATTAATGGGAAGCACGTCCGCATCGTGCCGCCACCCCGTTCTGGGTCCTACTTCTTCAATTACAAGGGGTTTCATAGCATTGTGCTGATGGCGGTGGTGTCAGCACGGTATGAATTCCTCTATGTGGATGTGGGGAAGAATGGGCGGATGTCCGATGGGAGATCCTTCATCCAGACGGAGTTTGCCCTCCGTCTCCAGAGTGACGACCTTGCATTGCCACCGGATGCAGGGAATGTTGAAGGACTCCCCTTTGTTTTTTTGGCAGATGAAGCCTTCGGACTCGGACCGCACCTCATGAGGCCATTTCCCCAGAGGACCCTGACCCCAGAGAAGAGGGTGTTCAACTACCGGCTGGCCAGGGCCCGAAGAGTCGTAGAAAATGCCTTTGGGATACTGGCCAGCTGGTTCCGCCTTTTTATGACTCCATGTCATAAACCACGGAGTACAAGATAAACTATGTCGTTTTATGCTGCTGTGTGCTCCATAATTTTCTGAGCCGAAAATCCAGTAATTATATGGCCTCAATATTGCCTGAGGCAGGACTTTCTTATGGCAATACCCTGCCGGGCCTCGAATCTGCCCATCCTGGCTTGCGCCCCCAAAATGCCGGTGAGGTTCGGGAGAAATATATGGAATATTTCACGGGTAAGGGGGCAATTCCTATGCCAGGCCATGTGTAAAGATTTGTGGAGAAAGAACTCAATAAAAATCAGATGTAATCTTGTAACTTTTTTTGTTTCCTGTCTCCTAGTTTGTCTTATTGCGTTTGTAGTGCCAAGTGTATTTTCCTTTAGTAAATACCAACCATTTCACTATGAACCACAAAAATATACACAAATAAGGTTAGAGCGTATTTGAAAAAGAAGCTACACTTTGTTTTTTTTCCAAAATTTTACTCTGTGCACATTCACACACATGGTAAATAGAATTTTTTATTTTTTTTGGCTGGCCACAAACCGTTTTTTTTTTTTTTACGAAAATACAAAACCATCTGTAGCATTCAACAAACTAGAACATTGGATACCTCTTGGCAATATGAGACATTCAATTACCCATAATATGTCTCTATCTGGCCGTCCTAATATGGGGTATTGGCACCCCTGGCCAAGCCAAAATTTGAATATGCACACAATTTGAAGTCATTTCCAATAGGGATTTTTGACTCCTGATCCCTATTGTCAACATGTGCTATCTGCCATCAGGGGTGATCAATGGACGTGTTTTGGGGGTGCAACCCCTTCTTCAGTTCACCTACTTGAGATACGAGGAAGGGGTTGCACCCCCAAAACCCGTACATGGATATCCCCTGATGGCAGATGGCACATGTTGACACACTGTGTGCATATTCAAATTTTGGCTTGATTGATTGTCTAAAAGATAAAAAAAGGGGGAAGAACAATCTCTAACCAAAAATGGGGGTTTTGTTGCCTTATTCAATTCTCCCCAAAACATCTAGGATGTCTTTAAAGGTTTGATCCATCACATGAATTCTTTGCTTAATTCTGTCCAGTTTTGTGCTACATTCCATCACTTGCTGTATGATTCGTAGGGCACTGTCAGCAGAGAAACGCGTACTTTCTTTCACCCCAACATTTTCAACCCCTATAAAAAAAATACAAAAGGTATTATAACTCTGCAGGCCTACATCTCTTACCTGAAGCTGTGGTGACAGATACTGACCTGTTGTGGTGACAAGTTCCACCACGTCATCCACTTCTCCTTCCTGCACTTCTCCTTCCTCCACCTCTTCAACTTCCTCAACATCCTTAGGTTGTGGGTCTTTGTGAGGTTGGGGTTGTTTAGAAGCTGTGGGGTTCCTGTGCTCCCTGGAGTGTTCTCCTCCCAGTCTTCTCTCCCCTATGAGAATCAAACAAAAGGTCTAGTTATCACACAGAAATTCTCGATAAAAAATAAAAACATGATAAATTGCTTGGAAGTGGGGTACAAGTGTCTGTCTGGGCGGAATTTCAAGATGAAGACATTATTTTTACAAAATAATTTCTTTACTATTCACCTTTGGCTGTCAATTTTTATACATGGAGGCACCACAAAAATTCACTGATGCACCTGTGTGGGACATCCAAAAAATGTGGTTCTGGTGGCCCACACTATAGTGCTCAAAAGTATAGATGTGGAACCAGCTGCTGAGTGTCCTCTCCTTTACACTGATTAAAGTTTGCATTTCATTCTCTTTACAAACACATCATCTAGCCAACAATGTAAGAACAACAATTGAATAAAAACAGGCAGATGTGTAAATTATTTTAACCCTGTAAAATCTATAAAAATCGAGGATAGTAGCCGAACGATGTGTCTGTAACGAACGATTGCTGTGCCAAACCAAGTTCAAACTATGACATTTTGTAAGGTAGTACAATAAAAAAATGCAATAACATGGAGCAACATGCAAGTTATGAAATACAATAATAGGAAAAATGGGGAAAAAGTACTTACTTTTTTCAAGCATTCTCTTAATGCTCCTTAACTGGTCAGACCACCTCTTTCTGAGCTGCTCGTTTGTTCGTTTCACCCCGAAATTCTTCTTCAGACTCTTCACGACTTTCTTCATGATTTTGGCCTTCCTTCGATTAGGTTTGCTATACGGCCCATGCTTTGTGTCATAATCCGACTTTAGCAATATGTCCACCTTCTCCGCCATCTCCGCATAAGACATATTGGATGCCTTGAATCTCCTCCCTGGTCGTGACATTTCCTCAGTCTCTGGGCTTGTCTCCTCCTCGTTATTTGAGGAATTAGCAGACACCTGCTGTGAATCCGCCATATCTGTCTGCGCGCCGAAAGAGAAGGGGCGGGGAAAAGATGTTACTTAGAATGTCATGGGCGGGCGACGTGTGCGGAGCGACGTGTGCGTAGTTTTATGCATGCGTGGTGTATATATAGCAAACACACATGTGACTATACTACGTTCGGTGTGCGGAGAGAGGAGTAAAAGTGACGGACGTGCGAACGAAGGTATGTGATTTGTAGACTTTGAGAAATTGGTGGCCTATACTGTCTAGAGAATGTTGGAGGATATATATGGTGACTAAGATTTACAGGCGGTTAGACTGTGTGCCTCACATTATTTTTTATAATTTTTTGGGGGATTGCAGACCCAAAATGAATGTCTTCATAAGTGACAAGGAATTCCTTGCGGAATTTATAGACCGGGTAAGGGAGCTGCCCGCTCTGTGGGAAACAAAAAACCCCATCCATAGAAAAAAAGGGGTAAGAAAAGCAGCGCTGGAGACCCTGCTCCCATTTGTGCATACCAAGGTGCCCACAGCAACAGCAAAACAGGTGGACACTAAAATTGGGAGCTTGAGAGGCACATAAAGGACTGAACGCTCTAAGGTCCTGGCTTCTCAGAGGTCAGGAGCAGCAGCAGATGATGTGTATGTCCCGAATTTGTGGTACTACAGCAGGATGTCCTTTCTGGATGACCACATTGAGGCAAGGCCATCACTGTCCACTCTTCCCCCCAGACTTCCCTGCAGACAACCTGAGCCTTCTCTGGAGCAAGAGGAGGCAGCCATCCTGGAAGAAGCTGATTTGGACATCTGGAGCCAGGTATAGTATTAAATGAAAATGTATTGTGTGAAAATGAATGCAGGAAAAAGAAGTCAAGATGAAAATCCTAAACTATTTTGGGATACAAAAGTGAAATCAAGATCTATAGACATTAGTCTGCCATAAATTGGGTGCAAAATAGTCAATCTGATGTAGTCCTAAAAATATTTGTCTTTTCTCTTGATTTACATTCAAATTGCTACATTCATGATCTCAAATTTGTGTGAAAATAATAAACCAAAATATTAAACTATGTCCCTTTTTCATACACAGGATGAAATCAGCCAGGAGGTGGGTCTGGAAACTGTCAGGCAGGAGGTGGTAGGGCCCACTGTGAGCCAGGAGGTGGCAGGGCCCAGTGGCAGACAGAAGGTGGCAGGGCCCAGTGGCAGACAGGAGGTGGCAGGGCCCAGTGGCAGACAGGAGGTGGCCGGCACGAGGAGAAGCACTAGATCTCAGGTGCCTCCCATCCGCCTTCCTAAAAGAAGCAGGAGGGACAGGACCACTAGTGAGGCAGCAATGGCCCTTATTAGAGAGGCACATGCCACCCTCCAGGAGCCCACATCCCCTGAAGAGGCAATTGCCGGCCTAGTTGAGGCCAAGTTCAAGGTGATGAGCATGGAGCAACGCCTCCTATGCGAGCCCCTGCTCATCACCTTGCTGAACAAGGGGGTGATGGAGAGAATTACCCCCAATACGGCCATATGTGAGGTCGCACAACTATCCCAACCTCAAACTCCTCCACCTTCTTCTTCTGCGCCACCCCCTTCTCCTCCACCTCCACCTTCTTCTTCTGCGCCACCCCCTTCTCCTCCTCCTCCTTCTCCACCTCCACCTTCTTCTTCTGCGCCACCCGTTTCTCCTCCACCTGCTTCTCCTGACAGGAGTACCCCTCCAGTGGCCCAGCCTCCAGCTACACGCAGAAGGAAGGCTGCAGAGAAGGCTTCAGGGAAGGCTGCCAAGAAGACGAGGAAGTGATGGCCTTGCTTCATTGTGGTCGGACAGAAGGCAGCCTGTTGTAGTACCACAGACTTGGGACATATATATCACCTGCTGCTGTTCCTGACCTCTGGGAGGCCAGCATCAGATTGTGCTCACAACTGTTGTGCTTCTCAAGCTCCCAATTTTAGTGTCCACACAGGGTTGATGTGTGCTCTGGGGTCCCTGGGATGCACAAATGGGAGCAGGTTCTCCAGCGCTGCCTTCTATTTATTTTGTTCAAGACATGAAGGCTCCATGTACACAGAAGCTCAAAAACGGTCGTTTTTAAAGCAGCAGAAAAAGCTAGCTTTTATCAGCGTTTTTTTTACTAGCTTTTATTAGCGTTTTTCAGTGTAGCGTTTTTTAGCTTTAAAAAAAAATAAAAAAAAAAAAAAATTTCAATGGACCAAAAATTGCTAAAAAACGCTCGCGGCCAGCGTTTTTGAGCGTTTTTTGAGCGTTTATGAGCGTTTTTCAGCGTTTTTTCGTTTTTTTCTGCCGAAAAACGGCACTTTGAACGCAAATTTCTTGCGTTCAGAAAAAAGCCCATTAACTCCACTGCTCATTAAAGCTAAAAAACGTTATGTGTACATGAACACATAGGCTAACATAGAGTGCAGTTAATGGGCTTTTTAAAAAAACGGCAAAACGCCCATTAACTGCAGCTTATCAGCTTCTGTGTACATGGAGCCTAATAAATGTTTTTTTTGTTTACGTTCATACTTGACTATGTGTTTTTATAATAATTATTTATTTACCTTTGGAGTAAGCAGATACATTTGACCCCCAAAAAAAGGGACAGATAACACCAAAAAAAAACATTAAAGGTGTTCTTTAAAAAATATAGGGTGTAAACTTGACACAACTAAATTTAAAATATACAATGGGAGATCACTATCAAAACATTGACAAATTACAATTAACATCTGTCTAAAAAATATAAAACATTAAAATATTCAGAAGATCTTGCACGATATATTACAGCTAAATCTTCTTAAGAGCAGCATGAAAAAGGTTTAAAATAGATAGTCATAACTCTGTGTGAATATCAGCAGCAAAACAAGTTAATTAGTTTCCATTATTGTAACATTCTAAAGAAGATTTAAATGCACAACATTTAAACGATGCAATAATTTACAGCGTGACGAATGTGCCATCTCCATTACGAAGGCTTGTTTTACCAGAAGATGCGCTCCCGTCTCATACTTGATTCTGAGCATGCGCGCTTTTTGAAGAGTCGTAAAAGCATACACACGAACCATTTTCTCGTCGCAAAACAGGCCGACGAGAAACTCGACGAGAAAATCTAGAATCCAGACGAGAAAATAGAGAGCAGGTTCTCTATTTTTCTCGTCAAGATTCACGGCAGTTTTCTCGTCGTAAAACCATACACACGAACAGTTTTCTCGACAATAAAGCTCTCGCGGCACTTTTCTTGTCGGTTTTGGACGAGAAACTCGGTCGTGTGTATGAGGCTTTAGATGTATAAGGTCTCAAATCCCACAGTGATTGTGAATGAGATAAATGGGAAGCAGTAAAACCTCTGCAAACAAAAACAGTGAAAACAAATGGAAAAAAAATATATGGTTGCGCTAACCCTGGTTGGAGTATCACAACTAAGTGCAGATTAATACAAAAACATTGTGAACATCAACATAATGAGGATAAATGCAAACACAGTAATGAACAATAGTGACTGAAAATATCCTAAATAAATGAATATACACCCAATTATAACAAAAAGGGGGAGTGACACAAAAAAAAATCCAAGAAAGTGTTGAAAAAAATTGGAATTAAAAATTGTGCCTCATAGAATTAGTCCAAAAATATGAATAGTGTATTGACCCCGGTTAAAGTTCATAAGATAATCAAACCATAAATTGATAACTGTAACACATAAGTGAAAAATGTGTACACCCGTGCAAATGGAAAAAGTCTGTAATGAAGATTCTTCTTTGAATGAATCATCTCATTGAGGGAAAACAGTGAAATCCACCACCAAAGGAAGGTAATGCCTGCTTACCAGAGCTCCGTGACCCCCCACTACAGAGGATCAGGAGAAGCTTTTGAATGAAAGGCACAATCTGCTCCAGATGAAACAAGTATAGATGCAGTCCCAATCAGCGTGTACCACGGCAATTCAATGGATCCCAGACTCATATGCTAGACCTCCTCCATGTGTCCTGCTTAGGTCTCAGGTCTGCCAGTCTTGGGTCTCAGCTCTCCCAGTCTTGCAGTTGTCGTCTGACTACTGCTTGACGAACGGAACTTTGCTTAGAGACTTGCGCTGTTATCATCTTCTGCCCTGACTATTGCGATTTATTTTGCAGCCAGCTAAACATAGGATCATCCTGTATCCTGCGAAAATCTGTTTCTGGATGTTAAAACTGACATTAAATTTAAGGCAGCAGAACCCAGCCACTGTTTATTAAAGCAAAGACTTTGAAACTTTGTCCATCCGTTGGAAGTCACTGTAATTAGTCCAAAGCTGTGCTGCAGCAACAAAAAGAAAAAGGCATCCCTATGCAAGTGAACTTGCACATTTGTATACCAGCAAGTGTTGGAGGACCCACCTGTGAACTGAAGGAGCATTTTGTCAGTCAGTCGGCTATTTCAAGCGCTGTTGACCACTCTTTACATGAGGGTCATGCAGCTCTAGGAAGCTACTTTAGTGTGCACAGTGATAGTGTTTCTGCACTTAAGGCTTTGTCCTCATGGGATTATCTTTTCAACCAATACTGCACCAGTCGAGGACTGGTCTTCATTAACACATATTATTTCCATTGTTTCATTCACTTTATTGATTATTATTTGTGGAACGATTATTACTTTTACATCACTTATGTATTGTAGCGATACCCTCAGCTAAGAGGGCCGCAGTATTAGTTTTGGGCCCTGAACACAGCTCCGCCAACCCCCGGCAATTCACTTGACCCACTCTGGCACAGTCAGTCTAGGATAATTTAACTTATGCTCTATGGAAAATTCAGAGACCAATGCAAGTAGTAAAAGAATAATGAGTTTACTCTCACTTAGTAAAATAAATCAACAGTAAAACAGATAACATATGCTTCTGGCAGAGTCCTGCAGCAATTTATACACTATGCATTAATGAAACACAGTAATGGCGTGCCTCGTGGGGCGACCGTTAACTAAGCGCCCTGTGGCGCAGCTACTAAACTCTAATACCCGGTCAGGCCTGACCCTATAACTCAATCTCTAGGAGATGAATTCTTCGCATGCAAGTCTTTAAATGGTGGTGCACATTTCAGGAACACATTTGTAATCCAAAAGGGGGGTAAAAGTACCAACACAAAACACTTCACTAGAGATCCGTTTAACGCAGTTCTGTTATGGATCTCCAGTGGGGACTCAAATATGAACTGGTGGGGCCACGGCAGTCTGTAGGCCCAACAATAGTGTAAAGTATATGGGTTGAGCAGGTGCTTGCTCACCACTCCGGACGCGATCCCAGTCCGGGACTTCCACCTGCTGTGTCTCCACACACAGTGTCTGCAGCGGTCTGATCTCCGGCTCAGCAACGGTTGAGGATGACCAAGTCAGATGCCGCCCAGGCTCGCTATGGGGTGGAAGGCTCTTTGGGTAGCAGCGCAAGGCCCCAGGCTTCAGACCTTGCACCACAGCGGATCCGCACAGGAAGATCTGTCCACTGAAGTCTCGTTTCCCAAAGAGGCCGAGCTTAGCCTCGCCTCCTCCTTTCTATAGCTCCACCCATGAGTCTCTGTGGTGACAACATTGCACCCTGGGTGCCAAGGGGGGTTCTGGGAAAGGTAGTCCAATGAGTCTTAAAGGAGACCCCGCTACAGTATTATATGAAATCTTTCCGCCTTGAAATATTATGTGTTTTGTGCATGTGATTCACTTTTATAGTCTGTATTTTCATCACATGGTCTAATTTCATGCATATTTATTATTGATATTAGGGGGTTGTGTGTAATGCACAACACTTTAGTGTTTTGTTTACACACATTTGGCACATATTGCATTCATTATTCTGTGGATAGTGCTTCACATTATGCACACAGTAGAGGAAGCTGACTCCTTTTTCGATTTCAATTAGTATCTAGTCCTTCTATAGATAGAAATATACTGACATGTACAATGCTGTGAAAAAGTATTTGCCCGCTTTCTGATTTTTAGATGTTTTTGCATATTTGTCACACTTAAATGACTCCGATCATCAAAAAAAATTCTTATTACACAAAGATAACCCGAGTAAATACAAAATGCAGTTTTTAAATGATGGTTTAGTTTAAGGCAAAAAATCTGCCCAAATCTGCCTGGCTTTATGTGAAAAGTAATTGCCTCCTAAACCTAATAACTGGTTGTGACACCCCTGGCGGCAACAACTGCAATCAAGTGTTTGCGGTAACTAGCAATGAGTCTTTCACATTGCTGTGGAGCAATTTCGGCTCACTCTTCTTTGCAGAATTGTTTTAATCAGGGCTTTTTTTTTCTCAGAAAATAGATGCAGGAACTCACCCTCCCAGCCCAAATCCCCACCCCAAACCACGCCCAAACTCCACCCCCAGACACACCTTCCTTAGAGGAGAGAAGTACAGTGGCGTCAAATAACTGTAATAAGTGAGGTCTTAGAACTGTGTATCACACATGGTTCCGGAATGTGTAACACACAGTACAGGACTCAGGACTTTATAACACACAGGGCTCAGGAGTGTGTATTGTACAATTGTGAGCGGTGCACACATCAAAAAAAAAAAAAACAGCAAACAGGATAGTACTTACATTCAATGCAAAGTGTCCCTTGTTCTCAGAAATATGGAGCATAAAGCCCTGTCTGTGTACAGAGTGCAGGGGTCAAGAATATGTAACATAGAGCCCAGCACACAGAAAACAGTGGTAAAGCTATATAATATGCAGTCCAGCATACAGAGTGCAGGGCTCAGGGGTATGTAATGCAAAACCCATTGTACAGCATTCAGGAGTACCATACCGAGGCCTTTAATATGTAACATACAGCACACAGAGTATAGCGGTTCTGAGTATGTAATGTACAAGGTGTTACAAAATTCACACCACTGGACCCTGCACGCTGTGCCATACATTACGTACTCTTGGTCACTAACTCTGTATGCTTTAGACCCCTTTCACACTAAGGCGCTTTACAGGCGTTTTTGCACTAAAAATAGTGCCTGTAAACTGCCTCTTCTGCAGCCCTAGTGTGAAAGCTTGAGTGCTTTCCTACTGGAGCGGTGTGCTTGCAGGACAGGAAAAAAAAGTCCTGCAAGCAGCATCTTTGGGGCAGTGGGGAGCGGTGTATACACCACTCCTATAATATGTGTGTGTGGGGCAGGAGGAAAAAGATTAGTTAAAATAAACTGAAGCAGATAGTTACTGTGTTTTTCTGTTCCTAGGTACTCGACTCTGAGCAGGACCCAGGGGAACATGTAACAGAAGTTGAAGAAGACATGGACTTGTTGTATGACGCACTCGATATTGACAATCCAAGTGATAGTGGCCCAGAAATGGAAGATGATGACAGTGTACTCAGTACACCAAAGCCAAAGTTAAAGTGAGAGGCATAGTCATTCTTCATTGTTCACATTTGAACCAAAATCACTGAAGCTTCCTTTCAGTTTTGATATTGTGTAGCAGAACATAAATAGTATTCTTTGTATATGTTTTAAGCATTTTGCCTCATACACACGATCAGTTTTCCTGACAGGAAAAGTGCGATGTGAGGTTTTTGTCAGGAAAACCGACCGTGTGTATGCTCCATCACACTTTTTCTGTCAGTTTTCCTGCCAAGAAAAGATTGAGAGCAGGATCTCAATTTTCGTGACAGGAAAAAATCCTATCGCGGTCGTCTGTATGCAATTACGACACGAAAATTACCGCGCATGCTCAGAATCAAGCACGTCACCGCGTTCTTGACAGTCAGAATTTCGTCCAAGATTAGTGTGACCGTGTGTATGCAAGACAAATTTCAGCAATTTTCCTACTGAAAAAAACCCAGCGGTTTTCCTGTCAGGAAAACTGATTGTGTGTACGAGACATTTGATGCCAGGTAGCTTGGCCACCTCAATAGCAATATGTTACACCCTCTTCCTTTCCAGGTCACCTTTCAGTGTTATGATAGTTTTATTAGCAATGCAACACTGTACCCAAACAAATTTTAAAGTGGTATTAAAGGTTTGGCTTTTCAAAACAAACAAAAACAAACATCTGCTCTGTTCAGTGGTTTTGCACAGAGCAGATCCTCCTCTTCTTGGGTCCCCTGCCGACGCTCCAGGCTCTTCCCCCTTGACCAGTGCCCCCAATAGCAAGCTTCTTACTTTAGAGGCACTGGTACATGCTCACTCTTGAGCTCTGCTCTATGCATCCATAAAAAACATACTGTTGAGCCACAGCTCGGCCCCGCCTCCCACTGCCTCTTCATTGGCTCACTGGTTGTGATTGACAGCAGTGGAAGCCAAGGGTTCCCACTGCTGTCGCAGCCAATGAGAAGAGGGAGTCCTGGGACAGCCAAGGCCCTCGTGCACATCGCTGGATTGACAGGGGTCTTAGGTGAGTATTAGGGAGGCGGTGGGGGGAGCAGCAAACAGAAGGTTTTTTTTGTTAGTTTTTTTTAATTCCAAACGCTTTTATTGAGGTATCAAAAGCATAACAAAGTAATTCCATATACAGAGATTATCAAGTATAAAACTATGAAGAAGAACATACACAAAATGAACATAGTTCTATGTGTTCATACATTAAAGGTTTTACGGTGCTATATTTCCAAAGGAAGAATTAGGACGAATCCTGTCTCTATAGGTAGTTCAACTAACATGCAGTATTCAGAGAGGGTAATTGTATCCAGAACGCTTGCATCTCTGACTTTTGGAACTTATATTGAAACCATAACCTCTAATAACTAAGTATCATCTATGTAACTTGTGAGCTCAATCATAGCTATAACAAAAATGAGAATGCAAAGAATGAGGAAGAGAAAAAGAAAGAATAATAAAAAAAAAAGAACCAAGATATGCTATGTAACATAAAGGACCAGTGCAATTGGGGAGATTGCTGTAGGGAAGTTTTTCTACATTCTACTCAGCCACCATATGGTTCCCAGTGTTTCCATTTGCGGTCAAACATATGCATAGTATCCATAATGGTATGATGCACTCGCTACATTAATCTAATGCCGCGTACACACGATCGGAATTTCCGACAAGAAAAGTTTGATGTGAGCCTTTGGTCGGAAATTCCGACCGTGTGTAGGCTCCATCAGACAAAAAATTTGAGAGCTGGTTCTCAATTTTTCCGACATGAAAAGTTCTTGCCGGAAATTCCGATCGTCTGTATGCAATTCCGACGCACAAAAAAACACGCATGCTCAGAATCAAGCAGAAGAGCCAAACTGCCTATTGAACTTCATTGATCTCGGCTCGTCGTACGTTTTGTACGTCACCGCGTTCTTGACGTTCGGAATTTCCGACAAGATTTGTGTGACCGTGTGTATGCAACACAAGTTTGAGCCAACATTTCGTCTGAAAAAAATCCACGGTTTTCTTGTAGGAATTTCCGATCGTGTGTATGCGGCATTATTGTTTCCATTCTCTGTAATACGGCACTGTAGGAGACCACCAATTCAGTGCTATAGCTCATAGGATTGTGCAGAATAGTGTATGGGCTAATTTTTGGAAAGGTGCCGTGACCTCAGGAATTGGTGCAAAAAGAAGGCACATTGGTAACGTCAATGTGACAAAGGAACCTGTTATTTGAGCTACCTTAGAGGCGGCCTTCTGCCATATCGGTTTGAGGGCAGGGCAACTCCAAAAGACATGGAGAAACAAACCTGTGTCTTGACAACCTCTAAAGCAGTTGTCTGGAACTGTCGGGTAGAACAGGGGTACCTTCCTAGGGGTCAGGTACCATCTGGTGTGCAGTTTCTCTACCGTTTCTTTAATAGACATATAGCGAGTAGAGTTGAGCGGACACCTGGATGTTCGGGTTCGACGGGTTCGGCCGAACTTCGCAAAAAAGTTTGAGTTCGGGACCCGAACTTGAACCCGAACCCCATTGAAGTCAATGGGGACCCAAACTTTTGAGGACTAAAATGGCTCTAAAAAAGTAACGGAAAGGGATAGAGGGCTGCAAATGGCAGCAAAATGTTGTTAAGAGCATGGCAAGTGCTCTGCAAACAAATGTGGATAGGGAAATAACTTAAAATAACATAAAAATAAAAAATAATCTTGACCTAGGAGGACGAGGTCCATATGGAGTTAGGGTTGCCACCTCATCCCTTTAAACCCGAACACATATGAATTACACAGGTTCTGAGGCTAATTAAATGCAGATAAGGCACCAAGTGAGTTTAATTACCACCTTAATCAGCCACAGAACCTGTGGAATTCATATGTGTTCGGTTTTAAAGGGATGAGGTGGCAACCCTATATGGAGTAGGAGGTTGAGGTGGCGCCGTGGCGGTGGATGCGGCGGTGGAGGACGATGAGGTAGCCAACACTGGTTTTTGTTTTAAAAAAAAATAATTTTTAATTGGGGTACACCCCAAAAGAGTGAGAAACATCAAAAAAACAACAATGGCTGGGTAAGGCCGGTATACATGTCTATTCTGCACAAGGTACGGACAAGTCCTGTGGGATCCATGTCTGGTTCATTTTAATGAACGTGAGCTTGTCCACATTGGCTCTGGACAGGCGGCTGCGCTTGTCTGTGATAATGCCCCCTGCCGTGCTAAATACACGTTCAGATTATACACTGGCTGCAGGGCAGGCCAGCACCTCCAAGGGCAAGCTCAGGCCATGTGCCCAATTTGGAGACCCAGAAGTTGAAGTGGGCAGACCCGTCATTCAGTACGTGTAGGCGTGTGCACACATACTGCTCCACCATGTTGGTGAAATGCTGCCTCCTGCTAAGACGTTCCATATCAGCTGGTTGTTGTGGCGTGCTGACAAAGCTTTTCCACATTTCAACCATGCTAACCCTGCCTTCTGAGGTGCTGGTGGTGTCCCAGCTGCGTTGGCGACCTCTTCCTCCTCCTTTGCCGTGTGCTTCTACTGTGCCCCCGCTGTCAGTTGGGAATGCCACCAGCAGCGCGTCTACCAGCGTGCGCTTGTACTCGCGCATCTTACGTTCACGCTCCAGTGAGGGAATTAAGGACGGTACGTTGTCCTTGTAACGGGGATCCAGCAGCGGGGCCACCCAGTAATCAGCACCTGTTAGAATGTGGGCAACTTGGCGGTCGTTGCGGAGATACTGCAGCATGTAATCACTCATGTGTGCCAGGCTGCCCAGAGGCAACGAAAAGCTGTCCTTTGTGGGAGGTGTATTGTCTGTGTCCTCTGTATCCCCCCAGCCACGCACCAGTGATGGCCATGAGCTGGTCTGGGTGCCCCCCTGCTGTGAACATGGTTCCTCCTCCTCCATCTCCTCCTTCTCATCCTCCACCTCGTCATCCTCCAGAACTGTGCCCTTGCTGGACAATTGTGTACCTGGCGTTTGTTGGTGCAGGAACCCACCCTCGGAGCCACTTGTGAATGACTGCCCTGAAAGCCTTGGAAATGATCCCGATTCCTCCTCCTCCTCCTGTGCCACATCCTCTTCCATCATCGCCCAAAGCGTTTTTTCAAGGAGGCATAGAACTGGGATAGTAACGCTGAGAATGGCGTCATCGGCACCGGCCATGTTGGTGGAGTACTTGAAACCGCGCAACAAGGCACACAGGTCTCGCATGGAGGCCCAGTTATTGGTGGTGAAGTGGTGCTGTTCCGCAGAGCGACTCATGCGTGTGTGCTGCAGCTGAAACTCCACTATCGCCTGCTGCTGCTCGCACAGTCTGGCCAGCATGTGCAAGGTGGAGTTCCACCTTGTGGGCAGGTCATATGAGGCGGTGAGCGGGAGGCCGAAGTTACGCTGCAGCGCTGACTGGCGAGCAGCGGCAGGGTGAGAACGCCGAAAGTGCGCACAGACGGCCCGCACTTTCTGCAGCAGCTCTGGCATATCGGGGTAATTTTTAAGGAACCTCTGCACCACCAAATTCAGCACATGCGCCAGGCAAGGGATGTGTGTCAAACCGTCTAGGCCCTGAGCTGCTACGAGATTTTGCCCATTATCGCACACCACCAGGCCAGGCTTGAGGCTCACTGCCACCAACCACTCATCGGTCTGTTGTTCCATGTCCCTCCACAACTCCTGCGCGGTGTGGAGTTTTTCCCCCAAACAGGAATGTTTTAAAACTGCCTGCTGTCGTTTACCCCTGGCTGTGCTGAAGTTGGTGGTGAAGGTGTTACGCTGGCCGGATGAGGAGGCGGTAGAGGATGAGGAAGCGGAGTAGGAGGAGTTAGCAACAGGAGGCAAACTGAAGCGCCCTGCAATCCTCGGTGGTGGAAGGACATGCGCCAAATTGCTATCCGCCTCAGGCCCAGCCGCCACTGCATTTACCCAGTGTGCTGTTAGGGAGATATAACGTCCCTGACCGTGCTTACTGGTCCACATATCCGTAGTTAGGTGGACCTGATTTTGTCCCCCACTTGGTTGTGCAGGGAAGGGATGGCTCGCCTGGAAAAGTAGTGGCGGCTGGGCACGACGTACTGTGGGACAGCCAATGCCATCAGGCTTTTAAAACTCTGCGTCTCCACCATACGGAATGACAGCATTTCAAAGGCCAGGAATTTTGAAATGCTGGCATTCAGGGCCAGGGATCGCGGGTGGGTAGGGGGGTACTTCCTCTTCCACTCCATTGTTTGGGAGATAGAGAGCTGAACACTTCCATGGGACATTGTGGAGATGGTTGGTGACCCAGGTGGTAGTGTTGCTGGCAGATCCTCTGTTTGCAGGGTGGCAGGTGCCACTGTCACTACAGAGGTGGATGAAGAGGCCGAGACTGCAGCAGAAGAGGAAGCAGAAGGAGCCAGAGATCTTTCTTGGTTTTTGAGGTGTCTACTCCACTGCAGCTCGTGCTTTGCACTTAGATGCCTGGTCATGCAGGTTGTGCTCAGGTTGAGAACGTTTATGCCTCACTTCAGGCTCTGATTGCACAGTGTGCAAACCACTCGTGTCTTGTCATCAGCACATTGTCTGAAGAACTGCCACGCTAGGGAACTCCTGGGACCTGGCTTTGGTGTGCTCGGTCCCTTGCTGCGTTGGGCAGTAGCAGGCGTACTGTCTAGGGGACGGACGCTCCGCTTTTGCACCCTGCTCCCTCTTCTGCTGTGCTGGTGGCTCTGTGCGACCACCGCCTCTTCCTCTGAACTACACAGGTCACCTGCATGATGTTGATTCCATGTGGGGTCGAGGACCTCATCGTCCTCCACATCCTCTTCCACCCAGTCTTGACCCCTGCCCTCCTTGTCGGTCTGCAAAATTGCGAAAGCAGCAGCAGTTGGCACCTGTGTTTCATCATCATCCGAGATGTGCTGCAATGGTCCTCCCATGTACTCATCTTGAAACATAAGTGGTTGGGCATCGGTGCACTAAATCTCTTCCACTTCTGGGGCAGGGCTAGGTGGATGGCCCTGGGAAACCCTGCTAACAGAGTCATCAAAAAGCAGAAGAGACTGCTGCATGATTTGGGTCTCAGACTGCTTGGCTGATTTGCAAGGGGGTGAGGTGAAAGACTGATGGACATCGGCTGCAGGTGCCAACTCTGATCTTTCAGCAGGAGACTGGGTGGGAGACAATGTGAAGGAACTGGAGGCACTGTCAGCAACCCAATCTACTATCGCCTGTACTTCTCCTGGCCTCAACATTCGTAGAGCCGCATTAGGCCCGACCAAATACCGCTGCAGGCTCTGTCGCCTACTCGCACCTGAGGAAGGTGTTTCACTTGTGCGGGTAGCTGGCACAGATCGACCATGTTCTCTCCCTGCAACAGGAGCTCCACCAGAAGCTATGAGTGTGCTATGAGTAAGCACTGAACTACAGTTCAGCTTGTCTGCCTTTATTTTGCTGTGGCATGGATTGTTGTGATTTGACTTTTTAATAAAGGAACCCTTTTTTGGAGTGCAGCTGTCCAAAACTTCTTCCAATTATCGCAGCTCCACCAGCAGCACCACGACCGGGGCCACGTCCCTTTGACGTTCTCCTCAAAAAAAAAAATTGTTTTGAATAGCACAATAGAACAGTATCTATAGTGTGTTACTCACACGTACAGTAGATATGCAGAAAACGCACCAAAAATGTTTTATTTGCCCTAACGCACCAAAAAAAATGTATTTCCCCTTAATATTTTTTTTTTGAATAGCACAATAGAACAGTATGTAAAGGGTGTATCTCACACGTACAGCAGATATGCAGAAAACGCACCAAAAAAATGTATTTGCCCTAAATATTTTTTTTTTTGAATAGCACAATAGAACCGTATGTAAAGGGTGTATCTCACACGTACAGCAGATATGCAGAAAATGCACCAAAATTTTTTTATTTGCCCTAAATAATTTTTTGGGGAATAGCACAATAGAACAGTATCTAAAGGGTGTATCTCATACGTACAGCAGATATGCAGAAAAAGCACCAAAAAAATGTATTTGCCCCAAATATTATTTTTTTTGAATAGCACAATAGAACAGTATCTAAAGGGTGTATCTCATACGTACAGCAGATATGCAGAAAAAGCACCAAAAAAATGTATTTGCCCCAAATATTATTTTTTTGGAATAGCACAATAGAACAGTATCTAAGGGGTGTATCTCATACGTACAGCAGATATGCAGAAAACGCACCAAAAAAAAATGTATTTGCCCTAAATAATTTTTTGGGGAATAGCACAATAGGAGAACAGTATCTAAAGGGTGTATCTCACAGTAACATATGCAGTGCTGGTGCACTGAGATTGCATAAAATGCCCGCCGACGCCAACTTAACTAACAGATGGATAAAAGTTAGGTTTTCTCTGGCACTGGGCTCAGGGCAGGGTAAAATGATTGTGCACTGCACCCACACAACACAATCAAGGTAGATCGCTGAGTAAGGCCCCTTTCACACGGGACGGATCAGTAATGATCCGCCCCATGGACCTCCACTTGCTCAGCGGGGATCGCTCCGTTGATCCCCGCTGAACCGGCGGATGACAGGACGGTCCCCGCACATTGTGCAGGGACCGCCCTGTCAGATTACCGCTCTCCCCTGTGGGGGGATCAGATGAACATGGACCGTCTGTCCATGTTCATCCGATCCGCTCCGCAGACGGATAGAAAAATAGGAATTTTTCTATCCAGAAAAACAGAGCATTGCGGGCACGGATAAGATTGGATGTCAGCAGATGTTCATCCGCTGACATCCGCTATCCCATAGGGATACATGTATGTCCGTATTTCATCCGAAAACGGATGCATGGAAAACGGACATACGGTCCGCCCGTGTGAAAGGGGCCAAATTTGATTTCTGAATCAGGACTCCTATCTAATTCTCTCCCTAAAAAGCAGCAGACAGCAACCTTTCCCTACACTAACTGATGCAGAGTGACGTGCTGTGCTATGTGCCTCTAGCTTATATAGAGGCTGGGTCACATGCTGCACTGGCCAATCACAGCCATGCCATTAGTAGGCATGGCTGTGATGGCTTCTAAGGGCACACGAGTTAAACAAATGTTGATTGGCTGCCCTGCAGCGCGCCATTACATTGCCGAACACCGAACCCGAACATACAGTAAATTGTTCGAATTCTGTTCCGGGTACCAAAAATCCGGTACGAACCCGAACTTTACAGTTCGGGTTCGCTCAACCCTAATAGCGAGTGCAATTATTAATGTTTAGCAGCATATCTGACCATTCTTCTGAGGTAAATTCCTGACCTATGTCCGTTTCCCACCTGACTATTGCTGAAGATTTTTCAGGTAAGTGCAACCCATTTAGATAACTGTAAATCTGTGATATAATCCCTTTTATCTCTGGTGGAACTAGAACATATGGATTCATATGTCGTAAATCTGGGCCTAATGTTAAGGGGATATAATGATTCATAGAAGTGTCTGATCTGGAGATATTTAAAGAATTCTGTCCTTGGGATATTATATTTTTGCTGGAGGTGGGAGAAAGAACAGAAGTTTGAGTCTTGTATTAGGGAGTTGACGGTAACTAGAGCATTCTGCTCCCACCATAGATATTCATTAGGTGAGGTATATGTGAGGGGGAATCTTTTATCTCCTAAGAAGGAAAATAAGGGTGGCCTTGGGGACGAGAGCTTAAATTTCAGATGGTATAATGACCATAAGTGGAAAGATTGTGAGATTATACTATTTAGAGGGCTCAACTCCCTGGTCCTGACTGTTTTCTGCCAAAGCAGACCTGGGAGGTAGTATGGGCGAACTGAAGTATATTTGAATTGGAGCCAAGGGATCAAAGTTGTCAAGATGTGCCACTGTGCTGATTGTGCCAGTCTGGCCGCCATAAAGTACCGCCCTATTTCTGGAAAGCCTAGACCTCCTTGTGAGAGAAGTCTATGTGATATTAATTTGCCATATCTAGGTCGCTTACCCATCCATATAAATTGATTAACCTCCCTTTGGATTTGTTCAATGGTCTGGTGGGAAACAGACTGGCAGGGCTCTAAAGTGATATAATAGCTTTGGCAGGATGGAAATCTTGATCGCTGTAACTCTGCCCAAAATGTAAATGGGGAAATTGGACCACAATCTCTCAGCCATTGTTTAACTTTTGAAAATGCTTGCGGATAATTAGCATTATACATCTCTCTGAGCAAAGGAGCTTGGCGAACCCCTAAGTATTGCAGAGTTCCATCACTTACAGAGAAGCCAAAGAAGTCTTTAATGTTGGTTATTGTTTTATAGGGGATATTTATCGGGAGGGCGGAGCACCTGGACAGATTAACCCCCAGGCCTGAGATACTATGGAACTCTCGTAACACCGTTACCAGGTTAAACAGGGATACCAGCAGGTCCGGCAGGAACATGAGTACGTCGTCAGCGTACATGCTCAACTTAAATTCCTCTTCCCCTTTCAGATACCCTTTGATATTCTTGTTTTCCTTTATCGCCCTTGCCAACGTCTTTATGGCCAAGTCAAAAATTAAAGGCTACAAGGGACAACCTTGCCTTGTACGCCTACCTAATGGAAAGTAGTCGGAGGAGCAACCGGGAAGCTTGATTCTGGTGTGGGGGTTGTGGTATAAGGCCTTAAATCCGTGTACAAATTCCCCACTGAATCCTAATTTAACTAAGATATTGTCCATGTATGGCCATAGCACACTATCAAAGGTCTGTATATCTAGACCCAAGTTCAATACTCTGCGGGTAAAGAGATCTGCGTCCTGTATGATGTTAGAGGCCAATCGGATGTTATCCGTGATCTGCCTGGTAGGGGTAAAAGCCGTTTGTTCTGGGGCTACTAGTGAGGAGATAATAGGGGCAAGGCGGTCTTCCTGCAATCTGCCCAAGATCTTTAGATTATTGAGGGCCGATATCAGCCTGTAATTCTGAGGGACTGAGTGGTCCTTATTAGGTTTCTGAATCAATGTCATATTGGCGTGGAGCATCTTTTCCGGGAGCTTTTGGCCCTGGAAGATATAATTGAAAAGATTGGAGAGTTTAGGGGCAAAGGTTCCTGCAAATTTCTTATAGTATGCAGGGGTAAATCCATCTGGGCTTGGGGCTTTTGAGGTCTTAAGTGATTTAATAATGAATAAAATCTCTCGCTCTGAGCAGGGGGCATTCAAGCTCTGTAGCTGCTCCTCTGACAGGGTTGGGAGGGATAAAGATGCCAACCAGGAATCCACCTGACTCTCTGAACCAGGTTTTGGGGCTGAAAATAGAGCCTCATAGTAAGAAGTAAAGATGTGTAGTACTTCTTTGGGATGAGAAACCATCTGACCCCTTCCATTCCTCAATTTGTATACATGTGTTGGCTCGAGGGATCGTGAAGCTTACGAGTGAACATTGACAAGGCTGAATTACTATGAAGGAGAAAACGTGCCTTGGACCAACGTAGGGACTTCTCAGTTTGTTCCGATAATGTGGTGTCAAGTTCTACTCTTTTTGGTTAATTTGTCTTAATATTTCTGTGGAGTGCGAGTGGTAATGTAGGTGATAGAGCATATGCAATCCCCTAGTAAGGGAGGAAACTGCAGCCGCTCTTTGTCTTTTCCTTATGGTGGCCAGTTCAATTACATGTCCCCTCAGAACTGCCTTGTGGGCTGCCCAGAGTATGGGGGGGGGAGGTCTCTACTAAGTCATTCAACCCAAAATATTCTAGAATTCTGTCTGATATTTGTGATATTACCTCTGGGTCGGTAAGTAGAGAATCATTCAATCTCCATGCGGCGGTCTGGGGAGCCAAACCTATGTAAGAAGTCTGAAAGGAGACTACATGATGATCCGACCAGGGGCATGCATGAATCATGGCCAAGGTGGAGTTAGCTAGCAGCAGAGGGGATGCTGAATATATAATCAAGTCTGGAGTAGCTATAATGGGGATGAGAATAGTGTGTAAATTCCTCCGTTCAGAGCCCTCCATGTATTTTTTAGGTGGTGTGACTCCATTGATCTTTGCATGGATCTAGAAAATGTATGTGTTGTGCTCACCGTCTTGCTTCTGTCTACATAGTTACATAGTAGGTGAGGTTGAAAAAAGACACAAGTCCATCAAGTTCAACCTATGTGTGTAATTAATTATATGTCAGTATTACCTTGTATATCCCTGTATGTTGTGGTCATACAGGTGCTTAGCTAATAGTTTCTTGAAACCATCGATGCCCCCTGCTGAGACCACCGCATGTGGAAGGAAATTCCACACCCTTGCCGCTCTTACAGTAAAGAACCCTCTACGAAGTTTAGGTTAAATCTATTTTCTTCTAATTTTAATGAGTGGCCACGTGTCTTGTTATACTCCCTTCCGCGAAAAAGTTTTTGTTAGGACCTGGGCTTGAACCTGGGACCTCTGGTGTGTCTGGTTGTGACTCTACTTGCTGAGCCACCTGGAATGCTGGACAGTTTCTTGGATAGTTCATTAGACAATTCCTTGAATGATCTTTCTTGTCTTGAATCTTGTTTTGCCTTGAACCTTGAACCCTTTGCTCCTCCCAGGAACTTCCTGATTTAAGCCATGTCCCTGCACTTCCTGGTTGCCAGAATATTGTGTCTTCACCAGCCAATATCTTGCTCCTGTCTACTGCTGCCTACCGCATCTTTGCTACCACTCACTACCGACTTTTGGCTCATCCCCGACTACGCTTCTGCTGAATTCCAACCTGCAACTATCTGTTACCGACTTTTGGCTCGTCCCCGACTACGTTTCTGCTTGATCCCTACCTGTGTTATCTGTTTCTGGACCCCGGCTTGCTCGCCCCCTGGTGGGGCTAATCTGAGGACCGCGACCTGGCACTGACACGCAGCGAAGCCCATCTCCACCTTTAGGAGCCCTGGTGAATACCGGTCAGTGCTTAGACCCCGCACCTCAGGTGAACCCGTGTCATCAGCCAGGGTGACCTGTGTGAATACCTGCTCTGCTGCTATAGCTACTGGCCTCTGAGCCTGACTCCAGATGTGACAGAATATTCTGGCCCAAAACATGGAGGCCGTTGTAGCAGCTGCTGTAGCTCCTCTCAGGGTGCAAATCCCTGAGTTGCAGACATTTGGTGTTAACTACCAGGAAAAAATTTCTGAGTTACAGATTGAAGTGAAAGCACTACAAGAGGAAATCCTTGATCTGAATAAACAATTGCGGGATTTTCGTGCCCGAGATACCGCTGCCGTAGATACTAATGCACGAATGCCCCTACCACTTAAGTTTAATGGAGACCGCCGCCATTATAGAGGGTTCCTTAATCAATGCCGTATATACTTTCAGATGCAACCTGCTGCATATACTTCTGACAGGAAAAAGGTGCTGTTTATTATCAACCTCCTGACTGAGGAAGCTTTAGCCTGGGCCTCCCCTTATGTGGAGAAAGATGATGTCGTCCTGGATGATTTAGATTCTTTTGTGGCTGCGATGAACCAAGTTTTCGATGATCCTAACCGCTGTGCTACTGCTGAGGCAAAATTGCACAATTTACTGCAGGGTAGACGCTCGGTTGCAGAGTACACAACTGAATTCCGTCGTTGGATCTCAGATACCAATTGGAATCCAGCAGCACAAAAAAGTCAGTTCCGTCAAGGACTCTCAGAGCAAGTAAAAGATGAGCTTGCCAGAGTAGAAAGTCCTGACGACCTCGAGGCTTTTATTAAATTATGTATTCGAATTGATCAGAGACTTGCTGAAAGGAGAGACTGGGAATCCTAGGCAGTAATGGTGGCATGCGTTTTTCTACTACTCCGTATCCTCCTAAGGGTCCAAGAGTTTTTCCTGATTCTGACACTCCTGAACCTATGCAGGTGGATGCTATTAAAAGATCTATTACCACTCAGGAGAAAGAAAGACGACGTTCAGAGAACTTGTGTCTTTATTGTGGAGACTCTGGACATTATGCAGTTAATTGTCCCAATAAATTTAAAAAAACAATTGCAGCAATGGATGTTACAGTATCTGAACAAATAAACTCAATTTCTCAGTCCGTCTCTCCTTTGATTCAGGAAGCAAATAAAGTTAATTATTTATCAACTCACTTTGTCATCCCAATAAGGCGTATTGTGGAAAGCAATGAAATATCTTGCACTGCTATGCTGGACTCAGGGGCCGGGGGAAACTTCATGGACATCGAATTTGCCCAAAGTAATAACCTTCAAATAAGAAATAAGCTTGCCCCTATTGATATGGAAACTGTGGATGGCTCACCTTTGTCTTCAGGTCCAGTTACCCACGAGACCATCCCGCTTAAACTCCTAATCGAGACTGACCATCAGGAGACTATCAGCTTTGAGCTGATCACATCACCCAAGTTCCCTATTATCCTGGGCATCCCTTGGTTCTCTATCCATAATCCCTCCATCAACTGGGAAACACGTTCTTTAAGCTTTACATCTGACCATTGCAAAAGACATTGCAAAGAATCTTATCAAATAAGCCCTCCACCAACCCAAGATTTACAAGCAGTTTTCGCAACTACCAAGCCATACGACAAGCTACCTCCACAATATCTTGAGTTTCGCGACGTTTGTGATAAAAAGAACGCAGATCAGCTGCCTCCGCATCGCTCTTATGATTGTCCCATTGAATTGCTTCCAGGGGCAGAAATACCTTTTGGGCGCCTTTATTCTTTATCAGAACCTGAACTGAAGGTGCTCAGGGAGTGGATTAATGAGAATCTAGAGAAGGATTTTATCAGACACTCAACCTCTTCTGCTGGGGCAGCCTTATTCTTCGTGGTGAAAAAGGACTCCACCCTGCGTCCGTGTATTGACTACAGAGATTTAAATAGGATCACAATTAAGAATCGTATCCACTCCCACTGATTCCAGAAATGCTTGAGAGACTCCGCTCCGCCAAGCTCTTTACTAAATTAGATTTACGGGGGGCATACAACCTTGTCCGCATTCGTCCCGGAGATGAATGGAAAACTGGTTTCAGAACCAGATATGGACATTTTGGGGCTGATTTACTAATAACAGTGCGCTGCGCTGGTTCTAACCTTAATTGGTGAGCCGGATAACTCCTTCACTTGGCGCAGGAACCAGCGGCGCACTGTTATAGTAAATACAAATGTCAGCGGCGCTCTATTGAAAATGAATGGTTCCCTATGGGAGCCCATTGATTTGAATAGAGGTCGCCTGGGAAGTCGGATGAAGCGGATCCGACTCGCGGGGCGACTCGTGTGCCGGCTGACACAGGGACAGCGTGACTTTGCGAGGCAACTTGGACACGACCTGAGCGCGTGAAGCAGCCGCTCAAGTCGTGTCCTAGAGGCGACTAGCTGGCCGAGAATGTCTCCAGCGCGATGCCATCGCGCTGGTTCTCGACAGCCTTGCTGTCCCGTGTTTGGTATGAATCATGAAGGGGAACTCCACGCCAAATTTTAATGAAAAAAAACGGTGTGGGGGTTCCCCTCCAGGAGCATACCAGGCCCTTAGGTCTGGTATGGATTTTAAGGGGAACCCCTAAGCCGAAAAAACGATATGGGGGTCCCCCCAGAATCCATACCAGACCCTTAGGTCTGGTATGGATTTTAAGGGAAACCCCCTAAGCCGAAAAAACGGCGTGGGGTCCCCCCCAAAATCCATGCCAGACCCTTATCCGAGCACGCAACCTGGCAGGCCGTAGGGGAAGAGGGGGGGACGAGAGCGGCCCCCCCTCCTTCCTGAACCGTACCAGGCCACATGCCCTCAACATGGGGGGGTGGGTGCTTTGGGCCAAGCACCCTGCCCCCATGTTGATGGGGACAAGGGCCTCTTCCCGACAACCCTGGCCGTTGGTTGTCGGGGTCTGCGGGCGGGGGGGCTTATCGGAATCCAGGAGCCCCCTTTAATAAGGGGGCCCCCAGGTCCCGGCCCCCCACCCTATGTGAATGAGTATGGGGTACATCGTACCCCTACCCATTCACCTGGTGGAAAAAAAAGGTAATAAAAAACACAACACAGGTTTTTAAAGTAATTTATTAGGCAGCTCCAGGGGTCTTCCTGCCGGGCGCCCCGCTATCTTCTTCCAGCTCTTTTGCTAGCGGGGCCCCTGGCTTCCTCGTCGTCTTCGGGGTCTTTCTGCCGGGCGCCCCGCTATCTTCTTCCAGCTCTTTTGCTAGCGGGGTCCCGGGCTTCGTTGTCGCCTTCTTTCGACTTCGGGGGTCTCTTGTTCTGTTCTCCGGTGTCGTCTCTGCGCTCTCCGGTTCTTCTCCCGCTCTCCGGTGCCTTCTCCACGATCTCCGTTCCTTTCTGCCTTTTGCCGGGCGCCCCGCTATCTTCTGCCAGCTCTTTTGCTAGCGGGGGCCGGTCTTCATCGTCGCCTTCTTCCCTCTTCTCTTCGCCCGATGTTGCCTCGTCGCTGTCCGCCGTTACAATGCTCTGGCAGCGGAGCGCGGCCACTTATATTGACATGGGCGTGGTCACCGGGTGATGCCACAGCTGACCCTGCCCCCCGTATGATGTCACGCCCGGCAGGAAGACCCCCGGAGCTGCCTAATAAATTACTTTAAAAACCTGTGTTGTGTTTTTATTACCTTTTTTTTCCACCAGGTGAATGGGTAGGGGTACGATGTACCCCATACTCATTCACATAGGGTGGGGGGCCGGGATCTGGGGGCCCCCTTATTAAAGGGGGCTCCCGGATTCCGATAAGCCCCCCGCAGACCCCGACAGCCAACGGCCAGGGTTGTCGGGAAGAGGCACTTGTCCCCATCAACATGGGGGCAGGGTGCTTTGGGGTGGGGGGGCCGCAGGTCGCCCCCCTGCCCCAAAGCACCCACCCCCCCATGTTGAGTGCATGTGGCCTGGTACGGTTCAGGAGGGAGGGGGGCCACTCTCTCGTTCCCACCTCTTCCCCTGTGGCCTGCCAGGTTGCGTGCTCGGATAAAGGGTCTGGTGTGGATCTTTAGGGGGACACCCACGCTTTTTTTTTTTTATTTGGCGGGGGTCCCCTTAAAATCCATACCAGACCTGAAGGGCCTGGTATGGATCTATAGGGGGACCCCCAAGCTATTTTTTTTTTAAGTTTGGCGGGGGTTCTCCTTAAAATCCATACCAGACCTGAAGGGCCCCACGCCATTTTTTTTTTCATTTTGGTGGGGGGGGGGGGGTCCCCTTTGAATCCATACTAGACCCAAGGGCCTGGTATGGACCTGGGGGGGGACCCCACGCTGTTTTTTTTTTTTTTTAGAGCCGGCAATGTTTATTTCTTTTACATTTCCTTTAACAACCAGCTATATGCAGGTTAAAAAAAAAATTGCCGCAAATTCGCGGTACTTGCGTTTTGGATGCGGGTCCATTGAATTCTATTACATCCAAAACACTGTTTTTGGCCTTGAAAAAAAAATCTGCAGTTGCGTTTAAACTCGTTTTTCACAAAGCCTAAAAATGCCTTCAGACGCCAAAGATTTCCACGTTTCAGACGCGGTACCGGCGTTTAGCCGCATTTTAGTTTAGAAGCGTTTTTAAAGGTGACCTATTTTTTTACATTGATAAACTCAAAAATTAGGGAAAATGAGGAAAAACCATTAAAAATATATATATACCGGTATATCAAAACAATAATGCAATTGCTTCCATTGCATTGTGGACAATCCACAACTTGGGGCAGGTGACGTGGCAAGTGAACAATCCACAACTTGGGGCAGCTGACGTGGCAAGTGGACAATCCACAACTTGGGGCAGCTGACGTGGCAAGTGGACAATCCACAACTTGGGGCAAGTGACGTGGCAAGTGACACGCTAAATACAACTACACTGCTGCTCTCTCAGCTGCTGATACTCACTTTGGTCTCCAAAAATTGCTGAAATAGTTAATAATACTGTTTTTGGAACTTAGGGCGGCTCCTTATCATTTTTCCTAACTAAACGCGTATAGACGCAAATCTGGTAAAACGCGGCATGCAAACGCCACAAAGCGCGCCTTTCTAAACGCCGCTTTCAAACTTAGTTCTGAACACTTTGCACCAGCGTCCCGTGTACATGGGGCCTAAAAACACCTATGCCATTTACAGCTCAAAAAAGCCATGGTGGCCATGAGGCCATGGGCTAACATGGAGAGACGTTTTTAAGCTGCAAAAAATGCTCAAACAAGCGGCTTGAAAAACGTCCGTGTGCATGTAGCCTTATATTAACCACTTGCGCACTGGCCACTTAAAACCCCCTTCCTGCCCAGACCAATTTTCACATTTCAGCGCTGATGCGCTTTGAATGACAATTGCGCGCTCATACAACACTGTAACCCAATGAAAATTTATTATTTTTTGGCACACAAATAGAGCTTTCTTTTGGTGCTATTTGATCACCTCTGCGTTTTTTTTTCTATAAATACAAAAGTCCGAGTTAAAAAATAAAAAAATAGATATTTTAACCACTTCAGCACTGGGCCTATTCTGGCCCTTCCCTCCTTCATGTAAAAATCATACATTTATGGCTATAAAATTACTTCAAAACCCTAAAACATTATATATGTTTTTTAGCAGACACCCTAGGGAATAAGATGGCGGTCATTGCAAATTTTTATCTCGCTCGGTATTTGCGGATTTTTTTTCAAACGCCTTTTTTTTGGAAATAAATGGTTTCATGAATGTAAAAAAAATTACAAAACAGTAAAGTTAGCCCAATTTTTAGGGATAATGTGAAAGATGTTATGCTGAGTAAATAGATACCTAACATGTCACGCTTTAAAATTGCGCACACTCATGGAATAACATCAAACTTCAGTACTTAAAAATCTCCCTAGGCGATGCTTTAAATTTTTTTACACGTTACTATTTTGGCATTACAGAGGAGGTCTAGTGCTAGAATTGTTGCACTCTTTCTAACGCACGCAGCAATACCTCACATGTGTGGTTTGAACGGCGTTTACATATGTGGGCGGGACTTGCATGTGTGTTCGCTTATGAGCGCGAGCTACTGGGGACATGGGTGTTTTTTCTTTTTTTTGATTCTTTTTATTTTTGTTTTTTCCTTTTTTGTATTTCTTACTCTTTTTTTACCTTTTTTGTTTTTTGGATCACTTTTTTTCCTATTACAAGGAATGTAAACATCCCTTGTAATAGGAATCTATTGTGACAGGTCCTCTTTATGGAGAGATGCAGGGTCAATAAGACCCCACATCTCTCTTCCAGGCTGGAAAGCATGAGATCGGTCAAAAAAAATCACCAATCTCATGCTGACAGCCGAGATCACGGCTTGGATTACATACAGGAACCCGGCGTGATGTCATAAAGTCGCGCCCTGGCCTCTGACGGTCATAGAGATGACTGGTGACCATCTGGTCCCCCTTCATCGCTATGCTTCCCATCCGGCGCTGGCCAATTCGTTCTCCGAGCCCCAGATGGCACGGGAGAGCCCGGAGAAGCACCGGATGGCGGCGGGAGGGGGGGACATCTCCTCCCGCCGCCTATAAGAACGATCAAGCGGCGGAACTGCCGCTATGATCGTTTTTATCGTGCACAGAATCGCCTGCTGAAAAGAATGATATCTGAATGATGCCTACAACTGCAGGCATCATTCAGATGTCACCGCACAAAGCCAAGGACGTGATTTGACGGTGGGCGGTAGGAAAGTGGTTAATATTTCGAAAATTTAGACAAAAGGTAATTTTACTCCTTCATTGATGTACACTGATGAGACTGCACTGATGGGCACCGATAAGTTGGCAAGGGTGGGCACTGAGAGGTGGCATTGCTAGTTGGCACTGATGGGCATTGAGAAGTGGCACTGCTAAGTGGCAATGATAGTTGGCAGTGATGGGCACTGATAGACAGCACTGCTAGGTGGCACTGATTGGCAGCAGTGGTGGGCATTGATAGGTGGCACTGGCTACGGATTGTCACAGATGACGCAGAATTGCCTCTTCCTCTTCTTGCCCGATGTCCCTTGCACATAAGCCGTTGATTGCCTTTTTTTATGCTCACGCTGTCAGCACAAGGAGAAAACAAAACCCATTACCCAGCTTTTGTTTACATCACGTGATCAGCTGTCATTGGCTGACAGCTGATCACATGGTAAAGGGCAGGGATCGGCCCCTTACTTGGATCTGTCATCACCCGAGTCTCAGTGACTCGGTGACCACAGCGCGCGTGAAGGGGACGACGTTTGACGGACTCCCCAGGAATTGAGGACCATGCTGTGGCTGGCGATCAGTTATAGCGCTGATCTCAAGTGATTAAACAGGGTCTAAATGGGCCATTGACATGCATCACAATTCAACTTAGGAATGTGTCTTTGCAAAGTTAAACTAAATGAAATCCTTTCTTAATTTTGCTTGGGGATAGAGTGCAGAGGGATTACAAGTCTAGACAGTTTTTGGGGATGTCTGCACCCCTGATAGGGTGAAATTTGGCCACTTTATCCTTCCAAATAATTCACTTCCTGTCACATAGCCACACAGGAAGTGAGGGGAAATCCCTACCAATGTCTTTCCTTGGGGACACACAGGTCAATCTAAATACTTTCCCCATTATGTACATTGCACTCCAGCATTTTGCGGGTTACACCCCAAATTATTAGGTTTTTTGGACTTTGGGGTTTATTTAATAAAGGCAAATCTACTTTGCACTACAAGTGCACTTGCTGGATATCCGAAAGGGAAATGCAAGCAAACAAAAAAAACACCATCTTTGCTTTTACATGATTGGATGTTACAATCACCAGTGATCCCTCAGATTTTCAGCAGCTACACTTTTACTGCAGAGTGGATTTGTCTTTACTAAACCCCAAACTACCCAATGATTTGGGGTGTACACAACAAAGTCCTAGAGTGCAATTTGCTTAATGGGGACACTAGTTAGATTGATCTGTGTGTCCCCAAGAAAAGACATTGGTAGGGTTTTACCTTCACTTCCTGTTTAGCTGTGTGACAGGAAGTGAAGCCAATTTTACTACAAGGGGACACAAAGCCCAACCTTTAAAAAAAAAAAAAAAAACACAAGCAGGGGTTCTAACACTTACTTTGTTTCCCTCAAAATGCCCACAATTAGAATTGTATTGCCTTGAGCTATTTTTAAGTGCAGTGCTCTAAATCAGTGCTTCTCAAGTACCCCCAACAGGCCATGTTTGCAGGTTTTCCTTCATCTTGCACATGTGCTTTAAATCACAGTCAATGGTTTGGTATTTTGGAGAGCAATTCTCCATGAGATAAATTGACAAAACATGTCCTGTTGGGGGTACTTGAGGACTGAGGCTGAGAACCACTGCAGTAAAAAATGAAAATTGAATACTTACTGCTCTGTATTTTTCATTTCCTGGTGACTCTCCATGGCAGCACACAATACAATACATGCATATGCTAGCATGAAGGCACCAGAGTAGACAAATCACACCTGTTGTTTTGACATGCCAATCAGCTGTCACATTTGTTGCAAAGAAAACGCAAAACAAACCTCAAAATTTTGCATCAAATTTTATTGGTCAACAAAACAAAGAATATTAAAAAATAAGAAATAAAAAATTAAAAAACAGGGTCAATTTGAAACAGTTACAGACTCGCAACATCTTGATAAAGATTTGGCTAAATAGTGCAGCACAGACAATTAAATCAAAGTGAACAAACAACAAACATTAACAACATCAAAATTATTTCAGGGGAACATATCTCCACCACACAAAAAAATACAATCCACAAAATAAACCAAACACCTGTTTTGCAAAGACATAACAAATAAAATGCATGTGTTACAAACTCGAGAAGGACACCAAAATGTACATTTTGCCCCCCACCCACACCCACACCCACCTCTTTTCAGGGCAAGAGAGGGAATCTTAACTGTGAGCTTTATATAACCTATGTTTGTGAGTAGTGATGAGCCGAACACCCCCAGGTTCGGTTCGCACCAGAACCCGCGAACGGACCGAAAGTTTGCACGAACTTTAGAACCCTATTAAATACAATGGATGCGAACGTTCGAAATCTAAAGTGCTAATTATAACGACTATTATGAATGTTATTGTCCTAAAAAGGGTTTGGGAACCCGGGTTCTGCACTAGGGGACATGTATCAATCCAAAAAAAAGTTTTAAAAACGGCCGTTTTTCGGGAGCAGTCATTTTAATGATGCATGAAGTGGAAAAAAAAAGTCAAATATTCCTTTAAATATCGTACCTGGGGGGTGTCTAAAGTATGCCTGTGAATTGCCACGTGTTTCCCGTGTTTAGAACTGTCCCTGCACAAAATTACATTTCTAAAGGAAAAAAAGCCATTTAAAACTGCTTGCGGCTTTAATGTAATGTCTGGTCCCGGTAATATGGATGAAAATCTTTAAGAAAAATGGCATAGCTACCCCATCACAGCCCCTACCCCAGCCCATTACCAGCCCCTTTCAGTCTTGTATGGATATTAAGGGGAACCCCGCACACAAAATAAAAAAAGGCCCTATATACTCTGAACAGCCGTATACAGGCGGTGCATACAAGACAGGGACTGTAGGTTTGTTCTTATGTAGAATCTGTTTGTAATTTTGAACAGGTACATTGTTTAAGTGTAGCTCCAGCCAAAAAATCTATTTTTAAGCTTTTTGGAAAACATAGGGAAGGGTTATGACCCCTGTAACATTTGTTTTGCTGTCTGTGCAGTGTGCACCTGTTCTGAACAGTTCACCTCACTTTCCGTCCTAATGACAAATGTTTTTTGAAAATTTGGGGTTTTTATTGAAACAAGAATTGGTGATAAAGCATCAGTGGAGAGGAGAAACTTTTTTTCCCATATTAACTCTTACAGGAGAGAATTTGCCTTCCTAGGGGTAGATTTCCTCTCACTTCCTGTTGTATCCTTCCGTTTGCAAGGAGTCGTCGTTTGTAAGTTGGATGTTTGAAAGTAGGGGCCTGCCGTATATACTCAGCTGAAATTTGCCCCTTACATGTTGGTGTTGCCACAACACTTTGAGCCCTCACAGTTACTCTTGGTGGGCGCATGAATGGGCCCTGCTGTGAATTATTAGATCAAGAATTGTAATTGCATGCCCCTGTTGAACAGGGGCTGAAAAATTGGACCTTTGGTGGTGGTGGTGGTGGTGTTGACACAACACTGTAAGGCCTCACAGTTACTCTTGGTGGGCGCAGGAATGGGCCCTGCTGTGAATTATTAGATCAAGAATTGTAATTACATGCCCCTGTTAAACAGGGGCAGAAAAATTGGGCTTTAGGCACTGGTGCCACAACACTGCAACCCCTCACAGATACTGTACTTGGAGCACAGCAATGAGCCCTGTTGCAAAATATTGCATCAAAAATTGTAATTACACGCCCCTGTTAAACAGGGGCTGAAAAATTGGGCCTTAGCCACTGGTGCTGGTGCCACGACACTGCAACCTCTCCCAGATACTCTAGTTGGAGTGCAGAAATGAGCCCTGCTGCAAAGCATTGCATAAAAAATTGTAATTACATGCCCCTGTTAAACGGGCTGAAAAATTGGGCCTTAGCCACTGGTGGCGGCACCCAGAAACAAAAATGTTCTTCCAAGCTATCATCATCAATCGGATCATTGAGGAGGAGGAGGATAGTCAGTCAACATAAAAGGACAGTCTCTCAGCATCAGCATCAGACTTAAAGGGATGTGACATTTGAAAATAAATTAGTCTGTTATATCAGCTTCAGGTGTTTGGTAGCTGGTGGTGATCCAAGACTGGTTCATCTTTATGAAGGTCAGTCGATCAACAGAGTCGGTGGACAGGCACACCCTGTGATCCGTGACAAATCCTCCAGCAGCACTGAATGTGCGTTCTGAAAGAACGCTGGATGCAGGACAGGCCAGTAGCTCAATTGCATACTGTGCAAGCTCTGGCCAGTGATCCATCCTCAAGACCTAGTAAGCCAGAGGATTTTCGGTGGGGAAGGTGTCCAAGTCTGACCTTGCCCCTAGGTATTCCTGCACCATGTATATCAGACGCTGGCGATGGTTGCTGGAACCGATCATACCTTGGGGCTGCGGACTAAAGAATTGTCTGAACACATCGGTCAGACGGCCACCTTCCCCACCGCTCCTTCTTTGACTGACCGAAGCCTCAGCAACTCTTTGTCCAGGACCAGGAGTTTGTAACCTCCCAGTCTCTGGGAACGCGTTGCACAGACCTTTCTGCAAGGCCTCCCGGAGTTGTCTCATCCTCTGCTCCCTCTGCGACGGTAAGATAAGGTCCGCAACCTTACCCTTGTACCGTGGATCAAGGAGAGTGGCCAGCCTGTAATGGTCCCTCTCCTTGATCCGAAGAATACGAGGATCCTTCCGCAGACATTGCAGGATCAGGGAGGCCATGCAGCGTAGGTTAGCTGACGCATTCGGTCCGCAGTCCTCTGGGTCACTAAGGACGACATGATCTGCAGCCACCTCCTCCCAGCCACGTACAAGTCCACTGGTTTCTTGGGACTGTAAATCATCCCTAAAAGACTGCTGCTGATGATGCTGAGTGCCAGGCTCCACCTCCATGCTGACACAATCCTCCTCCTCCTCCTCCTCTTCTTCCTGTGCGATGGGTGGGACAGAAGGAACACTGTCTGGGTAAAGGGGGCCTTGAGGGGCAAGGAAGTCCTCCTCTTCCTGCCTCTGTTCTGCCTCAAGTGCCCTGTCCATTATTCCATGCAGCGTATGTTCCAACAGGTGGACAAGAGGTACAGTGTCACTGATGCATGCACTGTCACTGCTCACCATCCTCGTGGCCTCCTCAAATGGTGCCAGGACAGTGCATGCATCCATGATCATGCCCCACTGGCGTGGTGAAAAAAACCCGAGCTCCCCTGACCCTGTCCTGGTGCCGTAGTCGCACAGGTACTCATTGATGGCCCTCTGCTGCGTGTGCAGCCGCTGCAGCATGGCCAACGTTGAGTTCCACCTGGTGGGCATGTCACATATAAGGCGGTTCTTGGGCAGGTTCAACTCCTTTTGCAGCTCAGCCAGGCGAGCACTGGCATTATAAGATCTGCGAAAATGCACACAGACTTTCCTGGCCTGCCTCAGGACATCCTGTAAGCCCGGGTACCTGCCCAAGAACCGCTGCACCACCAGGTTAAGGACGTGAGCCACACAGGGCACATGGGTCAGTTGTCCCTGTCGGAGAGCGGAGAGGAGGTTGGTGCCATTGTCGCAAACTACCATTCCTGGCTTAAGCTGGCGTGGCGTCAACCACCTCTCGGCCTGCCCCTGCAGAGCAGACAGAACCTCTGCCCCAGTGTGGCTCCTGTCCCCCAAACACACCAGCGCAAGCACGGCATGGCATCTTTTTGACTGCGTACTTGCGTAGCACCGCTGGTTCCGAGGACAAAGCACAGGAAGAGGCCATGGAGGAAGAAGAAGAGGAGGGGGTGGAGGACAGAGGTGTGTCACAACCAGTAGTAGCATTTTGGAGGCGTGGCGGTGGAACAACCTCCAACACTACTGCACCTTGTCCTGCATCCTTCCCAGCTGCCAAAAGAGTGACCCAATGGGCCGTGAAAGAAAGGTAACGTCCCTGTCCATGCCTGCTGGACCATGAGTCAGCAGTAATATGCACCCTACCGCTGACCGCCCTGTCCAGCGAGGCCAAGACATTGCCTTCCACATGCCGGTAGAGAGCCGGAATCGCCTTCCGTGAGAAAAAGTGGCGTTTGGGAACCTGCCACTGAGGAACCGCACATTGCACAAACTCACGGAAGGGGGCCGAGTCTACCAACTGAAAAGGCAGCAGTTGAAGCGCTAGCAATTTAGCCAAGCTAGCATTCAACCTCTGGGCATGTGGATGGCTGGGAGTGAACTTCTTTCGACGGTCCAGCAGCTGGGGCAGGGAAATTTGCCTGCTAGAATCAGACGTCGGCGTACTGCTAGCAGAGTGCCCGCAAGTACTTGGCTGTGACACACCTAATTCTACACCTTCATTCCTCTCAGTGCAGATTTCAGAGAGGACTGAAGGTATAGTGGGGTTGGAGATCCCAGCTGATGCGGTGCAAGAAGAGGTCCGCTTTGTTCTTTGGTGTGGGTCTTTAAGGTAGGCTTGCCAACGAGCTGCATGGCAGGTCAACATATGTCTGGTCAAGCATGTGGTGCCCAAGCGGGTGATGTTTTGGCCACGCGATATACGCTTGAGACATATGTTGCAAACAGCAGCTGTGCGATCTGATGCACTCGACTCAAAAAAGGCCCACACCAAAGAACTTTTTGAATAACGGGCAGAGGCAGCGCCCTGCACAGGCGGAGCTCTGCGGTGTGATTCCGTCGGTGTGCTGCCCTTACTCTGGCCCCCCGAGGGCATCCTGCCTCGTTGGAGATGTGCCTCCTCCTCCTCCTCCTCTCTCCTATTAGGCACCCACGTGGATTCAGTGACCTCATCATCTCCTCCCTCCTCATCACTGGAGCCAATCTGGCAGTATGCTGCAGCTGCTGGAACATGACTGCCAGATTGGTGTCCTTCTTGAGCATCCCCTCTCTCTGCTCTCACGCTACTGCCTTCCTCTAGCTGGGTATCATCATCAGACCCTTCGAAACGCTGGGCATCCTCCTGGAGCATGTACCCAACACTGTGCTCAAACAGTTCGGGGGACTCCTCAGGAGTACATGGTTGGTCTAGGGAAGGAGTGACTGATGATGACATTGATACCAGGGAAGAGGACGCTTTGGCAGCTGCTTTGCCAGTACCCTGAGCCTGGGTGAGAGAGGATGAGGAGGATGAGGAGGGCTTGGTCATCCACTCTATCAAATCTTCGGCATGATGCGGCGCAACACGTCCAGTTGCCGAAAAGGACAAGCGTGTCCCATGGCCACATGCTGATGGTGATGCACCGCGTCCACGACCAGCACTGTTGTCTCTAGACACAGAGCCTGCTTGCCCTCTTTTATTGGCTCCTGACTGTCTGCCTCTCCTTGTTTGCCTTCCAGACATTCTAATGGCCTGCAGGGAAATGGGAAAACCGGCAATAAGGCCTAGCTTCAGGAGTATATTTTGCAGGAATCACACTACGCCTGCTGTAGGTGCTGCAAATGCCTGTTGGTGTAACACACCAGGAAAAAGCAGCAATACAGGCTAACTTCAGGTGTAATATGATCAGGAGGCACACTCCGCCCGCTGTAAGTGCCGCAAATGCCTGTTGGTGTAACATACCAGGAAAAAGCAGCAATACAGGCTAACTTCAGGTGTAATATGATCAGGAGGCACACTCCGTCCGCTGTAAGTGCTGCAAATGCCTGTTGGTGTAACACACCAGGAAAAAGCAGCAATACAGGCTAACTTCAGGTGTAATATGATCAGGAGGCACACTCCGCCCACTGTAAGTGCCGCAAATGCCTGTTGGTGTAACACACCAGGAAAAAGCAGCAATACAGGCTAACTTCAGGTGTAATATGATCAGGAGGCACACTCCGCCCGCTGTAAGTGCCGCAAATGCCTGTTGGTGTAACACACCAGGAAAAAGCAGCAATACAGGCTAACTTCAGGTGTAATATGATCAGGAGGCACACTCCGCCCGCTGTAAGTGCCGCAAATGCCTGTTGGTGTAACACACCAGGAAAAAGCAGCAATGCGGGCTAACTTCAGGTGTATAATGTGCAGGAGGCTTAGCAACAATGACACTGACACTGTCCCCTGCCTATCCTTCTCTCTCCCTGCACACAAGGTTTATCAAAGTATATGACACTGACACTCTCCCTGCCTATCCTTCTCTCTCCCTACACACAAGGTTTAGCAAAGAATAGATTTGACACTGTCCCTGCCTATCCTTCACTTTCCCTGCTCCGGAACACACTACACGAGGCCGCCGCGCTGGCGGCCTTTTATAGTGTGGGGCGTGTACTAAACCCCCTCAGCTATAATTGGCCACAGGCATCCTGCCTGTGGCCAATCATTGCTCTCCTCGCTGCCGGTGCTGTGATTGGCCAAGCATGCAGGGTCACAGTGCATGCTTGGCCAATCACAGCGCCGGAATAACACTGCGATGGCGCAGTGTATTGTGGGCCGTTCGCGTCAATCGAATTTGGCGCGAACGGCCCAAATCGTTCGTTGTTCGCCGAACGCGCGAACAGCCGATGTTCGAATCGAACCTATGTTCGACTCGAACACCGAGCTCATCCCTATTTGTGAGCTAATGAGGCAATTGAAAACACATGCACAGTCCATGAAACACCCTAAACCCACGTTCACACTGGGGCTGCGGGAGTGAAGCCTGCGAGTTCAGCTGAACTCGCACGATTTCACTCCCGCTGGCAGTCCCGATTTCAGCTCGATTTCAAAGACATCTGAAACAGATGCCAATGTAAATCGCGGCTGAAATCGCAACAAGTAGTACAGAAACTACTTTTTGTAATCGGTGCAGCGCCGCAGATGTGGCGTCGCACCGATTAGGACGGTGCCATTGGCCGCAATTTGCGGCAAATTTCGACGATTTAACATGCGATTTGACATGTCAAATCGCATGTCAAATCGCACTAGTGTGAACCAGGGCAAAATGCGAGTTCACCCAATGTAGAGACTGAACTTCAAAGTGGCTACACCTGTTAAGGATGTCCTTCAATTACTAACCCATAAAAACAATCTCTGAACACGCCCCGAAATATCCAGGTGCTGTTCACACACAAACAGCACCAAAAAAAAATCTAACAGGCTGGGCATGCTCAGAAGAACTCAAATGCAGCTATCAGAAAATAACCCCCCCCCCCCATCCAAAATTAAGCACTTCATCCAGCATGCTACCAAATTAGGGATGGGACAATCACCCCCCCCCCCCACTTACCAACAAATACCATTGCAGTCTATGGGAACTGACTTGTTAATTTTGCTAGTCCCCACTTGGCTGGCTTTTCTTGTAGTTATTGGCCTTAAAATGGGGGCCCAGGTCCCACCCTAAGGGACATATATCAATGTCACCAATTTGGACAACACCAAAAACAAAACAAAGAGAAGTGCCTTTAAATATGCCAAATTGCTTAAGGGCCATTTCACACCACATGCAGTCCATTGCGTTTTTATGCATCAAAAATGCATGGAAAGTTGGTTAAATGGTTCTAAATGGCAGTGTTTGTTCCAGTGCGTTCCAGTTCCCCAAAAAAAGTAGAACATGCTGCATTTTACCTGCACTGGAACGCAGCAAAACGCATCATAAATGCACTGAAACGCACAGGAACACACCTAAATGCACCAAAAACGCACTGGAACACACTTGTCCTTCTCTTTGGTTAATAAAAAAGAAGGGTGAAAAAAAAGCACTGGACTGCATCAAAAACGTAACAAAAATGCACTGGAACGCATCAAAAACGTGCATGCAGAAAAGCACCTGGAACACATCCGGATTGCGTTTCTATGGTGTGAACTGGCCCTAGTTTACACCATAGAAACGCAGTCTGGATGCGTTCCAGGTGCTTTTCTGCATGCACGTTTTTGACACGTTCCAGTGCATTTTTGTTACGTTTTTGATGCAGTCCAGTGCTTTTTTTTCACCCCTCTTTTTTTATTAACCAAAGAGAAGGACAAGTGTGTTCCAGTGCATTTTTTATGCGTTTTTGATGCAGTCCAGTGTTTTTTTCCCCCTCTTTTCACTTAGGACAAGTGTGTTGCAGTGCGTCTTTGGTGCATTTTTGATGTGTTTTACTGCGGTCCAGTACAGTTCTGTACCTAAAAAATGCAGCATGACCAATTTTTTTTTTCCTTTATGAAACGCACTGGAACGGACTGCAGTGGTGTGACCTATGCCATTGGCATTAATGTGATCAACTTTCTTTGCGTTTTTCATGCATCAAAAAAACGCACTGCACTGCATCCGGTGTGAACTGGCCCTAAATATCATACCCGGGGGTGTCTATAGTATGCCTGTAAAGTAGCGCATGTTTTCCATGTTTATAACAGTTCGAGAGCAAAATGACATTTCTAAAGTAAAATAATTGTCATTTAAATGTACTCGCGGCTGTAATGGATTGCTGGTTCCCGTCAATACAGATAAAAGTCATTGAAAGTCTTTGATAACACAAAAAAAAAAGTGTGGGGGTCCCCCAAATTCAATTACCAGGCCCTTCAGGTGTGGAATGGATATTAAGGGGAACTCTGCCGCAAATTTAAAAAAAATGCGTGTGGTTCCCCCAAATATCCATACCAGGCCCTTCAGATCTGGTATGGATTTTAAGGGGAACTCCACCCCAAATAAAAAAAAAAATGGCGTGGAGTGCCCCCAAAAATCCACACCAGACCCTTATCCGAGCACGCAACCTGGCAGGCCACAGGAAAAGAGGGGGGGACGAGAGAGCGGCCCCCCTCCCTCCTGAACCGTACCAGGCCACATGCCCTCAACATGGGGAGGATGTCCCCATGTTGATGGGGACAAGGGCCTCATCCCCACAACCCTTGCCCGGTGGTTGTGGGGGTCTGCGGGCAGGGGGCTTATCGGAATCTGGAAGCCCCCTTTAACAAAGGGGACCCCCAGATCCCGCCCCCCCCTGTGTGAAATGGTAATGGGGTACAAATGTACCCCTACCATTTCACAAAGAAAGTGACAAAAATGTAAAAAATGACAAGAGCCGGTTTTTGACAATTCCTTTATTAATGTCTTTTCCTTTCTTCCATCTTCTTCTTCCATCTTCTTCTTCCTCCATCTTCTTCTTCCATCTTCTTCTGTTCTCCATTCGGGTTTCTTCCTCCATCTTGTTCTTCATCTTTATCTTTATCTTCATCTTCCTCCTTCCTTCGGTCTTCTCGTCCGCATCTTGCTCCGGCGTCTTCCCTTCTTCTTTCTTCGGCCGCTCCGTTTGAATTGGAGGTTCCCGCTGTGCGACGCTTCAGTTCTTCAGTTCTCCTCTGGGTCCGCTGCCACCCGGTGACCCCGCCCCCCTCTGACGCACATGGATTTCACGGGGACTTTCCCCGTGGTGTCAGAGGGGGGCGGAGCCACCGGGTGGCAGCGGACCAAGAGGAGAACTGAAGCGTCGTACAGCGGGAACCTCCAATTCAAGCGGAGCGGCCGAAGAAGAAAGAAGAAGCCGGAGCAAGATGCGGACGAGAAGACCGAAGGAAGATGGAGAAAAGAAGAAGATGGAGAAAAGAAGAAGATGGAGGAAGAAGAAGATGGAGGAAGAAGAAGATGGAGGAAGAAGAAGATGGAGGAAGAAGAAGATGGAGGAAGAAGAAGATGGAGGAAGAAGAAGATGGAGGAAGAAGAAGAAGATGGAAGAGAGGACATTAATAAAGGAATTGTCTAAAACCGGCTCTTGTCATTTTTTTAATTTTGTCACTTTCTTCGTGAAATGGTAGGGGTACAATGTACCCCATTACCATTTCACACAGGGGGGGCGGGATCTGGGGGTCCCCTTTGTTAAAGGGGGCTTCCAGATTCCGATAAGCCCCCCGCCCGCAGACCCCCACAACCACCGGGCAAGGGTTGTGGGGATGAGGCCCTTGTCCCCATCAACATGTGGCCTGGTACGGTTCAGGAGGGAAGGGGGGCCGCTCTCTCGTCCCCCCCTCTTCCCCTGTGACCGGCCAGGTTAGGTGCTCGGATAAGGGTCTGGTGTGGATTTTTGGGGGGACTCCACGCCATTTTTTTTCAATTTGGAGTGGAGTTCCCCTTAAAATCCACACCAGATCTGAAGGGCCTGGTATGGATATTTGGGGGAACCGCACGCCATTTTTTTTTTTGCGGCGGAGTTCCCCTTAATATCCATTCCAGACCTGAAGGGCCTGGTAATGGAATTTGGGGGGACCCCCACGCTTTTTTTTTTTTGTTTTCATCAATGACTTTCAATGACTTTTCTCTATATTGCCGGGAGCCGACAATTCATTATAGCCGCGGGTGCTTTTAAATGCCTTTTTTTTTCCTTTAGAAATGTCATTTTGCAGGCGCACTGTGGAGTTCAGAGCTGCGCCTGTTCAACTTATGCAAATTAATTTACGTGACTTGACATTTACTAAGATTTTGCCGGCGCAGTGTCTTGGCGCAAGAAAACAAGGAAAATTGCTGCGCTGAGCACAAAAAAACCTCCCGCAGCTTGAATCGTACTTGCCGGCGCAGCGGGCTGGTTTTGAAAAAGTTACTTTCTCACTCTATTTTGAGCATATTAGTTATTTGGGCAGGTGTCACTACACTTCTTCACATCACCCTACATCACCCCCATTATATTCTCACTTCCAGCTTCTTTATATTTATAGTTTAACATGCCGTGCGCCAGGTCCATAGTGGCGCACTGAGCGCCTCCTCCCGTCCGCCGACAACACTATAGTAAATGGCAAATAGGGCTGCGCTACAGGCGCTAATGTTTTGTAAACACCAAAACAGCCATTGCGCACGCAGATGCGCCGATACTCATGGCGCAAACGTTTTGTAAATCAGCCCCTTTGAGTCTTTGGTCATGCCCTTTGGGCTCTGCAACTTTTCAACATTTTATTAATGATGTTTTTCGAGATTTGCTTGATCAGTTTGTAATGGCATATTTGGATGACATTCTCATTTTCTCTGATACTTTGGAAGAACACCGCAAGCATGTCTGTATTGTTTTCGAGAGACTAAGGCGGAATCAACTTTACATCAAACTAGAGAAATGCGAGTTTGAACAAACTCAGATCCAGTTCTTGGGATACATAATCTCTTCTGAAGGGGTAAGCATGGATCCTGATAAGATCAAAGCAGTGGTGGATTGGCCTGTCCCTAGGAATGTTAAGGAGATACAGCGATTTGTTGGATTTGCCAACTTTTACAGAAGATTTATAAGGAATTTCTCCAAGGTAATTTCTCCAATTACACAGTTGACAAAGAAAGGGATACCCTTTTTGTGGTCACCTGAGGACCATACTGCCTTTACTGAACTGAAAACACTCTTCACTTCTGCACCAATACTGGTACATCCAGATCCAGAACTACCTTTCATCCTAGAAGTTGATGCTTCTAATTCTGGTGTGGAAGCTATCCTTTCTCAGCGTTTTGGAGAAAAAATGCAACTTCATCCTTGCGCTTATTTCTCTCGAATGATGTCTCCAGCCGAGAAGAATTATGACATTGGAAACAAGGAACTGCTGGCAATTAAGGAAGCATTTTCTGAGTGGAGGCATCTGCTGGAAGGGGCTAAGCACCCTGTAACCGTTCTCACCGATCATAGAAATTTAGAATTTATTAGGTCTGCTAAAAGGTTGTCATCCAGACAAGCACGTTGGACCCTTTTCTTCTCCAGGTTCAATTTTGTTATCTCATACCGCCCTGGGTCAAGGAATGGTAAGGCTGATGCCCTATCACGGATGTTGCCTGGGCCTCTCCAGGAAAGCTACTCTGAATGTACAATCCTGTCTCCAAAGAACTTTCTAGGAGCCACAAGTTCAAAGACATTTCTTAATCTCCTCAAGGAGGGGTATGAGAATGACCCGCTTCTTAATAACCCTCCTAAAGACATAAACCTCAAGTACAATAATGGTTTTTGGACTCAAGCACATTGCCTCTATGTACCTGAATCAGTTCGGGTAGAAGCCCTCAGGTTGGTACACGACTCTAAACTTGCTGGTCATTTTGGGGTTTCTAAGACAGAAGAACTCTTATCACGTTTCTTTTTGTGGCCTGGGTACAAGAAAGATGTAAAGAGATATGTGGCTTCATGTCTAACCTGTGCTCGCAATAAGACACCCCGATCTTCTCCTCTGGGGTTACTTCTACCACTGCCTGTTCCATCTAGGCCATGGGGGTCAATTTCTATGGACTTTGTGGTCGACCTTCCTCTTTCAAAAGGGATGACAACCATTCTGGTAGTCGTTGACCGTCTCACTAAGATGGCTCATTTTATTCCAGTTAAGGGGGTACCCTCCGCCGAACATACTGCTGAGGTAATGGTTAGAGAAGTTTTTAAACTTCATGGAATTCCTGATGATGTGGTGTCTGACAGAGGGGTACAGTTTACCTCAAAATTTTGGAGAAGTTTTTGCTCAGCTTTGGGTGTAACAATTAATCTGTCCTCAGCTTTTCATCCACAGTCTAATGGTCAGACCGAGAGGACCAATCAAACTCTGGAGCAATACCTTCAATGTTTTGTGAGTTATCTCCAGGATGACTGGGTGGACTACCTTCCTACGGCAGAGTTTGCTTATAATAACTCTAAACATAGCTCCACTTCTCAAAGCCCATTTTTCTTAAACACCGGGTATCATCCAGTTTTTATTCCTGATCTCCCTATCTCAACTTCAATTCCTGCTGTTACCAACAGACTAACTTCATTACATGAGATCCAGGAGAGATTGACTGATACATTGAAGGAGGCGCAGGAATATTACAAGAAGGCCGCTGACAGACACCGTAGGTCTATTCCCACCTTTCAGGTAGCTGACAAAGTTTGGTTATCTACCAAAAATGTAAAGGTTCAGGTTCCATGTGCTAAGTTGGGTCAAAAGTTTATGGAACCTTTTGAGATTTCTGCTAAAATCAACCCGGTCACTTTTCGCCTAAAACTTCCTGACAATATGAAGATTCACCCTGTTTTTCATATATCGCTACTCAAGCAGTTTCATGAAAATACTTTTTCTGGAAGAATTCATCCTCCTCCTCCACCTGTTGAGGTACAGGGTGAAGAAGAATATGTGGTGGGAAAAATTCTTGACTCCAGGATCTCTAGGAACAAATTGCAATATTTGGTTCAATGGGAAGGATATGGGCCAGAAGAAAATTCTTGGGAGCCTGAAAAGAATGTTCATGCCCCTAGTTTAACAAGGGAATTTCACCAGAGGTTTCCTCAGAAACCTGGCCCTAAGACGTCCAGGGGACATCCTGGAAGGAGGGGAAGTACTGTTAGGACCTGGGCTTGAACCTGGGACCTCTGGTGTGTCTAGTGGTGACTCTACTTGCTGAGCCACCTGGAATGCTGGACAGCTCCTTGGATAGTTCATTAGACAATTCCTTGAATGATCTTTCTTGTCTTGAATCTTGTTTGCCTTGAACCTTGAACCCTTTGCTCCTCCCAGGAACTTCCTGATTTAAGCCATGTCCCTGCACTTCCTGGTTGCCAGAATATTGTGTCTTCACCAGCCAATATCTTGCTCCTGTCTACTGCTGCCGACCGCATCTTTGCTACCACTCACTACCGACTTTTGGCTCGTCCCCGACTACGCTTCTGCTGAATTCCAACCTGCAACTATCTGTTACCGACTTTTGGCTCGTCCCCGACTACGCTTCTGCTTGATCCCTACCTGTGTTATTTGTTTCTGGACCCCGGCTTGCTCACCCCCTGGTGGGGCTAATCTGAGGACTGCCACCTGGCACTGACACGCAGCGAAGCCCATCTCCACCTTTAGGAGCCCTGGTGAATACCAGTCAGTGCTTAGACCCCGCACCTCAGGTGAACCCGTGTCATCAGCCAGGGTGACCTGTGTGAATACCTGCTCTGCTGCTATAGCTACTGGCCTCTGAGCCTGACTCCAGACCGTGACAGTTTTATCCCTATTGTGGGGTCAGCAGTATATTTGTAAATTGAAATCATATCTTCTCTCAAGTGTCTCTTTTCCAGAGAGAATAAGTTCAGTGCTCGCAACCCTTCTTCATAACTAATATCCTCCAGACCCTTTATTAGCATTGTTGCCCTTCTTTGTACTCTCTCCATTTCCAGTACATCCTTCCCGAGGACTGGTGCCCAGAACTGGACAGCATATTCTAGGTGCGGCCGGATCAGAGTCTTGTAGAGCGGAAGAATTATCGTTTTATCTCTGGAGTTAATACCCTTTTGAATGCATGCCAATATTCTGTTTGCTTTGTTAGCAGCATGCCATTGCTGAGCCTATCATCTACTAGGACCCCCAGGTCCTTTTCTATCCCAGAGGTTCTCCCCCCCAGTGTATAAATTACATTTGTATTTTTTGCACCCAAATGCATTATTTTAAATTTTTCTACATTTGCCATGTAGTTGCCCACCCCTTTAATTTGTTCAGATCTTTTTGCAAGGTTTCCACATCCTGCAGAGAAGTTTTTGCCCTGCTTAGCTTAGTATCGTCTACAAATACAGAGAATGCACTGCTTACCCCATCCTCCAGGTCATTTATGAACAAATTAAACAGGATTGGTCCCAGCACAGAACCCTGGGGGACCCCACTACCCACCCCCTGACCATTCCAAGTACTCCCCATTTATGACCACCCTCTGAACTTGCCCTTGTAGCCAGTTTTTAATCCATGTACTCACCCTATGGTCCATGTCAGCGGATCTTATTTTGTACAGTAAACGTTTATGGGGAACTGTGTCAAATGGTTTTGCAAAATCCAGATACACCACGTCTACGGGCCTCCCTTTATCTAGATGGCAATTCACCTCCTCATAGAAGGTTAATAGATTGGTTTGGCAAGAACGATTCTTCATGAATCAATGCTGATTACTGCCAATGATACCGTTCTCATTATTAAAATCTTGTATATAGTCCCTTATCCCCTCCAAGGGCTTACATACAATTGATGTTAGGCTAACTGGTCTGTAATCCCCAGGGATGTATTTTGGGCCCTTTTTAAATATTGGTGCTACATTGGCTTTTCTCCAATCAGCTGGTACCATTCCAGTCAGTAGACTGTCAGTGAATAATAGGAACAATGGTCTGGCAATTACTTGACTGAGTTCCCTAAGTACCCTCGGGTGCAAGCCATCTGGTCCCGAGGATTTATTCATGTTAAGTTTTTGAAGTCTAATTTTAATTCTGTCCTCTGTTAACCATGGAGATGCTTCCTGTGATGTGTCATGAGCAATAAACACTGCAGTTTTGGTTACTGAAGCCCCCCCGATTCCCTTGTGGAGACTGAGAAGAAGAATAAATGTAATAACTTCGCCATCTTCCAATCCTTTGTAACCAGATGTCCTTCCTCATTCTGTATGGGGCCAATATGGTCTGTCCTCCCTTTTTTACTGTTTACATACTTAAAGAATTTCTTGGGATTTTTTTTGCTCTCCTCTGTGTCTTTTGTGTTCTTTCTTAGCCACCCTAATTGCACCCTTACATTTCTTGTTGCATTCTTTATAAAGTCTGAATGCTGATGATGATCCCTCAACCTTGTATTTTTTGAAGGCCCTCTCCTTTGCTTTTATATGCATTTTTACATTGGGGTTAAGCCATTCAGGACTTTTGTTCGCTCTTTCAAATGTATTACCTGATGGGATGCATTGACTAATGTCCTTATTTAATATGCTCTTAAATCAAACCCATCTTTCCTCCGTGTTCCTTCGATTTTATCCAATTTTTTGCTTTCCAGCAAGTTTCGTTGTTTAGGGAAGTTGGCTCTTTTGAAGTTCAGTGTTTTTGCATTCCCCTTATGTTTCCTATTTGTGGGATTTACACTGAAGCCAATTGACCTGTGATCGCTAAATTGCCCCGTATTTCCACATCCATGATCAGGTCTGTATTGTTGGTTATCAGTAGATCCAGTAACACTTTATTTCTAGTTGGTGCGTCTACCATCTGAACTATGAAATTGTCCTGCAAGACATTTAGGAACTGGCGAGCCTTAGACAAATGCGTGGTTCCCTCTGCCCAGTCTGTCTGGATAATTAAAATCCCCCAATATGATAACACTTCCCTCCTTGCTGCTAATCCAAATTGTGATAGGAGACCCATCTCCTCCTCCCTGAGGATAGATGGCCTATAGCATACTCCCAGTATTATTTTTCCCTTAGCTTCATCTCTTTGGAGCTCTACCCATACGGATTCCACCTCCTCACTAGCTCCCTTGGTGATGACATCTCTCAAATTCACTTTTACATTATTCTTGATATATAGGCATAACCCTCCCACTTGTTTACCCTCTCTATCCCTGCGATAAAGGGTATACCCTTGAATGGTTGCCAGCTAATTATGAGAGCTGTTGAACCAGGTCTCTGAAATTCCCACAAAATCCAAATCCTCCTCGTACAACAGTATCTCTAGTTCACCCATCTTGTCCTCCAGGTTCCTTGCATTGGTGAGCATGCCACGTAGTTTAGACCAGTCGAATACTATCCTCTTATTTGGTGTTTCGAGATTGCAACTAGGACTTGTTACTATACTTACCTTGGGTTTATGTGCTTTAGTCAACCTACCACTAATGACCACAATACTACCCTTTGGAATATGTTCCTAGCTGGCTATCTCTATCTCTGCCCCCCCCGTCACCTAGTTTAAAAACCCCTCTAACTTTTTGGCCATCTTTACTCCCAGCTGATCTGCACCCTCCTCATTTAGGTGCAGTCCGTCCCTTCTATAGTACTGGTGACCGACTGAGAATTCGGCCCAGTCCTCCAGGAACTCAAACCCCTCCTTACTACACCAGCTCCTCAGCCACTTGTTTACTTCCCCAATCTCCCTTTCTGGTGTGGCTCGATGTACCGGTAGTATTCCTGAGTATACTGTTAAAGACGTAAGGGAGAGATGGCATATGATACAAGCAGTATTCAGAGTATATTTGTTAATTTGTATACTACGCTCAACGAGTCAAATCAAAAAGTGTTTAGATGAACTCATTATCCCTAAACTTAAACTAACAGTGAATTCTTAGATAGCCCTATATCCTTGGAATACTTAAAACAAGCAGTATCTCAAACTCATAATAATAAAGCCCCAGGGCAAGATAGACTACCTATGAAAATTTAGAAAAAATATGGATAGAGATTATTACCCGAACTTCTGGAAATATCAAAGGAGGCCTTTATAATGCAAAGACTCCCAGAATCAATGCAAGAAACAATAATAGTGATCCCAAAACAGGGTAAAGGTCCATTAATGCCATTATCCTACCCACCTATATCTCTCTTTATGTCAGATATGAAGTTCTTTGCGAGGGTGCTCGCAAATAGGTTATCTAGATACATTAATACTCTAATGGAGATCAAATGGGCTTTATTCCTTCAAGAGCAGCATCAACATATATTTTCAGACTTCTTTTTAAAATATACAGTTACCTATGGACAAGGTAAGCACAAGAGCAATGCTGTGTTTGTATGGGAAAAAAGGTAACAGCGCTCTCTGCAGGGGCAACCCAATCCATACACCAGGTCCACTCACAGGTGCCGAAGCTCGATGTGTCCCAACAATAGTAAGAAGAGCCGGCAAGACTAATCCTTGAAGGGTCGTGTCGTTTATTGGTACATCAGAGTGACAATAAAACAATAATGCTGACGCGTTTTGGCAATAGCCTTAGTCGTAGCTAGTTTTAAACAGATATGGCAAAATATATATATACTCACATATGCAAGCTCCACCTCCACATAATTGGTCTATCAGGTTAGTGTCACAGAAAATTAGCATATTTAATTGATACCACCAACCATTCAAATGGTTTGGTGACTACGCCTGTTTTCAGCCAGCAAGAGAAAGGGGAGAGGAAAGGAAGACGATATAAAAAATTGTTGAGCCTGAAGAGAAGTGTGTAGAAAAAATGCTACATGAGATGTTAGGATCTTGTTATTCCAGGGGAAAAATGTATTCCTTAGAAGAAGGTGAAAATGCAGACTAATGTTCAAGTAAAATACTTTGTGGTAGTAACACAATGTAAGGTCTAGATTTATGGCAATAATCCAAAAAAAAAAGGGGGGGATTAAATTTATGTCAGGATCAAAAAAAAAGGGTGATTAAATTTATGTCAGGATGGAAAAGAAAGGGGATTTAATTTATGACAGGATAAAAAAAAAAGGGGGGATTAAATTTATGGCAGGATCAAAAATAAAAAGATGTACAGATGTTGTTAAACATTCGAGATGCGGTACTGTCAATCATTTCTTTCAAAGACAGGAGTTCCTTCTCCACAACCTGTTGAAAGATGTCTACTGCGTTCCCTGGAATGTGGAATGTACAGGATAAAAAAAAAGTTTGACCAGTATAGGTAGTATCTTTGGCTATACCGTACATGCCCCCAGAGGATTCAGTCTGCAGGCTCTCTAGTATAGATTTATGCCACGTACACACGATCGGAAATTCCAACAACAAATGTCCAATGTGAGCTTTTTGTCGGAAATTCCAACTGTGTGTAGGCTCCATCGGACATTTGCTGTCGGAATTTCCGACCACAAAAATTTGAGAGCTGGTTCTCAAATTTTCCGACAAGAAAAGTTCTTGTCGGAAAATCCGATCGTCTGTATGCAATTCCGACGCACAAAAAACCATGCATGCTCAGAATCAAGCAGAAGAACCGAACTGCCTATTGAACTTCATTGATCTCGCCTCGTTGAACGTCACCGCGTTCTTGACGTTCGGAATTTCCGACAAGATTTGTGTGACCGTGTGTATGCAACACAAGTTTCAGCCAACATTCCGTCGGGAAAAAATTCACGGTTTTGTTGTCGGAATTTCCGATCGTGTACGCGCCATTAGCCTTGAGATCTTGAAAATCAAAATTGGCCAGAGAGTCTATGCAGTCATGAACCTCAAGAGGGGCAGACACAGGTGTATCAATGGTAGTGGAAAAGTGTTTTTTTTAAATAAAATATTGCGGACAAACCTGTTAACGTCTAAAATAGTAGAAAAGGCATCAAAGTGAAAAGTGGGGGTAAAAGAAAGTCCTTTGGAAAGCAGAGAAACCTCAGAGGGGGTAAGTGGACTGTCTGATAAATTAACAACATTAATGGCATTGCAAGTTGTCTCATTATCTACCTGTCCTTGTATTACTTGTCCCGTGCTTTCCGTGGGTAACTTGTTCTGTTTATCTCTGGAGTCACGGGTCCCCCTCCTTGTTTTTTTGATTCTGCCATAAATTAGACCCCCTTTTTTTTTTTTTTTTAACCTGCCATAAATTTAATCCCCCTTTTCTCTTTCGTTCATGGACGGACACAGCCTTAATCTCGACAAAGTGGGTATTAGCCTTCCTTCAGGAGTGACTAGGCAGAATGTGTTAACTTCAAAGCTGAACAGCCCCGCCCAGGGGGCGGTCCTACTGGCTATATCCCCTCAGCCTGCACTAAGCAGCTCAGTTTTTTTCTGCCTAGCTAAGGAGAAGACATGGCTCCCTTCGGGCCCATAGGCCTGGAGGTTTTTATTCCAGATTGAAATTTTATTATTTTATTTTTATTTTTGTTCCGGTGATCTTCGATCAACTGCCGACTGGGTAACAGGCTGGATTCCAGATCCTTGTAGTCTCCCCAGTTTCGGCCATCGAGCGTGTGCCGACCATAGCTACGCGCTGGGTCGTCCACGACATGCCCGTCGCTCTACGGGTGGCCGTTGAGCTATATGCTCCAGGGCATGCATAGGACCGGTCTATAGGGCCGAGTCGCAGCAGCCGGGCCGACAGTCACCTCCATTACCATGCGGAAGGTGGTCTGTCTGGGATGCTTCCAGCACAATCCACGCAGGAAGGGTAAGTAGTAATCCCCTGCTTCGGCAGGAAGACAGAGCTGGACATTCCTGGAGAGGTGAGTAAGGGATTCTATCCTTCCCTTTCTCCCTCTCTTCCTTCCCTCCTCCCTAGGCTCTCTAAGCTAGGCTGGCTGCTGGGGCGGTGGTTCATCTGGGGGGGGCTCCACTTGTGTGGGAACTCTGCATGTACGTCCGCTAGATAAAGGTTATGAGCTGCCATGAAAAGAGGGTTTGCTTACCTGGGAGTTCTGCTCCATGCTGTCAGTGACCATTTTGCTGGTGATCCATGCTGTGTTTGGCCTCTTATGCGCTGGCGGCCATGTTCTTGTGGTCTGCGCTGTGTTTGGCCTCTATAGGCCGCTCGTTGGCCATTTTTCTTGTGATCTATGCTGTGTTTGGCCTCTTCTCCGCTTGGCTGCCATGTTCTTGAGGTCCGCGCTGTGTTTGGCCTCTATTGGCCGCTCTGTGGCCATTTTTCTTGTGATCCATGCTGTGTCTGCGCTGGCGGCCATGTTCTTGTGGTCCGCGCTGTGTTTGGCCTCTATCGGCGGCCATGTTCTTGTGATCCATGCTGTGTCTTATGATCACGCTGTGTGCCGCTCGGCGGCCATGTTCTTGTGGCCCGCGGCTATCTGCCGCTCGGCGGCCATTTTATTTCACGGTCCACGCCGCTCAAATGGCATTTAAGCGGTGCAAGCCTAGGTGTTGCAGGTGGCTGTTTAGAGTTGCAACACCTTCGTTGAAGAGCTCTGTTTTGTTTTGGGGTGAAGTTGTTTTAATGCTGTTCCCACCCCTCGTTTTTGTCACTGCTTTGGGATGTCCCACTTTGTCAAGATTAAGGCTGTGTCCATCTATGAATAAAAGAGAAATCAGGATTTTTATACTCGCCATAAAATTCTTTTCTCTGAGTGGTCATGGACGGACACAGCACCCACCCCTCCCTTTTTAAGTTTGAACTGCTTTTGACGAACTGAGGACCGCACCCTGGGCAGGGCTGTTCAGCTTTGAAGTTGTTAACACATTCTGCCTAGTCACTCCTGAAGGAAGGCTAATACCCACTTTGTCAAGATTAAGGCTGTGTCCGTCCATGAACTCAGAGAAAAGGATTTTACGGTGAGTATAAAAATCCTATTTTTCTGTTTTTGATCCTGCCATAAATTTAATCCCCCTTTTTTATTTTTTTGATCCTGCCTGAAATCTTGATCTTACATTGTGTTATTACCACAAAGTATTTTACTTAAACATTAGTCTGCACTTTCTACTTCTTCTAATGCCCCGTACACACGGCCGGGTTTCCAGACGGGAAAACTGCGAGGAGAGCTTTTGGCTGGGAATCCCGGCTGTGTGTATGCTCCCTCGCAGTTTTTCCAACGGGAAAACTGCCAAACCCGCCGGCCAAAAAAAAGAGAACCAGTTCTTTTGATTTCTGCCGTGATTCCCGGCTGACATTTTCCCGGCGGAAAACGTCAGTTTTTGGCAGTTTTCCTGTGGGGAAAAAGCACGGTGGAGCATATACACGGTCGGGATTCCCGAGGAAAAGCTTCTCATCTGAGTTTTCCCGACGGGAAAACCGAACGTGTGTACGGGGGAAAAGTAGAGAGCAGGTTCTCGGTTTTCCCCTCTGGATTTCTGACGGACCTTTTGCCGTCGGAAATCCCGGTCGTGTGTACAGGGCTTAAGGAATACATTTTTCCTTTGGAATAATAAGGTCATTACATCTCGTGTAGCATTTTTTCTACACACTTCTCTTTTGGCTCAACAATTTTTTATATTGTCTTCCTTTCCTCTCCCTTTTGTCTTGCTGGCTGAAAACGGGTGTAGTCACCAACCACTTGAATGATTTGGTGGTATCAATTAAATATGCAAATGTTCTGTGACACTAACCTGATAGACCAATTATGTAGAGGTGGAATTTGCATATGTGTATGCGAGTATATATATATATATATATATATATATTTCCAAATCTGTTTAAAACTAGCTACGACTAATGCAATTGCCGAAACGCATCAGCATTATTGTTTTGTTGTCACTCTGATGTACCAATAAACGACACTTCAAGGAATTAGTCTTGCCGGCTCTTCTTACTACTGTGTTTGGATGCACATAAAGCTTTTGCTATGATGGAGTGGGAGTATCTATGGGCTGTTCTTACTGCCTTTGGTATAGGTCCTGGCTTCTTAACATGGTTAAGAATCCTGTATAGTGAACCGAACGTGCGGTTAAGAATGAACAGCACCTTATCCTCCTCTTTTTTTACTGTCCAGAGGAACTAGACAATGTTGCCCCCTCTCTCCACTGTTGTTTGCCATGGCTATAGAGCCTTTGCCACTTGCTATTAGACAATCAGCTGGAATTAGTTTTGCTGTGCAGATAGAGAGGACAAAATAGCCCTATATGCAGATGATGTCCTTATTTTTGGGGGGGATACCTCAAATTCATTAATAGAACTTATGGGCCTCATTTCTGCATTTGGGCTATTTTCGGTTGTAAACCCTTTTCAACCACTTTTTGCTACCGGTAAGCCTATAAAAAAGGCTTACCTGTAGCTAACCAGGATATCTCATAAACCTGTACGGTTTAGGAGATAACCCCTGTATTTGCATGTGCCGATGTCATCGGCACATGCGCAATGAAGCAAACTGAAGCAATGGCACGTATGTGCCGTTGCTTCAGTGAGTGTGCCATTACCGGCGTCTCCCGCATGCATTCGTGGTTGTGACATCATCGCGGCTCCGGCCAATCACAGCACCGGAGTCCGCGATACTCGGAAGTAACTCCGGGAGAGATGTCGCCGGCCGGAGGGGGGTATGAGGACCGCTGCAGGGGCTTCAATGTAAGGTAAGTAATTCATAATGAGCGAGTATGCTATGCATACTCGCTCATTATGCCTTTGTCTTGCAGGGTTTTTTTTTTTTTTTTACTAGGGTTTACAACCACTTTGATTGGGAGAAATCGATATTGCTTCCACTAGATGATTTAAAATCAGCCTTACCAGATATAGCTTCACAAATTCAAATTAAGCATACAGTGAAATATTTGGGTATAGACCATGTACCATTATTAATTAAATTTGCGGATAAATGTTGGAGTTGGTGTAACTTCCGTTGACAGTTGACAGTGATTGGCAGAGCCAATCTTATTAAAATGGTATGGACCCCACAATTGCTTTATATACTCCATAACTCTCCCATATGGATAACATCATTTTGGTTTAGGAGTTGTGACAGCAGGCAGGTAAAATCACCAGGTTGCATCCAGGATGGAAGGTATATATGTCCTAGATTTAGGCTTTATGCCGATTTATACCACTAGGGGGAGTGCTGGGAGTCTTGCAGGGGAAGAGTTAATGAGCCCAGCTGAAGTAAGTGGGCTCGTTATGGCCTCTACAAGAACTCCCAGCATGCTAAGGGAGATGCTCCAACCTGGAACCAGATCTGTGTGGATAGTCTGGGGAGTGTGATCTCTGTGCGGTGAGCCAAAGCCTGTGTGGTTATTGCTAAGAATTTCTAAAAGCAGAGAGCTAGGGACAGTCAAAGGCTGTACCCAGTTTTTAGTTAGGGACACCAACGTGTGTAGTGAGCGGTCAAGTTGACCAGGATTTCTATTCCTGTTTCGTTTGTTTTTGCTGTATTTTTTTATCTGTATATAGTTAAAAAAAAAAACACACCCTTTTGTTTTCTCCTACCACTGTCTGCTGTGCCTGTTTTTGTGTGGTGAACCCATCCAGGGGGTCACACACACCCGCTGCTGAGTTAACCCCCTCACAGTTGGTGGAGAACCAGTGGCAGTTTTTTTTTAAGGCCAGCATGGAGGAGATACTGAAACAGCTGGCTCTAGCAAATGCCAATCAGCAGCAGACAAATGCAGGTTTGCAAAAGAGCCTTGTAGCTCAACAACAGAGTCTGGCAGCCCAGCAGCGAGCTCATCAACAGTCTGGAAGCTCAGCAACAAGCCCAGCAGCAATCTGAGGCCCGCTTCATAGACCTGTTGCAGAAGCAAGAACAGAGACTACAGCAACAAATGGAGACATTAATGCAGCAACGTCCGCAGACCAGTGAGACAAGTAGTTCCACTAATACTGCGTCCTTTGGGGTGAGTCATTTACTGACAAAAATGACTGGAGAGGATGATCCAGAGGTGTTTTTTTTTTTAACAAGAAAAATCCAGAGGTGTTTTTGACCACATTTGAAAGTACTGCTGAAAGGGAAAAGTGGCCTAAGGAGCAGTGGGCTGGACTGGTGGCCCCTCTGTTAACTGGTGAATCACAGAAAGCTTGCTATGAGCCTGACCAAGCAAAAGACTATGTGATGCTAAAAAATGAAATATTGGCACAGCTGGGTGTCACCCTGGCCGTCCGGGCTCAGCGTGTGCATAACTGGACTTTCCGGCTTGGAAAACCCCCCAGGTCTCAAATGTATGATCTCATGCACCTGAGCAGGAAGTGGCTACAGCCAGAGACTTTGTCCGCACCAAAGATTGTGGAACGTGTTGTGATGGATCGTTTCTTGAGAGCTCTTCCTACTGCCATCCAAAAGTGGGTAAGCCATGGAGACCTAGAAACGGCCGATAATCTTGTGGATCGTGTAGAGAAGTACTTGGCTACGGAAAACCTGACTGCCTCTTCTAGAGACTCACGGACTTTCCACCCTAAGACCAGACCATTCCCAGTGGCGGGTAAGATGATTCCAAGGGTTGAGGGTGGAGAGAATGAGAGGGTGAGACTTATACCTAATGTCTGACGAGAACGGCCTGGGAAGTCAGGGGCTCAAGAGGCAGCAAAAAGTATTGTTTGCTACCACTGCCGGCAAGAAGGACATATTGCCGCAAATTGCCCGGTTGTGGATGAACCCATGCAATGTGACTTTCTAAGGGACAGACGTCAGTCGCTGTTTGCAACAATCACATGCACTGCCATTCGGGGAACTGAGAAACATTTATGCAAAATGTGTATTAATGGTAAAAATGTTGTTGTGTTGCTAGATTCAGGTAGCCTGGTGACACTGATAAAAGCTGAATTAGTCACTACAGAGGTCTTAGGGAATAACAAGGTAGCTGTTATTTGTGTGCTTGGGGACACCCGAGAGTATCCTGTGACTACAGTGTGTTTTGAGACCTCCAAAGGTAACCTCTCTCATCATGTGGGGTTAGTGTCTGTTACCACATGATGCCATTGTGGGAAGGGATTTTCCAAAGTTTTGGGAACTCTGGGATTGTCCTGAGCCCCCCACTGGTGCCCCTATATACCAGGAATGTGATAGCCAGAATTCCTCTGAGAGTGGTGAGGACTCTGCAGAATTCCCCTTGTCGGTATTAGCCGGGGAGACTCGAGAAACTGGGGAGGAGCCAACATCCTCAGACGAAAACGTGCCTTCTGTGGAGTTTTCTGATCTCGAGGTTCACAAGGAAAACTTTGCCACAGAACAGTTAAAAGACCCCACCCTAATAAAGGCACGGGAAAACGTAGTGAAAATAGATGGCGAGTTAGTGAACCCAGATGAGACCTGCACTTATCCATACTTCATCGTGGAAAAGGACCTACTGTATCGGGTGGCTAAAAGGGCAGAAGAAACCATTGAGCAGCTTGTGGTCCCCAAACCTTACAGGAAGTTGGTGTTAGAGTTGGCCCATGGGCACATTCTTGGAGGTCATCTGGGGACAGAGAAAACGAGAGAGAGAGTACTGCAAAGATTCTATTGGCCTGGGGTCATGAAGGAAACAGAAAATTATTGTTCCTCCTGCCCTGTGTGTCAGAGGTCGGCACCGATGCCACATTTCCGTAACCCGCTGGTACCTCTTCCCATCATTGAGGTTCCCTTTGAGAGGTTCGCAATGGATTTGGTAGGTCCGATAATGAAGTCCGCTAGGGGGCATCAGTACATTTTGGTTATATTGGACTATGCCACCCGTTATCCGGAAGCGATTCCTCTCTGAAATACCTCGGCCAAAACCATAGCCAAAGAGCTATCTCTTGTTTTTAGCTGTGTGGGTATTTGTAAGGAACTGCTTACAGACCAAGGTACACCCTTTATATCCCGGGTTATGAAAGAGCTGTGCAAGTTGTTCAAAGTGACACAATTGCGTACATCCGTGTATCACCCCCAAACAGATGGGTTTGTTGAAAGATTCAACAAAACCCTAAAACAAATGTTAAAGAAGGTGGTGGATAGAGATGGAAAGGATTGGGACTGTCTAATCCCCTATTTAATGTTTGCCATTCGGGAGGTACCCCAATCCTCTACGGGTTTCTCACCCTTTGAGTTACTCTATGGGAGACACCCAAGAGGGCTGTTGGATATCGCCAAGGAAACTTGGGAAAGTGAGAGTTCTCCCCACAGGAGTGTGATTAAGCATGTTGCCCTGATGCAAGATAGAATTGCACAGGTAATGCCCATAGTAAAGGAACATTTGGCCCAAGCGCAGTTGGCACAGCAGAGAGTGTACAACCGTGGGGCCAAGACCCGTACCTTTTCCCCGAGGGATAAGATATTGGTACTTGTCCCTACGGTTGAAAGCAAATTCCTTGCTAAATGGCAAGGTCCCTACGAGATAATGGAAAAAGTGAGCGAAGTGAATTACAAGGTCAGACAACCAGGAAGGCGAAAGCCCGAACAGATCTATCACATTAATCTGTTGAAAGCCTGGAGGGAATCCCTAGTCGCAGAAACTTTGTCACCAGCTCAGTCTGATTGCGTGATTCCGGAGGTTGGAATAGCAGTCACCTTGTCAAACCCCCAACAACAGGAGGTTAAAGAGTTTGTGCTTCGCAACAAGGAGGTTTTCTCTGAGCTGCTGGGACAAACGTCTGGGGTAGAGCATGATATTATTACCCCGCCCGGTGAAAGGGTGAAGCTAAAACCCTATCGGATCCCAGAGGCCCGACGGGAGGCAATACGTGAGGAAGTACAGAAAATGCTTGAATTGGGGGTGATAGAGGAATCCCAAAGTGATTGGTCCAGTCCCATAGTGTTAGTGCCTAAACCAGATGGGAGCTGGCGATTTTGTAACGATTTTCGACAACTGAACAAAGTTACAAAATTTGACACCTACCCCATGCCACGTATAGATGAGTTGATCGACCAGCTCGGAACAGCCCGATAAATGACAACTCTCGATCTCACAAAAGGGTATTGGCAAATTCCCCTGGCCAAATCGGCCAAGGAGAAAACCGCGTTTGTAACCCCAGACGGGGCGTTCCAATATAAAAGAATGCCGTTTGGATTACAGAATGCACCAGCAACATTCCAGTGGAAAATGGACCAGATACTGAGGCCCCATCAGAAGTATGCTGCGGCTTACCTGGATGATGTAATTGTCCATAGCACAGATTGGGCCTCACATCTGCCAAAAGTGCAAGCAGTCCTAGACTCTATCCGGGAAGCTGGGTTTACGGCCAACCCCAAGAAGTGTACCATTGGACAGGAGGAGGCCAAATTTCTTGGGTACACCATTGGGAGGGGAGTGATAAAACCCCAAGTCAATAAAGTCGAGGCCATACAGAATTGGCCACGTCCCAACAGCAAGAAGCGGGTACGAGCCTTTCTGGGAATCGCTGGTTATTATCGGCGATTCATTCCCCACTTTGCCTCTCAGGCTGTGCCCCTAACCAACCTGACAAAAGGGAAAGAGTCTGTCATGGTTAAATGAACTTAGAGGCTGAGGCAGCATTCCAATTCTTAAAAAAAAGCCTTATGTAGCCAGCCAGTGTTGTACTCACCAGACTTCTCCAGGGTCTTTGTCGTACAAAGTGATGCATCGGACGTTGGGTTAGGAGCAGTATTGTCCCAGGTCTGGAACGGGGAAGAGCACCCAGTCATTTACCTCAGCAGGAAATTGAAGTCCCATGAGGTAAATTACGCCACGATTGAGAAGGAGTGTTTAGCGGTGAAGTGGGCTCTAGATTCCCTTCAGTACTATCTGCTAGGGAGGCACTTTGACCTAATTACTGATCACGCTCCTTTAAAATGGATGGCTCAAAACAAAGAGGCAAATAGGAGAGTAAATAGGGGGTTCCTGGCCCTACAAGAATTCAACTCTATGGTAAAGCATCGCCCTGGCATTCAAATGGGGAATGTGGATGCTTTGTCTCAAGTACATGCATGCCTGATTGCTTGTGTTCCAACCCCAAGGTTAAAACAAGAGGGGGGGTATGTGACAGCAGGCAGGTAAAATCACCAGGTTGCATCCAGGATGGAAGGTATATATGTCCTAGATTCAGGTTTTATGCCGATTTATACCACTAGGGGGAGTGCTGGGAGTCTTGCAGGGGAAGAGATAATGAGCCCAGCTGAAGTAAGTGGGTTCATTAGGGCCTCTACAAGAACTCCCAGCATGCTAAGGGAGATGCTCCAACCTGGAACCAGATCTGTGTGGATAGTCTGGGGAGTGTGATCTCTGTGCGGTGAGCCAAAGCCTGTGTGGTTATTGCTAAGAATTTCTAAAAGCAGGGAGCTAGGGACTGGGACAGCACAAGGCTGTACCCAGTTGTTAGTTAGGGACACCAACGTGTGTAGTGAGCAGTCAAGTTGACCAGGATTTCTTTTCCTGTTTCTTTTGTTTTTGCTGTATTTTTTTGTCTGTATACAGGTCCTTCTCAAAAAATTAGCATATTGTGATAAAGTTCATTATTTTCTGTAATGTACTGATAAACATTAGACTTTCATATATTTTAGATTCATTACACACAACTGAAGTAGTTCAAGCCTTTTCTTGTTTTAATATTGATGATTTTGGCATACAGCTCATGACAACCCAAAATTCCTATCTCAAAAAATTAGCATATTTCATCCGACCAATAAAAGAAAAGTGTTTTTAATACAAAAAAAGTCAACCTTCAAATAATTATGTTCAGTTATGCACTCAATACTTGGTCGGGAATCCTTTTGCAGAAATGACTGCTTCAATGCGGCGTGGCATGGAGACAACCAGCCTGTGGCACTGCTGAGGTGTTATGGAGGCCCAGGATGCTTCGATAGCGGCCTTAAGCTCATCCAGAGTGTTGGGTCTTGCGTCTCTCAACTTTCTCTTCCCAATATCCCACAGATTCTCTATGGGGTTCAGGTCAGGAGAGTTGGCAGGCCAATTGAGCACAGTAATACCATGGTCAGTTAACCATTTACCAGTGGTTTTGGCACTGTGAGCAGGTGCCAGGTCGTGCTGAAAAATGAAATCTTCATCTCCATAAAGCTTTTCAGCAGATGGAAGCATGAAGTGCTCCAAAATCTCCTGATAGCTAGCTGCATTGACCCTGCCCTTGATAAAACACAGTGGACCAAAACCAGCAGCTGACATGGCACCCCAGACCATCACTGACTGTGGGTACTTGACACTGGACTTCAGGCATTTTTGCATTTCCCTCTCCCAGTCTTCCTCCAGACTCTGGCACCTTGATTTCCGAATGACATGCAAAATTTGCTTTCATCCGAAAAAAGTACTTTGGACCACTGAGCAACAGTCCAGTGCTGCTTCTCTGTAGCCCAGGTCAGGCGCTTCTGCCGCTGTTTCTGGTTCAAAAGTGGCTTGACCTGGGGAATGCGGCACCTGTAGCCCATTTCCTGCACACACCTGTTCACGGTGGCTCTGGATGTTTCTACTCCAGACTCAGTCCACTGCTTCCGCAGGTCCTCCAAGATCTGGAATCGGTCCTTCTCCACAATCTTCTTCAGGGTCCGGTCACCTCTTCTCGTTGTGCAGCGTTTTCTGCCACACTTTTTCCTTCCCACAGACTTCCCACTGAGGTGCCTTGATACAGCACTCTGGGAACAGCCTATTCGTTCAGAAATTTCTTTCTGTGTCTTACCCTCTTGCTTGAGGGTGTCAATGATGGCCTTCTGGACAGCAGTCAGGTCGGCAGTCTTACCCATGATTGCGGTTTTGAGTAATGAACCAGGCTGGGAGTTTTTAAAAGCCTCAGGAATCTTTTGCAGGTGTTTAGAGTTAATTAGTTGATTCAGATGATTAGGTTAATAGCTCATTTAGAGAACCTTTTCATGATATGCTAATTTTTTGAGATAGGAATTTTGGGTTGTCATGAGCTGTATGCCAAAATCATCAATATTAAAACAAGAAAAGGCTTGAACTACTTCAGTTGTGTGTAATGAATCTAAAATATATGAAAGTCTAATGTTTATCAGTACATTACAGAAAATAATGAACTTTATCACAATATGCTAATTTTTTGATTAGGACCTGTATAGTTCAAATAAAACCACACCCTTTTGTTTTCTCCTACCACTGTCTGCTGTGCCTGTTTTTGTGTGGTGAACCCATCCAGGGGGTCACACACACCCGCTGCTGAGTTAACCCCCTCACAGAGTATAGATTCTCTCTTTCAAGAACTTATCTGGTGTAAAAAACAGCCCCGTTTTAAATGGACTACATTAATGCTAGCCAAAGAGGCAGAGGGGGGCTTGCTATCCCCCATGCTAAAAGTAACTTTTTAGCATCACAACTACGGCATTTTGCTGGATGGACAGAAATAATGGACTCTGATCCTATACAGGGTCTATTACTATCTGTATTTGATGGATATCCACTAATAGCTTTACTGGAAAGAAGAACTCAGCTACGTGATAAAAGCTTTGTAATGGGTAAATTATTTGATAAAACATGGCAGGAAATAAAAAAAATTACAAGGGATAAGGGTTATACATTATTTACTCTGCTATGGAATAACTCCAGTTATGGAGAATTAAAGAAATTGGAAGGATTTGACTTATGGAAGACTAAACGGTTGAGGTATATGGTCCAATTATTTCATAATAATGCGCTAAAAGCCTTTACCCAATTAAGTAATGAACATGGGATCCCAAATCAAAGATTCTTTCAATTTCTCCAGCTTAGACATGCTTTACAGGCACAGGCTCGTTCTCACAAAATGAAACTTAATAAATCTACAATAATTTCACTGCTATCCAAGAGGGAGGCAAAGAAAGGTCTTATATCACAATTATATAGTGTACTTTATAATAAGCTCCAGGTATTGGTGGATATACCAGCGAGAACTCAATGGGAACAAGATTTGGGGTTGATATCAGATGACCAATTAGGGGCTGCATTGTCTGCAGTGCCCATGGTCTCTTTATCTTCTACACAAAAATTAACCCAACTATTTATCCTGCATATGACTTATCATACACAGGAGACATTATTCAAATGGAAGCATAGAGATACCCCTTGATGTCCTAGGTGTAATAGGGGTTCGGCCAGCTTAATACATATGTTATGGAGATGCCCCAAACTCCACCGATACTGGTAGGGAGTTCTGTCTACTATTAAAGGTCTCTGTGGTATGGAGCTGCTGCTGGAGCCAGGTATATGTCTTCTGAGTATGATAGACATAACTAGGATCCCCGAAAACACCCTTATACCAATAGTGAGGAGTCTGTTTCAGGCTCAAAAGCTTATAGCACAAAAATGGATGTTATCATAACCTCCAACTCTAGCCGAATGGAAAACACAAAGGAAACTATACTCAAAGAGAAAAATTTTTTTACATAGAGGTTGCTCAAGGAAATTTGAGAAAGTGTGGAAGAGGTGGTCAGATATCCTGGACTGAAAGATGAATCGGGAGTAGATAGATAACGATAATAGGAGATTATAGAGTAAGGGGTTTGGGGTTTTTATTTTTGTTGTTTAGTTCATTTAATATTGAAAAATATGAGTATTGTGAATACCAATATGTACTTGGAATGTATGTGTGTAAATAAAAGAAGATCTAATTATAAAAAAAAAGATTGCCATAGACCACTCATATGTACATACCAAAGACTGCTTGTGTATAAAAAGAGAATGTCATCGCTAGAAGATATCAAATCTTTGAATGCACCTATCTCTACTAAAGAAATAGATGAGGTACTAAAACACCTTCCTTCTGGGGAAAGCTCTGGGACCTGCCAGCCTTCCTATTTGTATTTTAACCACTTGCCAACCAGCCGCCGTCATTATACTGCGGCAGGTCGGCCGGATCCCGCGAGATGTCGTAGCTGTATGTCGGCTCCTTTAAGCGGGATAGCTGCACTGCTGGGGTGCCAACGCCGTGACCGGCGGTCGCGATGTAAACACACACATTCCAGTTCTGTGAGGAGAGGAGATGCAGATTGGAACAGCAATCTGTCATCTCCTCTAGTGAGTCTCATCCCCCTTACAGTTAGAACACACACTAGGGAACACAGTTACCCCTTGATCGCCCCCTAGTGTTAACTCCTTCCCTGCCAATGACATTTAGACAGTATTCAGTGCATTTTTATAGCACTGATCGCTGTATGATTGCCAATGGTCCCAAAAATGTGTCAAAAGATTTGTCCGCCATAATGTTGCAGTCCTGATAAAAATCACAGATCACCACCATGCTTGTAAAAAAAAAATAATAATAATAAAAATGCCATAAATCTATCCCCTATTTTGAAGACGCTATAACTTTTGCGCAAACCAATCAATATATGCTTATTGCGATTTTATTACCAAAAATATGTAGAAGGATACATATCGGCCTAAACTGAAAAAAATTGTTTTTAAAAAAAAAAAATGGGGATATTTATTATAGCAAAAAGTACAAAATATTGTGTTTTTGTTTTCAAAATTGTCGCTTTTTTTTGTTTATAGCAAAAAAAATAAAAACCGTAAAGATGATCAAATACCACCAAAAGAAAGCTCTATTTGTGGGGAAAAAAAGGATGTAAATTTTGTTTGGATACAGCGTCGCACGACCCCGCAGTTGTCAGTTAAACCAACGCAGTGCCGTAAAGCAAAAAATGGCCTGGTGATTGAGCAGCTAAATCTTCCGGGGCTGAAGTGGTTAAGACATTCAAACATATCCTCGTACCCAGGAATTTTTTCCTCAGAGAATATGTGCAGGCGCTCCCCCTTTTCGAGTCACCCCTTGTCTCCGCCCTCTACCCAGCTCCAAGCACTATTCTTTTGTTCCACCCTGTACCTAGAGAATACAGAAAAGTGTAATTTTTTGGTGTGAAGTCGTTTGTATTAAATTTTCGAATGAAAGGCAGTAAAATAGGTCCCTTGCAGCCAGCAACAGTAGATCCCTCACAGCAACAATAGATTCCTCACAGCAACAATAAATCTCCCCAGCAACAATAGACCCACCCTAACAACAATAGATCTCCCAGTAACCCGCATTAATTGACTCTCCGGCAGCTAGCAACAATAGACCCCTCCCTTAACAGTAGATCTCTCCCATAAAAAAATCACTCCCCAGAAACAATAGATCCCCCACCAGCAGCAATAGCGCTCCCCAATAACAATAGATGCCCCTAGCGACAAAAGAGTCCCCAGCAGCCAACATCAATAGATCCCCCCAGCACATCCCAGCACTCATGACATATACATTCAGTGCTGGAGGTGCCCAGATTGCATCCCCCGCATTCCTTCTGAAAAAAAGCCCTGCTTGCACCACATATGCAGACCTTATTTAATTGCTTTCTGAGTGCCCAACTAATTCCGGCCTCTATCCTTCATTCACATATTATTGTTCCCCCTAAACCCTGAAAAGATGCTAGTCTTTGGACCAACTACCATCCAATAGCACTCTTAAACTCTAAACTGAAAAGCTTTACAAAAATGTTGGCAGAATGTCTAGGAGTACTACTGCCCAAACATTTTCACTTAGACCAGGTGGGGTTGGTTTTGGCATGCCAAGCGGACGATAATACTCAAAAGACTATTGATTTAATTGATATAGTTAGCTGCACTTAGGAGGAAACTTTGCTTCTAAGTTTAGATGCTGAAAAGGCTTTTGATCGCTTTGGCTACTTAAAGACATATGGACTTTCACAGCCTTTTCCTTAATGCAATTCAACACATACTCCACTGCCTTGACCACTATTAAAATGCCTCTGGCTTCCTCCCCTACATTTGCAACTTGGAATGGTACACGTCAGGGGTGTGTCCCTTATCCTCGCTTTTTTTTCACCTTTGTAGAGAGCCGTTGGCGTAGACCATTAGACGTTCACCCGATATTACGGGAGTTTCAGTATCTGGTAATCAATATGAATTCTCTTTATTTGCCAATGATGTTTTACTGACTGTCTCGCAACCCCAGTTCTCTTTGTCAAACTACACAAAGAACAAGATACTTTTTCTGCCTTTTTGTAAAACAAAACCTATCAAAAATTGAAGCCCTACCAATCAGCATTGCTCCTTCCACTTTATCGGCATTACAATCCTCATACTTACCATTGGAAGACTGATAAACTTAAATATTTGGGGATTTTTATAATGCCCAAGACTTCCCAACTACAGTATAAGCCACAAATTGTCTGCTAGTTAGGGAACTTAATCAAAATTTAGTACGCTGGAAACCTCTTTGACTCTTGGATAGGTAGAATTACTTTTCTCAAAATTACCCTTCTGCCCAAATTAACGTAGCTTCATGAAGTGTTACCCATTAAGGTCCCCTTCTCTGAATTAAAGACTTTGCCATCTATGCTTCATTTCAAAACAGTTTGGGCATATTGTAATGCCAAATTTTGGTTAAAGCGTCCAGCAGTGGCGGCTGGCGCTCCAATTTTTTTTGGGGGGCGCAAACAAACTGAAAAATACTGAAACAAAACCCCTCAATTGCAGCCACTGTGCCCTCAAATGCTGCCACTGTGCTTATCCAATGCAAACACTATGCTATCAAATGGCGGTTCAGTGTTAGGAAAGCGAATATTCATTCACTGTTCTAACACACCTGGGTGAACTGCGAGCACCAAGCATGGAGATGGCAGGTCACCTTTTTTGACGCCTATTAGAGCCTATGGCTCTAATCAGGTGCTTCAAAAACACCCCCGCCGCTGTAATTCAGGTGCCCGGCGCCTGAAAAGGTCCTAGAGGGGGTGGCTGGAGAGAGGGGGCGGCGCCCGTGCGCCTTTACCGCCACTGGCGTCCAGGATTACCTGGACCTCTTTTGTAGGTAATTCAGTTTTACCCTCCAGCCTTGAGCATCAGATAACTTTTTTCCTTGGTTAGCTAAAGGCCTTTTCTATTTTCATGGTATTATAAATCCCATATCAGGGAAGTTGCTTACTTTTCCTGAGTTAGTCTAAAAATTCTTTGCCATCCCGGGCTTTATCTCCAGGAACAGTATTACGCTTAGACATTTGCTGATAAGCTTATGTTTTCCAAATTGTCTCCCTTTTGAGAGAATATGCCTGGATGGCCCTAAATGTTAACATCTCATCACAGACAAATATTGCTGTTTTGGCACGTTTTTGGGGTTGTGTTCGATATGCGCAAAGAGAGCTTACACAAATACTTAAAAGTATAACATTTATTAGAGATAATGACGGATACAGATAAAGAGAAATAAAATATCAAGAATACTTAAAGGAGTTGTAAAGGCAGAAGGTTTTTTATCTTAATGTATTCTATGCATTAAGATAAACCATCTGTGTGTAGCAGCCCACCCCAGCACCCCCCTAATTACATACCTGAACCCCTTCTCCAGCGATGTCCATGATCCCCTCAGCCATTCAGGACACCTCTTCTGATTGGCTGAGACAGAGCAGCGATGCCATTGGCTCCCGTGGATGTCAGTCAGTCAGCCAATCAGGGGAGAGATGGGATGGGGCCAGGTAGGGGCTCCGTGTCTGAATGGATACATGGAGCTCTGACTCGGCTTGGGTGCCCCCTGTAGCTGGCTGAGGGGCACTCATAGGAGGGAGGGGCTTGGTGCAGGAAAGAGGGACCCGAGAAGAGGAGGATCCAGGCTGCTCTGTGCAAAACCAACTGCACAAAGTGGGCAAGTTTTTGTATGTATTTTCTTCACTCATTGGAATATGTTGTATACATTCTTACATTCTCTTATAGAGATATATAGGATGCCATCACTTGTTTGTTTTACATAACCACCATGGTATATGTGATATCAAAGGGGAATTGCTGTCCCTTTAAATAAGTGATAAGTACCACTTAACAAAATGGAAAATGTATATATAGTGTAAAGGTGATGGCGCCTCACTGTGTGTAATCATAAATGAACATCCATATCTCTATAAAAGAATGTAAGGATGTATACTTCTTCCTGAAGACGCCAGGTACGGTTTGGTTTTCTAAAAGCGCAATTTGACCTCCTGTAAAAAGGGGTCAAACACCTTTGGTGAGTTGTCATCTACCCTCTGAGCACCCGTGGTAAAGCGGAAGATATATGCATCTAGAAGCACTTTATACAATTGGTGTTGGGCACAGTCACATTGGATTTTATTTCGCATTTATATTGTGATACTATCATTTTTGTATGTAGTTTTTTCACTCATTGGAATATGTTGTATACATCCTTTACATTCTCTTATAGAGAGATGGATGTTTATGATTACACACGGTGAAGCGCCATCACCTTTACACTATATATACATTTTCCATTTTGTTAAGTGGTATTTATCACTTATTTAAAGGCGCAACTATTCACCTTTGATGTCACATATAGGGCGCCATCACTTGTTTGTTTTACATAACCACCATGGTAGATGGATCTTTACAGACAGTTCAGGCACTTGAGCATCAGAACAGATATCACAATTCAGGTACTTGACCATGATGGCGGATGGAACAGTTCAGGTAATGGACCAACAGAACAGGTGGAACTTGCACCAACAGTTCAGCTGCTGATCAGTGGCAAAGTCTTTATAGACGGTTGGTGCTGTCAAAAGCGTGCGTCTCTTTTCTCCAATGTGCTTGTAGTTGACATCAAGGCAACAGTGACATCCTTCAGGATGTCTCCAACTTACAAGCCGACAGCAATGCACTGTTTAATTGGGCAACTGTGGCAAATGAGGTTTAATGTTGATAAATGTAAAGTTATGCAGTTGGGGGCTACGAATATGCATGCGTCATACATACTAGGGGGCGTACAACTGGTGGAATCCATAGTGGAGAAGGATCTGGGGGTTTTGGTAGATCATAAGCTTAATAATAGCATGCGATGCCAAGCTGTGATTTCCAAAGTGAACAAAGTCTTTCTTGTATTAGGAGAGGTATGGACTGCAGCGAGAGAGATATCATTTTGCCCCTGTACAAATCATTAGTAAGACCTCATCTGGAATATGCAGTTCAGTTTTGGGCACCAGTTCTCAAAAATGATATCGGGGAACTGAAGAAATTACAGAGAAGGGCAACCAAATTGATAAGAGGCATGGAGGAGCTCAGCTATGAGGAAAGATTAGAGGAACTGAATTTATTTTCTCTTGAGAAGAGGAGATTAAGGGGGGATATGATCAACATGTACAAATACATAAGTGGTCCATATAGTGAACTTGGTGTTGAGTTATTCACTTTAAGGTCATCACAGAGGACAAGGGGGCACTCTTTACGTCTAAAGGAAAAAATTATTTATCTTCAAATACGGAAAGGTGAGAAAGGGGTGATAGGAACCATAAACCGGGTGTTTGAAACTTCCACAGAGCTGGAAGTGAAGCATTGTCTCCTGGGATTAGTGGAAGGAGTGGGGAACCCAGGGAACACGCGGTTCTGAGATGCCTATTTCAGGCAAGAAAGTTGATCGCCCTGAGATGACAGTCTGTTTCACCCCCGTCCAGTAGAGAATGGGCAAATAGCATGAATGCGGTAATTCTCAAGGAGAAATCGGCTTATGTAAAGCAAGGGGCCTTAAAAAAATATATCAACATCTGGAAACCCTGATGGGAAGCAAGAGGGATTGATCTTTGAATATTAACCACTTAAGGACTGCCGCATGACTATGTACGTCGACAGAATGACACGGCTGGGCACAAGGGCGTACAGGTACGTCCACTTTAAAATCCCAGCCGTGGGTCACGCATGCACCGGCACGCTCGCTACCCGGTCCTGAGCTCCGTGACCACGCCCGTGGACCCGATCGCCGCCAGTGTCCCGCAATCGGGTCACAGAGCTGAAGAAGGGGGAGAGGTAAGTGTAAACAAACCTTTTCCCCGTTCTTCCTAGTGGCAGTATCAGTGATCGTCTGTTCCCTGTCATAGGGAACGCCGATCAGTGACGTCACACTCCAAGCCAAGCCCCCCCACAGTAAGAATCACTCATTAGGTCACACTTAACCCCTTCAGCGCCCCCTACAGGTTAACCCCTTCACTGCCAGTGTCATTTTTACAGTAATCAGTGCATATTTATAGCACTGATCGCTGTAAAAATGACAATGGTCCCAAAATGGTGTCAAAAGTGTCCGATGTGTCCGCCATAATGTCGCAGTCACGATAAAAATCGCAGATCGCCGCCATTACTAGTAAACCAAGCAATGAGCGCTTTATTGCGACTTTTTTTTTTTTTTACCAAAAATATGTAGAATACGTATCGGCCTAAACTGAGGGAAATTTTTTTTTTAGATATATATTTTTTGGGGATATTTATTATAGCAAAAAGTAAAAAAATATTGAATTTTTTTCAAAATTGTTGCTCTATTTTTGTTTATAGCGCAAAAAATAAAAACCGCAGAGGTGATCAAATACCACCAAAAGAAAGCTCTATTTGTGGGGAAAAGGACGGCAATCTTGTTTGGGAGCCCACGTCGCACGATCGCGCAATTGTTAAAGCGACACAGTGCCGAATTGCAAAAAGTGGCCTGGTCCTTTAGCTACAAAATGGTACGGGGCTTAAGTGGTTAATAGAGTAGAAAAACACTCAAACGATGAGAGGTGACCTAACAGAACCTAGATTAAGATTAAGGAGAGTGTAGTAGAGTGGATGAGCGAGTAAAAGGGGAAAAGATGAGAGGGAGTAATGAGTGTGAAGGAATGAAATGCTAGCGGGAACATTAGACAGGCTCACCTGTATGACCCCAATCCTTACCCATCTCTCACCACAGATTTTAAAGCTTAAGTAATCCTTTTCTGTTATGGGGGGGAGAAGGGGAGTTGGGGGGGGTTTATGTGGGGATGATGGTTTTGATGATGTACCCTGTTTAAATAAGAGAAAAAACTTAAAGTGAAAAAAAAAATACGGAAAGGTTTCTTCACACGATCGGATATCCTATGGATTCTATGGGGTCTTTTGTCCATCGGAAATCCGATGAAGCTGACTTCCATCAGTCTTGCCTACACACCATCAGTCAAAAAACCGACCGTTCCAAACGCGGTGACGTAAAACACTCCGATGAGCCGAGAAAAATGAAGTTCAATGCTTCTGAGCATGCATCGACTTGATTCTGAGCATGCGTGGGTTTTTTTATCCAATGGACTTGCCCATAGACGATCTGAGTTTTCGATCGTTTTTTTATCCATCGGAAAAATTTAAAACATGTTCTATTTTTTAAAACCGATGGAAAAAAGACCGATGGGTCCCATACACGATCGGTTTGTCTGATGAAAACAATCCATCGGACGGTTTTCATCGGTAAAACCGATCGTGTGTACAGGGCTTTAGAGCTGTTAAAATGGGGAATAGACTCCCTGCAGAGGTGGTTCTGGCCAGCTCAGTAGATTGCTTTAAAAAACTGGGTACTGACATTTTATAGGTAAAGTTAATCCAGGGAAAATGTAATTGCCTCTCGGGGGATCAGGAAGGATTTTTTCCCCTGCTGTAGCAAATTGGATCATGCTCTGCTGGGTTTTTCACCTTCATCTGGATCAACTGTGGGTGAAGGATTGTGTATATGGGATCGTATGATTTTTTTTTTTTTTTTTTTTTGGTTGAACAAGATGAACTTGTGTCTTTTTTCAACCTATGTAACTACCTATCATCTCTTGCTTCTTTCTTTCTTTTTGCCTTTTTCTTCCTTTACTCTTTTTTTTTTTCACTTGTTACCAGGGCAATAGGTCATTACGGGTTGATAGTTTTCTAGACATGATTGTTTTCTTTGTTTTACAGCTGTTATGTATTTAATATGTATATTTAGCCTGATTAGCCCATTTTTTTTGGAACATGCCTGGCCTTATGGAAGTTCCTTTGTGTATTGTTTTCTTGGTGCATATGTTGCCTCATTCTCACTTTTTGGAATGTTGTACTTTATTATTTTCTGTCTATGATACACAGTTTATATAAAAAAGAGAATGTACACAGAATATTGACAGAGCTAAAGATATTTCTGATTGTAGGGGGAATGCTTAGCAAACAGCTACCATTGAGACAAGGGATATATGGACCAGGATTATGTAACATACAATGTAGAATACAGAGTGCATTGGTTGTAAACGTCCATCACATTTCTGGTCAGTAAGTGCAATTAATGTTCTGTTTATTTATTACATTTATTTATAAAATTTTGGAATATTTAGGTGTTAGACTCCAGGATACTCCAGCAAAAAGATCTTACCACTGTGGCTGATTTATCCCACCTACATAAATTAAGGCCGCTTATAGGATGCATTAAGGTGAAAAAACACAAAGTTTTACAACCCGTTTAAGGCAGCATTGCTGTTCTGTGGATTTACTTATCTCAGCAACTGCTGCTGTGCTGCTCCCTCTCTCTCCCTCTTTCCCATACTGCTGCCTCAGCTTCTCTGCCTATTTTGAGACAGAAAATAATTCAGCCTGACATAGTGAGCTAGCACAGTTGCAGTGGAAGATGCTGAAATGGAGTGTTTTCTGCCAGTGCTAGCCTGAGTGGAGGTTCCCAAGCTTTTATATAATTGTATGTTTGTAACTGCTGATTTATATTTTTCCAGCTACAATTCAAACTAAGATATCTATTTTTATCTGGCTATTTTAGGTGAAGTGACGTTTTTTTTAAACGTTAGATCTTTTCATTTTCTTGTTTTCTTTTTTTTTTTCACATAGGCCTTATTTTGAGGGTCTTTCACACTCCAGCTCTCAAAATGAAATCGGCAGTTTGCAGACTATGAGAAGTCAGAAAGACTTACCCAGCCCTGTAAGTAGCTGCATCTAATGAAAAGGCTTCATCTACTTACTATAGCACATGTGGCACTGAATATATCGCAAAAATAAATGTTTTTATGTGTATAGTGTGTTAATATACAGTGTGTGTGTGTGTGTGTATATATATATATATATATATATATATATATATATATATTGTGACAGCAGGAAGGTAAAGTCACCTGGTTGCATCCAGGGGGGTAGATATATTTCGCCCAGATTCAGGCTTTACGCCGACTTATACAACTAGTTGGAGAGTTGTATAAGGCTAGTGGGCTCATGGATGACTCATACCTCTAGGGAGAGTGTGGGGTGTCGTACAGACAGGGAGTTGATGAGGCCAGGTGAAGCTTGTCAGCTCATTTAGGCCTCTATAAAAACTCCCAGCTTCATTAGATGTTAGCTCATGCCTGGAACCAGACCTGTGTGGACTGTCTAGGGAGAGTGAACCCCTGTGCGGTGAGGCAAAGCCTGTGTGGCTATTTGTTTGGACTTTAACTAAACCAGGGACTTAGGGACTAGGACAGCACTAGGCTGATCCCAGTTGTTAGTTAGGAAACCTGTATGTTTAGTCAGAGGTCAACTTGACCAGGATTTATTTTGGTTATGTTTCTTTTGCTTTGCTGTGTTTTGTCACTGTAAATAGAAAATAAACCGCACCTTTTTTGATTTTGAAAACCACAACCTCCGTTTGCTGGGCCTGTTTTGTGTGGGGAGCCCATCCCGGGGGTCACACACACCCGCTGCCGAGCTAACCCCCTCACAGTTGGTGGAGAACCAGTGGCAGTTTTTTTAAGCCAGCATGGAGGAGATACTGAAGCAGCTGGCTCTAGCAAATGCCAATCAACAGCAGACAAATGCAGGTTTGCAAAGGAGCCTTGCAGCCCAGCAGCAGACAAACGCAACTTTGCAACAGAGTCTGGAGGCTCAGCAACGAGCCCAGCAGCAATCTGAGGCCCGCTTCATAGACCTGTTGCAGAAGCAAGAGCAGAGACTACAACAACAGATGGAAGCAGTAATGCAGCAACGTCCGCAGACCAGTGAGGAAAGCCGTCCCACTAATACCGCGTCCTTTGGGGTGAGTCGTTTATTGACAAAAATGACTGGAGAGGATGATCCAGAGGTATTTTTGACCACATTTGAAAGGACCGCTGAAAGAGAAAAGTGGCCTGAGGAGCAGTGGGCTGGACTGGTGGCTCCTCTGTTAACTGGTGAATCGCAGAAAGCTTACTATGACCTAGAGCCTAACCAAGCAAAAGACTATGTGATGCTAAAAGCTGAAATATTGGCAAGGCTGGGTGTCACCCAGGCTGTCCGGGCTCAGCGTGTGCATAACTGGACTTTCCAGCTTGGAAAACCCCCCAGGTCTCAAATGTATGATCTCATTCACCTGAGCAGAAAGTGGCTACAGCCAGAGACTTTGTCCGCACCAAAGATTGTGGAACGTGTTGTAATGGATCGGTTTTTGAGAGCTCTTCCTACTGCCATCCAAAAGTGGGTAAGCCATGGAGACCCAGAGACGGCCGATGGTCTTGTGGATCGTGTGGAGAAATACTTGGCTACAGAGAACCTGACGGCCTCTTCCAGAGACACTCGGACTTTCCACCCTAAGACCAGACCATCCCCAGGGGCGGATAAGAGGATTCCAAGGGGTGAGGGTGGAGAGAGTGAGAGGGTGGGAGCTCTACCCCAAGTTTGGCGAGAACAGCCTGGGAAATCAGCAGCTCAAGAGGCGGCAAGAAGGATCGTTTGCTACCGCTGCCGGCAAGCGGGACATATTGCAGCCAATTGCCCGGTTGTGGAGGAACCCATGCAGTGTGACTTTCTGACGGGCAGACGTCAGTCGCTGTGTGCGACAGTCGCATGCACTGCCATTCGAGGAACTGAGAAACATTTATGCAAAATGTGTGTTAATGGTAGAAATGTTGTGGTATTGCTGGATTCAGGTAGCCTTGTGACCCTGATAAAGGCTGAGTTAGTTAAAACAGAGGTCTCTGGGAATAGCAAGGTAGCTGTTATTTGTGTGCATGGGGACACCCGAGAGTATCCAGTGACTACAGTGTGTTTCGAGACCCCCAAAGGTACCCTCTCTCATCCAGTGGGCTTAGTATCTCAGTTACCGCATGACGCCATTGTGGGAAGGGATTTTCCGAAGTTCTGGGAACTGTGGGATGATCCTGAGCCCCTCACTGGTGCCCCTATGTACCAGGAATGTGATAGCCAGAACTCCCCTGAGAGTGGTGAGGACTCTCCGGAATTTCCCTTATCAGTATTGGCAGGGGAGACTCAAGAAACTGGAGAGGAGCCCACCTCCTCAGACGAAAACCTACCGTCTGTGGAGTTTTCTGATCTTGAGGTTCACAGGGAAAACTTTGCCACAGAACAGTTGAAAGACCCCGCCCTAATAAAGGCACGGGAAAACGTAGTGAAAATAGATGGCGAGTTAGTGAACCCAGATAATACCTGCACTTACCCATACTTCAGCGTAGAGAAGGACCTACTGTATCGGGTGGCAAAAAGGGCAGAAGAAACCGTTGAGCAGCTTGTGGTGCCCAAACCTTACAGGAAGTTGGTGTTGGAGTTGGCCCATGGGCACATTCTTGGAGGTCATCTGGGGACAGAGAAAACCCGAGAGAGGGTATTACAGAGATTCTATTGGCCGGGGGTGATGAAGGACGTAGAAAATTATTGTTCCTCCTGCCCTGTGTGTCAGAGGTTGGCCCCGATGCCACATTTCCGTAGCCCGCTGGTCCCTCTACCCATCATTGAGGTCCCGTTTGAGAGGATCGCCATGGATTTGGTAGGTCCTATAATCAAGTCCGCTAGGGGGCACCAGTACATATTAGTTATAATGGACTATGCCACCCGTTATCCAGAAGCGATCCCTCTCCGAAATACCTCGGCCAAAACCATAGCCAAAGAGCTATCTCTTGTTTTTAGCCGGGTGGGTATTTGTAAAGAACTGCTTACGGACCAAGGTACACCCTTTATGTCCCGGGTTATGAAAGAGCTGTGTAAATTGTTCAAAGTGACGCAATTGCGTACGTCTGTGTATCACCCCCAAACCGATGGGCTGGTTGAAAGATTCAACAAAACCCTAAAACAAATGTTGAAGAAAGTGGTGGATAGAGATGGAAAGGATTGGGACTGTTTACTTCCTTATTTGATGTTTGCTATTAGGGAGGTGCCCCAATCCTCTACGGGATTCTCCCCCTTTGAGTTACTGTATGGGAGACACCCAAGAGGGCTGTTGGATATTGCCAAGGAAACTTGGGAAAGTGAGAGTTCTCCCCACAGGAGTGTGATTGAGCATGTCGCCCTGATGCAAGATCGAATTGCACAGGTAATGCCCATCGTGAAGGAACATTTGGCCCAAGCGCAGTTGGCACAGCAGAGAGTGTACAACCGTGGAGCCAAGACCCGTACCTTTTCCCCGGGGGATAGGATATTGGTACTTGTCCCTACGGTTGAAAGTAAATTCCTTGCCAAATGGCAAAGCCCCTACGAGATAATGGAAAAAGTGAGCGAAGTGAATTACAAGGTCAGACAACCAGGAAGGCGAAAGCCCGAACAGATCTATCACGTTAATCTGTTGAAAGCCTGGAGGGATAGAGAGTCCCTAGTCGCAGACACTTGGTCACCAGCTCAAACTGGTTGCGTGATTCCTGAGGTTGGAATAGCAGCCACCTTGTCACAACCCCAACAACAGGAGGTTAAGGAGTTTGTGCTTCGCAACAAGGAGGTATTCTCTGAGCTGCCGGGACAAACATCTGGGGTAGAGCATGACATCATTACCCCGCCCGGTGAAAGGGTGAAGTTAAAACCCTATCGGATCCCAGAGGCTCGACGGGAGGCAATACGGGAGGAAGTACAGAAAATGCTGAACTTAGGGGTGATAGAGGAGTCCCAAAGTGATTGGTCTAGTCCCATCGTGTTGGTGCCTAAACCGGATGGGAGCTGGCGATTTTGTAACGATTTTCGTCAGTTGAACAAAGTTACAAAATTTGACACCTACCCCATGCCACGTATAGATGAGTTGATCGACCGGCTGGGAACAGCCCGATACATGACGACTCTTGACCTCACAAAAGGGTATTGGCAAATCCCCCTGGCCAAGTCGGCCAAAGAGAAAACCGCATTTGTAACCCCAGACGGGGCGTTCCAATATAAAAGAATGCCGTTCGGGTTACAGAATGCGCCGGCCACATTCCAGCGGAAAATGGACCAGATGCTGAGGCCCCATCGGAAGTATGCTGCGGCTTACCTGGATGACGTAATTGTCCATAGCACAGATTGGGCCTCACATCTGCCAAAAGTGCAAGCAGTCCTGGACTCTGTTCGGGAAGCGGGGTTTACGGCTAACCCCAAGAAGTGTACCATTGGGCAGGAGGAGGCCAAATATCTTGGGTACACCATTGGGAGGGGAGTAATAAAACCCCAACTCAACAAAGTCGAGGCCATCCAGAGTTGGCCACGTCCCAACAGCAAGAAGCAGGTACGAGCCTTTCTGGGAATCGCTGGGTATTATCGGCGATTCATTCCCCACTTTGCTTCTAAGGCTGTGCCCCTAACCAACCTGACGAAGGGGAAAGGGTCGGTCATGATTAAATGGACCCCCGAGGCTGAGGCAGCATTCCAATTCTTGAAACAAGCCTTATGTAGCCAGCCAGTGTTGTACTCACCCGACTTCTCTAAAGACTTTGTCGTACAAAGTGATGCGTCAGATGTGGGGTTAGGAGCAGTATTGTCCCAGGTCTGGAACGGGGAAGAGCACCCAGTCATTTACCTCAGCAGGAAGTTGAAGTCCCATGAGGTAAATTACGCCACCGTTGAAAAGGAGTGTTTAGCGGTGAAGTGGGCTCTAGATTCCCTTCGGTACTACCTGCTAGGTAGGCACTTTGACATGGTTACGGATCACGCTCCGTTAAAGTGGATGGCTCAAAACAAGGAAACAAATAGAAGAGTGAATAGGTGGTTCCTGGCCCTCCAGGAATTCAACTTCACAGTAAAGCATCGCCCTGGCGTTCAAATGGGGAATGTGGATGCTTTGTCTCGAGTACATGAATGCCTGATTGCTGGTGTTCCAACCCCGAGGTTAAAACAAGAGGGGGGGGGGGTATGTGACAGCAGGAAGGTAAAGTCACCTGGTTGCATCCAGGGGGGTAGATATATTTCGCCCAGATTCAGGCTTTACGCCGACTTATACAACTAGGTGGAGAGTTGTATAAGGCTAGTGGGCTCATGGATGACTCATACCTCTAGGGAGAGTGTGGGGTGTCGTACAGACAGGGAGTTGATGAGGCCAGGTGAAGCTTGTCAGCTCATTTAGGCCTCTATAAAAACTCCCAGCTTCATTAGATGTTAGCTCATGCCTGGAACCAGACCTGTGTGGACTGTCTAGGGAGAGTGAACCCCTGTGCGGTGAGGCAAAGCCTGTGTGGCTATTTGTTTGGACTTTAACTAAACCAGGGACTTGGGGACTAGGACAGCACTAGGCTGATCCCAGTTGTTAGTTAGGAAACCTGTATGTTTAGTCAGAGGTCAACTTGACCAGGATTTATTTTGGTTATGTTTCTTTTGCTTTGCTGTGTTTTGTCACTGTAAATAGAAAATAAACCGCACCTTTTTTGATTTTGAAAACCACAACCTCCGTTTGCTGGGCCTGTTTTGTGTGGGGAGCCCATCCCGGGGGTCACACACACCCGCTGCCGAGCTAACCCCCTCACAATATATATATAGTATGTGTGTGTGTGTGTGTATATATATATATATATATATATATATATATATATATATATATATATAATATATCTATCACAGTGGGGAGAACAAGTATTTGATACACTGCCGATTTTGCAGATTTTCCTACTTACAAAGCATGTAGAGGTCTGTAATTATCATAGGTACTCCAACTGTGAGAGCCGGAATCTAAAACAAAAATCCAGAAAATCACATTGTATGATTTTTAATTAATTAATTTGCATTTTATTGCATGACATAAGTATTTGATCACCTACCAACCAGTAAGAATTCCGGCTCTCACAGCCCCGGTATTTCTTCTCTAAGAAGCCCTCCTGTTCTCCACTCATTACCTGTATTAACTGCACCTGTTTGACCTCGTTACCTGTGTAGCGGGTATATACTTTTAAATTCTGGTGAAGACACCAGTGATGTATAGTTCCCTGCGGCCCAGCGGGTGGCGCTGTCGCTTTGGGCCGGGGTTGAACCATCGCTCCAGTGCCGTGCCCTTTGTGGCCTCTCGCAGCGGTTGTGCGGCGGGGCAGGGAGCCTACCGTGCATCCTGGGAGAGGGTATAGAGGGGGCGGACGTCTTTGCCGCAAGGTTCGAGTCCCAGGCACCTTCAGCCTGAGGGCTGCTGTTCGCGGTCGGGGTCCAGGCGGCCTAGGCCTGGACACCTGGAGTTCGTGTTCCATCCCAGACACCTTCAGTCTGGGGTGAGGTACTCAGCCGGAGGCCTTAGGCCCAGTACCTTCCGCTGGGTCCCGCGAGGGAGGGATTGTCCTAGGGGGCCCCAGGAGTGGGGCACCCGAATCCAGCGGCATAAGGGACTGGAGGAGGGACTCATCCGAAGACCTGGTGCAGCAGATTGCCAGTGCCGGATGAACCTCTGGAGACCGCCCGGAGGGATATCTTCCCAAACAGGGGCCAAGTTCAGAGAGGAAGGTGGTTCATGTTCTATGACCGGTGGCAGCGGTCCAGCTAATCAACTCAGGTCAGTGGCAGAGGCCTGCTATTAGGCCTGTGGCAGGGGCCTCAACGGTTCATCCGGTCGGTGGCAGCGACCAAAACTCACGGTCGGTGGCAGAGACCGTGCGCCAGGCCTATTCGCTAGCAAAGGAATAGAGTTCAGTTGTGCCTGGGCCTACTCGTATCCACACCCCTGTTTGTTCATTACTGAAAGTTCAACTGATTGTGTTCACCCTGCAAGAAAAGAAATAAAGGAGTGTTGGACTTTCGATTGGTGTGGGGCTCTATGTTATTGGCAGACACATCTCCACAGAACAACTAAGGCTTCGTATGCAGTGAACAGACCCGAAGGTAATTCAAGTAACTCTGATCAACCCTCATACACATACGAGGGGAGAGCTTGGCATATTGTTCCTGCACTCTCCTCTCTCAGGTACCCCTAGACACAAGCCATTCACAATAGGCGAGAAGGGGAGTGAGGCGCCGCTACACCTGTATAAAAGACACCTGTCCACACACTCAATCAAACAGACTCCAACCTCTCCACAATGGCCAAGACCAGAAAGCTGTGTAAGGACACAGGGATAAAATTGTAGACCACAAGGCTGGGATGGGCTACAGGACAATAGGCAAGCAGCTTGGTGAGAAGGCAACAACTGTTGGCGCAATTATTAGAAAATGGAAGAAGTTCAAGATGACGGTCAATCTCCCTCGGTCTGGGGCTCCATGCAAGATCTCACCTCGTGGGGGCATCAATGATCATGAGGAAGGTGAGGGATCAGCCCAGAACTACACAGCAGGACCTGGTCAATGACCTGAAGAGAGCTGGGACCACAGTATCAAAGAAAACCATTAGTAACACACTACGCCGTCATGGATTAAAATCCTGCAGCACACGCAAGGTCCCCCTGCTCAAGCCAGCGCATGTCCAGGTCCGTCTGAAGTTTGCCAATGACCATCTATATGATCCAGAGGAGGAATGGGAGAAGGTCATGTGGTCCGATGAGACAAAAATAGAGTTTTTTGGTCTAAACTCCACTCGCCGTGTTTGGAGGAAGAAGGATGAGTACAACCCCAAGAACACCATCCCAACCATGAAGCATGGAGGTGGAAACATAATTCTTTGGGGATGCTTTTCTGCAAAGGGGACAAGATAACTGCACAGTATAGAGGGGAGGATGGATGGGGCCATGTATCGCAAGATCTTGGCCAACAACCTCCTTCTATCAGTAAGAGCATTGAAGATGGGTTGTGGCTGGGTCTTCCAGCATGACAGCGACCCAAAACACAGCCAGGGCAACTAAGGAGTGGCTCCGTAAGAAGCATCTCAAGGTCCTGGAGTGGCCTAGCCAGTCTCCAGACCTGAACCCAATAGAAAATCTTTGGAGGGAGCTGAAAGTCCATATTGCCCAGCAACAGCCCTGAAACCTGAAGGATCTGGAGAAGCTCTGTATGGAGGAGTGGGCCAAAATCCCTGCTGCAGTGTGTGCAAACCTGGTCAAGAACCACAGGAAACGTATGATCTCTGTAATTGCAAACAAAGGTTTTTGTACCAAATATTAAGTTCTGCTTTTCTGATGTATCAAATACTTATGTCATGCAATAAAATGCAAATTAATTACTTAAAAATCATACAATGTGATTTTCTGGATTTGTGTTTTAGATTCCGTCTTTCACAGTTGAAGAGTAACTATGATAAAAATTGCAGACCTCTATATGCTTTGTAAGTAGGAAAACCTGCAAAATCAGCAGCGTATCAAATACTTGTTCTCCCCACTGTATATATATATATAAATTAGGGATTTTTTTGTTCATTGCTTACCATAATTTTCCTTTCTTGGACCCGATTTATGTCAACCTACCATAGGTGAGCTTCAAAGAAACTGAGACTTAAATGGTCTAAGGACATCCTTGAACTTGACAATGACGACTGGGATGACATTTGTGACTTTCCTTTTAACTCTCTTGTCTCCTGAGAGACCGACTGATTCAGTTCAAGATGGTTCACAGGGCATATTACACTCCTCATATATTATCTAAAATCAATCCAGACTCTGCCCCTGGTTGTTGGCGATGTGGGGGGAGTCCTGGAAACTTTACTCATATTTTTTGGACCTGTGCAGCTATAGTGGGATACTGGGAAGAGATATTAGCTTTTATATCACAAATTATTTCTATTCCATTACAACTATCAATGGCAATATGTATTTTGGGTCTGATAGAGCAATTTATTCCCACGGTAGCAGGGCGTACTCTGGTGGGGCTGCTTTTGTTCTATGCTCGCAAAGCAAAAGCTCTTAGTTGGGGAAAAAAAACGATCCCCCCATCACTATCTATGTGGAAGCGACTTATTAACAGTTTACCATTATATAAGGAGACCTATATTAATAGAGGTTGTCTCCTCAAATATTAGAAGGTTTGGACCAAATGGCTAATGGATTCTTCCACAGCCTCTGAAGCCTTTTAGAAGAATACAACTCTTGGCCTTTTTTCCGTCAGTTATTGGGCAAATATCCATGATCACTTTATATCATTTTATATTGGCGTATGTTCTATAGGACTGCATCATTTTCAAACTTGAAAATTGAGCTAACAGGAGTACTATTTTATGGTTTACGCTATAACTTGATCTAATGGTTTTTGTAAGAATTGCATAAATACAATGTAAGACCAATGTATGTATGTGGGGTTTTTTCTTTTTTTTTGCTTTGTCCCTGTCTGTTTGTTTACTGTTTTTGTAATTGTAAATTGTTTTTGTCTGTGTTTTGAAAAAAAATTATAAAAACGTATACCGTATTTAAACAATTTTTAGGGTCCACTGGAATCTGAACCTGGAAGACCCTATTAAGAGTGTCAATAACCTTCCTTCAATATAAGCACAGATTTGGAGATCTCCATAAGAGCTATAGCAAATCCCCATGATCCCTACAGCATCTAGTACAGGTGGAATCCAATCTCACCCCCATGCTGGCCAATCTACACCGGTGTATAATGCACTCTCAGGAGTATATATACAGTGGGTACGGAAAGTATTCAGACCCCCTTAAATTTTTCACTCTTTGTTCTATTGCAGCCATTTGCCAAAATAATTTAAGTAAATTTTTTTTCCTCATTAATGTACACACATCACCCCATATTGACAGAAAACACAGAATTGATTAAATTTTTGCAGATTTATTAAAAAAGAAAAACTGAAATATCACATGGTTCTAAGTATTCAGACCCTTTTGCTCAGTATTTAGTAGAAGCACCCTTTTGATCTAATACAGCCATGAGTTTTTTTGGGAAAGATGCAACAAGTTTTTCACACCTGGATTTGGGGATCCTCTGCCATTCCTCCTTGCAGATCCTCTCCAGTTCGGTCAGGTTGGATGGTAAACATTGGTGGACAGCCATTTTTAGGTCTCTCCAGAGATGCTCAATTGGGTTTAAGTCAGGGCTCTGGCTGGCCATTCAAGAACAGTCACGGAGTTGTTGTGAAGCCACTCCTTCATTATTTTAGCTGTGTGCTTAGGGTCATTGTCTTGGAAGGTAAACCTTCGGCCCAGTCTGAGGTCCTGAGCACTCTGGAGAAGGTTTTCGTCCAGGATATCCCTGTACTTGGCCCCATTCATCTTTTCCTCGGTTGCAACCAGTCGTCCTGTCCCTGCAGCTGAAAAACACCCCCACAGCATGATGCTGCCACCACCATGCTTCATTGTTGGGACTGTATTGGACAGGTGATGAGCAGTGCCTGGTTTTCTCCACACATACTGCTTAGAATTGAGGCCAAAAAGTTATTTCTTGGTCTCATCAGACCAGAGGCCGTTCCTTTGACCTCATGATTCTCATTTGCTCTGACATGTACTGTGAGCTGTAAGGTCTTATAGAGACAGGTGTGTGGCTTTCCTAATCAAGTCCAATCAGTATAATCAAACACAGCTGGACTTAAATGAAGGTGTAGAACCACCTCAAGGATGATCAGAAGAAATGGACAGCACCTGAGTTAAATATGAGCGTCACAGCAAAGGGTCTGAATACTTAGGACCATGTGATATTTCAGTTTTTCTTTTTTAATAAATCTGCAAAAATGTAAACAATTCTGTGTTTTTCTGTCAATATGGGGTGCTGTGTGTACATTAATGAGGAAAACAAATAATAACTTAAATGATTTTAGCGAATGGCTGCAATATAACAGAGTGAAAAATTTAAGGGGGTCTGAATACTTTCCGTACCCACTTTAACTGTGACAGGCACTGAGCCACATTCAATGAGCACTGGGGAACAGCCTGCAGCTCTTCCTCCCACTGCTCATTTTCAAAAGCCCCAACATCCTGCTCCCATTGAGGCACCACCTTGAGAGGCGAGTCCTGGAGGAATAGATTGAGTAGCATAACATAACATGATATAAACTCTTTGTACGTGGTAGCAACATGAGTAGAATTCAAAGACAATAGGTCCACTCCTCTTTGGGCCCTGACTGCATGCTGAAGTTGCAAATAATAAAAATGCATGGATGAGGGGAGTCTGAAATTTGCGCGGAGCTCCGAAAAGGTCCGTAATTATACATCATGGAAAATGTGGGGCATATGAGAAATATCATAATGTTTCCACTTTGTACCATATTGCAGTTTCACTACTTCCTGAAAATAATTATCCCAAATGGGACTATATCCATTGACTCCTTGCATCATTCTACCCTTGTTCCAAATCTTCTGCTTAGGGGCGTAGGTAGGGTAGAGTTTATTCTATTTCACTACAATGTAGTGCTTCAAAGCCATCTGCCACCCCCATTTTAATCGTAAAACTAAGGAACCTAGCGGGAGGAGTCTAGTGAGTTCAGCTCCAAGTCTTGCGGTGGGCATACCACCCTCGCTATGTGTTGCAGTTGTGAGGCTAAGTAATAAAGCCAGGGATTGAGCAAAGCCAATCCACCAGCTTCTTTTGGACGCTGTAATTGCTCCAGTTTTATTCTAGCAGGTTTAGAGTGCCAGATTAGGGACCTGAAATTGGAGTTGATAATTCAGTACTTTTTCAATGGGATAACCCTAGAGGAGTTATGTAGTACATATAGTAACTGCGGCATCAAAATATTTTTTATAAGATTTATCCTTCCCACTGGAGACAACTTCAGCCTAGTCCACACCTTAACACGATTGCAACAGCGTTTGAGCAGAGGTGTCAAATTAAGTCAGACATAGTCTAAAGGGCATGGAGCGACCAATATACCCAGATATTTAAACAATGTGGAAACCAGAATGTCCTGTATGGTAAATAAAAGGGGGTCTAGTGTCCCATCTAGTAGCATGATTGAGGACTTAGTTCAGTTTATAACAAGGCCTGAATATGCTCCGAGTTTAAAGAAGTAAATGTATCACCCAAGAACAGCATAGTGTCATCGGCATACATCATACATTTTTCATGGAGTTCGCAATAGTGAAAGCCCTGTATTTAAGGTACTGTATTACAGAAAATGAAGGCAGTTAGGGGTTCAATGGCCAGGGCGAACAAGAGGGGGGACAGGGGACTTCCCTGTCTTGTGCCTCTGTGTAAGCTAAAGCTCGATGAAATCCTTCCCCCTCCAGGATTGCCACTACAGGGGCACTATATAGTAATTGGACCCAATAAATAAATCTGCTTCCAAACCCAAATTTACTCATAACTGCCCAGAGATATTCTCATTCAATGCTATCAAAAGCTTTATGGGCATCTAGGGACAGTAGTGCTCAGTCACCCATGTTATCTGCTGGAGACTGAATATTAAGGAGAAGTCTACGCAATTTGATAGCAGTAGATTTTTGGGGCATGAATCCAGATTGGTCCGTATGAATAATAGTGGAGATTACCTTGTTTAAACGTAAAGCTAAAACATTTGCCAAGATCTTTAAATCATTTTGCAGGAGGGATATGGGCCTATAAGAACCCGGATCAAGGGGATCTTTATTCGGCTTCAATATCAATACGATATTGGCCCTAGTCATAGACAGGGGAAGGCATCTTCTTTCTCTCACCTCATTTAACACCTTCAACCGTTTTAGGTAGGATGCTATCTGCGTATTGTTTGCACACCTCGATGGGTATCCCATCATCCCCTGGGGCATTAGAATTGGGGGAAAAAATGGTCGCCAACTACAATTCCTCCAAAGTCAGGGGGGCATCCAATTGCTTGCTGGAGGAGGCAGACATGCCGGGCAGTTAAACAGTATCAAGTTATTCGTTCAGCGATTCTAACAGATAAGTTTGTTTGGACATGTATAAGGAGGCATAATAGTCTACTAATTCTGACAAAATCTGGTCTGAGGAGTTGGTCATTTGTCCGGTATGTGTGCCCAACGCACCAATGGAAGGGGATACTTGCTGAGAATGAGCATTTTTTTCTAACAGGCGACCAGTTTCCTCCCCCCTCCTCGTAAAAGGCCAATCTATTAAAAAAAAAAATTGGCTCCGTTGGTGAAGCAGTGGTACGATAAAGAGGCTCCTGGGCTGACAACCATGCCTCCCTATTATTATCTGTTGAGTTGGCAATGAATTCTGCCTTCAAGCCCCCTGCCAACCATTCTATTCCCTCCCTCTGAGCACTTGTGTTCCGCTTGATAGCTTCAATCAACAGGAATACGCCAGAATTCCAGAATTTGAGACACAATTTGCTCATGGGGAAGAGATGAAGCCAGAAGACATTTAACTTCCAGGTAGCCCTGGCCACAGTGGAAGGAGGGCAGACCTCCTATTGTACAATTAATGGGGAGTGATCTGATATACTTCTGAGGGCATAAGTAACCTTCAAGATATATCGGTCAGCTGCAAACTAACATAAGCGTAGGTCTATATGTGATGGTGAGGAATAACTGTTGGAAAAGCACGAGAATTGCTTCTCACCCGGGTGTTTTGCGCACCATGGATCGTTCCACCCCACCTCATCCATGAACTTTTTCAGGGCAGTGCAGTAAGTTCCATGTCCCACTGTGGCAGGGGGGTGCTTATCCAAAGCAGGGTCAGTATAGCAATTGAAATCTCTGATGACATAAAGTGGTACCTCAGGATATCTCAATTGGTATTCCAGTAAAGCTCTTAGGGTCTGATTATTATACGAGGTGGGATATAAACAAAGGCAAGAATACATTAAGGGAGTACAACCGGCAAAGTAATAAAATATACCTCCCCTAAACATCCAGTACACAGTCAATTTCCTCATAGTCTAAGGAACCATGTAACAGTACACACACATCCCTAGAATATGAGGTGTGAGTGGAGTGGTAAGCCTTTCCCACCCAACCAAAGTTTAAAAAGGCAACCGAATCAGCTGCGAAATGAGTTTCCTGCAAGGCACAAACCACAGGTACATTTTTTCGAAGCACGGAAGACACCATGGTGCGTTCAAAAGGGTCATCTAACCCCCTAATGTTCCAAGACAGCACTGGCACCGTCATCATCTTAAGGGTACAGATATATTCAATGCAGGGTAAAGAAGTTGTGCGCCTGTCAGAGCATTGGGTGTCAAATGAGTCTGTCCCACAAGTATGGACCAGCAATCTGGTGGTGACCATCTAGTCTGCAGATTAATAACATTCAGTACCACAGTGGGGTTATGGTGAGAACATGCAAATGCATTGCAAAAACTTTACCAAGAAAACCAACTCAGAGGGCACAACAGTACTCCAAACTGCTTTAGCATACCATAATGCGTAAGGCCAATAGCCTGTGGTTGGACAACAGGTCCCATCGACTACCAGTATGACAGCTAGCGGCGGTGTGAAAGTTTTAAAAAGACCAGTAATAGGAGAACTTCCATTGAATAAACTCCGTTCCAAACTCACTTTTTGTAAGATAAATCATTGTATGTTTCCGACAATTTCCTTATCCAAGGGGGAGGGATAAAAGATCATCTTGTATTATCCAGGAGCTGACGACGATGGATTCAATCTTCTTCAGCCATGGGCCTCTGAGCCTGTCTGAGAACATTCTCGTTTGCATCAAGCCAATCTAAAGCTTCTGTGGCATTCTCAAAGTAATGTGTCTGCCCCCTAGAGGTGATTCAGAGTTTCGCTGGGTAAAGTATAGCATATGAAGCCTGTAGTTTCTGCAGACGCTTTTGACATCAGAAAAACATGATCTGCGCTTCTGGACTTCAGCCAAGAAGTCAGGGTAAAACGAGACTCTTGTGCCATTAAACTTGATGTTTCTTCTTTCTCGTGTCAGCCGGAGAACAATGTCTCTATCTCTGTAGTTCAGCAGGCTTGCCAGAAGCAGACGTGGAGGATATCCTGGTGCAAATGGCCTAGTGGAGAGTCTGAGCCATCTCCACTGCATATAGGTGTGTGAAGGCCTCTTTGCCAAAGATATCTGTTAGCCACTATTCTACAAATTGAGTGGGGTCACAGCCTTCTACCTTCTCGGGCAACCCCACTATTCACACATTATTGCACCTTTAAACTATTCTTAAAGTCCTTGGCTTGCATATCTGTGGCTTTACCCAGGTGTGCAGTTGACTGGGACTCCCTGAGCATATTAGGAGTCTTGTCTTCTATGTCGCTGATTCTGCTCTCTGCAGCTGTTGTTCTCTCTCTTATCTTTTGTAAACCCTGTCTTATCAGACTGACCTCCTCTTTTAGGCCACCAAAGCGGTCTTGCAAGTTATTAACTGAGGCTGTGCAATTGTTAACAGCTCCCAGGATTTCTGCTAAGGTTGGTTGTTCTCCCTCCTCCTCTCCAGGCTCCTCAGTCGCCTCCAGCTCAGCATTGTAATTGTCAGCCTGGGCAAACATGGCAGCAGCTCCCTGTCCTTCCTCCCCCTCCTCCATGACAGTGTCAGTGGGCTCTGCATCAGCGTGAGTTTCTGCCGGGCCATGCTGGTCAGATCTCCCTGCCATCTTTAGGGCATAATAGCACATATCCCTGGGGGGATCCCCGGTCAAGTCCTTGGGGGTTTTCAGCCCCTCCTTGTACTTCTCACCAACTTAGGTGTAGAGGCCGCGGCGGCGCCATGTTGGTGATCTGGCCAGGGGCCTGTCTCCTTTGTTGCCACGGGTCAGCATTGCACCTGGACGGCTTTATATTTGTACGGCAGCTGCTGCGGGAGTTAACTGGTGTGTTTGAGCCAATGCCGGGTGTCTCACGGAGCTGGATCAAATCAGGGTAATGATCTGGAGCTCTGTGAAGAAGTGGCTCCTTACATGCCGTGCTGGCCACGCCCCCGATCCATAGGATCTTTAAAAGATACTGAATCCTCCAGCGGAAGCAGAATATGGCGGGTCAGTCTTTGTAATGAGGCATCAACTTTAGGAATAGTATCCCACAATTTAGCATCCTTAGAGTGGAATGGATATAATTTTTAGACTCTATTGTGGATGTCTAATCTTATCAGGCTTTGCCCATTCTTCTTCCTCCATCTCTTGAATCGCAAAAATCAGAGGCAAGCATGGTACAGATTTCTTCAAATCTGGATAGTATTTGCGCTGCTTCTTAGAAAGCAAGGCCTCCTCCTGCAACTTCATGGCCTTCTTCACTGCCTCCACCAAGGAAAGTGAAGTTGAGGGCATGGGTTCATCATCTGACTAAAGAATGAAAATCCTTATCCTTGCCCGAGCTGAACCTTGCAGAAGCCACAGGATCCAAATCTTACAAGCAGAATGACACTGCACACTGCCTTTGAGATGCTTTTCATGACGCACTCCTCAACCCCTCCTCTACTGCAGCTTCGATGTATGATTTTAACCTGCCGAGCATCTGGCGCATCATCATGCGCAACCTCCTTTAGCCAGGATGTTAACTTTCAGGTAGTACTTGAGCTTGACTAGCCCAATAGGCTGTCTCTTTTGCCTGGGCTGGCGAGGAGGTTCTGGATGAGGAAGAAGACCTCCGTCTGTGCTTGTGTGTCGATTTGCGCTTCTTGGAGGCTTTTTGATGTCGCAATTTTTCCTGGCTCAGATTAGAGCCGCTACAGTGGGGAAGTGGTGATGGCAATTTGGAGTGCCGTCTTGATGGAAGATAATCCCGCTTTGGGCACGCCTCGCCCCCTTTTTGTCCACTTGAACTGGGGCCAGTGACTTTGAACCTCTTTGCAGGCGTTTATCCCACACCAGGCTATTCCCTCTGCAAAAATACAGAAGGTTACACTGTTTTACACCAAAAATATGTGTAAAAAAAAAAAATCTAAACATACAAAACCTTTCCATCTTTGGTGCTTGAGGCAGGCGAAGCTAGTCAGGGGAGACCTGCAAGAGTGCATAGTGGGAGCAGGCTTTAACCGGACTTACCATGACTGAGCAGCAAGAAGACCAGCAGCCATTAAACAATGCAGGGAAGGAGGAAGGAAGGGAGATTCAATAGCGGCGGTCCCTAATCCGAAGCAAGCATTCCGCTGGCTCCATGGCAACCCAGGAAGCCGGCCAGAGCTAGCCCCACATCCACCAATCACAGGGAGCTATGTCATCCACTCAGCTTCCCAACTTTACAAACTGGCTAAAGACTGATTGGCGATGTGGGACAACAAGCGCCAGCCAGCCCCCATTGCACACAAGTTGCGGTCTCACACTCACATTAAATCCCATTGAAAATAGCCTTTTCAGCTCCTCTTGCATATCCACTGTGCACAGTAATTTATACTGCTACCATAACTCCCATGCACCGCCATGAATGCAGTCATTTATACTGCGTGCAACACATCCCCGCACCAAAGGATACCACCACCACTGGAGTTTTACAGCCCAAATGGTTTTTTTTCTGACCCAGGAGAGGCTGAACCTGGGCAGGATCGTAAAAATTAGGAGAAAAAATTCCCTCTCCTTTTTTCTTTTTTTTTTTTTAAGTGAGGATGAAAAAAGAACACTAGTTCAGGGAGACAGACGTTCTTTATAGGCTAGGTAAGATGTTGTCCTGGAGGGGGCTGAGCTGACCCATGGCAGGCTGACATGTGGCGGTCCAGGAAATATATATATGTATATTGCTGTAAATGTAATGCAAGTCTCCCTCTCTAAGCAAAGGTTAAAATGTGCAATAAATACATTTGTAAATTCATAGGTTGTATTCAAATCCTAACTTGAGAATGTATAGCCTTATACTAAAATGATTAAAAAAAAAGCCTAAACTGTATATAGGTGCACTTGTTTTATAAGAAAAGCTAGCAGATGCAAAACCAATTTACCTTTCTCAAGCATCTGCTGAAAACCTAACTTGGCAGTAGATAATCAAAAATGGATCACAAGGCAAAAACATGTTGTAATCTATCTATAGAAACTCTATAGTTAATACATTTTACTAACTTAAGCCTAGTACACACTGATTTTTTTTTTTTTCGTTCAACCCAGCTCAAGTCAGAGCTGATGTACTACCAATCTAATGTTAGTACAGCAATCTCCCCCGCTGTTCTATTGTGTTCTGACAGGTAGATGCCCCCCGCCATTGGCTGAGTGTGCTGATTGGAAGCCAGTCAGCAGACCATTTCCAGTCATGCCCCTTCGACGGAAGACGGCCAAATGGCCCGGGTTCTGTTGGACCGACTGCAGTACACACGGGACGGATGTTGGGCAGTTTCCATTCGGCCCATGTGTACGGGGCTTTAGTAACCCCAAGAAAATGAACACATACAAAGTAAAGTACATATACTTACTGAAGCATAACCTATTTACGACCAAATAGGACAATATCTATGCACTGGCTAGTATATATTTGGACTCAACCTGGCAACTGTCTGAACCAGAACAAATACCTATTAAAATGTTTTATTTACAGTATTGGGAGGATATAAATCAACATACAAAAGCCTTTGTTCAACTGTTAGAAAATGGGGTGAAATGTAAAAATGGGTTAATCCCACCTACTGATTTCCTAAGCCTGAATGCACTGTGGAAATATACATGTACCCACTACAAGACTGCATTTCTGCATAATTCAGCACCAAATAAATTCTATGTTAAAGTAGATACAAAGTGATAACATACACACTGCAGTACTATACTCAGGGCCACCATCAAGGGAGTACAGCCCATACACTTGTAAGGGGCCTCAGCGTCTGGATGGGCCCAGCCGACTGGCAGGGATGTGAGAAGGCAGGGGAGCTCCTGTATGTGTGTCGTCAAGCTGCTGCTCAGTCATTGAGCTGACATCGGGCTCTTTGCTGCCACCTCTGGCCATTTCCTGCATGTGTACTTCTCTGAGTGTGGAAACAAGAGCTGGGACTAGGAGGACCACCTTAAAAGTAAGGGCTGTTGTGAAGGGGGGGGGGCTGTGTGTGTGTACATGTTTCTGTGTGTGTGTGTGTGTGTGTGTGTGTGTGTGTACATGTGTCTATATGCCTGTGTGTGTGTGTGTGTGTACATGTCTCTGTGTGTGTTACATAGTTAGTCAGGTTGAAAAAAAAAAAAGTCCATCCAGTTCAACCATAAAAAAATAAAATAATAATAATATCATACAAGCCCATATACCCAATTCTATATCCACAGTTGATCCAGAGGAAGGCGAAAAACCCCAGTAGAGCATGATCCAATTTGCTACAGCACGGGAGAAAAATTCCTTCCTGATCCCCCGAGAGGCAATCGGATATTCCCCGGATCAACTTTACCTATAAATGTCAGTACCCAGTTTTATTCTGTACATTTAGGAAATAATTCAGACCTTTCTTAAAGCAATCTACTGAGCTGGCCAGAACCACCTCTACAGGAATAATAGAACAAAAAACATCAGCGCTAAAAACCCATAGCGGAGCTAGTTACAAATATAGTAGAGTGGGAAGGAAGGGGAAGGGGGGAGGGAAAGGGAAATTAAAGGGATGATCAAAACGCCCAGTGCTGCATGGAACCTATGGCTGGAACACAAACATGAATAAAATAAAACTAAAAACCAGCGCTCAATGGACAGAGATCAGATAATAAAAAATCAATTAATAAAAATGCCTTTTAATGTAAGTTCATAAGGCAAATGACAAGTACAGTAGTTCATACGCAGTGACATATAAAACCAGGGAGAGGTCAATAATAATGATGATCATAGAACCTGACATCCATGGAGGTAGGAGCTAAATCCAGGCTGCAGAGTATGGTGGAGAGAGGGCTCGGCCGTCTGACTCGCTAGAGCTCGAGTGAGCCAATGGGCAGTGATCCGGCAGGAGGGAGGACTTCCCAAAGATGTATGGTGCGGTAAGGAAGGCGGATAACCTTCGGTGGAATGAAGGCGATGAAAAATCCAAACCGACGAGCCGCGCTAAGTGCTCGGGGTAACAGGCTGCAGCTTCAGAATCCTCCTGTGATGAGAAAAGCGCAGAGGGGAACCGCCGCTGTGATGGAATCACTACACTTGCACTTCCGCTGATCAGAACAGACCAGCTGTGTGGCCGGCGGCTGAAAGCAAGGGGGAGGGTCTGAAACAGCAACTCGTTGACCCCAGCAAGGGGAAAGTCCTTCTCCCGGAAGGCACAGATACAGTGGTGGGGGGACAATGTCGCCCAGATGATGTAGCTTCCTGAAAGGATGGTAGTTAGGAAGCTTCTCAATGGATCTAGTGCCGTACTGCCGATCATTCAAGCTCAGCCAGAGCTGCAGTTACTGGAAATACTTTCTATGCAATATGGCTCCACTGAAAAATGGGATGAAATGAAAATGGGAATATGGGGGTCCTGAGTGGCTCTGACTACACATTTCGCGCTTCAAGCGCTTTGTCACAGTCACTAATGAGTTATACCCAGGAAGTTTAAATAGGAACCAGTAGAGGAAGGGGAGGGGAAAGGAGAGGGAGGAGGAAACCAGGGGAAGGGGAGGAAAGGGAGGGCCTAATTGTAGCCTGGATTTAACTCCTTCCTACTCCTCTAACATATGGCTGTATCTCACAAAATGATGCATCATACAAAAAACATACATAACATATGACGATGCATGTAGACATAATGAAATACAATACCAATAAAAAAGTAAACAACAAAACAATAAAAACAATCATCTAATGGCAGCGACCTTCAAATAAAACTGTTGGTTTCGAGCTCCTCATTTAGCCCCCTCGGGGGCCAAAGAATCACACATATAAATCCAAAAGACTTCCCTTTTACACAGAAGGGAAAATCTTTCATTTGCAGTAAGTGTGCCCTTGGGAATTGTTTCGATAACGAAAACCTCCAAATGTTTAATATTACCGCCATGAAATCTCTGAAAGTGGCGAGGTACACTGTGCTCAGTACAGCCCTTTTGGATAAGCCTTCTGTGGTCCCCTATTCTTGCTCGTAGTGCACGTATAGTGCGACCTACGTACAAAAAACCGCAGGGGCACCGAAGAACGTAGACCACAAAGTCTGAAGAGCAGGTCACGAATTGTCTAATGGAGTATGCTTTCCCCCCATTGGTATTGATAATGTTAGACCCGTGAGTGATAAACTGACATGTAAGGCATTCTCGCTTCTTACATTGAAAAATGCCAGTCCTGTGGTCAAAGTATGATCTGATGTCTAGAAAAGATCTGGATCCAGGGGTGTTATTAGTCACTTTGCTAGGAGCTATCAGATTCCTTACAGTTTTAGCTCTATGGAACGTGACCTGTGGGACAGGGGGTAATACAGGGCCTAGCCTCTGATCCAACCGCAGAATACTATAGTGTTTTTTAATGATCTTAGAAATGGATTTATATTCATTATTGAAAGTGGAAATAAACCTTACTTTACCCTTTTCATCGGCTTCATCTATGGGCACACTACTGGTGGTCTGAGGATTAAGATGGAACTCGAATGCCTCATGTACCAAGGCGGGAGGATAATTCTTCTCAAACTTCTTGATCATGAGTGAGCTCTGTTCCACGTAATCTTCTCTTTTGGAGCAATTACGTCTCAGTCTATTGAATTGGCCTCTGGGTATGTTCTTTTTCCATGTTGGATGGTGGCAACTATCAAAATGCAAATATGAATTACCGCTGGTGGGTTTGACATGATTGCGTGTAATTATCCTACCTTCCTCATGACTCAATACAAGATTGAGGAACACCAACTCTTGAGTATTCAATACATGGGTGAAACTAAGGCCAAAGTTGTTGGTATTACAATGGTCCACCAAGGCATGGAAAAAATCAGGACCACCACTCCAAATGAGCATGATGTCGTCAATGTACCGGCTAAAGTACACAATGTACTCGGCGAATGGGTTGTTGGTCCAAATGTAGCTCTCCTCCCAATGGCCCATCGTAAGGTTGGCGTACACGGGGGCAAAATTAGCCCCCATTGACGTGCCTTGGCGTTCGAGATAGAATTGCTCACAGAATGTAAAATAATTATGCTTTAAACACAATTCCATTGGTTCCATCAAAAACTGTGACTGTAGAGAATGAAAATCACCGCTATTAGTGAGAAAGAAAGTGTTGGATAGCTCTAAGACCTACATCATGGGGTATCGACGTGTAAAGAGACGTCACGTCTAAAGATGCCCACATGTAGTCCTCCTCCCATGTGTATTGTTGTAGGACGTTGATTATGTCGTTTGAGTCCTTTAATATAGGAGGGTAACTGGTTCACAATGGGTTAAAGACAGAAATCGATGTAAATAGACAACCCATTGGTGAAACTGTTGGTACAGGCCACGATTGGTCTGCCAGGAGGATCAACAAGGGATTTATGAACTTTGGGGAGATGGTATAAATGAGGGGTACTGCATTCTGCTGGTAACATAAAGAGGCGCTCTTTTTTAGTAAGTACCCCATTTCTCCAAGCTTCATCGACCAAAGACTTTAAATCCTGCTGGTATGCAGACGGGGTCATAACGTAGTTTTAGGTAGGTGTCAGTATCGGCCAATAGCCGACTGGCCTCCTTCATGTAATCAACCTTATTCTGTACTACTACGCTTCCCCCTTTGTCTGCTTGCCTAATCATGATATTAGTATTGGCCATAAGGTCCTTAAGTGACTGATTCTCTTCTTTAGTCAGATTGTAATGTCTGAATTTTTTGGGTTTGTCACATAATGTAACCAGATCTTTATAGAATGCCTGATAATAAGTCTCTATATAGGACCCTTTGGAGTTAGTAGGGAAAAAAGGTTGACTTGGGTTTAAGTGAAGTGTGTTGTATGGATGGCTCTAACTGTGATGTAGGGACATATCCTTCTTGGTTGCCCTCTACCCACAAATCTTCTAGAATTTGTAGAGCCTCCTCGTCAAGTTCCGTGATGGGGGGGGAGGAGGAAATGAGCTGGGCCTAGATGCAGTCTCCTTTCCCGCATAATTGTGAAAGTGAGTGAGGGGATTAGGAGCATAATGACGTTTGAGGGTAAGGGATCGAATGAACCGATGGAGGTTCTTAAATAAGCCAAACTTATTTGGCCCTATCGAGGGAGAGAAGCCCAGACCTTTCTGAAGTAAAGAGAATATCAGCTGGTGTAAGGATCTGGGAGGACAGATTATAAATTTTTATTGTTGTTGTGTTATTTGCTCTGTCCTCTCTTTTTTGTGGGTACTTTCTAGAGGTGCCTCCTCTTCGACCTCGTCTAATTTTCTTTTTGTGACGCCTACTCCCTTTGGAGGTATTATCTGAAAACCCTGAGTCTCAGAAGATGTAGAAAAAGTATCCGAAACCTGAACTGCAGGTATGCAGTCTTGGTTCTCTGGGGTTTTGGGTCTGGCTCCCTGTTCGATATAGCTCTCTAGATCCCGAGCTAACGGGCTAAAATGGTTATGAATGGGGACGTGAAAAGAAGAAACTAAAATGGTAGATTTAAGACGGGGGGGGGGGGGGAAATGACCAGAATGGGTGGTTCTAGGAAAAAAGGACCTGGGTGTGTGGAAGAAAGAATAGGGTCCCTAATGTTTTCTACATTATGGAGACTTCTCTGTGGCAACCCCAATGGGAGAGGTAATAATCTCACAGTGGGTCCATGGTGATCAATGGCCCCACTAAGAGATGAATTCGGTTGTTTAGGCCTATTGGTTTTTGTCCTCCTGGGTAGATTGTTCCTATTTATGGATTTAGGCTTGTTGATAGGGTAAGGATATGGTATTAAGGGCAACGGAACCGTGTCAGAGGGCGCAGAGCGTTTCCAATCGAACACTTGTCCGTTGCCATAATCAAACAGATCTCTTTCTAATTTCCCATTTTTTTTCTTAATTAGGCTATCCTCATTCTTGCTCACATTTTTATTCAGAACTTCTGTCCATTTCTCGGACAGACATGATGTACTGAATTCTTTAGCTGCATTTTCACATTCTAAAGCCTTTTGCTGCACAGCAATTAATTTTCTCTCTCTCTCTGGACAACTAGGATTTGAATCCATTTCATGGTGCAGAACTCTGCCAAGCCCCTCCACTCTTTGGATAAATCCTCGTCAAGGAAACTACATTGTTTTTTTATGCACAGACCGCGTGGTGTAATACCCAGCTCAAGGTCTTTTTAAAAAAAGGCTAGGTCCCACCACTGGGTCTGCTCATATTCCCTAGCATCCTGCAGCTATAAAAAGTTCTTTCTCATCCTGATCTCAAACTCCTCAGTGTGAGGCAAGGAATTAACATTATTATTTCTATTGGAATCTATAGGTATGGAAAAGCTGGTTGTACTCCCAATATTACTAAAAATAGCTACTAACTCCAAAGGGCCCTATATAGAGACTTATTATCAGGCAGTCTTTAAAGATCTGGTTACATTATGTGACAAACCCAAAAAATTCAGACATTACAATCTGACTAAAGAAGAGAATCAGTCACTTAAGGACCTTATGGCCAATACTAATATCATGATTAGGCAAGCAGACAAAGGGGGAAGCGTAGTAGTACAGAATAAGGTTGATTACATGAAGGAGGCCAGTCGGCTATTGGCCGATACTGACACCTACCTAAAACTACGTTATGACCCCCTGTCTGCATACCAGCAGGATTTAAAGTCTTTGGTCGATGAAGCTTGGAGAAATGGGGTACTTACTAAAAAAGAGTGCCTCTTTATGTTACCAGCAGAATGCAGTACCCCTCATTTCTACCATCTCCCCATAAATCCCTTGTTGATCCTCCTGGCAGACCAATCGTGGCCTGTACCAACAGTTTCACCAATGGGTTGTCTATTTACATCGATTTCTGTCTTCAACCCATTGTGAACCAGTTACCCTCCTATATTAAGGACTCAAACGACATAATCAACGTCCTACAACAATACACATGGGAGGAGGACTACATGTGGGCATCTTTAGACGTGACGTCTCTTTACACGTCCATACCCCATGATGTAGGTCTTAGAGCTATCCAACACTTTCTCACTAATAGCGGTGATTTTCATTCTCTACAGTCACAGTTTTTGATGGAATCAGTGGAATTGTGTTTAAAGCATAATTATTTTACATTCTGTGAGCATTTCTATCTCCAACGCCAAGGCACGGCAATGGGGGCTAATTTTGCCCCCGTGTACGCCAAACTTACGATGGGCCATTGGGAGGAGAGCTACATTTGGACCAACTACCCATTCGCCGAGTACATTGTGTACTTTGGCCGGTACATTGACGACATCGTGCTCATTTGGAGTGGTGGTCCTGAGCTTATCCATGCCGTGGTGGACCATTGTAATACCAACAACTTTGGCCTTAGTTTCACCCATGTATTGAATACTCAAGAGTTGGTGTTCCTCGATCTCGTATTGAGTCATGAGGAAGGTAGGATAATTACACGCAATCATGTCAAACCCACCAGCGGTAATTCATATTTGCATTTTGATAGTTGCCACCATCCAACATGGAAAAAGAACATACCCAGAGGCCAATTCAATAGACTGAGACGTAATTGCTCCAAAAGAGAAGATTACGTGGAACAGAGCTCACTCATGATCAAGAAGTTTGAGGAGAAGAATTATCCTCCTGCCTTGGTACATGAGGCATTCGAGTTCCATCTTAATCCTCAGACCACCAGTAGTGTGCCCATAGATGAAGCCGGTGAAAAGGGTAAAGTAAGGTTTATTTCCACTTTCAATAATGAATATAAATCCATTTCTAAGATCATTAAAAAACACTATGGTATTCTGCGGTTGGATCAGAGGCTAGGCCCTGTATTACCCCCTGTCCCACAGGTCACGTTCCGTAGAGCTAAAACTGTAAGGAATCTGATAGATCCTAGCAAAGTGACTAATAACACCCCTGGATCCAGATCTTTTCTAGACATCAGATCATACTTTGACCACAGGACTGGCATTTTTCAATGTAAGAAGCGAGGATGCCTTACATGTCAGTTTATCACTCACAGGTCTAACATTATCAATACCGATGGGGGGAAAGCATACTCCATTAGACAATTCGTGACCTGCTCTTCAGACTTTGTGGTCTACGTTCTTCGGTGCCCCTGCGTTTTTTTTGTACGTAGGTCGCACTATGCGTGCACTACGAGCAAGAATAGGGGACCACAGAAGGCTTATCCAAAAGGGCTGTACTGAGCACAGTGTACCTCGCCACTTTCAGAGATTTCATGGCGGTAATATTAAACATTTGGAGGTTTTCATTATCGAAACTATTCCCAAGGGCACACTTACTGCTAATGAAAGATTTTCCCTTCTGTGTAAAAGGGAAGTCTTTTGGATTTATATGTGTGATTCTTTGGCCCCGAGGAGGCTAAATGAGGAGCTCGAAACCAACAGTTTTATTTGAAGGTCGCTGCCATTAGATTGTTTTTATTGTTTTGTTTACTTTTTTATTGGTATTGTATTTCATTATGTCTACATGTATCGTCATATGTTATGTACAGGTATGTTTTTTGTATGATGCATCATTTTGTGAGATACAGCCATATGTTAGAGGAGTAGGAAGGAGTTAAATCCAGGCTACAATTAGGCCCTCCCTTTCCTCCCCTTCCCCTGGTTTCCTCCTCCCTCTCCTTTCCCCTCCCCTTTCTCTACTGGTTCCTATTTAAACTTCCTGGGTATAACTCATTAGTGACTGTGACAAAGCGCTTGAAGCGCGAAACGCGTAGTCAGAGCCACTCAGGACCCCCATATTCCCATTTTCATTTCATCCCATTTTTCAGTGGAGCCATATTGCATGGAAAGTATTTCCAGTAACTGCAGCTCTGGCTGAGCTTGAATGATCGGCAGTACGGCACTAGATCCATTGAGAAGCTTCCTAACTACCATCTTTTCAGGAAGCTACATCATCTGGGCGACATTGTCCCCCCACCACTGTATCTGTGCCTTCCGGGAGAAGGACTTTCCCCTTGCTGGGGTCACCGAGTTGCTGTTTCAGACCCTCCCCCTTGCTTTCAGCCGCCGGCCACACAGCTGGTCTGTTCTGATCAGCGGAAGTGCAAGCGTAGTGATTCCATCACAGCGGCGGTTCCCCTCTGCGCTGTTCTCATCACAGGAGGATTCTGAAGCTGCAGCCTGTTGTTCCCCCGAGCACTTAGCGCGGCTCGTCGGTTTGGATTTTTCATCGCCTTCATTCCACCGAAGGTTATCCGCCTTCCTTACCGCACCATACATCTTTGGGAAGTCCTCCCTCCTGCCGGATCACTGCCCATTGGCTCACTCGAGCTCTAGCGAGTCAGACAGCCGAGCCCTCTCTCCACCATACTCTGCAGCCTGGATTTAGCTCCTACCTCCATGGATGTCAGGTTCTATGATCATCATTATTATTAACCTCTCCCTGGTTTTATGTCACTGCGTATGAACTACTGTACTTGTCATTTGCCTTATGAACTTACATTAAAAGGCATTTTTATTAATAGATTTTTTATTATCTGATCTCTGTCCATTGAGCGCTGGTTTTTAGTTTTATTTTAGAACCACCTCTACAGGGAGTCTATTCCACGTTTTTACAGCTCTTACTGTGAAGAAACCTTTCCATATTTGGAGGTGAAATCTCTTTTCCTCTAGACGTAAAGAGTGCCCCTTGTTCTTTTTGTTGACCGTAAAGTCAATAACTCAACACCAAGTTCACTTTATAGACCCCTTATATATTTGTACATGTTTATCACATCCCCCCTTAATCTCCTCTTCTCAAGAGTGAATAAATTCAGTTCCTCTAATCTTTCCTCATAGCTGAGCTCCTCCATGCCTCTTATCAGTTTGGGTGCCCTTCTCTGCACTTTCTCCAGTTCCCCAATATCTATTTTGAGAACTGGGGCCCAAAACTGAACTGCATATTCCAGATGAGGTCTTACTAATGGTTTGTACAGGGGCAAAATTATATCTCTCTCTCGAGTCCATACCTCTCTTAATACAAAAAAGGACTTTTCTCGCTTTGGAAACCGCAGCTTGGCATTGCATGGCATTATTGAGCTTATGATTTACCAAAACCCCCAGATCCTTCTCCACTACGGATTCCCCCAGTTGTACTCCCCCTAGTATGTATGACGCGTGCATATTCTTAGCTCCCAAGTGCATAACTTTACATTTATCAACATTAAACCTCATCTGCCACATAGTCGCCCAATAAGACAGTGCATTGAGGTCGGCTTGTAAATTGACGACATCCTGTAAGGATTGTGTGTGTACATGTCTGTCTGTGTGTGTGTGTGCATGCCTGTGTGTGGGTGTACATGCCTGTGTGTGTGTACATGCTTGTGTGTGTGTACATGCTTGTGTGTGTGTGTGCGTGTGTATACATGTCTTTTGTGTATACATGCCTGTGTGTGTACGTGCGTGTCATATATACAGGCGTGAGGGGGGCTAAGAGCGTACTGGCGTGAGGGGGGCTGAGAGCATACAGGATACAGGCCTGAGGGGGGCTGAGGCACTGAAGGACTTTGTGGGATGGCTAGTGGGCAGACCCTGGGGAATGTTGGTGGTCAGGCTCGGGGGGCCATGGCCTAAAGCTGTGTAAGGGGCCCCACAATTTCTGATGGCTGCCCTGACTATACTGAAAAGTCATATATTGAATCACAAAACATTGTTCCTTCCTCCCATATGTAGGAGCCCTTTCTTTAAGTACTGTATGTAAAATATTGTGAATTGACTGTCTGCACCAGCCACCTTAAATGGCAGAGGAGAATAATAGAAAATGTCTGACATCTGTAAATCAATGGGCACCACATCCCGTTTAAGTAGAGCACAAAGAATATTGATGAATGGGATTTTTAAGGTGCAAAGAAACACAATATATATCAAAAAATTAATTTTTATTGGTATAAAAAATTGAAATATATATAAACATGTAATAAGTCAAGTCAAGTATTACTGAAACATAAGATATACAACATAAGTATACAACACATGAACACACTAGTTGATATTTTGTATGTACTAGGAAGTCAGGGCCTGCCACATCGGAGAATGCCACATGTACCCTCATTACATTATATTATTAGTGCTGATATGAAATAAGTTGTTTTAAAAACTAAGTTAAAACAAAACAATCAATGCTAATTTTTTTGCAAGTAAAAATATGTGCATTTATTATTCTAATGCCCCGTACACACGATCGGAAATTCCGACAAGAAAACTGTGGATTTTTTCTTACGGAATAGAATGTTGGCTTAAACTTGTGTTGCATACACATGGTCACACAAATCTTGTCTGAAATTCTGACCGTCAAGAACGCAGTAACGTACGACGAGCCGAGATCAATGAAGTTCAATAGGCAGTTCGGCTTTTCTGCTTGATTCTGAGCATGCATGTTTTTTTGCGCGTCGGAATTGCATACAGACGAGTGGAATTTCTGACGAGAACTTTTTCCGTCTGAAAAATAGAGAACCTGCTCTCAATCTTTTTCTGGTGGAAATTCTGACAGAAAATGTTGGATGGAGCATACACACGGTTGGAATATCCGACCAAAAGCTCACATACAACTTTTTTTGATGGAAAATCCTATCGTGTGTACAGGGCATCATTCTTGGAGGCAGGTAAAGCATTGCACCCGCAATCAGAAGATCTTGTGTGCAATATCAGGCTCTTGCAGACTTGTGAGCACACTGTCAGCCTGTATACGGGCAAGACAGTAAATGAAGTCCAGAAAGCTCAATGTTTGAAAATGTTTTCAGTTCGAAAACTACAAGCCGTCAGCCACAATGTCTGACAGTAGTGTAGTTCATTCATTCACAGAACTCTGTGATAAAGTTACATGGCTGTGTATGAGCCCTGCACGGTCACGCTGTTTTCAAATTGTGACAGTGAGTGCAGAATCCATCGCTTACTGTCACAGGGAGGGGCGGATCATGGGTTGAGGTGGTGGTTGCTCAAGGTGTTACGTGTTATACCCTAAATACGGATGTAACATGTTGAGAAAGGTGAACTTTATCCTTTAAGACACCTTTTTAATATGTCTGTTTCTGCAGCAGCCCTTTACATTAGTCCAGATCAAAAAACTCAACGGGGCAAACACTTGCTATACAGAGTATATATGGATATTCCCACACACAGTTCCAAAAAGTTTTATTTATCCATACTAAGGCATACAGCTAAAAGCTTGAAAATGCTAACATGTTTCAACTCTAAATATAAGGCTTGTGTGGGATCATCCATATATACTCTGTGGTTTGGGTCACAAAACCCTTTCCCAGCACCAGTGCTCTACGTCAGAACAGATTACAATGGAGGTGGAGTAGGTACGTGTTTATATGTGTGTGTGTGTGTGTGTGTGTGTGTATATGTATATATATATGTGTATGTGTGTATATATATATATATATATATACTGTGATATTGGGGTGTTTTAGCTCAAGTGGATAGATGCATTTTTATGCAGTGAGTCCATATCAGACAGGCATTCTAGTTAAGGGCTTGGTAGCCCACGTTTATTTAAACAGAAAAACAAAAGCAAAATGTCCATTCAGGATTCCCACGCAGGGGTTTAACTTCATTTAGCAGTCCAAAAATAAGGAAAACATACCGAGCCACCTGGCTCTCTTGTTAGCAGTTCCTCTGCTTGCTTTAGGTACTGGTACCTTAAATCACAGTCTTGGATGCACACAGCTTTGGGCTTCTTAAACGCCCACAGCTTGAAGTCCCTTATTGCACACAGCTTCTGGCTCCTTGGACGCACACAGCTTTAACGCCCTTCAACGCACACAGCGTTTATCTTCACACAGAGACACTCACTAGCAGCCGCTGCAGTTAGCAAGCTGCTCACTCTCCACCATCCACTCATTATATTGGTTGTGCACACCTGAGAACACACCATGCTGGCTGTCCACAAGACCCGGACACAGGGTTGGAGATCCCGTCCCACCCAAGTCTCTTAGGGATCTCCAAACTACCGAGTCCCATACTAAAGTAGGAAAACCTGGAGAAAACTGACAGAGCATTTTCCTCCATTTAAATTCTACACTCTGTAGTCCTGCAGTCTGCAGATATGCAAACCCTGTGTCCCTTTTATCTTCACTTTCATTGGACAGAGCCTCATTCTGCCACAACACACACATGCAAAATATCTTGTACAGGGCCAGTATAGTTGAGAAAAAACATGTTCCAACTCAAATACTGCATAACTATGTTAAAATGTCTTGCATTCGTGACATGCTGACCTCCAAAGTATTGTTGTGGCAATATATATTACATTTACTACACAAAAAGGCATGGATTCTTACATGAGAATAACCTGTGAGGAAGAAGTATAGCCAGGGACACCCCATCCACTGCAGTGGGCAATGTTGTGCATGAAAAATTACAAACTGGGGACACACCCCCTGGACTCTGACAGGAAAGGTCATGCACTTTTAGAGCTCCGCTCTGTTTAAGGAGAAAAGCTACAGAATAACCGGAGCCCCCCGGTTCCAGTCACACAGAAACACACCGGACACCTCCTGGAATACAGAGGTACAGTTTTGGGCAAAACTATGGTGCTGGGAGTTACCCGCACCAAAAACAAAAACCCCTCCATTAAGGAACCCAAAGCACGGGCCGCAGCTAAAATGGTGCCTGTGCCTTCCTCCTCAAAAGCCTCAACGCTCTCACAGAAACACCAACCTATACATACAGACTCCCCTGGCGAGTCGGACTCAGAAACAAATGACATACAGTTTACCTCACAAGATTCCCCAGCCTCTCCAGCTTTATTAGGGCAGTTTGAAAAAATGATTAACAAAGCTCTGAGGCAAACCTCAGAACATATCATAAAAGAGCCTCACAAAAGAGATAAGGGAGCTAGGTCGCCGCACAGAAGCGCTGGAAACCAGAGTGGACGAGATTGAAAACTCAGCACAGGACTACATGGCTGAACTGGAAAATCTTAAGGAGGAAAATTTAACTTTACAATCTAAACTGGAAGATTTTGAGAATAGGGCCAGACGTTCCAACATTCGCAACATTCCCCTTGTATACCAGAGTCAGTGACAGACTTACAAGATACCATTACTGCCTTATTTCAGGAACTTCTGCCTACACTGCCAGCAGAACGTTTAGAAATGGATAGCATTCATCGTACTCTTGCACCCAAAAAGGCAGAGGGTCCACCATGCGACATAATCGCACAAAAGAGGACCTGCTAGCAGCAGCAAGAGAAAGAAATGACTTATCGTTCCAGGGACATAAATACCAACTTTGTGCTGATCTTTCTCAAATGACCATTACCAAACATCGAGCAATGAAACCCCAACTTCAGATACTACAAAATCACCACATAAATTACCAATGGGGTTTCCCTTTTTCCTTGTCAAAAATATTTTATTAAGTACAGTAAGTTAAATACAATAAATTAAGTACTGTACATTATACAATTCTAAATTCTATAATATTCATATGTGGTTACAAATATAGTATTGATTAGGATATAAGGAAGTGTGAAAAGTTAAAGCAAATATTTAACAATTATTTGTTCAACCTAAAGATATGTAGAAATCCAAATAGTAAATGATTCTAATAGCTATGAGTAACTGAATAAAGATTTCCTGAGCAAACTTGGGTTAATGGATTGTCTTTCAAAACTGGTACTACATTCGTAACCTATGGAACTTCAAAATCATAAGATGTAAGAACAATAGTAGAAAAGAAAAGTGAAAAGTAAAGAAGTAGTAGTGGGGAGGGGTCCACCCGGTTGATCCAGAAGTCAGTCAGACCTGTATGATCAGTATAACTTCAAATCATCCACAATGGCATTAAAACAGAGTCATTTAATGTTGTCGGCAAGAAATGTTCTATCCAAGGTTGCCATAATTTACTGAATTTAGGAATTTGGTTTTGTTCAATAGCCGATATTTTGGCGTGTATCATAACGTTGTTCATTTTTTGTTTTGTCTCGGCCAACGCCAAAGAGGGAGTTCTCCAAGCTCTCGCCACAGTTTGTTTTGCTGCTGTGAGCAAAAATATAAAGTTTAAATTGGGCATGAGTCAGACTGTCTGGTTTGAGATTAAGTAATGTCGTAGTAGGATTGGGTTGGAGGGTTACATTAAACATTTTGGAGGCATATGTATATATTTCTTTCCAAAATGTTTGTACTGTCGGACAGGACCACCAAATGTGTTTGTATGTACCTTCTTCTGTGCAGCCGCGGAAACAATGACCAGGATAGTCAGGGGTAAATTTAGCAATTTTGTCTGGTACTAAGTACCATCTAGTTAGTACTTTATAGTTGGTTTCCATAGCTATTACATTAGGGGAGGAAGATTTAATTGTGGACCAAATTTTTAACCATTCTGCCTCATTTAGGACATATTCTAAGTCCTCCTCCCATTTCCGCACGTAGGTAGGTTTATCCGTTTCAGCATTTATTAGTAATTGATAATAAAGGGAGGAGATTAGTCCTCTAGCGTGTGGGTCGTTTTTGCAAGCGGATTCAAAACTAGTGAATTGGTTCAGAGGCATGACTGAAGTGGTATTGGGTGTAAAGAAATTTTTAATTTGTAAGTATCGGAACATTTCCGATTGTGGGATACCATATGTTTTGCAGAGAGACGGGAAGGGGATAAAGGATGATGAGTTAACAAAATTGTGGAATTTCAGTAAATCCAAGGAAGACCATGCTTTAAAAGATAAAGGATATATCCAAGCCGGGTAAAAGGTTGGGTTTTTGAGGAAGGGGAGAGGAGAGGGTTGTGTGGAGATTGAAAATTGTGTTTAAATTTATATCTATCCCAGATGGATAGGTAATGTTTAGTTATAGGATTACTTAGGCCAAGACGGTTTTTGGAATGAAGCCATAATAAATTGGAAATCGATAAAGGGTCACATTCGCAAGCCTCTATCGATACCCATAAAGGTATTTCCTGAGTGGCTTGATATTTGGCTAAACTAGCTATGTGAGCTGCTCTATAGTAAGTGGCAAAATTGGGTACTCCTAGACCTCCTAAGTTTTTAGGCAAGTATAGTGTTTTGAGAGGTATACGTGGTTTTGAAGATCCCCCATATAAATTTAGATGTTCTTTTCTGGATAATACATAAGTAGTGGGCGGGGACTGTTATCCGTACTACTCTAAATAGGTATAGCAATTTGGGTAGTATTGTCATTTTAATGACATTTATTTTCGCCATCCAAGAAATAGGGAGGTGGGACCAGTTATCCATTAGCTTTGTGATGTGTTTTACAATGTTAGGGTAGTTAGCTGAGTATAGGTCTGACAAAGAGGCTGTAAGGTGAATCACTAAAAACGGGATTGACTCTACGGCCTATGTGAAGGGAAGTGCTATTTTAGCTAAAGTTAATTCTATTGTAGAAAGCGATATGTTTAATGCAATACATTTCTTGGGGTTTATCTCTAATCCTGATATGGTAGCGAATTTGTTAAGCATGGGTATTAGATTTGTGCCTGAGACTTGGGCCTGAGACTTGGAACGATGATAGGAATAATAAGATATCGTCTGCAAATAAGCCAAGTTTATGTTGGATTCCACGTAGTTCTATTCCAGTGATGGTTGAATCTAATCTAAGCTATTGGGCTAAGGGTTCTATTAAAAGGGCAAATAGTAAGGGGGGGAAAGTGGGCAGCCCTGACGTGTGCCTCTCTCTATATTAAAATATTCAGATTTATAGCCTGCGTATTTTACATAAGCTTGGGGTTTGTTATAGAGAGCTGATATCCAACTAGTGGAGTGGGGACCGAATCCCCATTTCTGGAGAGTGTAGTGTAAGTATAGCCAGGTTACTGAATCAAAGGCTTTTCTAATGTCTAGAGCAGTGTTTCTCAACTCCAGTCCTCAAGGCGCCCCAACAGGTCATGTTTTCATGTTTTCCATTATTTTGCACAGGTGATTTGATCAGTTTCACTGCCTTAGTAATTACCACAGCCATTTCATCTGAGGAAAATCCTGAAAACGTGACCTGTTGGGGCGCCTTGAGGACCGGAGTTGAGAAACACTGGTCTAGAGACAGGAAGCATGTAGGAATGCATCTTTTTTTGGCTATATATGCCAAAAGGGTAGCTTGACATACATTATCGCTTGCTTGCGTCTTTGGCATAAATCCAACTTGGTCGTTGTGTATAATTTTGCCAATTATCTTGTTGAGGCGGGTAGCTATAATTTTTGCTAGGATTTTAATGTCCTGATTTAAGAGGGAGATGGGACGTTAGTTCATGCAGGATGTGTTAGCCGATTGGGGTTTGAGGATCATGCAAATAATTGATCGTAATGATTTGCGTCTCAAGGAATAGCCTCTATTAGGGTATTGAATGCGTCCACTAAAATAGTAGAAAGGGTTTCAGAAAATGTTTCGTATGTATAGGGCTGAGAAACTGTCTGGACCAGGCCTCTTGTTTATTTTCAGTTCTTTTATGGTTTTCAAGACTTCCGCTGTTATGTGTTCTTCGGTGTTTCCCTTTTTCTATCCGTTTTGCACACCAAGGCTCTAAAGTCATCTGTAGATCAGAGGAAGAATTACAGCATACCCTACAAAATCTACATTTGGTGAAACCTGGACTTGGAGCCAATTCGTCACGTAGTCATCTTCGTCACAAAAATCCTCAAAACTTTCTGGAAACAATGGAAATCATCCCCAATCTCACAAAAGAAGTCGCCTGGATTCCCCTCCAAAATACAGAGAAGATGCCGTGGACTAAATAGTATATGAAGACACTTTGAAACTTTAGTATATTGAACTAAGTACCGCCCATCTACTTTCCACCTTTTCACATAACCCTTACTTTGAAACCCATATGATGTCTCATTTGACTCTCTAAACTTATAGCACAATATTGAAAGACCTAATCCAAATCCAAATATCAGTTTGATAGAAAACATACTTGTATATTTAGGTGTACATATACAATTATACGCTGTAGTATGCATGGAAATATATATATATATATATATATAAGCATACGTATGAACGTAATACCCATTCTTAACAAATTTGCTACCATATCAGGATTAGAGATAAACTCCAAGAAATGTATTGCATTAAACATATCGCTTTCAACAATAGAATTAACGTCAGCTAAAATAGCACTACCCTTCACATGGGCCGTAGAGTCAATCCCGTTTTTAGGGATTCACCTTACAGCCTCTTTATCAGACCTATACTCGGCTAATGACCCTAACCTTCTAAAACGGGGGGGGGGCGTGGCCTGACGAGGCATGTGAGCGGACCTGCTGCATGGAGCTCCCGCTAATGATCCTTGTTACCCTGTCCTCGCACAAGATTCTGCTCGTTTTCGCCCGGTAGTGCTACCTACTGCCTCCCTGAGTTGTCTGGTACTGCTGCATACCCGAACCGAGCCGAGGATGACCCGGCGGAACCGTGGAGGAGCCGCAGCTGTGGAGCCCCAAGATGGTGCCTTGCGGGCTCAGCCTCCCAAAGCACAGTGTGGCCTGGAGAAGACATCCAAGCAGGGGGGTAAGTTAAACAATCCCCTGAAGTCTAAAGAGCAGCCCAGGGACATGCTGAACTATGCCGAAAAGCTAGCTGGGCGTTCTGACTCCCCCCCCCTTGCCTGCCTCACACCAGCCTGTATGCTCCCCTGAGCTTGATAGCATGGAGGATACAAGCATGCTGGATGACACAGTGCCCTTAGACATTCAGAGTGATCCCCTGTCTGATCTGCTTGAGTTCCCCTCAGAGGACAGTGCTCAGCCCTCCCTTAGTGAGATCTTGCGCGCGGTGCACAAATGCACTGCCTCGGTGGAGGGCCTGAAAAAGAAGTTTGGAGGGCTGGAGGAAACGGTGTCTCTCATGAGGCAGGACCTCCAAAAGATCAGGGAGAGAACCACAGCAGTGGAGGGACGGGTGAGCGACGTGAAGGACCAGTTGCCCCCTCTTCACAGGGATGTTAGAATAGCCACTCAAAATGCATTCCAAGCCCATACCAAAACAGATGAAATCGAGAACCGTCTGAGACGCAATAACGTGCGCATAGTGGGACTTCACGAAAAAGTGGAGGGCCGTGACCCCATGGCATTTGTTGAAGGATGGCTGCAGGAGGTTTTCGCCAAAGAGGCCTTCTCCCCTACACTGTGGAAAGGGCCCACAGGGTACCCCCACGTCCCCTCCCACCTGGCAACCCCCCACGATCGATCCTAGCCAGACTTTTGAATTATAAGGATAGGAAAGTGGTGCCATCCAATACAATGGCACTAAAATCTCATTCTATCCGGATTTCTCAGCGGAAGGGCAAAGCAGACGATCAAAATTTGCAGATGTTAAACGGTTGCAAAGGCTGCAATTGTCATATGCTATGTTGTTTCCGGCAAAGCTGAGGGTGACGGCCGGAGGTCAGAATCAGTTTTTTGAAAACGCACAAGATGCAGCAACCTGGTTGGATCACAATGAGCAGGATATCCGCCGTCGTGGCCGAGATAATGGAGCAGGATAAATCCTGTTTTGGCATTGGGAAATCCGGGGATTGAAGGGCGCTAAATTCCTTCTACAGTTTCTCATTTTGAAGAGGAACTTTCTATGCAATTTACAAAGCGATAATAATATAGGTAATACTGCGCTAATGTGAACAGATGAAAATATCGTGCTTATTAGCAGCTAGGCTGTGACATAAAAAATATGTGAAACCATATGAAGTAAATAGGAATTAGAAAATGTCGCGCACAGACATGTGAAAAGAGTAAAACACTGATGAGAGTTCCTCTAAAGAAGTGAAAAATATATATGAGTAAAGGTGAATAAATTAATATGTATATAAACACCAAAAAATAAATAAGCAAAACAGGGACTCAACCCCTACTCAGAATACTAAAATAGTGATCAACTTAATATGTGATATTAAAATGAAACATATAAGGCACAATAATGTTGTCAAATATTACTGCAATAGTGCTCTAAATATTGAAAAGACAGAAGTGGGAATAGTCTATTCCTTAATAGTTCAAATGAGGTCCAATATAGCAAACAGTTCCAATGCGACAAACAGTTGCTTCAGATGAAAAAACAGGGGGTTGTGAGGAGATGTTTGGAAAAAGATAGAGCCCAAGATGAATCCACAGAAAGCATAGAAGAACTGCATCCACCACGGTGTGTAGGGAATCAAGATGGGTACCTTACCACAAAAGGTGGACCTCCACTGTGGCAAGGTCAGAAGAGCCTGCAGATATCACCCTCTGCGGGGTATTGGTACTTATCCTGTGGGTGTCACGACTCCAGAGTCATTGTATTCCCTCTGCCTCTCGTTGTACTGTTTCCTCCACTGGTGGCTGGTATAATCCAATCATTTAAAAAGAACCAACAGACCTCCAGTGTAGATACCAAAAAAGAAGAGGGGGGGGGGGGCTCGGATAGTGTATTACCTCAAAACAGTTTTATTCTGGTCATCAAAATACAAAAAAAAGGAATACGCGGTTCCTAAAAGTAGTTTAAAATTGCCGGCATAAAAGGTCCTAGCGTTCGCCCGTGCTTCCGGGGTCACGTGATAATAGTGACGTCAGCGCGTAGCACCGCCCTGACTAGTTTCGTTTCCAAAAAACGTTATCAAAGGGCACGGGCGACGCACTGAATCGTCACTCTATTTATACATATGAAGCGCATCCACGCCTCGCTTTCGTTTCGGCGGCCATGACTGTGAGGTCAAAACCAACCCTCGATTGCAACTCATTATTACGGAGGGAGGGAACACAATCAGGTCTAAAACCTCCATCGCTACTATTGGCACCTCCCTAACGAAAAGGAGGACGTAGGACGCGCATGATCTATCTCCTCCGTTATGTTAATACTACATAAATCAACATACAACTTTTCATTGACATAAAATTACACCGTATAGTTTTGCAGTCCAGATAACATATGTCAAGCAAATACTCCAATCGTGAGTGGAGCAATAAATTAAGGGACTCAATTACAAAAATCTAACTTCTGGAAATGTCCCATACTGCACCCTACTGGACAAACAATCTAACTATATGATGGAAAAGATTGTCTGCGCTAAACCAAATATCCTAAAAAAGGATGTACTCCATAATGGAGAGATTAGCTCAACCACCAAACCTATGTATATATATATATATATATATATATGTATAAAATTAAAAACACTTAATTTAAAAATATAATGAAAAATATATAATATATAAATAAATACCTTTCATAAATAAATAAAAAAAGTAAATATAATGAAAATAATTCAAATAATATAAAATATGATGGATTAAATTAAAAGTAAATTATATTAAGTTAAAAAATGTGTGAAATTATATTAAAATTATATATTAAATAATGTATACAATATATAATAAATATAAATGTAGGGGGGGGAAGGGGAGGGATGATCATGAATTATCTATAAATGCGTTGATTTCAATGTCCACGTTTAATCCTAAAGGTTTGAGACATTTCACCCTATATATCCAACTCATTTCGAGTTTGGATATCGCTCTTCTTTTGGGCCCCCCTCTCCAATGGCTCTTCAGTTTGTCAATAGCCAAAAAGGAGGTCCCTCTAGGGTCTCTGTTGTGAACATCCCTGTAATGTCTAGATACCGAATGCCCCTTGAAACCTCTCCTTATATTTCCAATGTGTTCATTAAGCCTGACCTGAAAGGCCCGCACAGTCCTTCCTATATACTGTAACCCGCAAGGGCAAATGAGGAGATACACTACATGAGTAGTAGAACATGTAATGAAAGATTTAATTTCAAACTGTTGTGACGTACTATTAGAAACAAAATTAAGAGTTTTACGCTCTGTAATGCGGTTAATACTACAGACTGCGCACCTTTTGCACTTGTGATAACCCACCAAATTTTGAAAAAACATGGGTTTATTAGTAGGGGGGTCACATACACTTGGTGCCAATGAATCCCTTAGAGAGGGGACACCCCTAAACACCACCTGGGGTTTCTCGGGTAGTATAGGTCCCAACACTGTATCATCCTTGATGATGTGCCAATGTTTATGGACCAATTTCTTCACCAAGTAGTGTTGGTTGGAAAAGCCTGTGATGAATGGCCAAACAAAAGAGTTCCCTTCATCCTTAGTGGCTACTTTTTCAGCTAACAGTTGATTCCTATCCAGATGTTCAACTTCCAGGGATTTTTGTCCCAAATCCCTGGCGGAGTATCCCTTCTCCAGGAATCTCTCAGTCAGGATTTCAGCCTGTTCTCTATAGTCACTTAATTTGGTGCAATTTCGCCGTAGGCGCACAAATTGGCTTTTTGGAACCGAATTAAGCCATGAATGGTGATGACAACTGTCTTGGGGGATGAAAGCGTTCCTGTCTGTGGTCTTAAAGTACGTTGAGGTAATAAACCGTCCCTCATCTACTGTGATCTGGAGGTCCAAAAAGTGTATACATTTTTGGTCTGCTTCATACTTGAATCTAATTCCCCTGTCATTCACATTTAGGGATTCCATAAAGGAATCAAGAGATTCCCTAGATCCCCTCCATAGGAGGAGGACGTCATCTATATATCTAGCCCATAGAGCCACCTCAGGCCTACTGGCAGCATAGATGACGTCCTCCTCCCATTTCCCCATAAAGAGGTTCGCCAGGCTGGGGGCAAATTTGGCCCCCATAGCCACCCCCCTGCACTGTAAGAAAAACTCATTGCTAAACCAAAAAAAATTATGAGTGGTTGCAAAATTTAAAAGGTCCATGATAAACCTCCTATGTTTCCTTGGTAGCCCCGAATCTCTGTCCAGGTAATGTTTTACTGAGGATATTCCCCACTCATGGGGTATAATTGTGTATAAGGATGTCACGTCTGCAGTGACCATCCATACGCCTTCCTCATATGGTAAACCGCCCAGTAAATTAATGACGTGTTTACTATCCTTAATGTACGCAGGTAGTGCCTTAACTAATGGTTGTAGATACCCGTCGATATACTTGCCAGCTCTAGATGTAATTGAGTTGATCCCACTAATGATGGGACGACCTGGTGGATTTGTAGGGTTTTTATGTATTTTAGGCAAATAGTATATGACGGGTATTCTAGATGAGGCCGGAACGAGAAAGGCCTTTTCTTTTTTGTTCAAAATCCCTGTATTGAAACCCTGTTCAACTAGATTAACAAGGATTCTCCTATATGCAGGACGTGGATCTCCTGGTAGGGGGACATATGTGTCCCTGTCCCCCACCAGAGAATTTAACTCATCAATATAGTCTCCTTTATTCAAAATTACAATACCGCCCCCCTTATCGGCGGGGCGGATGACTATGTTTTTATTTTCACATAACTGATCTAAACCTATCTGGAGAGATTTATTTAGTTTGACGTTACTGAGCTTAATTTTCTCCAAATCTCTAAGTAAAATGTCTCTGAACACCCTCACCGAAGGGGTTAATCCCCCTAGAGGGTTAAAAAGGGACGCGTTGGCTAAATTCGAATGTTGTATACTATCCGTACCAATTGCACTGGGTTTTATAGGATTGGACATAATGTATCTTTTCACACTAAGTTTTCTGGTATACTTGTGTATATCCATATAAGTCTGAAACTTATTTAGCTGTTGTGGGGGTGCAAATTTGAGTCTTTTATCTAAAATGGATATTTCTTCAGAGGAGAGGGTAGCTGAACTAAGATTGTAAATACCCTGACCAACTATACCCTTTTTCTTTTGCTGCCTCGATCTCCTCCCTCCTCTGGTTCCTCTCGTCTTTCTCTGGGTCTCTGATTTTGATCTGACCTGGGAAAATCCCCATATTGTGGGTAGGGTCTATTCCGCCATGGTTCATGTTGATACACAAAATCCCGAGGGCGATCATCTCTGGGGGGTAAAAGGGGAAAGGGAGATGGATATTGTCTTGATGGTCCATCATTCCAGGTGCCCCTAGTCGGGACGCGACTGTCCTGATATTGATCCCAATCTCCATGTGGATAATGACCATCATGGAGAGGTTGAAACCTATTATATACAGGTACTTGGTACTCTCTATAAGGCTCTCTACCATAGGGAGCCCCAAAAGGACCACCATAGCCCCTATCGTCATAACGATCCGATTGGGGTTTATGGGTTTTATTTTTATTTCTCCATATAGGGGATTTCGAAGGGCCTCCCTTAGGACGCACCCCTAATGGTTTTGCTGAAAGGGGGGGGCCTCGAGAGTCCCTATCAGGTGATCTATAGAATACTCTTCTAGATGTACGGACTGTGGTTCCGGATGTCTGAGGTTGACTGTGTGGTCCAGATTGGCCACCGGACCCCTGTCCCACTATGTCCCACTATGAATTCCTTTCTAATTCCAATTTACAAAGCGAGCAAATTTTTTCAACTTTCTGTTGTTTCCACTACTTGCACCGGCCCACACGGGTGATGCTACCGTGTCGGGTGCTTGTGAGTCACATGAGGCCATGGGCTATATGGCTACTGTTTCAGTGCCCTGTTGGTATGAATAGACAGACTGGATCCTATACCCTACAGCCCCTGGGTGGTCTTAGCTATGTTTGTGGGGCTTCCTCTATCTCAGTTTGTGTTTTGTTGTTTACTGCTATGCCGCGCAGTTGCGCGAGACTGACTGCCTTCTACGAACAATGTCTTTCCAATGTGCAGCCTCCCCGCAGGGCAAGTGCTATTTGCTGCAATGTCTGCTGATACACCCAGGCCATCGTACTGTCTAGACCAGTTGGATCTCTAGGGGAAAGATGGTCCGCAAAGGGCCCCTTTTTTAATATGTTTTTAACTGTATACAATGTTGTCCACACCCATAGTATCGTGGAATGTCCGAGGAATGAATGACCCCCTGAAACGGACCATGATCTCCTCTTGTTTGCGCAAGTTCCACCCAGCCATCATTGGCCTGCAGAAGACTCATCTTCTGAGGGACAATGTGGGGTGTCTGCAATACGCCTGGGTTGGCAAGTCATATCACTCCACCCACTCCGCTTAAAAAAATTCAATAAAAAAAAACACAAAGGTTTTTAAAGTAATTTATTACACAGCTCCGGGGGTCTTCTTCCGACTTCGGGGGTCTTCTTCCAACTCTGGGGGTCTCTTCCGACTTCGGGGGTCTCCGGTGTCGTCCCCGCGCTCTCCGGTTCTTCTCTCGCTCTCCGGGTTCTTTCTTCCTTCTGCTGGGCCTCCACTATCTTCTTCCAGCTCTTTTGCTAGCGGAGAGGCCCGGTCTTCCCCGCCGTCTCATCCGGCTCTCCGTTGTCCTCCTGCCAGCCCCTCCACTATCTTCTTCCAGCTCTTTTGCTAGTGGAGGGGCCCGGTCTTCCCGTCACTGTCTTCTTCCCTCTTCTCGTCGCTTCCTCCCACTGTATTGCTGGCTGTTCGGTCCGCAACGATTTATATAGGCTTCTTATGACGTCACAGTCACATGCTCCGGGTGGCCCCGGAGCATGTGACTGTGACGTCATGGGAGCATGTGACTGTGACGTCATGAGAAGCCTATATAAATCGTTGCAGACCGAACAGCCAGCATTACAGCAGGAGGAAGCGACGAGTGAGCATCGAGGAGGAGAAGAGGGAAGAAGACGGCGACGGGAAGACCGGGCCCCTCCACTAGCAAAATAGCTGGAAGAAGATAGTCCCCCCCCCCCTCTTTTCCTGCGGCCTGCCAGGTTGCGTGCTCGGATAAGGGTCTGGTTTGGATTTTGAGGGGGACCCCCACGCCGTTTTTTCGGCTTAGGGAATTCCCCTTCAAATCCATACCAGACCAAAGGGCCTGGTATGCTCCTGGAGGGGGAACCCATGCCGGTTTTTTATTTAAAAATTGGTGTGGAGTTCCCGCTCAGGATTCATACCAAACACAGTGCTTGGTATTGGCGGGAATCCACGTCGGATCTCCGTCTACCAGCCTCAATGTCAGCAATGCGTGTCGCTCATTGCAAAAGGAAAAACAAAATTTTTCCTTTCCCGATGATAAGACAGCTCGGCGCTGGCTCTCGCGACGGGGCTCGTAGGGTGTCAATCTCGCCGCTAGAAGAGGCGAGATTGACACAAAATCGGCGGCACCTACTGTACCTGGTGAGTAAGCCTGATGTTCTGGTGTTGCGGTTATGATGTTCTGGTATTGATTATGGGAGATTTCAATTGCTATCTTGACCCCAGATTGGATAGGCAACCTTTCGGTCCCGCCCCCAGGGGTGGCAGGGGCACTGCTTTAAGTCGCCTGCTGGCAGAGGTGGGCTGGACAGACATATGGCGCATACGTAACCGGGCACAAAGCAGTTTACATGGTTCTCCAAAACCCATGGTTCCCTGTCACGTATAGATCTCAGTGTAGGCACACCTAATATAGTAGGTTATACCTCAGGGGTGGAATATTTTCCTTGTGGAGTGTCCGATCACTCTCCCGTGGTCCTCTGGTTGATTACCCAGCACCCCATCTCACTGCCCAGGGCGCCCTGGAAGCTAAACGCCTTCTGGCTCAAACTGTTCACCTCCCCAGAGCAAATAGCAACACAAATGGATAGGTTATTTCAATCTCATAGTCACTTTACGGATAAGATTCAAAAATGGGAAACTTTCAAAGCATGCCTCAGGGGGGTGTTTATTGCGGAGATAGCAACAGTTAAACGAAACTCCTTGGCTCTGCTGGAGCAGGTGGGCGACCAGGTGCGGCAGCTGGAACTATCTTATGTTACGGATCCAACTGATTCTGCAAGGGAGGCATGGCTTTTGGCCCAGGATTCCCTGGATCGCCTGAGATCCTCCACTGCAGAACGTAAGAGATTCTTCACCAAGCTGGCATTTTATGAGGAGGGGTAGAAAACGGGACGCCTACTGACAAGGATTGCTAGATCTCAACAACAGTCACCGGCCATTGGGGTGATCCGCGCCTCCAGTGGCAGGGTGGTTAATGACCCTAAACAAATTATATCGGAGCTGGCATCCTTCTACAAAGACCTCTATGGGGCGAGGGATGGCTACTCATATATTGATCTTGTAACCTATTTGTCTGAGATTGACTTGCCCTCCCTGTCGGAGGGAGCCAAACAGCAGCTGGAGGCCCCTCTGACTCTGGAGGAGCTACAGGGGGCGGCGTTCTCCTTTCCCACTTGCAAGGTGCCTGTGGAGGACGGTCTCTCCATGGAGGTCCTTACCCAATACGGTGAACAGATATTGCCACACTTGCTAGAAGTATTTAATGCCTCCCTCGAGGTGGGGCATCTGCGGCCTTCGATGGCCAGATCAAATGTAATTTTGTTGCTTAAGCCTGGGAAGGATCCAGTTGACCCGGGTTCCTACAGACCTATCTCTCTCCTTCAGAGCGATGTCAAAATCCTGGCTAAGGTCTTGGCGCTGCGGGTAAACGGGATCATAGCCTCTATAATACATCCTGACCAGGCAGGCTTTATGCCGCAAAAATCCACGGCCACCAATCTCAGGCGCCTTTTTCTGAACATGCAGTTGCAGGCGGACAATGGGGGAAGCAGGGCCCATTTGTCCCTTGATGCCAACAAGGCATTTGACAGCATTGGCTGGCGATGCCTTTAGGCGGTGCTGTCAAAATTTGGGTTTGCTGGCAGGTAAGGCAAATTTTATAAAAATTATACTGATGCCACAGCTACTATATTTTCTACACAACTCTCCGGTTGTGATCCACCTGAAAATATTTCGGGTGGTTAACACCCTCTTTAGATGTTTACTATGGCACACAGGCCCCCCCAGAATTAAATTAGAACAGTTGCAGAATCCTAAGGACAGTGGAGGATTGGCAGTGCCCAATCCTTGGCTGTACTACATTGCAGCCCAAATGCAGCATCTGATTGGATCCATGGCCCAGGATCCGGCACGATTGATGCTGACTGGATCTGGAGTGGAGACTGTCCCGATGGGCTTGGAGGCTCAGATGTTACAGAAATCAAATAAACAGACACCCACCTTTTACTTTAATCCAGAAAATCTGGAATAAGGGTAGACAGATACAAGAGGTGACAGGCTTTACTGAATATAGTCCGATATGGTGGAACCTCTCCTATGTTGAACTGGCAAAATTGCAACAGGGCCCCAGGTGGCGTTCCTTCGGCTTGACTTTGCTATCACACACATTTCCCTGAGTTGCGAGGCAGGTTTAATCTACCCTCTACCATGTACTACTCTTATCTCCAGCTCCAACATGCGGTGGGAGCGCAGGGAGATGCTACACACTGGGCTATGTCAAGCACCCCCATTTTTCACTTGCAGACTAGCACGGAAACTAAAGGGATTATCTCACATTGCTACCAAATGCTATTGACACACCACTTAAAAGCCCACCCCACTAAGGCATTGTCCCTATGGGAGAAAAATGTAGGTCCACTCACGGGAGACTAATGGGAGGAAGTCCGGCAGTCAATTACTACTTGCTCGTTAAACGTGGCCCAAAAGGTTTCCCAACTGTACATAGTACTCAGGATGCATTACACCCCACTTAGATTGTATAAGATGGGCAGGCGGCCAGACTCCCTGTGTAGCAGATGTGGGCAACATCAGGGTGACCTCGTCCACCTACTCTGGAGATGCCCAAAACTCCACAGGTACTGGAGCGAGGTGCTTGAGATGCTTAATCAAGTGTTTCGGACGACCGTCCCCTTAGATCCAATTCATTGCATATTGGGTGTGTTGGAGGACGCTGTCCCGGAGGAGATGACTAGAATAGCATTCTCTAGGGCATTGTTCCAGGCGCACAAGCTCATCCTGATGGGCTGGAAAGCGGTCTCCCCACCCTCGGTTGCCTCCTGGATAACACATATGGGAAATACCTTGGTTATGGGAAAATATATCTACCAACATAGGGGCAGTCCTGGCAGATTTGAACGGATATGGGCACCATGGCTAGTTACCCCTGGACTGAGTCCCAGGGAATTGGTGATGCCCAGATTGTTGCAATGCCCTGTGGGAGGACCATAATGGGTTAATGTTGGATAACACCAGATGAACAGTATTAATCTGTACATGTCAGTTTGTTGTAAACTTATCAAGTTTAAGGATAAGATGGTTCTGGTGAATGCTGGGAGGACTGTACATGTTGTTCTATTCAAATACAATGTCTGTACATTGGAAAATTGTTTGAACTTGTTCAATAAACACCTTTTTGATAAAAAAAATAAAACATTCTAAAACACATCACAAAGCTAATGGATAACTGGTCCCACCTCCCTATTTCTTGGATGGGGAAAATAAATGTTGTTAAAATGACAATACTACCCAAACTGCTATACCTATTTAGAGTATTACCGATAACAGTCCCCACCCACTACTTACATATTATCCAGAAAAGAACATCTAAATTTATATGGGGGATCTTCAAAACCGCGTATACCTCTCAAAACACTATACTTGCCTAAAAACTTAGGAGGTTTAGGAGTACCTAATTTTGCCACTTACTATAGAGCAGCTCACATAGCTAGTTTAGCCAAATATCATGCCACTCAGGAAATACCTTTATGGGTATCGATAGAGGCTTGCGAATGTGACCCTTTATCGATTTCCAATTTATTATGGCTTCATTCCAAAAACCGTCTTGGCCTAAGTCATGGATATGCAATTAGCGGACCTCCAGCTCTTGCAAAACTACAAGTCCCATCATGCCTCTGCCTCTGGGTGTCATGCTTGCTGCTGCCAGAGTCTTGCTATGCCTCATGGGACTTGTAGTTTGGCAACAGCTGGAGGTCCGCTAATTGCATATCCCTGGCCTAAGTAATCCTATAACTAAACATTACCTATCCATCTGGGATAGATATAAATTTAAACACAATTTGCAATCTCCACACAGCCCTCTCCTTCCTCAAAAACCCAACCTTTTACCCGGCTTGGATATATCCTTCATCTTTTAAAGCAAAGATTTACTGAAATTTCATAATTTTGTTAACTCATCATCCTTTATCCCATTCCCATCTCTCTGCGAAAACATATGGTATCCACAATCAGAAATGTTCCGATACTTACAAATTTTTAATTTCTTTACACCTAATACCACTTCAGACACGCCTCTGAACCAATTCACTAGTTTTGAACCCGCTTGCAAAAATGACCCACACGCTAGAGGACTAATCTCCTCCCTTTATTCTCAATTACTAATAAATGCTGAAACCGATAAACCTACCTACGTGCGGAAATGGGAGGAGAGAATATGTCCTAAATGAGGCAGAATGGTTAAAAATTTGGTCCACAATTAAATCTTCCTCCCCTAATGTAATAGCTATGGAAACCAACTATAAAGTACTAACTAGATAGTACTTGGTACCAGCCAAAATTGCTAAATTTACCCCTGACTATCCTGGTCATTGTTTCTGCGGCTGCACAGAAGAAGGTACATACAAACACATTTGGTGATCCTGTCCGACAGTACAAACATTTTGGAAAGAAATATATACATATGCCTCCAAAATGATTAACGTAACCCTCCAACCCAATCCTACTACAACATTACTTAGTCTCAAACCAAATAGTCTGACTCATGCCCAATTTAAACTTTTTATATTTTTGCTCACAGCAGCAAAACAAACTGTGCCGAGAGCTTGGAGAACTCCCTCTTTGGTGTTGGCCGAGGCAAAACAAAGAATGAACAACGTTATTGTCAGGTCACCTGTGGCCAGATGACAGATGCACACCATAGGGGGTCAGGAGTGCACCACAAGGTAGTGAACCCTGTGGCTGACTGCTGCGGATGGAATACTGGGTGGTTGTGGAAAGCGGGACCAGAGGAGCACAACCGGGATCCACAGGAAGCTAGAGCCGAGATTCCACAGGGCACGGAGTCTAATACCCAGCAGGTTTTCACCAGAGCCTCTAGTGGTGAGGATGTTACGCTGCAGCTGGGTCCAGGTTGCGGCCCCTAGAGTCCCCTAGCTCACGCCCCGTAGGGTAAGGAGGAGAGAGGGGAAGCAGCAGCACAGGATACAAGAATAGTGAGGAAAAACCCAAGGTCAGGGCAACAAGCAGACAAGGATAAACGAAGGACAAGCCGAAGGTCAAGGTCACAAGCAGACAGGGATAGTCGGGAACAAGACAATATCGTAACACAGAGACAGATGTAGCACACGGCAGGCAGGAACCCAAACACACAATGCTAAAACAAACACGTTGATCAGCAAGGCAGGCTTGCAGTGCACAGGTTAATATAGTGTTCTGTGATAGGGCCTGGGGTGGAGTCAGGCTGGGAGGAGATTATAAAGGAAGCCAGGTGAAAGAGTCCGGCCTCTAAGATGAACACATGAGGAGGAAAAGGTAAGATGGCAGACAGACATTAGTGCATATCCATGACAGTTATGACACACGCCAAAATGGCGGCTATTGAACAAAAACAAATTCCTAAATTCCGTAAATTATGGCAACCTTGGATAGAACATTTCTTACCGACAACATTTAATGACTCTGTTTTAATGCCATGATAGATGATTTGAAGTTACACTGATCATGCAGGTCTGACTGTGGCTACTGGATTGACCCAGTGGACCCCTCCCCACTACTTCTTCTTTACTCTCTACTCTTCACTTTTCTTTTCTACTCTGTCTCTCCTTATACCTTATGATTTTGAAGTTCCATAGGTTACGAATATAGTACCAGTTTTGAAAGACAATCCATTAACCCAAGTTTGCTCAGGAAATCTTTATTCAGTTACTCATAGCTATTAGAATCATTTTTTATTTGGATTTCTACATCTCCTTATGTTGAACACATAATTGTTAATTAATTGCTTTATCTTTTCACACTTCCTTATATCCTAATCAACACTATATTTGTAACCACATAGGAATAATTAATAATAATAATTCTGAATTGTATAATGTACATTACTTTATTGTATTTAACTCGATGTACTTAATAAAATACACCGGCACCAGATCTTTATTAGAGATTTAACTGGCTACTGCAATTTATGTTAATAATGTACAAAGCCTTCTGTGTCCTTATTTATATATGTAATGACACCCCTACAATTATTACTAAAATAAATGCCATGTAAGATACAAATATGTTCGCTGTGAAACCTGAAACCAGAATCTCAGAACAAGAAAAGGCTTCTAATAACCACAAGAAAAAAAAACCCGGAGAGTAAGTGGACACCGTACAGGGGGCTGGAGGGTACAGCACAGTGGGGAGGGTAAGTGGGCACAGTACAGGGGGCAGGAGGGTTCAGAAGAGGGGGGGATAAGTGGGCACAGGGCAGGAGGGTAAAGTAAAGGAGGGAGCAGGAGGGCACTGCACATGGGGAGGGTAAATGGGCAAGTTAAAGGGGGAGCAGGAGAAAGAAAGGATGCCTCTTACATCACTCACTATCACTCACTATCACTCACAATTAGTACTCACTGGGAGGCAGAAGGGACTGCATGGATGGATGGATGGATCAGGATGCAGGGCTTGCTGGACTTTATACTTCGTGCCCACACATCACCTTCTCTTAGGCAGAACATTGTTGGGGAGTGTGGGCAGGGCAGACACAGAGGGAGAGGGCAGGAGAAGGGGGAGCAGAAACAGCTCTCTCTCTCCTCTCCTGCTTATGAGGGAGGGGAGGGGGGTCAAAGTGTCAGTGCTGGCTCTGAGCGGCTCTCCCTGGCGGTGATCAGAGCTGTTATTGAGCTCCGACCACCCGGTAAACAGCCTGCTATCTCTCTATGTAGCAGTGAGCGGACTCGGGACTGTGCTAATGGTGGGGGGGGGGGGGTGCCGGCTTCCAGCAGAGGCAGCTCTTTAATCAGGCAAAATAGGTGGCCGCGAGGCCTTAGGCGACTGCATAATTTGAGAGCCACCTCTGTTCCTCAATCTCCTTTCTCTGTCTCAAAGGTGAAACATCAGAGGTCTGTAGACCCCTGATATTTCACCAAAGCCCCCCAACGTTTGCTCTTAAAAAATATCAAAAGAAAATATTATTGTAAAAAAAAATCAAAATAAAATAGTAAAAAATAATAAAGATAATAAAACAAAAATAAAAACAACTACTGACACTAGTGGCATAACTACCAGGGTCGCATAGGTCGCATTTGCGACCTGGCCCCTGCGTTCCGCCACCAGGCTCAGAGGGAAGGCCCCGGCCGGGGGACAGGGGGCCCTGAAAGTTCTAGCTACACCTGCCACTGCACCTTAGTAAACTGACCCTAATGTCATGTACAGCTTCTTTAGTAAAGTTGCAGACAAACCATAAAGGACAGAGTTCTACTGTAGTGTAGGTAAAATGTACCTGCACGCAGCTTTCCTCAAATACACACCAGTAGTTATAAGCTGGTTTACGCAGTCCACACTCCAAAGTCCAAATTCCAGCTTATGTGTTCCACTGAGTATGCTGAAAATATTCAACCTTATCACATTCAAACTATGTTGAACAGGTAAGGTTGTTGAGACAGAAACACAGAAGACTATCCTGGGGGTTCTAATCAAAGCAATCAGGCTATTTACCTGTGGACTAAACACACCTAGACAGAGTTAATTGAAAAGTAAAAGGAAATCAGGTGAGCACAATGTAAGAAACTCTAGGAAAGTCATACTATTAAAGCAGAGCTCCAGGCTCCTTAGGAAAAAATTATGTCAGCAGGTACAAATACTGTAGCTGTTGACTTTTAATATTAGGTTACTTACCTGTCCAGGAATTGAGCAGTGTCTTCAAATCAGCCGATTTTTCAATCGGCTCTTGGGTACTGCCACAGCTTTGCGGCTTCACAGCCGGTTCCCTACTGCGCATGCGTAAAATGCGCTCTGTTTTGCAACTGGCCTGGTGGCGGAGGAAAGGATGAGGGGGGCCGAACTACAGTACCAGCATGATCCAAGATCCTTTAACCCAACTATGCACTTGCCGAGGCATCAATGTAAGGTGGTGGAAAACATAAGACTGTTTATTCAAACACAGGCACAAAGAGATTTACACTCTGGGGACAACCCCCCTTCTTTGCATAATGGCACTGGGTGGGGTAAACTTTACCTCCTCCGATAACATGACACACAGGTATATTCAACTTTCCAACAGTAGACCATCTTTAGGAGGGGCTGCTTGAGAAATACCCCCTCCCCTCTAGCAGCTAATCCACATACACATATACTTTTCGACTAAGACAGACAGAAACAATAGAACAATGGGATACAGGCACTTAACAAACACATAACAGCCCCCACCCCACCTCAAACTATCTAGCAATGGTCTGAGACGAAAGGTGGCATTTATCCTCATATATTTCTTGAGGGATATTGTCCAGAAATAATACTGTCCCAAGTGAAAGAACCCCTTCATTCTTTCAACACAAATCACAAATATTGAACCCAGAATAACAGGGGTAAAACTAAATGCTGAGTCTGGTGTGGGTGTACGGTGTGTCTGGTTAGTGCAGACTCGACTGGGGTTCTCGTGATCCTGTGCCCCTGATAGACACTGGGGAGCTGGACAAGGAATTTCCTGACCTCTCGAAGGTAAGTTGGGTTCCATAAGCCCAACCGCCCAAAGTGATCCCCCTCGCACATCTCCACTTTCGGCAGAAGACTAACACAGAAGGAGACCCCAAACGGGTTGACTTTGAAGTAAGTCCATAGTTCCAGTCCCCCAATGCCTGTACCCACACGGTACCCCAAACAATTTGTCCCGAACAGAGCGTTACTCACCCAGCCAACCTCTCTACCTCTCTCGAAGAACATACCCTCTGCTGGGGAGAAGTGCGGACTGGTCCTTCCCCCTGGAGTCCTTTAGCCGCTGGAGAGAAGACAGGGTGGCTGGGCTCACTCCATCATGCTGTTGGGGATCTGGTCTGACTGCACAACATCCCTAGGGTATACAGGTAGAGACTGTAGTCCCAGGCATGTATACTAGATGAAAATCCCCCAGTGTTTGCAGCGCAAGGCTGACATCCTGTCCCAATGCCGGACCTTTTTCTGGGGTTGTCAGTGGAGACCGAAGTCCCATCCACTACCACAGGAATTCCATCTTCTGTCAGTTGAGGGCAGAGGCCAGCAGCACGCTGCTCTGTTGCCAGCTCTTCTGCTGGGTTGGTGGCATCAGTCTGGGGTGCCGTTTGCTGCTGGGAAGGGGAGCCGGCTGCTCCATCTCCCTTACCCTCATCTGGCTGCTGGGACAACATGTCTCTGGTACTGTCTCCCAGGTCTAAACACATGTAGCACATCGCTCATGCTCCCAGGGCAGACAGAAACAATAGAACAATGGGATACAGGCACTTAACAAACACATAACCCCCACCCCACCTCACACTAGCTAACAATGATCTGAGATGAAAGGTGCCACCCTTTGCAGCTATAGCAGTTTCAACTCTTCTGGGAAGCCTGTCCACAAGAATGGTCAAATATTCCCATAGACACACTCCTAAACCTTGTGGGCAGCCTTCCTAGAAGAGTTGAAGCTGTTAAAGCTACAAAGGGTGGGTCAACTCAATATTGAACCCTACGGACTAAGACTGGGATGCCATTAAAGTTCATGTGCATGTAAAGGCAGGTGTCCCCACGGTATCAATGTTCAGATGGAGCATAAGCTTTTGTGGCGACCACTGAAAGTCCAGCGAGGGCACGAGGATAGTCGAATGACTCTTTAAAAGAGCAAATATCCCATAAATGCACTTACAGAATAAGACACTCCAAATCCACTGGTGCCTATATAATGTTGCCGGTAGATGTTTGTAATCCCACATGGTCAATTGAGGGAAAGGAGAACAACCACAAGCTCAACCAGGAGAGAATCAATTTTTTTTTTTATAAAGGTCATTAACAACATGTACCAAGGCGCAAGAAAAGTTAAATAAATAAAATAACAATAGGCATGAAATGATCAACATAAAAAGAGAGTCTTTTTAGTTCTAGAGAAATGTCCAAATAAAATCACTAGGATACACAAAACAGCAATGCCCAAGGGACTTTTAAGAGAGAGACATTAAAGGGGAGTTCCAGCCTTGTTTATGTTTTTTAAAAGTCAGCAGCTACAAAAAGTGTAGCTGCTGGCTTTTAATAAACAGACACTTACCTGCTCCACTGTTCAGCGACGTGGCCGCCCGGAGCATTGCTCCTCTCTCCCCCTCTCTGCCGGCGCCTCCATTCAAACTGTGGACACCCAGCCATGAAAGCTTTTGGCTTCACGGCCGGGCACTCACTGCGCATGCGCGAGTCGCGCTGCGCTCTACGAGTGGACAGGCGATTGTCTGGGACCTGTCACGTGTCCCAGGTGATTGCCTACAGGGAGGGGCTGCCTTAGGCGATATGACGAGTCGCCTAAGCGGTCCCTGGGCGGAAGAAGGAGGTGGGACAGGAAGTCCCACTCCTACCGAAGCCCCCACTCCCCCCCAAAAAAAATTACATGCCAAATGTGGCATGTAAGGGGGCGAGGAGTGGTTAAAGCGGAAGTTCCATTTTTGGGTGGAACTCCGCTTTAAGATGGTTAAATAATTATTACATTTTATTAGAAATACATATCTAAAAAGAGGATTCACATCAAATCTAAAATACTGAAAACTTCAGCAATGGTGCACATGAAATAGAAATGGTTACATATATTTCAAATATTTCAACATTGCAGACAATCCCTGGGAAATAGGTTCTTGTACATATTTCTAATTTTAATGGCACCTAAAAACGGTTCTGCCACGATTGTCGCTCAATAAATCACGTTGCAATTGTGGCAAACCACATTGTGTGAATCTTGTCGGCCAAAAAAAGTTCAGGAGCTACTTTTGGGTGACAAGCTACATGCGATGCGGTTTGTAGCAAGATCTATCATGTCAGAACTGTACCGCCATTAAAATAAATAACATCTCAGGGACGAAGGCGGCCTGTTAGGAAAGGGTTCACCCGTTGGTGGTGCTGTCGGTCTCTTGGATCGCAGTACTAGTGTCCACCAACACTCAGGACCCGTAGTGAGGAGACTCACCTGCTGGTGGCACTGTTGGATCCTTGGGCCATAGTACCGGTGTCCACCAGCGGGTGTATCCCGGCAGTGTGGAGCAGACAGCACCTCCTGCGCTCAGGTGTTACTTGAGGCCAATTACAGGCATTCATATAAATACCCGGCTGATGATTGCTCTCATCGCCTTGGTATCGACCCTGACCTGTTAGCTGATCCTGATTCTGAACCTGTTCCTGTAACCTGAGCCTGTTTCCTGTGTACCTGATTATATCTCCCTGTTCTGATCCCCATCCGGTCCCACCTGTTACCTTGTATCCCTGCCCTGCAGTCTGATCCATCCATCCTCTCCCTGTCTTGTTTGTTCCCTGTCCTCATCTGCTGACTCCCCGTGTATGACCTTGGCCTGGCTAACATTTATGTTTCTGGAACATCCCCTTGTCCTTCCATTGATGACAAGGGCCTGGCTACGTTTAAGATTGCGGTACTTCCCTTCTATTTGTATATAGTTATTTGTTGTTTGTGGGTCCCTGTTTGGTTGGTTGTTCACTGTTTGTATTGGAGGTGTTTATATATTGTTGGTGTACAGAATAATTCCACGCTGCCCTTATAGATAAGCCGCTAACACAACAATAAGGCCCCTTTCACACTGAGGCGCTTTGCAGGCGCTATTGCGCTAAAAATAGAGCCTGCAATGCGCCCCAAAAAAGCCGCTCAATTGTATCTTTGAGGCGCGATAGGAGCGGTAAAAATACCGCTCTTATAGCGCCCCTGCCCATTGAAATCAATGGGGTAGCGCCTCCAAAACGCCCGCAAAACGCTGCAAAGAGGCGTTATTGCGGGCGTTTTTAACCCTTTTTTGGCCAATAGCGGGGGTTAAAATCCCCCCGCTAGCGCCTGCAAATCGAGGTAAAAAATACGCCGCTATACCGCCAGTGCATCCAGCGCCTCAGTGTGAAAGTAGCCTTAGACAAATAGCAGAAAAAATGGGAACAGAAAGTGTAGCGCTAATCAAAATAAATGAATACCAGAAACCATAAATTAATATAGTGCTCAAATCTCAAATGTGACAAAGGAAAAATGATGAATGAATGAATGTCCACATGAATGCAAATTAAATGTCAATATGTAGAAGATTCAAAAAGTGCAAAAATTACACAAATGTCTATCCTTAGAGTGATCAAACTTGAGTATTGACACAATCCAAAACTTAGTGATAAATTCAAGATTGAAGGGCTGAAAGTGAACAATTATTGAAGTGACTTGAAGTGACAAAAATCACCACTGATGGGTAAAGGGCTTACCAGAATGTTTGAACCCAGGAAAGCATACGCTCAAATGGGTCAAACGGGCTTCATGTGGTGGAACCACGATGGAACCAGGACAATCCTGTGTGTTTTTCCAATTGCTGTATCGAGAGTGACCAAACTCCAGCAGGATGGAATGTGCCACAGAAGAAGATAGCCAATTAACAAGTGATCTCGCAGAACATGATGGTCCAGGAAATCCCAGGTCAGTATGGAAGGGTATATATCATGGATAGGAAGAAAAAAAAGAGTCCACATAGCGTAACTCTGTATTAAGTATCAAGATTTTAATGTAGTAAGAACACTTACATTTAAGTTGAAAAGCAAGCGCTTTGTGCAAAAGATGTGGCAACAATAGAGTCCTTCCGATGTGTTTCGTCCCTAGGACATCATCTGAGGTGTGTCTCCACTGTTGCCCCCCTGATATTTATAGATAATGTGACCCCTGTTCTAAGAGACTAGCCTCCAAAACACTTCCCAGTTGAAATGACATTACTTCCTGTTTGAACTAAGATGGCCGACCGGCGTGTGTTCCACACCTCTATCTGGATACATGTAAAAGTACCAAGCCTCATTATGATCCCATAATAACACTACTTCCCTTATATACCAAGATGGCCAACATGTATGCGTTCCCGCCTCCATCTCAAAGTCCATGAGGATACCAAGCCTCGTTTTGTGAAATTACATTACTTCCTGTTTGAACTAAGATGGTCTCTTAGAACAGGGGTCACATTATCTATAAATATCAGGGGGGCAACAGTGGAGAGACACCCCAGATGATGTCCTAGGGATGAAACTCAAGTTTGATCACTCGAAGGATAGACATTTGTATAATTTTTGCACTTTTTGAATCTTCTACATATGGACATTTAATTTGCATTTATGTGGACATTCATTCATTCATCATTTTTCCTTTGTCACATTTGAGATTTGAGCACTGTATTAATTTATGGTTTCTGGTAGGGTTGTCCCGATACCGATACTAGTATCGGTATCGGTACCAAGCATTTGCGCGAGTACTTGTACTCGCGCAAATGCTCCCGATGCCCAGTCCGATACTTATTTTTTTTTTCAGAGCGGGGGGCGGAGAGCAGGACGGAGAGTGTGCGGCGGGGGGCGGATACCAGGGCGGAGAGCGTGGCGGGGGGCGGAGACCAGGGCCGAGAGCAGGACGGAAAGTGTGCGGTGGGGGGCGGAGAGCGGGGCTGGGGCGGAGACCAAGGCGGAGAGCGTGGCAGAGACCAGAGCGAGTCTTCAGGCGGGTAAGTAAAATAAATCTGATCCAATTGCCTTGCATGTCTGCTGCTCAAATGCTCCCGGAGCTGTGCCCCCTTCACCTCCATGCCGCTGTGCCCCCTTCACCTCCATGCCGCTGTGCCCCCTTCACCTCCATGCCGCTGTGCCCCCTTCACCTCCATGCCGCTGTGCCCCCTTCACCTCCATGCCGCTGTTCCCCCTTCACCTCCATGCCGCCGTCCCCCTCCGTGCTCCTCCTCCACCCCCTTGGTATCTCAGGATGGAGAGCGAAGGTAGGAGCCGATAAATCCGGCTCCTTACTTGTGATCACTGACTCTGTCCATTCACATAACTGAAACATCGTAAACTGTGTTTACAATGTTTCAGTTTATGAATGGAGAGGAGCCGCTGTCTTCTCTCCATTCATTTTCAGCGCAGCTGAGGCTGCTGAGAGAGGGACTGGGAAATATGTGTCCCTAGACCCTTTCCCTGTCTCAAAGGGGAGATGTCAGAGGTCTGTTAAGACCCCTGATATCTCACCAAAGCCCCCCACAACAAGGCTGATAAAAAAAAATAAATAAAAAAAAAAATAATTGTAAAAAAATAATAAAAGAAAACACACACACTGACACTGACCCCCGCCCCCCCCCCCCCCTTAAAAAAATAAAGCATTGTAAAAAATAAATAAATAAAATAAATTGTAAAAAAAAAAAAAATACTGACACATGAGATTTAAAAAAAAGTATCGGTATTCGGTATCGGCGAGTACTTGAAAAAAAGTATCGGTACTTGTACTCGGTCTTAAAAAAGTGGTATCGGGACAACCCTAGTTTCTGGTATTCATGTATTTTGATTAGCGCTACACTTTCTGTTCCCGTTTATATATTGTTATCGCTTAGCTTTAAATAAACGTAATTATTCACTTACATGCGCTTTGGTTCTCTCTGTGCAGTCCACACAGTCTGGTCACACCTGATACATGACAGGGCCGCAAGCGTGTATGACTTTAAAATGGGGGGTAATTGATGCGCAAACCAGGATAAAGACCAAATAAATCTAATAACCAATGAACTAAGCAGCTGCCACAACTAAAAGGTGTTCACACACCAACAAACATGTGAAAATGGGGGGTGTAATGGTGCTTGCTAAAAACAAATCCCTTTAATTAAAGTACAACCAAGTAGGTATATAATAAAGTTAAAAAATATAAAGGCTAAATAGTCCGTGATGTGATAGCATCATACACAATATGTATAAAAGAATAATCCAATAAAGTGCTCCAATAATAAAGGCAAAATATCCCATGTAATAGATCCCATGCAAAGGTATAAACAACAAATGTGAGTCTAGGTAAAAAATACAAATCTTCTGTGCAAAAATAGATATCTGATACCAATAAAATGCAAATAGTGAGTCTCTTTGTAGTCAAAAAATAAATGAATCAAGTATCCAAAAATACAATAAAAAAGAGTCTCTGTGCAGTATAAAAAATATAAAAACCTAAGTAGTAGTGCAGAACAGTTCCATCATCTGCAAGTTGCTAATCACATGCAGGTGCTTCTAGCCAAGTGCTCTAATCCAAGTGCCCACATTTCCCCCAGCCTCTCACCTTGGCTGGCTTGTAAACAAGCCTCTTCAGTTGACCCAATGGTAGGTTCTCAGAAGTGAGAGAAAACACAGGGGGGCTCCCATAGTGTGATACCATTCAAAATATTTATTTAAAACACCATGGAAACACTTACATCAATTACTGTTCAACAGACGCATGTAATCTCATACAAACATAGGCACTTCCGCTCTCGGCCGCTGGGCGGAAGTAATGTCACCACTGGCTCTCCTCCCTGGTCCCTTACGCGTTACGTGGCTGTACACACCACTTAATATTCCGGTATCTATGATTAAGTGGTGTGTACAGCCACGTAACAGGTAAGGGACCAGGGAGGAGAGCCAGTGGTGACATTACCTGCGGCCGAGAGCGGAAGTGCTTATGTTTGTATGAGATTACATGCGTCTGTTGAACAGTAATTGATGTAAGTGTTTCCATGTTGTTTTAAATAAATATTTTGAATGGTATCACACTATGGGAGCCCCCCTGTGCTTTATCTCACTTCTGAGAACCTAGTGCCCAACTCCAAAGCGTTTACTGATGCAGAGGAATCACATGGTCACTCCGGGATCCATAGCCATTGAGGCATATCAATCTTGCTGAGGAGCTGCATCTGCCATTGGGTCAACTGAAGAGGCTTGTTTACAAGCCAGCTAAGGTGAGAGGCTGGGGAAAACATGGGCACTTGGATTAGAGATCTTGGATAGAAGCACCTGCATGTGATTAGCCACTTGCGGATGGTGGATCTGTTCTGCACTACTACTTTGGATTTTATATTTTTTTATACCGCACAGAGACTCATTTTTTATTGTATTTTTTGATACTTGATTTGTTTATTTTTTGACTACACAGAGACTCACTATTTACACTTTATTGGTATCAGATATCTATTTTTGCACAGAAGATTTGTATTTTTTACTGAGACTCACATTTGTTGTTTATACCTTTGCATTGGATCTATTACATGGGATATTTTGCCTTTATTATTGGAGCACTTTATTGGATTATTCTTTTATACATATTGTGTATGATGCTATCACATCACGGACTATTTAGCCTTTATATTTTTTAACTTTATTATATACCTACTTGGTTGCACTTTAATTAAAGGGATTTGTTTTTAGCAAGCGCCATTACACCCCCCCCCCCCCCATTTTCACAAGCGTGTATGACTGCTTCTCCTGCTGCATCACCCTTTTTAAAAGGTCCAGTGAGTAAGAAACAGCTTGCCTCCAATGATGATTCCTCTGCAGCCTCTAACTCTGACAATTCCCTGGATCAATTTCCTGCCTCAGACCAACCAGCTTTCAAAGCGTACTATAAAGGAGATACTCGTTTCATTAAAAAATTATCTTCAGGCTGCGCTTGGCAGAAACATCACTAAATTACAAGTTCATGTTGATCACATCAAAAATTTTCAATTGGGGACATTGTTGAAGCACGCAATGATCTTGTAGATGGTTTTCAGGAGCATACTACTGACATACAGTGGCTAAAGAACAAAATTGCAGACCTTGTAGACAAATCAAGAAGAAACAACTTAAAATTTAGCGGTATTCCAGAGTCTGTAACACCTTCAGAACTCATTCTGTATTTACAACAACTTCTGCAGGCTCTACTCCCTCTTGAAAACCCTTAAGATTTTGTCGTAGAGCACACAGATTGGCTAAAACTGCTTACTTGCATGATTCTGTTCCCAGGGATGTAATCACAAGAATACATTTTTCCAAAAGAAAGGGCATTCATTGCTGCTCAGAAAATGGGGAAACTTACGAACCCCTTTTAAAAATTTCAAATCTTCGCTGATTTGGCTGGAGCAACCCTGCAACAACGTAAAAGTTTTGCCTCTGTGACTAGTCAAGGGCCCCCCCTCCCGCCGCTCTCCCGTGCCCTCCGCCACTTACCGGAGCCGTCGGCAGCGGTGATCGGGTCCTCTCTGTTTCTGGGTATGGAGACGAGTGAGGGGAAGATGTGTCCATACCATATCAGTGCAGAAGCGGCGTCAAAATGTCACTTCCGCCCATAGCTCTTAAAGGGCCATTTATTTATTTTTATTGCATTTTAGTGTAAATATGAGATCTGAGGTCTTTTTGACCACAGATCTCATATTTAAGAGGTCCTGTCATGCTTTTTTTTATATTACAGGGGATGTTTACATTTCTTGTAATAGGAATAAAAGTGACACAATTTTTTTTGTTGTAAAAGAACAGTTTAAAAAATTAAAATAAAAGGTAAAATAAATAAGAAAAAAATGTTTTTGAATGCGTAAAGATACCAGTAATGGAGGAAATTAGTCGGACTATGCTGCGCCAAAAACGAGTTGGTTTTTCCAAGACCTGAAGATGTGCATAATATTTCCCACTGCCCCACAGTCCCTCCAGCACAAAGGGGAGTTGGAATGGGAGAATTTAGATATCCGAAACGGGGTAAGGTACCACCGTAATGCTTTCCTTTTGGAGAGTTCCCAGTGATTAACACATATGGAAGCATTGTAGATTGCTTTGAAGGCAGTTTGCCACTGCAGGTGTGTAAAGGTTTTCCCTAGATCATTTTCCCATTTTTGGTAAGGGGGGGGGGGGTTTAGTGAAGGTAAGTTTGTGCTGAAGGAGTTTGTAGAAGAGGGGGATGCCTTTAGTAGTTTTAGTTGGTGTTGTAACGAATTCCCATACCACATCCTGTAGGTGTATACGATGAATCTTTAGGGAACCTAGGAAATTAGAAATTTGATTATATTTGAAGTGGTCTCTGGGAATGAGGTTGTTGCCCTTATTTTGCCAATCAGAAGTGATATGTTAGGGATTGCTTTTGTGAAGATGTCTATAGGAATGGGGACCTCAGTCATTTTAGAAGATGGGGAAATTGATCTATAAAGGTCTCTCCAAGTTGTTAGTGAGGCTTGAACGGTTAGAGGGAGTTGTTGTAGTGGAAAGGGTTTCCAAATATCAAGGAGTAACAAGGAGCGTAGATCCCTAGTAGGGCTCAAAGCTTGTTCAATATTGTGCCAGAGGACATCTGATGCGGGTGTAAACCATGCTTTCATTTGGGTAAGTAGGGACGCCCGAAAGTAGACGTGAAGATCAGTGAATCCCATACTTCCCACAGATCTGTGTTTGACCAGAAAGAGCCTTGGAACATCTAGGACGTCTAGAGCTCCAAATATATTTTTTGAGAGAGTTCAATGCGCGAAGGTGTGCGAGTGTAAGCGGGACAGGTAGTGCACAGAAGATGTATAGAATTTGAGGGAGTAGGAGCATTATAAATGAGGCCAGGCAACCCTACCAGGATAATTCAACTTTAGCTAGGTGTTCGGTTTCTTTAGATTACTTATTAACGGTATATAAGTTGCATCTGCCAAGTTTGCTGGATCTGCTGTTAATTAAAGACCTAAATATGTTCTACTATCTTGACTCCACAAATATGGGAAAGAAGTTTTTAATTGGGACTGGAGATGGGGCGGTAGTCCTAATGGGAGAATGAGTGATTTTGTGCAGTTTACCTTCTAATATAAGATATGGCTAAAATTATTAAGGATATCCTGGGCATGGGATAGGGACTGAGATGGGGAGGTTATGAATAAAATGATATCGTCCGTGAAGAGAATTACCTTGTGGGATTTGCCCTGAAGGGAGAAACCTGTAATTTTTGGGTGTGTTCCGATTTTCTCAGCTAGGGGTTCTATGAGAAGGTTAAAAATGGAAGGGGAAAGGGGGCACCCCTGCCGTGTTCCATTAGATATGAGGAAGGGCTGCGACAAAGAGTTGGACGTGTATACTTGCGCGGAAGGTGATGAATATAAGGCTAGGATGGCAGACAGAATGGGACCATCAAAGCCAAATTTTTTGAGAGTGCATGTCATATAATGCCAATGTATTCTGTCGAACGCCTTCTCCGCATCTAGAGAGAGGAGCAGAGAAGGGGTTCGACAGGACCTTGCATACTGAATAATGTTGATAACCCTGCGGATAGCATCTGATGCCTGTCTCCCCGAAGTAAAGCCTGATTGGTCCGGATTAATCAACGTAGGGAGAATATGAAGAAGTCTGTGGGCCAGGATCTTGGCATAGAGCTTAACATCTGTGTTAACCACTTCATTACACGCCCATAGTCATATGACGTCCAAAGGAGGGATCTCCCATCCTGGGTGGATGTCATATGACGTCCTGGGCTTCCCAGCCATCAAGGGGCGCGCACCCGCTCGGGACCTAGTGCGCGTGCCCGGTGACCGCAATGTCCGCCGGCACCTTGGATTGCCCGTAATCGCAGCAGGACCGTGGATCTGTGTGTGTAAACACATAGATCCACGTCCTGTCAGAGGTGAGGAGAACAATGTGTGTTCCCAGTACAGAGGAACACAGATCGGTCTCCTCCCCTTGTGAGTCCCCACCCCCTACAGTTTGAATCACTCCCTAGGGAACATATTTAACCCCTTTATCGCCCCCTAGTGTTAACCTCTTCCCTGCCAGTCACATTTACACAGCAATCAGTGCAGTTTTCTAGCACTAATCGCTGTATAAATGTAAATGGTCCCAAAAATGTGTCAAAAGTGTCCGATATGTCCGTCGCAATGTCACGGTCACAATAAAAATCGCAGATCGCCGCCATTACTAGTATAAAAATAAATAAAAATGCAATAAACATATCCCCTATTTTGTAGACGCTATAACTTTTGCGCAAACCAGTCAATATACGCTTATTGCGATTTTATGTAGAATAATACATAAATACTAAACTGAGGAAAAAAATAGTTTCTCTTTCATCCATCGACACACCGCTCCTTTTAACAGTTAAAACATGTAACAGCAGCAAAGCTGAACAGTACCGCCCAGGGGTCATAACCCCTCACCCTGCATCTAGCAGCTCCGTTTTTTTCTGCCTAGCATAGAAGGACCTGGCTCCCTGTTGGGACCATTGGTCCTGGAGATTTTTAATTTTTTTTTCTACTTTTTTAATCCTGAGATCTACTATCAACTGCCGGCTGGGTGACAGGCTGGATAATATAGATCCTTGTAGTCTCCCCAGTCTGGCCATCGAGCATGAGCAGACCTTTAGCTATGCGCTGGATCAGCCACAACATACCCCGTTTGTTCCAGGGGTGGCCGGTGAGCTATATGCTCCGGGGCACACATATGACCGGGCTACTGCTGTCCGAGTCACAGTGGACCGTGACCAACAGCCACTCCGTACTGCTCGGGTGATGGATCTGTCCAGAATGCATCCAGCAGTCCCCGCAGGATGGGTAAGTAGGCGTCCGGCGGCCATTTTCTTGTGGTTCTAGCTTAGTTTTGGCCTCTAGCGCTGGAAATGTCTTTCTGATTGGCGCGAACAGCACAGAACACCTCAGATACAGGAGAACACCTCAGGCACAGGCTGTGCAGGAGAGAGAGCGGACAGCAGCACTGTGCAGTACCTGGGTCAGGGTGGTGAGTCTTCTGGGGGCCCCTCGGTCTGTAGCAGCAAGGAGGGTTGACCTTTTGTGTACCTTGCCTTTAGTCCCTAAGTGGCTGTCAGGCGAGTGTGGGTCAGCATGGCGTCAGAAGCTGGCGCTTCTTCCCCAGACATCTCTGTGGTAGCAACCGGTGCCCCTGCACCTGCGGTACCTGTGGATGCTTTGTCGGCGGTCCTGGAATCATTTGTTGCCAGGGTGGAGGCGGGGGTAAAAAACACCCCTCCCCCCACCAACTTCTGGGGAAAGCTCTGATTCAGACTCGGGCCTGGCTGTGGCACACGGCCCCTGTTCTGACGTGTCAGAGGATGCGGACCAGGACCATTTGGACAGTGAGGAAGACTCCGTGTCCGGGTCAGCGCAGGAAAAGGCGCTTGATGGAGCACTTATCACCGCAGTGCGGGAGACCTGAAAATTGGAAGATAGGGCGGGGGCATCTACTGAGGTGTTGGTCCCTTTTGGGTCCCACAAGCCAGGCCCCACTGCTAAGGTGTTTCCCTACCTAACTTATTTTTATAAGTTGATATACAAAGAATGGGAACGACCGCAGAGGGCTTTTTTGGTCCCAAAATGCATGGCTGTCCGTTACCCCTTTGAGGAGAGTCTCCTGAAAAAATGGACATCTCCCCTGATTGTCAACCCCCCCGTTTCCAGGTTAAACAAGGTAACCACGATTCCGGTAGAGGGGACCCCTGCCTTTAGGGACCCTGCAGACAGGAGGGCCGAGGTGGTGACCCAGTCCATGTTCATGGTGGTGGGGTAAGCATTACGGCCTGTATTGGCCACGGCCCTGGTGTCACAGAGACTTACCGAATGGGCAAAATTGTTGCACCACGAGTTGGTAGAGCAACAGGCTTCCCCAGTCTGTGTGGAACTGGCCGACCAGTTGGTGCATGGCCTTAAGTATGTCTGCGATGCGGCCTTAGATACAGCTCCATTGCTTTCCAGAGCCTCAGTATCTGCTGTGGTGCTCCGTCGCCTGATTTGGCTAAAATGCTGGTCTGCGGACCAGACTTCCAAGAAAGCTCTGGACCTCAATCCTGGACCTCAAGGCCCTCAACTCCTTTGTAAAAGTACGAAGGTTCAGGATGAAATCCGTTCGCTCTGTGGTCGCTGCACTCCATCCGGGGGATTTTCTGGCATCCTTGAACATCAAGGACGCATACTTGCATGTCCCCATATATGTCTGGCATCAGAAATTTCTGCGCTTTGCAGTCGGGGAGGATCACTACCAATTTGTAACTCTCCCTTTTGGCCTGGCGTCAGCACCAAGGGTTTTCACCAAGGTGCTCGCCCTGATTCTGGCTCTGCTGAGACGGCGAGGAATCGCTATCGTGGGCTACCTGGACGACCTCCTTCTGAGTGCAACTTCAGACTCAGAATTAGAGGAGGATGTGGCGATTGACAGACCCTTCAAGAATTTGGGTGGGTACTGAAATTCCAGAAGTCGGTGTTGGTGCCGACTCAGTGCCTGGAATACCTGGGCTTGATTCTGGACTCCTCGGAGGACTCTTCAGACTCTTCAGACTGCGGTGAAGCTGTTGGCATCCCGCAGGTGGTCGTCGCTGCACTTTTGCATGGGTCTCATGGTAGCCACCTTCGAGGCGGTACCGTATGCTCAAGTCCACACTTGAGTCTTGCAAAAGGAGATCCTGTCCAAATGGGACAAATCTCTTTTGTCCCTGGATTGCCAAATCCGGGTGAACCAGCTAGTCAGGGCTTCCCTGGTATGGTGGCTGAGATCTCCAGCCCGTCAGTCAGGGAAGTCGTTCCTTCCATTTCACTGGACGGTGATCGCGATGGACGCCAGCCTGACCGGTGGGGGGGGGGAAGTTTAGGGAGTACAGTCGACACAGGGTCGCTGGATGCAGGAATGAAGAATCCCGCCTGCCGATCAATGTGCTGGAACTTCGGGCGATCAGGCAGTGACTCTCCACATGGTCACAGAGGCTGCAGGGACGTCCAGTCAGGATCCAGTCGGACAACACCACGGCAGTGGCGTATGTCAACCATCAAGGAGGAACAAGAAGCTCGGCTGCAGCATTGGAGGTCGCTCACATCCTGAGGTGGGCAGAGCGGAGCGTGCCGGCTCTATTGGCCGTATACATTCTGGATGTAGAAAACTGGCAAGCGGACTACCCAAGTCTTCAGATGCTGGACCAAGGAGAATGGTCGCTACACCCGGATGTGTTTCGACTCCTTTGCTTTAGATGGGGCACGCCAGACGTGGACCTCCTGGCTTCTCGACTCAATCAGAAGGTATTGAGGTTTGTGGCCAGGTCCAAAGATCCCTGGACGGACTCGACAGACACGTTAGTGGCTCTGTGGGGACAGTATCAGCAAATTTATGCCCTTCAGGTCTGATATGGATATTAAGGGGAACCCTGCCGCAAATTACAAAAAAATGAGTGGGGTTCCCCCAAATATCCATACCATCAGGTCCGCTCAGCCAAAGACGTAGGTGTAAGGCTAAGCGGACCAGATGCGGAACGTGAGAAGGGGCGGGTCTATTCATTTATTATACTGCGGAGGAAGTTCCCCATCAGGTCCACCCCCCCCCGTATGTCAGACCCAGCCTACGTCATTGGCTGAGCGGACCTGATGGGGAACTTCCTCCGCAGTGTAATAAATGAATAGACTTAGCCTTACACCTACGTCATTGGCTGAGCGGACCTGATGGTGAGCTTTAGAAGGGGCGGGTCTATTCATTTAATACACTGCGGAGGAAGTTCCCCATCAGGTCCGCTCAGGCTCAGCCAATGACGTTTCGTGTGGACAACGCTACACAAAACTGGAGTGAAAAAGAAATAACAATAACAATGAAAAAGTCCAAACAAGGAAGATGAAAGGATAAAATGGAGGAAAAAAACTCCAAATGATGCAGGTCAATAAAATCAAGTGGGGATTTATTGAATAAAATTTGTCTTACAGAAATTAGACAAATATAAAAGTGATCACAAGAAAAAAGTTTAAAAGCAATGTGGGGTGCAACATAGGTCGAAACGCGTAGGACTTGCCTATGTTGCACCCCACATTGCTTTTAAACTTTTTTCTTGTGATCACTTTTATATTTGTCTAATTTCTGTAAGACAAATTTTATTCAATAAATCCCCACTTGGTTTTATTGACTTGCACCATTTGGAGTTTTTTTCCTCCTTTTTATCCTTTCATCTTCCTTGGATTGATTTGGCGCCTGTATGATTTGTGGAATTCCATCGTGTGACTCGTGTACTGAACCACCGTTCTCGAGACAGCCTGAGGCATTCACGGCATCCAGTTCCATCGATCCCTGTCACGGTGACCACTAAGCCTTTCTGACCCACTGTCGTATGACAGGTGGGTCCACCATCTGTGGTAAGAGTACCCAACTGCATCATTTGTACCTTGTGTTGTGAGCCCCGCCATCAACATTGGGGTTCCTTTGCTAGTTCATGTTGTGGTAGCGATATCCATGAGAAGACACCCATTCAATTCGGCACATATTGTTTGGACTTTTTCATTGTTATTGTTATTTCTTTTTCACTCCAGTTTTGTGTAGTCCACAAGGGCTACACTCTTATGACCTCCATGCAGGGTGGATATGAGAGCCAAGGTGTTCAAATGTTGTGTTTTTTTGATTTTTATTAATGAAACACAACTTGTCACGTATCCTGGGTCCACATTTTTGATGTGGAGGGTAAATCCTCAGAGGTTTGTTCAGGGAGAATGTCCCAGGACCGGAGCAGTGTGGGCCCTTCATCAAGAGTGTTGATCACAGAAGTGTGGTCATCCCATATTATAGTTTGCCTACCGCTGGGGATACCCCTCTAAGCTATGTCATGATTGCATAGAGCTTTTTTGATAGGCAATAGAGACTTACGTCTCTGCATTGTAAATTGCGAGAGGTCAGCGAACAGTTGAATGGAGGAGTACTTCTCAGGTGGTTGTTTTTTTTGCGGAAAGCCATCATGAAGCGCTCCTTAATATGAAAAAAGTGCACCCTCATCAGAACATCTATTGGAATGTTATCTGGGAGATGAGACGGCTTGGGTAGGCGATGTATTCTGTCTATCACTAGCTCTGCATCAAACAGGTCAGGCAGGAAAGCTTTCATGAGGTCTTGGGCTAACTGCTGTAATTGCGCAGGTTGTGTGGACTCAGGGATACCACAGAGCTTTATGTTGTTCCGCCTGGACCTGTCCTTGATGTCTGCCACCTTTGCCTTTAGCCAGGTCACCTCATCAGACTAATCATTGTGGGCATCTACCAGTGAATTGTAAGAAGAAGCGCACTCTCCCATTTTCTCCTCCACGTGGTCCACCCTCTCCCCCAGCTCGCTCACCTCTGATTTGAAGCTCCTCATACACTCCATCATGTCAGCTTGCAGGGAACTGCAGAGGGAGACCAGCATGTATTTCAGTGTGGATTCAGTTATGGGCTGGTTTGCAGTGGGGAAGGAATTGATTGTGTCTGCTAGTTCTCTGGTGTCATCCATAGACTCCTGGCATGTGCTCACCTTGTCCGTGCAGAGATCTGCCGCCATGCGGGGCTTGGACTTGGCCGGGCTGCGGGATAGTGGCGTGGATGCATTGGGTGATCTGCGGCTGTTATTCCCATGTGAGCCTGGGCTCGGTGTGGCAGTGCTGGAGCCGCTGGAGTAGGCCGGAGAAGCGCCGCAGGCACCATCTTGGTTCGGGTTGCAGGCCGTCGATGGGAAGAAATGAGGCAGTTTCTTCAGCTGCAAAGAGCCTTTCCGTTGCGGGGCATACCGGAGGGTCAGCTGTTACTTCAGCGATGAACTGGTGCGATGAGAGTTGGTTCTGCTTTCAATTTATTTTTTACTAACTTTTTGTATTTAAAAAAAAAAAAAGACTTTCATTTAAACAAGATTCTATCACATTGTGTATATGTTCCGACTCATTAAATATACAGAATCTTGATCAATTTCCATAACTCACATTATCTCTCGACAAAATTCCCTACAACATATACCTACATATATTCTACTGTCATTCCATTCCCTTTCATCCTCGCACCCATTCATCCATAAAAAAAAAGGGGAGAAAAAAAAACATAACCCCCCTGTTCTTTCCCTTTCCATATACTCATTTTATACTTCATTTATATTTCCCCTTCCCGTTTTTCCTTCTTTCCATTTATAAACATTCTTTCACTCCTTTTGAGAGCCAAGATTCATCCCATTTTTGCCATATTTCTGGCATTTGACTATTTGTGTCCTTCTTCTCTTATCTGTCTTTCCATATATTGTATTTCATCCTTTCACATATCCATTCTGCTATATTTGGGCTTTTATTTTCTCTCCAATTACGAGCTATTATTGTTCTAGTTGCTGATGTCATATGATGAAAAATATCCTTCTTAAAGTGCTTGTAAACCCACTTTGACAACTTGCACCTACAGGTAAGCCTAGATTAAGGTTTACCTGTAGGTGCAAGAAATATCTCCTTAACCTACATGGTTAAGGAGATATTTACTATAAAGCGATACACCAATGACGTCACGCGGATGTGCACTAGCGGGCCGGCTTCATTGCCGGTTTTCTGAATGGGCTCTTGCTGGCCCGAGCGCGTATGCGTGTGACGTCATCGCCGCTCCGGCCAATCACAGCGCCGGAGCGGCGATACATTGACATCCGTGACGGGACATCGAGGCAAGATGGCGGCGGAGTTGACCGAGGACCGCTGCGGGGGGGGCTTCGATCTCAGCTAAGTCATTCATAATGAGCTAGTATTATAGGTTTATTTTGCAGGGTTTTTAAAAAAAAAAAAATTTCTAGGGTTTACTTCCTCTTTAATACTCTTTATTCTGGCATCAGAGATAATAATGAGGTATCTATATTTAGATCCCTCTCTATTCCCAATATTTTTTGATATATCTCATGCACAGTTTTCCAGTTTTTTCTCACCATATGACATTCATACCAAATGTGTTCCATAGTCCCCCTTTCCATCTTTCATCTCCAGCACATATCTGTTTGTCTGCTATTTATTTTATTTAATCATATCTGTTTGTCTGCTATTTATTTTATTTAATGCTACGGGCTCCAATACCATCTCATTGCTATTTTCTATTCGCTATAGATGTTTTATGAATTATTTCTGGTACAATCTTTTTTATTAAGATTTTTTTGAGAAGTGAGAACAATTGCAATAATCCCACGCAGGGGATATAAACAAAAAAACATAACATGGCACAGCTGAATAGTGCACATCAAAAACATATTCGATAGTGGGAGTTACCAGGCAACAACAGCCCTCCGGCCGAGGCTGGGGGGTCAACATAAAGTAACTGAGCATTATTGCTCAGAGAGTAAGGCGTGGAGAAATCCACTAAAATGTGGAAAATAAAACTAAAATCACAAACACATAAACAAAATAAAATTGAGAGAAAAAAAAGAAAGAAAAACAAATAAGAAAAATATGAGTGAAAAAAAAGAGAGAGGTGGAGAGGGAGAGAGGGAGAGAAAAAGATAGAGAGGGGTACCCCCAGGTCGGGAAGATAAAGGGGGTCAATTACCGTGGCATAGGCTGGTCTGATGCAGAGTGGGAAGAGCGTAGGACCACCACGGGCCCCAAACCTTGAGGAACTTGGCGTGGGAGTCATGAAGAATACTAGACATCTTCTCATTAATCATGTGTCGTTAAGGTGCTCTTCACCTCCGCAAACGAGACCACCGGCTTATTTCAGGCCCTTGCTATAGTGCGCTTCGCAGCGATAAACAAATAGGTGGCCAACTTCTGCTGATGAGAAAAAAGGCCCGGGACCGGGCAGTGAAGCAAGGCCAATTTAGCGTCCTTGCGGGGGAGTATATGGAAGAGAGAAGACAGAAGACCAAATACCCTCGACCAGAATCCTACCAGGCGGGGGCAGGACCACCAGGTATGAAGTTCGTCTCCACGCTGACCACAACCCCCGAAACATCTATCACTGTAGGATGGGTTTGATTTAGCGATACGGGAAGGGACCCAATACCAACGGAGGAGTACCTTATAGGCTGCCTCTAATGTAGCCGTGTTAAAGGAACATTTCGCAGTATTAGACCAGGCTCTGCTCCAATCCGCTAGGTCGATGGGGGATAAGTTCCGCACCCATTTAGGGACATAAGATAAGGAGGTTGGGGTCCCGCTTGAGTCAAGGGAGGAGTAAATCAAAGATATAATGTTTTATGAATTATTTCAAATATTTTCTCCCATTCCGTCTCTGATATTGATCTTCCTATTTCTTTTTCCTATTTTTTTCATTCCTGTTAGCTCTCTAAAGGATCCTGAGGGGAGTAATAAGCCATATATCTTAGATAATTTTCTAGTTGGCTATTGTTCATCTATTAATATATCTTCAAATTTTGTTTTTGATCTATTTATTAGAGGTAGTTAAATATTTGTTGCGATATAAGTGTTTAATTGATGGTATTGTAGCCACTTGTGCGTATGTTCAGGTCCCAAATCTTGTATTTTTGGCATTTTCCCTTCCACTAGGATCTGGGCCACCCTTGCATTCTCCAATATATTCAATTTTAAGTATTTTGTAGTTGCTAAGGCTGGCGGAAATTCTGGATTGGAGAACAAGGGGGTCAGGAGTCCCATCATAGTGGATAGGTTCCCCTTTTTTAATTCTAGGTCCCATATTTTTAATGTGGCTCTTGTAAAGATTGTTAATTTTTTTATTTCCAGGTCTTAAGTGAGCTTTTATCCAGGGGAGGGCTTTAAGTTGAATTCCTATAATATCTTCTTCTAATTTAACCCATTGTTTATCCTCCCTATTATGGTACCAGTCTACAATCCTAGTCAGAGAGGCTGCTTGTAGATATTTTTAAAAATCTGGTAATGCTAATCCTCCATTTTTATTAGTTCTAATTATAATTTCTCATCTAATTCGTGGTGTTTTGTGGGCCCAAATAAAGCTTCCTATTGCTTTTCTTAGTTCAATCTTTATTTTTTTTGGGGGATAACTAGGGCATAGTTTGAAAAATGTATAACAATTTTGGTAATATGTCCATTTTTATTATGTTTTCTTCCCGTCCATGAGTATGTTACCTTTTCATATTTTTGTAACAATTTTATTACTTTTCGGACTGTCGCATTGTAATTTAGTTCTTGTAGCTTATTCAAGTCTCTCGGAATATAAATTCCCAGATACTTAATTGCTACTTGCTGCCATTTAAACGAGAAATCCTTTTGTAATAGTAGTTGTGTTTTTTCTGTTAGTGATACATTTAGCATTTCAGATTTATCATAGTTAACTTTAAAATTACTTCATTCCCCAAATCGTTTAAATTCTTTTATTAATTGGGTATAGTTATAATGGGGTTAGTCGCATATATTAATAAATCATCTGCGTAGATTTCTGTTTTGTATTCTTTATCTTTAATACTGATCCCTTGTATATCTTTATTTTTTGTTATTGCTTGTGTAAGATGTTCCATCACTAGTATATATAATAGAGGAAATAGTGGACAGCCCTGTCGGGTTCCGTTTGAGATTTCTATATACTCCGATAACATTCCGTTTGTTCTAATTTTGGCCCGTGAGTTAGAATACAATGCAAGAATCCTACTAAGCATTTTTGTGCCCAAACCTATCTGAACTAGTGTTTCTTTCAAGAACTGCCATCCCACTCTATCGAACGCTTTTTCAGCATCAATGGATAGTAAACATGTTGGGATGGCAGTTCTTTGAGCATATTCTACCAGTGTACAGGTTTTTATAATATTATCCCTTGTTTCTCGTCCTTTTGTAAAGCCCATTTGATCTAGGTTTATATATCCTGGTAATATGGGTGTTAATCTATTCAAAATGTTCTTTGAGTATAGTCTTATATCGATATTTGTCAAAGAGATTGGTCGGTAATTGTTACATAATGTGTGATCTTTCTCAGGTTTTGGTATTAATACAATGTGAGCTTCCATACTTTGGGATGTAAAGATTTGTGTTCTAGATATAGAATTATATGTTTTCTTAAGAATAGGTATTATTATACAGTAAGTGCCGCCAATATTGTGTCAATCTCGCCTCTTCTAGCGGCGAGATTGACACCCTATGAGCCCCGTCGCGAGAGCCAGCGCCGAGCTGTCTCGTCACCGGGAAAGGAAAAATTTTGTTTTTCCTTTCGCAATGAGCAACACGCATTGCCAGTAGACGGAGATCCGACGTGGATTCCCGCCAATACCAGGCACTGTGTTTGGTATGAATACTGAGCAGGAACTCCACACCAATTTTTAAATAAAAAACCGGCATGGGTTCCCCCTCCAGGAGCACACCAGGCCCTTCGGTCTGGTATGGATTTTAAGGGGAATCCCCTAAGCCGAAAAATCGGCGTGGGGTCCCCCTCAAAATCCAAACCAGACCCTTATCTGAGCACGCAACCTGGCAGGCCACAGGGGAAGAGGGGGGGACGAGAGAGCGTCCCTCCTGAACCATACCAAGCCGCATGCCCTCAACATGGGGGGTTTGCTGCTCTCGGGCAGGGGGGTGACCTGCGCCCCCCCACCCCAAAGCACCCTGTCCCCATGTTGATGGGGACAAGGGCCTCTTCCCGTCAACCCTGGCTGTTGGTTGTCGGGGTCTCCGGGCGGGGGCTGATCGGAATCCGGGAGCCCCCTTTAATAAGGGGGCCCCCAGATGCCGGCCCACCACCCTATGTGAAGGAGTATGGGGTACATCGTACTTCTACCCATTCACCTGGTGGAAAAAAATGGCAATAAAAAACACACAGCTTTTTAAAGTAATTTATTACACAGCTCCGGGGGTCTTCTTCCGACTCCGGGGGTCTCCGGTGTCGTCTCCACGCTCTCCGGTTCTTTCTTCCTTCTGCCGGGCCTCCGCTATCTTCTTCCAGCTCTTTTGCTAGCGGAGGCCCGGTCTTCCCCGTCGTCTCGTCCAGCTCTCCGTTGTCCTTCTGTCGGCCCCTCCACTATCTTCTTCCAGCCCATTTGCTAGTGGAGGGGCCGGTTTTCCCGTTGCCGTCGGCGTCTTCTTCCCTCTTCTCCTCCTCGATGTTGACTCGTCGCTTCCTCCCGCTGTAATGCTGGCTGTTCGGTCCGCAGCGATTTTATATAGGCTTCTCATGACGTCACAGTCACATGTTCCCATGATGTCACAGTCACATGCTCCGGGGCCACCCGGAGCATGTGACTGTGACGTCATAAGAAGCCTATATAATTTGTTGCGGACCGAACAGCCAGCATTACAGCGGGAGGAAGCGACGAGTGAACATCGAGGAGGAGAAGAGGGAAGAAGACAGCGATGGGAAGACAGGGCCCCTCCACTAGCAAAAGAGCTGGAAGAAGATAGAGAGGGGCCAGCAGAAGGACAATGGAGAGCCGGACGAGACGATGGGGAAGACCGGGCCTCTCCGCTAGCAAAAGAGCTGGAAGAAGATAGCGGTGGCCCAGAAGAAGGAAGAAAGAACCGGAGAGCGAGAGAAGAACCGGAGAGCGCGGAGACGACACCGGAGACCCCCGAAGTCGGAAGAGACCCCCAGAGTCGGAAGAAGACCCCCGAAGTCGGAAGAAGACTATACATATATGTTTAGTTTTATCTAGTATATATCTGTCATTTGGTGTCTTCCCAATATTTTTTTTTTATTCTTTTAGTTAACTTTTTTCCTATGGGAGTGAAAACTAGTTGTATCTATAGTTGAATCCAATATAAAATTAAAGTCTCCACCCATAATTACTGTGCCTTCTACTTTTCCATTGCTTCCACAACAGATTTTATGCCATACTTAATTTGTTCGTAGTTTGGTAAATATAAATTTATGATTGTAAACATTTTTCCATATAGCATAACCTTTATAATCAAGGATCTGCCATCTTTGCCTTTCCAGCTTTGTAATATTTGGTGAGGTATATCTTTGTGGAACGCAATAGATACTCCTCTTGTTTTAGAGTAGGGGAATGTGTCATGGATCCAGGTAACATAATTTCTATTATTTATTTTGGGAATGTGATCTGAACGAAAATGTGTTTCTTGGAACAGAACAATACCAATTTTTTGTTTGTGAAATTAATTTAAGATTTGAGATCTTTTAAAGGGTGAATTAAGGCTGTGACAGGGGTCACTTGGGGCACAGGGGGAATGAGAACCCCACCATGATCTGGGATAGTCATATTCAATGCTGTATATACATGGTATATATTGTGTGTGGGCTGTTGTGTAATATTTGCTGTGATGGGGTGTGATTGCATTCTATTATCTATTGTGGCTTGTGGTAATTAAGTCTGCTACTGTGGCGATGTGGATTGGAGCTTGGTAGACCATCTGGCTGCCTATTATGGGATGTTTAAGTGTCTTTCTGTGAGGAGGGGGGAATCACCCCTCCTGCTAAGACTGTTTACTGAAAGAGAAGTTTGAACACACCTGACCTGTATGACCATTGTCATTGGACAGTTTAACCCGCCCTGTTCCCCAAGGATGGGAGGGAGGGGTTTTTGAAGAGAAATGTGTTACCATGTGCTTGTAATAAATTCATTCCCTGTTTTGGGACTTCAATACAGAGCGTTTGTCTCATATGTTTGGAAGGATTAATCCTATGGGAAGCGGTCGCCTGACTGTGGAGGATCGGCAGTGGATGTGTTTCCAGAGAGGAAATATCTTAAACGGCGTTAACCCCTTTCATACTTGGGGTGCCGTTACATTGGTGGCAGCAATGGGATTTTCCCTCCAGTTCCTGGGACACTCCAAACCACCACAGTGAATGACCAGCTATGCAGCCTGCAGGAAAGCCACGCTGAAAGACTTACTTGAGAGCCGTGGAGGGACCGGTGGGACAAAGAACAAGGCCACCTTGATCAGGGAGCTAGCAGAGATGGATCAGAGGGATGGTGATGCAGGACCCCGGTCAGTTGAAGACTTGTTTCAGCAACAAGTTCGAGAGCGGTTGGCATTATATGGGGCTAACCCATCAGAGACCGCCATACAGAAAGCCATTAGAGACATCCAGCTGCAGGATGAGCGACAAGAGAGAACTGGAGCGACAAGAGAGAGAACTAGAGCGGCAACATGAGCTGAGAATGGCGGAAATACGGCAACCGGAGACAACGCCTAAAGATGCAGCGCCTGTCCGTAAGTTGCCCTTTCGGGCGTTCAAACTAAGGAAGGAGAGGAGGAAATTGAAACGTTCCTGCGGGACTTTGAGAGACTATGCCAGATACATGAAGTACTGCCCCAAGATTGGGTCGCCTTACTGGAAAGTAATTTAACTGTCAGAGCGGCGGATGCGTATCGGGCCCTGGAGGATGAGGACGCTAAAGACTATGACCGGGTAAAAGAAGCTCTGCTAGCCCGATTTGCCATTACACCCGAAGCCAGCCGGATTAAGTTTCGAGAATCCCGGAAACAAACCCACATAACATACGTGGAGTGGGCACATCGTCTGCAGCGAAACCTTAAGGGCTGGTTCCAGGGAAGCCACGCTCATACCACCATACATCACCCAGCTAGTACTCTTAGAACAGTTCTTTAACCACACCCCTCCGGTACTACGGGATTGGGTGCGAGATAAGCGACCACGTTTTGTTTAGCATAAAATAAAAAAACCCAGTGGTCATTAAATACCACCAAAGGAAAGCTCTATTTGTGTTAAAAGTGCAGCAGCACCGAAAATTGGCCTGAGCAGGAAGGGGGTAAAATTGCCTTGTATTGCCTTGTATTGAAGTGGTTAGGTAACACCTGTCTGCTAGGATCACTTCAACATTTCTTGCTTTCCTGGTGATAACCTGGTTTAGGATATTGTGATAATGGGTAAATAATCTTATAATAGATGCATTCTCCTACTGATGATGCAAAACATTTGTCCAATAATTATACAGGGAAAACTACCTCTTTGCCTCTACCACGTGTAGGAACAGGCATGGTAAAGCTGGCCCTGTTCTGCTTTTACTATATATATTGGGTATAGTTATTTTGTTTCTTCTTTATACTTTCTTTTTTTTTGTTTGTACTGTAGTCATAAACTTTTAAAACAAATCCAAAAAATGCTATCTATATTATTATTTCTACTGTAATTTTATGATGTTTTGACCATCTTTCAAGATTTTATATCTGCATTTTTTGTAGGAATATGATAACCAATCTAACAGATATTTGTTTGATTTCTACATCTACAGCAAAGTACCATCCACACCGAGAGACCTCATTGTGACATCACCCAGTCAGCATACACTGATGTAAGTTAATTTGGGATACAACTTGACCACGTTAAAGTAAGCTTGCTTTTTGTTAAGTATTCGAAAAAAAAAAAATTGTATGCAAGATTAGTTATTCTTTAATATACAGTAAGATGTGGAACCCAGAATATAAGATTCCTTTTCCTATGGTAATCTGGGTAAAATATTCTTTAACTAGAAAATGATTCCCTTTATTCATTTTGAAAACATCTTTTTAATGACCGAGCCTTTTTTTCAGACTTAGTGTTTACCAAGTTAAAATCATTTTTTTTGCTAGAAAATTACTTTGAACCCCCCAAACATTTTTTTCCCCCCGACACCCTGGAGACTAAAATGCCAGTTGTTGCAATACTTATTGTCACACTGTATTTGCGCAGCGGTCTTTTTTTTTTTTTGGGGCAAAAATTCACTTTTTTGAATTAAACAAAAAGATAACAGTAAAGTTAGCCCATTTTTTTTTTTATATTGTGAAAGATAATGTTGCACCGAGTAAATTGATACCCAGAATGTCTCGCTTCAAAATTGTACCTGCTCGTGGAATGGCGACAAACTTTGACCCTTAAAAATCTCCATAGGTGACGTTTAAAAATGTCTACAGGTTACCAGTTTTGAGTTACAGAGGAGGTCTAGTGCTAGAACTATTGCTCTCGCTATAACAATTGCGGCAATACCTCACATGTGTAGTTTGAACACCATTTTCATGTGCGGGCGCGACTTGCTTATGCGTTCGCTTCTGCGCGGGAGCTCGGCGGGACAGAGCGCTTTATTTTGCTTTTTATTTTCTATTTTTACACTGTCCTTTTAAAGAAAAATTTGGGTCACTTTTACTTTCAATCGTTTTTATTAAATTTTGAAAATTACAGCGGGAATACATGACATCCAAGTTTCCATGAAAAGACAGGAAACATTCAGTGCAAATGTAATCAAAGAGTACAAGGTTCAGCCTTCATGACAAAACAAACAATGTAGCAACATGAGGGATGAACAATAAACATTGTGTGGGCTACGCTGTAGAGCTAGAATTGGTAAGTACCGCCCACATATAGATTGCGGACTTATCTTAGACCAAGTATAACAACAAACAGTTAATAAAGATAGAGTCGAACAAGGGACAAATGTCCACATGCCCTCTGACTAGATTAAGAGATGAGGGAGGGGCGAGACCCCCCCACCGCCCCCAAGGGGATCAAGCTGCGGCAGAAGGAATCCCGACCCCCCATGCTCCCCCAATGACCGATCCCAATGGCCTTGCAAAAAGGACAAAAAACAAGAGATTGTTCGGGAAGACGGAGTATAATAAAATGTACTAATGACTTGGCCAGGGACATAACTGTAACAAAAACTAGAGTGGGAAGATCAGAAAACTAGTGAACTCAGGAGGCCGAGCTGATAAGAGTTCAGCAACTCTTAACTCTGAGGTTATAATCTTTCGCCAATCGAAAACTACCAATTAAGGTGACTAATAAAAAAAAAGCGAAAAAAAAAGAAGGCGGAGGAGAACAGGATCCGGCTCCATGTATTTGCAATATAAAAGAAAAGTAAAGAAGAGAAAAGCCGAGGGAGAAGGAGGGAAGAAAGGGAATCCGAGAGAAGGGAGGACAAGAGAGAGGAAGAGAACAGGTCTAACAGGGTCATCCAGAGTGTTCCATCAGGGGGGGGCTACGCCTGGGGAGAGAGAGATGTGACAATATTTTGCCCATGGTTCCCAGATGCATTAGAATATACGGGTTTTGTCTTGGATAATGCTAACTATTTTTTCCTGCGCCATGATCCAGGAGATTTTGTGCTTAACTGCTGCAATCGGGACTGAGTATTTCTTCCAACGGGCCGCTATCATAATTTTGGTCCCCAACAGGATGAAAAAAATCAAAGCCTGGGTATATTTGTCTATCTTGTGTATTTTAAGGTTGAGAAGGGCTATCTCTGGCGTTTGGGGAACCTGGACAGAAGTAACTTTACAAATCAAGTGGAAAACATTATTCCACAAACTTCGTATTCGTGGGCAAGTCCACCAAATGTGTAGCATTGAACCTATATGGTTACAGTTTTGGAAGCATAGCGGGGAAGCATCTGGGTAGATCTTGGCGAGGAGGGAGGGAACCCTGTACCACCGGGTAACTACTTTAAGGCTTGCTTCGATTAGAGAGATATTTAAAATACCCTTGAAGGAACGTTGGAAGCACATAAACCATTTATCTTGGTCCCAAGATATATCAAGATCATTGTCCCAGGAGAGGGCATAGGAAGGCTTAGAGCTCGCCGAGGCCAAAGAGGCGTATATGATGGAAATCCCACCCCCATGATACATGACATCTGAACACCAAGTTTCATAGGGTGTAGCCCTAGGGGAAACAGATCTATTAGGCCAGAGTGAGCGGAGGAAGTGTAATATTTGTGTAGCGCTACCCCCAGTTAAGAGAGCCGCTGGTTTGATTTCCGGCCCTGCATACAGCACCGCCAACCCCCGGCAATCTTACTCGACCCACTCTGGCACAGTTAGTCTAGGGTTAAACTTATATCACATTCAGAGATATTGTAAGGGGTGATCTTCTATACAGTAAGACAACTCACTGAGGCGAGAGATCAAATGCAACAGCTTTCTCACAGAGCCCTGTATCAATAGGTGTAGCACACAACAATGGCCCAGTGCGGTAACCCACCGCGCGCAGCTATTATGGTGTGCGCGCCCTGTGGCGCACTAAACAATATTCTATCTCCCCCCTAGTCAGGCCTGACATAGAAGAAATCTCAGTCTTTTCACTCTAGGATTTCTTCGCATGCAAACTTTCGGTGGTGCACTTGATGAAATAATATTTGTAATCCACAAGTAGGCAGTCTCAAGGAACACTATACTGGAGACCCTTTAGCTCTGTCCCGCTACGGGTCTCCTAATAGAACAACAAACAACGATAGGTGGGCCAAGGCAGTCTATAGGCCTAACACGGTACAGTCTATTGGCTTGAGCAAGTGCTCGCTCACCACTCCGGACGCGATCTCAGTCCGGGACTTCCACCTGCTGTGTCTCCGCACACAGCGTCTGCAACGATCGGGTCCCCGATCTAACTGATGTCCTCACTCGACAAGTCCGGTGGCACCCAGGCTCCGCAGTGGGATGGAAGGCTCTTTGGAAGTTGCGCAAGGCCCAGGCTTCAGGCCTTGCACTGCAGCAGATCCACACAGGAAGAAACTCTTGCTGGCAGCGCAGTGTCCAAAGAGGCCGAGCTCCGCCTCGCCTCCTCCTTAAATAGCCCCTCCCATGAGTCTCTGCGGTGGCTAACTGCACTCTGGGTGCCGAACGGGGTTCTGGGTAACGTAGTCCCGGGGCCTTAAAGGAGACCCCGCTACATTTGTGATAATCTAAAACTTTCAGAGGCAGGCATTTGACGCTTACTGCTGCAGTAAGCGTTGGTAATGGGACCCGTGGAAGTGAAGAAATTCCCAATCCTAAGTAGACCTTTGTTAAGCCACCAACTGAATGCTAGGATATTCATTCCCGGAGGGAATGCAGGATTATGGAACATGTGCGTTAAGGGGCGAAGGGCCGATACCAGGGAGGTATGTTTGTGTAATTGGTCGCACAAGGTTATTGAATGGGAAAGCGTAGGAGCCAAGACCGGAGGTCTAAGTTTGGTAGGGGACCATATGACAAAATCTATTGTGTGAAGCGGTATGGCTTGTCTCTCCATGGAAACCCAGTCAGGTTTTGGGCCCCGTGAAGAGACAATAGATATCTGGGCCAGTTGTGCCGCTTGGTAATACCACCAGATATTAGGTAATGCTAGACCCCCTTGCGATTGAAGTCTGTATAAGATGAGCTTTGAGCATCGCCTGCCTTTCGGATTCCAAATGAATTGTAGAATTTTGGATTGCAAAGCCTGTATTTGTGATTTCCTAATTGGGATAGGGAGCGATCTGAACAAGTAAAGGAGACGGGGGAGTAGGGTCATCTTGACTGCTGGAAAAAGGGAAGGTGGGGGGCGCTATGTATGGGGTAAAGGCATTGAAAACACCTAGTGGCTATATATGAAATAGTGGCATAGGAAAATACCTAGTGGAAAATATAAAACAACAAACACCAGCCTGCCTATACGACTTGAATAGTGATCACAAATGAGTGAAAAAATTGAAATGAAATAAAATAAAACATGCCACTACGGGCTGAAGGATAGTAATACTGGGATAGTAAATCTGGAGTGATATCACACAGTGAAAAATCAAAAAATTATGATGAAAAACTGAAAAAAACACACAAAACAATCCAAAAAATGACATGTGTCCACAACCCAAAAACAATAAGTAACAATCCTGTTATAAAGTGCTTGATGTGTGTTGTGATTCTTCAACGTGCTTTATTTTCATCATATAGCAAGGATCAAACCAAAAATTGTGACAATTAAGGTCCACCTTCACCGCAAATAAATAACACCCGATAGTGCCCTGAATATGGATGGCAGCTTACCACACGGTGTTGACTCTTTTACCTAAAAAAAAGAGGTCAAATGCGCTTTCTGCAAGTAAAACTTGCTATTTAGTGTGGGAGATGGTACTGGAGGGATATCTGGACTGGACTCTGTTCACAGAGGGCTCCGGTATTGGATATGCAAAAACGAGAGAAGGTGCCAAAAATAGTGTAATCCCATTTATTTAAAAGATGAATGTACATAAAAAAGCCAAAAGGCCGCTTACTGTATGAGTGCCCCGAACCTGGCACTGAGGCTGTAAAGCATGATCGTATGGATGGACGTCCCAATGAGGTGAGTACTGGCGTGCGTTCCACCTCTCCATTCATCTTGACTACCTTTCATTCATCTTGACTGCGTTTATTCGACCCAGCCAGGATAGATTCTGTTTATCCCAGTTTGTAAGGTCTGCTAACAGTTCATGGAAAGCTGACGGATAGTTAGAGGCGTATAAGGAGTAAATTTTAGGGGATATATTGACCCCCAGGTATGGAAGAGAGGCCGAGCACCAGGAGAACGGGAAATGGCTTTGTAAGCTACTGAGCAATTTGGGCGGTACAGTGATGTTGAGGGCTATGGATTTCGAGGCATTCACGCGCAGACCAGAGACGTCGCCAAATTTTCCCAGCAATGAGAATATATTAGGTGTCAAAATCAGAGGGGATGTGACAAACAAAAAGCAAATCGTCTGCAAATAGCGCACACTTGTGCTCCTGCTTCCCACACACAATTTTTTTAATATCTGGGTGATCTCTGATAGCTATGGCCAGGGTCACAATTGCTATGATAAAGCGAAGGGGGGAAAGTGGACATCCCTGTCTGGTACCTTTTTTCTATCGTGAGAGGATCAGAATAACATCCCTGTAGTCTGACCTGCGCAGTAGGAACAGAATACAGGGTTCGTAGGGATCCCAAAAAATGTGGGCCAAAGCCCCACCTCTGTAAAACTTTAAACAGATACGGCCAGGCAATGGTGTCAAACGCCTTTTGCAGATCGATCGACAATACAAACCCTTCTTGGTGGGGTCCGCCATCCCAGTGCGAATTAAGGAGGGACACTATATCAACTGCTCTCCTAATCTGATCAGGTCCTTGTCTCCCCAGGATAAAGCCTACCTGGTCCTTGTGAATATAAAGAGCTATAAAGGATGAAAGTCTATTGGATAGTATTTTTGTAAAGATTTTGAGGTCGTTATTGATAAGTGAAATAGGACGATAATTAGAAACTAAGGTTGTGTCTTTACCAGGCTTAGGGATAACCTAAATCTAAGCAAGGTTCAGAGCTTTATCCAAGGGAGAGCCAGACCTGAGAGAATTAAAAAACTTAACCATAAACGGGGCGAGAGAGGTGGCCGAATTCTGTTCGAGCTGTTTTATAACTCCCAGGACTTCCACTTCAGATATCGGATCATCCAGGAGATCCGAGTGTTCTGAGGAAAGCCTTGGGAGGGGGACAGAATTAAGGAAGTCCTCAAGCTGAGGCTGGGAAATAGCGTGTTCATTTTTATATAAAGCACAATAGAACTTATGGAAAGTTTCCATAATGCGGTGTGGGTTATGTGACAGGTCACCTGAAAGGGTGCGTATTTTGGGCAAGGTATGAGTGCGGGGCTTAGGAGTTAATTTAGCCACAAGTTTGGATCCTGTTTTATCCTTTTTGGAATAAAATCGCGCACCCGTCCATCTAAGATGTTTTTCAGCTGCAGTGGTAAGCGCCAAATTCAGGGAAGTTCGGGTTGCCTCAAGGGATTTCAAAGACTCACTAGTTGGGTTGAGTTTATGTGCTTTGCTAAGGGAATGAAAGTCCCTAGTGATGTTGTCTATATCTGCCTTTCGTTCTTTTTTAAGTTGGGAGGTAATTTGGATAATCTTTCCCCTGATTACCGCCTTGTGGGCGGCCCACAGAGTTTCTGGGGAGACGGAGTCTGTATTATTCAGGAGAAAGTATTCTTGAATGTTGCGTGCTAGAATTGTGCATTGGATGGGATCACTTAAGAGCCCTTCATTGAGTCGCCAGATGAATTTATTTCCAAGGGAGTGAGAATGCTGCATGTATACTGTGACAGGAGGGTCACTTTGGACACAGGGTGAGCCAGGAAACCATGGACATTAAGAAATATATCTTGGACTACCTAAAATGTAATATTTATCCACCATATTCCCAAGGATATCTGTAAAGGACTATTTACTGATTCTGAACTCAACAGGTTAATTGAGAGATACTGATGTGTTCAGCCTCAATCACCTGTCTGCCTAGTGTAATGCTAATGAATCACAGCTTCTAAAAGACCTGTTCATTGTTTGTGGTGATGTGGATTGGGGAAATTAAGTCTGTCCTTGTGTGTATTGTAAAGTAACAGACAGTCTGGTGAATATAAAGGCCATGCATAGTTATTTAAACATAAGGGGATTAGAACCTGTTGTCTCCTAACAGGTGTCAAAATAATGTGTATTGGGTCTGGTTATGTTGTGGGTGGAGCTGGACCATTGTTCATTTTAGGTTAATGCAGTATTGGATGTGTATAAAAAGTACAATGTTTTTGGCAATAAAGTCAGTCTATCCCTGAAAGATACAGAGTGTGTCTCGTTCTTTCAGGAGGATTAATTCCTATGGGAAGTGGTCGTCTGGCTGTGGAGTATCGGCAGTAAATTTGTGTCCAGGAGGGGGAATATCTTTAAACGGCGTTCCCCCCTTTCGTATTTGGGGTGCCGTTACATATACTATGACCATAGAATGGTCGGAGATGGGAGACTCCCCGATAATGGCTTTCGTCGTCGATGGGATGTTCTTGGATTGGATGAAGATGTGATCAATTCTGGTATAGAGTTGGTGTGGGGCAGAGAAATGGGTATAGTCCTTGGATCTAGTGTTCAATTCCCTCCAGATGTCCACCAGACCAAAGTCTTCCTGCGGGGAGGGGGGGGGCTGCATCCCCGTCCTCGCCATTTTTCCCAAGTACAAATAAAAAAAACGAGAAGAAACACCCCAAACTTGGGGGTCGTTTCCACATCTCCGAGTGGAGGGAAAACACCACTCTGAGACAGAGGGAAGCGCAGAGCAGCCGCCTCGGCCTTTCCGCCAGGAAAAAAAAAATATAGGAGCGAAATATAAACACATTTGCATATTGCAATGGGAACAGCTTCAACAGGTGAATCAAAAAGAAAGTTCCATAGAGCTGAAAAATAAAACAAATCATAGCCGAGTACCAAGGTATCCGTCATCTAACCACCATCTATGCCAGAGGGAGAGACGAGGGACACCAGGCAGCGGGCTACCGGCAGGAGCAGAAAATTAGTTCATTAACCACTTCCATACCGGGTCATTGTAAAATGACGCCGGGAGGAACCCTCTCTCCCTCCGGGTGAACGTCATATGACGTCCTGGGTTTGAGGGGGGATATCTGAATGATGCCTGCAGCTAGATGCATTATTCAGATATCCTTGTCTTCAGCCGGCGATTCTGCGCACCATAAGAACAATCATAGCAGCGGTTCCACCTCTTGATCGTTCTTATAGGCGGCGGGAGGGGACATCCCCCTCCCGCCGCCATCCGGTGCTTCTCCGGGCTCTCCCGTGCCATCGGGGACCCGGAGAGAATCGTCCGGCGCCGGTGGTGGGTCACGTGACGAGCATAGAGATGACTGGTGACCTCGGAGGCCCGGGCGCGATGTGATGACGTCACGCCCGGGTCCTCAGATGTAAACAAAGCCGCCATTGCGTCTAGTAAGTATGAGATCGGTGAATTTTTTTTTCACAATCTCATGCTTTCCAGCCTGGAGGAGAGATGTGGGGTCTTATTGACCCCGCATCTTTCCATAAAGAGGACCTGTTACACACATTCCTATTACAAGGGATGTTTACATTCCTTGTAATAGGAATAAAAGTGATCAAAAATAAAAGTAAAAAAAATAATAATATTTAAAACGCCCCTGTCCCCAATAGCTCGCGCTCAGAAGCGAACGCACACGTAAGTCCCGCCCATATATGTAAACGCCGTTCAAACTACATATGTGAGGTATCGCCGCGTGCGTTAGAGCGCGTGCAACAATTCTAGCACTAGACCTCCTCTCTAACTCTAACCTGGTAACCTGTAAAAAAAAATTCAAAGCGTCGCCTATGGAGATTTTTAAGTACCGAAGTTGGGCACTATTCCATGAGCGTGCGCAATTTTAAAGCGTGACATGTTGGGTATCTTTTTACTCGGCGTAACATAAGCTTTCATATTTTACAAAAAAATCGGGCTAACTTTACTGTTTTGTTATTTTTTAATTCGTAAAACCATTTTTTTCCCAAAAAAAGGCGTTTGAAAAATTATTGCACAAATACTGTGCAAGATAAAAAGTTGCAACGACCGTCATTTTATTGCTTCAGGTGTCTGCTAAAAAAATATATATAATGTTTGGGGGTTCTGAGTAATTTTCTAGCAAAAGAATGATGATTTGTACATGTAGGAGAGAAGTGCCAGAATAGGCCCGGTATGGAAGTGGTATAAAAAGCCCTGTATGGAAAGGGTTAAGCAATCGTAGAGACAGTTCATCTCGATGGAGGTGATTTGGGAGGGAATCACAGGGTAGAACTTTGACTGCTGTACAGTCAGTAACGCTACCTAATAAAAAAGAACAGGACAAGTGGAGAAATTTCTTCAAGACGGACGTCCATCTTTGGGTCTCTTTGCTTGTTGTTTTTGCCAGAGTTGTTTAAGGAGGCTCACAGGGGGAGGTCTTTTCGTTGAGAGAAAATGTTTAGGATCCAGAGGAGGAGCAGGAGAATGGGAGATGAGTCCCAGGTGGAGTAGAATGCGTTCTCCGTCCACCAAGTTGGAAAAGTTGTAAGATTTGTTCAAGTAAGAGAAATTCAAGCGAAACGGAAAACCCCATCTGTATGTGATTGATTTTTGGGACAGGACCTGCAGGAGAGGCTTCAAAGATCTTCTCTTCTGTATCGTGTAAGGCGACAGGTCCGCAAATATTTGGACTGGATGACCCTGGAAAGAAAGGTTGTCGGACTCCCTGGCCTTATGCATAATGTCCTCTTTAACCTTAAAAAAATGTGGCTTTACAACAATGTCCCTGGGAAGGCCATCTTGACGGGGCGGTTGGAGGGCTCTGTGAGCGCGGTCCAATTCCAGCCTATGTTCTGGTATATCAGGGAGCAAACTTTGAATAAATGGGCGAATGACTGAATCTGTGTCCTTAAATGTTTCTGGAAGGCCCCTGAGCCTGAAGTTGTACCTTTTGATTCCTGTTTTCGAGGTCATCGAGTTTAGAATAGGCAGTGTCTAGCTGTTCATGAAGGTCCTGGATCTTGTCAGTGTTCTGTTGGGCCATGGCGATAGTTTGATCTGTCTTAACTTCAATCGCCTCTATCCTGGCTCCCAAATGCTGAAGATCAGCCTGTATTATGGACATGATTTGTGATGCATTTTGGGCCAAACCTCTGGAGAGCATGTTGGAGAAGGTCTCTATCAGGGAATTTAAAGTCAGTGGGGGTGACTGGGTGAAATTTGGGATGAGACCCGGGATGGTCGGGGGTAGCAGAGAAATCCTCCATAGGAGTGAGTGGGGTGCTAATAAGAGTTCTGGCCATCAGCGATCCCGTGGATGTGGGGGACAATAATGGCATCTGTCGGTTACTCACTGTTGAAGGAGGCCGGACCTCGGTGTAAGAAGTAGTAGTGGCCGGATCAGCGATGGATTCGTCCGGATCCTGAACCAGGCCTCGTGTGGCTGAAGCTGCCGCCATCATGGCGTAGGCCACGGGCGGCAGATCGGATGTTAGTTGCCCGATTAGGTTTCGCCAGGCCGTGTTCCCGTTCATGCGGGTTGGTAATCCGGAGCTTTGGGTTGCCGTGGGGTGACCGGCAGATAAGATTCTCCGCTAATGTTAGCTGTGGCGGAGTTAGCAGGCCGGAGCGGTGCGGAGCTCTCAGGACATGCGACCGTCCATGGAGCTGCCACGCATGCGCCTAATTTGGGTCACTTTTATTCCTACTACAAGAAATGTAAACATCCCTTGTAATAAAAAAAAAAGCATGACAGGACCTCTAAAATGTGAGCTCTGGGGTCAAAAATACCTCAGATCTCACATTTACACTTAAATGCAATATAAAAATGCTTTTTTTTTTTTTGCCCAAAAATAAATTCCCCTTTAAGACCATTGGGCGGAAGTGATGTTTGACGTCGCTTCCATCATCCAATGGTATGGAGCCAAGGGAGGGCCATCTTTCCCCCACTCTGCATCCAGCCTCACAGGCTCCGGTAAGTGGCAGAGACGAACGGAGTGCAGCAGGGGCCTCTCCCGCCCCCAATAAAAGTGATCTTGCGAATGTTCAGTTTTTGCCCCCGGGATAGCAGTGGCTCATTACCTGTTAACCAGGGATAAGGATGTTCTGCCTATCAGGTTGTCATTCTTACACCCTGTGGTTCTTATTTAATGGTATACATCCAATTACATTAACCCTCTAATCAGTTGGGGTGGTTCTCACTGCGGTTCAGATTAACGTACAGGATATATCTGTTGTGGAGTCTTTAGACCACAGTTTCCTGAATTACCATGACACTTTATTGGAACCTTGACTGTTATGTCATTAATGTACTTAGCAATTTTTTTTTTCTGAAGGGTTACTGTTAAAGCCTGTCATTTACTGTTATAGGTCGATGTATGTGATATTATGGCACTTTGTGTAAACCGCATACCTTAAATAAAGTTTTAAAAAAAAAAAGTGATCTCGCTGCGAATCTGCTGCGGATACCACTTTTATCTGAAAGAGGACCGTCCGCCGCCATCTGCTGCCATAACCCCAGTATTCTACGTCAAAGTACCGACTTACAACAGCACTTTTAGTTAGATGTTTATGCAAAAAAAAAATGCACAAAGGGACTATTCTGATCCATACTACACAGAAATAATTACTCCATAGTACAAACCAGAGGCATAACTAGAACCTAGGGCCCCAGTGCAAGAAACCATGAAGGGCCCCCCTAGCCTGGGCCCTTTTCTTCAAGCCCGGTGGCAGAACGCCAGGGCCTAGTCACATGTGCAACCTTTAGGGCCCTGGTAGTTTTGCCACTGGTGTCAGTATTTTTTTTATTATTATTATTTGTTTTTATTTTATTTTTACCATTTTATTTTCTTTACTTTTTTTACAATGTTATTTTTGACAATTTTTTTAGGAGCCCCATTGGGGGGCTTTGGTGAGATATCAGGGGTCTAAACAGACCTCTGATTTTTCACCTTTGAAACAAAGAAGGGGACCCTCCATTTCCATCTCTGCAGTCTCAGCCTCCATTTCCATCTCTACAGTCTCAGCTGTTCAGAATGAGTGGACAGAAATAGCTCTGTACAGAGCTCCCTGTTCATTCACAAACTGAATCCTAATAAACACAATTTGCTATGTTTGTTATGAATAGACATAGTCAGTGATTGGTACGGATCACAGACTCTATTCATTCAGAAAAGGAAAGGGCTTTTAATAGTATACGTTTACTGGCCCTTTGTTCCACTCTCCATTCTGACACATACCCAGCAGCCAGAGACGGGGGGAACACAGCAGAACTATGGGGGACAAGGGGGTCTGGAGAGAGGACAGGGGCCCAGGGGATGCATTAAGAATCTGCATAGGTGGGATGGCAGGGGCTGTGGCATATGAAGGAACCGATCCCCTCCCTCCTGCAGCTGCAGAAGGGGAAGTGGGCATTTAGAAGCTGTAGGAGGTAGGGGATCAGTTCCTCTATATGCCGCCACCCTTCCTATCCAGCTGTACAAGGGGCCGCATGGACTCCCTGGAGTTTGAGGCTGGGTCGCAATTGCGACTCCTGTAGGCATGCCCCTGGCACAAACATTAGTGGAAAAATATATACAGTATAGAAATGTTCTGTTTATTCATATTGGTTTATCATGTATTCGCTTCTAAACCTTTCTTCAATAACAAAAAGGTAGCTTTCAGGGTGTCTTGAAAGAACATTACAAACGTGTTCCAATTATTATACAACATCTCTTTTTATCACAACATGTCTTTTATCAAGTGTACCATATCTTGGGTCTTTTTGAAACTGTTCACACAGTGATCAAAATTCAGCTGGTCCAGCAGGATACTTTTAAATAGCCAGTCTTGGTCTGTAAGTTTTCGGCAACTATTAAAAAAGATGCTTTCAAAACGAATAAAAGGAATAATTTTTATCTATCAATTAACCACATACAAAGTGCATGAATGAATAAAACCGTCAATCAAATCAATATTTGGTACGTCCACTCTTTTTTTCTTTAAAACAGCACATTGTAAGGTCTAGCGGTTTGGGGGGCTGGTAAAGCTGCATATGACACTGTATGGGGGTACATACAGCAAAATTACCTGTTGTGTTCAGCAGGCGATACTGCCCTGAATGGATCTGTGCCACAGCCACCCGCTGTTGCAGATTCTTGGGGGTTAAAACAGGCGGTGAGAAGGCAACTTAATGTCTCCTTGCTGCCTGTCAAATGCCCTCTTAAAGGGATCCACTGCAGATGGCTCTTCAGAGGGTGACACATGTATAAATGAGCACTTTAAGAGTAGCTATTTTTTTGTTGAGAAAATCACCCTCTGGGTGATCAATGTACATGGCAAGGATTTTAACACACTTTGTTGCAGGTTCCTACTATTTTCTTCTCTGAAGAAAAATCTGTACAATGATGTCAATATGAATGGGAGTGCTTTTTCATTATTAATCAGCTGATGCACTCACAGTGTTCTAATAAGGAAGTCTGCATCCAGGGCCAAGGATAGTTTATTTTTCCCTGAGGGGTTCCCTCAAATTGACGCAAGATAGTGCTCTTTGCACATGCTCAGGAAAGTTAGCTATGGGGGCATAGCCATTCTGAAAACAGTGGACCCTGTGTGCAAGCTGTGGTCTCCCAACTGTGAAAACCCTGCTCACTGTGGCAAACATTGGGTATGGTTCTCATTGTGCTGAATATTGGCCATGGCTTAAAGGGGAACAAAGTGCAGGGGTTCAGGGGTCAGTAGTAGGTGAGGCAGATGATAGATTTTACTTACCAGTGGGAGAGACTCAAAGCGGGATGATTAACCACTTCAGCCCCGGAAGATTTGGCTGCTCAACGACCAGGTCATTTTTTGCGATATGGCACTGCGTCGGTTTAACTGGCAATTGCGCGGATGTGCGATGTTGTACCCAAACAAAATTGACGTCCTTTTTTTCCCACAAATAGTTTTCTTTTGGTGGTATTTGATCATCTCTGCGTTTTTTTTTTTTTGCGCTATAAACAAAAAAGGAGCGACAATTTTGAAAAAGATACTATTTTGTACTTTTTGCTATAATAAATATCCGCAATAAAAATTTTTTAAAAAGCAATTTTTTTCCTTCGTTTAGGCCGATATGTATTCTTATACATATTTTTGGTAATAAAAATCACAATAAGCGTATATTGATTGGTTTGCGCAAAAGTTATAGCATCTACAAAATAGGGGATAGATTTAGGGCATTTTTATTATTATTATTTTTTTTTACTAGTAATGGCGGGGATCAGTGATTTTTATCGGGACTGCAACTATATGGCGGACACTTTTAATGCATTCCGCCCTCAAGCGCACATCGTCACCACTTCCTGATGACACGTGCTTGAGCGTGAAAACTGTTTGCGGACTTTCTTGTCCATCATCTTTAGAAGAGGCTTCCATCTGGAAAGTCAGCCGTGCAAACCAATTTGATGCTGTGTGTGCAGCGTATGGTCTAAGCACTGACAGGCTGACCCCCCACCCCTTCAACCTCTGCAGTAATGCTGGCAGCATTAATACGTCTATTTCCCAAAGACAACCTCTAGTTCAACCCAAAAAAAAAAAAAATACAAGTCCATATACTCAATCCTTCACCCACATTTGATCCAGAGGAAGGCAAAAAGAAAACCGCAACGCATGCTCCAATTTGCTACAGCAGGGGAAACATTTCCTTCCTGATCCCCCGAGAGGCAATCGGATTTTCCCTGGATCAACTTTAACTATAAATGTTAGTATGAAGTTATATTATGTACATTTAGAAAATAATCCAGGCCTTTTTTAAAGCAATCTACTGAGCTTGCCAGAACCACCTCTGCAGGGAGTCTATTCCACATTTTCACAGCTCTTACTGTGAAGAAACCGTTCCATATTTGGAGATGAAATCTTTTTTGCCTCTAGACGTAAAGAGTGCCCCCTTGTCCTCTGTGATGACCTTAAAGTGAATAACTCAACACCAAGTTCACTATATGGACCACTTATGTATGTGTTCATGTTGATCATATCCCCCTTAATCTCCTCTTCTCAAGAGTGAATAAATTCAGTTCCTCTAATCTTTCCTCATAGCTGAGCTCCTCCACGCCTCTTCTCAGTTTGGATGCCCTTCTGTGCACTTTCTCCAGTTCCCCGATATCCTTTTTGAGAACTGGTGCCCAAAACTGAACTGCATATTGCAAATGAGGTCTTACTAATGATTTTGTGCAGGGGCAAAATTACATCTCTCTCTCTCTCTCCTCTCTCTCCCCTCTCTCTCTCCTCTCTCCCCTCTCTCTCTCCTCTCTCTCTCCCCTCTCTCTCTCCTCTTTCTCCTCTCTCTCCTCTCTTAATACAAGAAAGGACTTTGCTTGCTTTGGAAACCGCAGTTTGGTATTGCATGCTGTTATTGAGCTTATGATCTACCAAAATCTCCACCATTGGTTCCCCCAGTTGTACTCCCCCTAGTATGTATGATGCATGCATATTCTTAGCCCCTAAGTGCATAAATTTACATTTATCAAAATTAAACCTCATTTGCCACTTACTGTAGTTACCCAATTAGACATAGCATTGAAGCCGGCTTGTAAATTGGAGACATTCTGTAAGGACGTTATTTCACTGCATAGCTTAGTGTTATCTGCAAAGACGGAAATGTTAATTTTAATCCCAGACCCTATATCATTTATAAAGATATTAAAAAGTAAGGGTCCCAGCACTGAACCTTCGGGTACACCACTGATGACCTTAGACCATTCCGAGTACGAGTCATTAACCACTACTCTCTGAATTCTGTCTTTTAGCAAGTTTTTCTATCCATTTACAAATTGATCTTTCTAAGCCTGTAGACTTTACCTTACACATGAGCCGTGTGTGGGGAACTGTTTTACTTACCTTCTCATAAAAATAAATCTGGTTTGTTTGACACACGTTGGTATAACACGAAAAATGGACTGGACAAATTATTGGCACCTTCTCAAAATTGTAAGAAATGCATTCCAAGTTTGTGATGCTCTTGTAATTTGTAATTAAACTCACCTGTATCGATTAACAGGTTCTGACAATATAGAAATTACACCAGCAACCAGTTAAAATGGTGAATAATTGACTCAGCCTTTCTGTTGTGTGTATCTGTGCGCAACACAGAGCATGGAAAAGGGAAAGAACAGCAAAGAATTGTCTGAGGATTTGAGAACAAAAATTGTGAAAAAGCATGGACAATCTCAGGGTTACAAGTCCATCTCCAGAGATCTTAATGTTCCTGTGTCCACAGTGCACAACATTGTCAAGAAGTTTACAGCCCATGGCACTGTAGCAAATCTCCCTGGATGTGGACGAAAGAGAAAAGTTGATCAAAGATTGCAACAAAGGATTGTTTGAATGGTGGATAAAGAACCTTTATTAGCTTTCAGACAAATTCAAGCTGAACTTCAGGCTGTCATGGACTTTGCACTGCAGGAGAACCATGGCCTGGAGAACTCTAAATCTTTCAGTGCTCAGTGCACTTCCGAGACGTTCAGTAGCTCTTCTCTGAAATCCATGATTTCGTCCAACCGCCACTCCAAATCACTTCCAAAGTTAGGGTCCCCTGTCAGTTTACATACAACAGTCCCAGACCATCGTAGCCAAAGCATTCTGTTGGGCTGTCATCCACTATCCGAGGGCATACTTGGGATATATGCCACTGGAGGGCTCTGTAGCTCTCATCCAGCCAAATTTATGCCCAGAGCAGCCTGCTTAATTCAGCTGTCTGCTCCTTTTGCGGTTTTTGCTCCCAAAAACAGCACCCGCAATCCATACTGCGACCAGTACATTTCCTGGATGGAGGGGAAAACTTTTCCCTGCTGGTCCTGCTCACGGGCCAGCATTTCCTTCCAGAGTTTGCAGCGGAGTTTGCAGCGGAATCATACCATCCCAGCAGGACCTGCTCTGATACTGGCCTCCTGTGTATCTGCATCTCTCGCAACCTCCTTCTGAATTCCTCTTCCATGGCGGCTGGTATCTGTACCTCTCCTCCTCTCCTTTAATGCTATCCAAACAAAATAGAAGGTAATAGTGCAGCGCTACGTGTAGACCAGTGGAAACTGTACTATATCTCAAATGTGACCATAAATAGAAACACCAAAAAGGGCAGGCTGGAAGTGCCCAACCCAATACACAAAATGTCCAATGTGTAAACCACTAAACAAAGTGATAAGTGTCCAAAAAAATGAGTGAATAACATGGAATGGGTAAAGAGATCCCGACACAATTCTTCACGTGAATGATGACATACATGTGCGCTTACCAGAAACGTTGGACCCGAATGTCGTATGACAGCAGATCAATCGAGCTTAAGAGTATCCCCAACGACTGCTCCACAGGAACGTCACTGAATCTCTGACGAGTGATGAGGTGTGCCTGCTGGGCAGTCGGATGTCCTCAATCCAGAATGAAACCGATGGATCCAATAATTCCTCAGCCGCCAATTACTTCAAGGCTGAAGGTCTTACCAAAAGGTTGGTATTCTGGATCCAGGTACTCCACCGGACAATGGGATATAATCAAGCTTGAATAAATGAATACCCCGACAAGGGTATTGCAAAAGGACCAACTGGGGAAAACTGAAAAAACTTTTTTGGTTTCCCTCAAATGCCCACAATTAGAATAGTATTGCCTTGAGTTATTTTTAAGTGAACACACACACGTACACACTTCTTTTCAGGGCTATCCAGCTATCCAGACCATGGATCCAGGTGGAGGTTTGGATGTCCCAGACTGCAGGAAGAGTCCCACTGCTTGCCACCAATGTAACAAAATGTCCGACACTCCGCTTGAGTGCTTTCGTCATATACCACTTCCTCCCAGTCTGAATATAGATATCAGGTATTCCAACTGCTAACAACCACAAAACAAGACAATACTCATTTGGTTGGCAGCTGTGGGATGCTTTCTTGTGCCTGGAACATCCAAACCACCAACGAGACCTTGTCAGATGGATCTTTGCTACTCCAGCCTTAAATGAAGCACACTCAAGGATCTGCTGGAATCAAGGGGACAGAAGGCCAGCAACGAGTTAAAGGCATCTCTAATTGCCAAGTTGATGTAGAGTGACTAGGCCAGCGACTGAAGCAGAGGGCCATCTATGGAGGGGTCCAGGATGGCCGAGCTCCAGCGAGAGATCCAGTGGCAGCTGTCGCTATACAGCACCACTCCCCCCCAAGAAGTGATCACTCAGATAATTGCAGACACGACATGTCTGAAAATACTTGAGGTTCAGAAGGAGATCGGGGGTACTGCAGCTGCAGAACGGGGTAGCCGCAAGGAACTTCCCTACGCAGCTTTTCAACCCTTCCAGGATGGGGTGGAGGATCCAGTGCGATCTCCAGGAAATTGACGAAGCTGACTGGGTCACCATCCTCATCAACAAGCTGTCTTGTGGCGCACTGGATGCATTTGAAGCCATACATGGGGAAGACAAAAAAGGCCCAAAAAGACTACAAGCGAGTCAAGGAGCGACTGCTAGCAAGATACGCAATCACCCACGAAGCTCATAGGTCCAAATTTCGCAGCCTACAATGGAAAGAGGGCCAGTCCTATACAGAATGGACTCATCAGATGTCCCAATCGGTAGATGCATGGCTCTCCGGCTGTCAGGCAACTACCTTAGTGGATGCTGCCCAACTGATCCTACTGGAACAGTTTTTCAACCAATCCCTTAGTGAAGTTCGCCAGTGGGTCCAAGACTAAAAGCCCTTGAGGGTAGACAAAGCAGTGGAACTAGCTGACCAGTATATGGATACCCGGAGATCTCACCAACCGGAGCTTCGTGGCATTTCCAGACCACCGCCTGCACCTGCCCATATCCAGCCATCCACCCAGCAGTCAGTCGCCCTCCCTGCAATGGCCCGATCGGCTATACCCATCTAGAAGACCGGGCCTCACTGTTATGGGTGTAATCAAATGGGACACCAACGAGCTAACTGTCCTCAAAATGTCAACGTCCCTGCTCATTACCTGGAAGCCGCCACACCATCTACCTCAACTGGCTGGGGTGAAGAGGAATTTGGGCTACTCCATGAGGTGAACCCGATACAAGCGGCTACCAATGACAATCTCAGGCATCACCGACAGGCCATGTGGGTGAATGGGCGACTCAGGGACAGCGGAGCTACTATTACTTTGGTGCAACCCAGGATGGTTACAATGACTGGGAAAACCGGGAGGTCCATAGCTGTGCAATTGACCGGTTGCAAAGTTTTACGCATTCCTACTGCCCAAGTGCATATAGATTGGGGCTCGGGATACAGAGACATGGAAGTTGGCGTTATGAGAGATATACCTGCAGATGTTATGCTTGGAAAGGATTTGGGACATCTTTCTTCATCTTTCGATGTGGATTTATCCCCAGAAGCCTTCCCTGTGACCACCCGGCAGCAAGCAAGGCGAGCGGAGGAGGCACTTAAAGATGGGACCCAGGTGAGGCCTAACTTCCCTAACCCCGACCAGACTGTACCACCCTTTACCTGGGCTACCCCGACTTACTTTACCTGGGAACTACTATCTGACTTGACGTTAGCTAGTTACCGGGAGAGGGCGGGGATTAGAAAGGTAACTGATAGAGTGGGATCATTGGAAATTATTTTATCGGGTGACTGAAGGAAAGGGATCTCGTCCAGTGCCCAAGCGACAGCTGGTTGTGCCGCAGAAATATCGCTGCTTAGCATTTGACATAGAAAGTGTACCGCTCCCCAAACCTCTAATCCCGTTTGATTGCTCCCGCCCTACTTGGCCGGCAGGTGCTGGCTCTGCACAGTTCCATTAAGAAAGGAAAACATCCTGGACTGCCGCACCCAGTTAAAGGCATCTTTATTTATAAATCAAAGGGTAAAATCCAAAATACAGTCCAAAATCCAAAATACAGTCAATAACAAAAAGTGGACATACAGGGACAAGTGGCTAACGCGTTTCACATCATTAGATGCTTACTCATAGCTGGAGTATATGAGAACCAAGATGTGTTTTAAAAAGAGAGCAAAAGAGACTTCTCCACCAATCAGAAACTGTCAATCACAGCGTTGGAACATTAAACACATAATTGGATCCCACAATCTCCAAAGACTGGTGAACAATCTAAACCAAAAACCAACAATTACAGAGTGAAGCAAAAATGTATCAAAAGCTTAAACATGTTTAAATAGCTTGTAATAGATAGTGGTAATGGGTGTAAAATTATTGCATTTCAGTGCACATCTATGGGAGCAGAATAAAACAACAACTCAATGTGTGTGTGCAATGCACTAGAAAAATTATTGTACATTTTAAGGAAAATACTAAATGTTGAGTATAAATATGTGGGAAATAATGGTGTTAGGCCCCTTTCACACAGGACGGATCCGTGAAGATCCGCCCCGTGAACCTCTGCTTGCTCAGCGGGGATCGCTCCGCTGATCCCCGCTGAGCCGGCGGATGACAGGGCGGTCCCTGCACCTGTCAGATCTCCGCTCTCCTCTATGGGGGGATTGGATAAACACGGACCGTCTGTCCGTGTTCATCCGATCCGCAGATGGATAGAAAAATTGGATTTTCCTCCGTCTGCAGAATCGGAGGATTGCGGACCCGGATGAGATCGGGTGTCGGCGGATGTTCATCCGCCGACACCCGCGATCTCATAGGGACCAATGTATGTCCCTTTTTCATCCGTAAACGGTGTGAAAGGGGCCTAAGTGTGATAAACACGTGTGATGGTGAAAATATGATAAACAATTTATGTGTGTATATTAGATTATTTTGACCCGAGGGTCATAATGCACAAATCTTGAACACCTGTGTAATCGAAGAGAAAAAAAATATATAATTTAATTATATTAAATTGTATAAAAACATAATGTAATATTAAAATCTCATGTTAATTAACATTGTTTTAATATTACTGATAATAACATTGTCATTTAGCGCATCTATAATCAATTATCATTTATAAGTTCTTATTATGTGTGTTATAAGTTCAATAAACTCTTATGCCGCGTACACACGATCATTTTTAATGTCATTGAAAAAAACTGAATTTTTCTCGACGTGATTTTTCCTCTCAAGCCTGCCTTGCCTACACACTATCGTGGAAAAAAATGTTCGAGTAAAGCGTGGTGACGTTCAACACGACGCCACTATAAAGGGGAAGTTCCATTCGGATGGCGCCACCCTTCATGTTAGTAAAGTTTGTTGAGAGACGATTCGCGCTTTTCAGCCTCATGCTTTTCAGTCCGTTACAGCGTGACGAATGTGCTATCTCCATTATGAACGGTAGTTTTACCAGAACGAGCTCTCCCGTCTCATACTTGATTCTGAGCATGCGCATTTTTTTTCACGTCGTTAAAGCCCACACACGGCCGTTTTTCATGACGAGAAAAACGACGATGTAAAAAACGACGTGAAAAATTAGAGCATGTTCCAATTTTTCTCTGCGTTTTTCTCGTCGGGAAAAATGCTGGAAAGCCCACACACGATCATTTTTATCGACCATTTTAAAAAATGTAATTTTTCATGTCTTTAAAAACGATCGTGTGTACGCGGCATTAGATTCCATTAGACCTTTCAAAACATTCTACCTCCCGACTTTAGATATTTCAATTAAAATTGATCAAGTCGGTCTGTAGAAAAAAAAAAAAAGGAGATGCGTGTAATGACAAGTATAAAAGAAACCGAATCCCAAAACTCGCTGATATACAAATGTGTTTGTATGTTGGTCGGTGAAAATATGGAATATGAAATCTGAAGCTAATGGAACAGTTGGTGACCCGCTATTGCTATATCCATGTAATGAAATGTAATCCCCAGAGCGTTTATACTTAAAACGTAACACTGAAAAGACTCCAGGAATGAAGACATATATTATTAGGTGTACAGTGAGCTACAAAGTCTCACTCCACCTGTTTTGGCATTGAGGGTACCTGTAAAGTTTAGGTTGAGTGAATTGTCCATGTACAACAGCCATGTTTGTAAGTCAACACAAGGATCTCCAACGATGAACAAAAGGTCATCTATGTATCTACAAAAGAAAAAAAGAATACAGTGTCTTTTCGGCGGGGACTACTAGGTCCAAAAATGGGGAGCCTTTCCCACCATCCCATGTAAAGATTGGCCAGGGATGGTGAAAATTTTGCGCCCATGGACATAACATTCCCCTATCTGAGCAGGTCACTTTGTTGTGACCAAAACTGTTCACTGTTTGACTCAGCTATTCTTCTGGCCAGGAATAACTGGGGATATTAGACAGCATTGTCTTACCTGGGATACTTGTCAGTATGTGGGAAAGGAGGGCGACCGAACTAAAGCTCCTTTGTACCCCTACCGATCATAGCTGGGCCCTTTAACCAGATAGCCATAGACCTGGTATGACCATTACCCCGACCCAGTCCCTCTGGGAAGAGATATATCTTGACTGTGGTGGATTATGCTACTCGTTACCCGGAGGCAGTTCCTCTGAAAAATATCCATGCAGAGACAGTAGTGGAGGCCCTGATCCGAATCTTTGCCAGGGTGGGTTTCCCTCAGGAGATTATCTCAGACCAAGGGACTCAGTTTACTGTGGACCTAACCCAGCAGTTGTGGAAGCTCTGTGGAATTAAGCCTATACACAGCTCTCTCTACCACCCCAGACTAATGGACTATGTAAATGGTTCAATGGAATGCTGAAGCAATTGCTGCGGACGTTCGCAACTTCTCACCAGGATTGGGAGAAATTTCTGGCGCACATCCTGTTCGCTTACAGGGAAGTGCCGCAGGAATCTACGGGGGTTCTCCCCATTTGATTTATTGTATGGGTGATGGGACACCATGTGGGAGAACCTTCAGACCGCACAGGGGCAGCAGAAGCTGTGGTATGATCGTACCGCCCTGGAATCTCACTTTGGCTGTAGGGCAGAAAGTTCTTGCCCTCAAGCCTACCAAGTCGGACAAATTACAGGCCTCTTGGCAGGGACCCTACAAGTTAGTGCAGAAAATATGTGACACTACCTACCTGGTAGCTAAGTCCTGAAAGAGTCTGGCAGACCTTCCATGTTAACCTGCTCACAGCATACCCAGAGAGGCCTGAGGAGATAGCTGCCATGTGCTCCAGCCGGGGAAGATTCCGAGAACCTTCCCCTGCCAGAGCTACCGGTGAGAGATGGGGACAGATTAGGTGTAGAGACAGTGAGGTTAAGACGGACAGCTAGGGCCAGAGCAGGACCAAGCCAGGCGGGTCCTTAGGCCAGTGTTTCTCAACTCCAGTCCTCAAGGCGCACCAACAGGTCATGTTTTTGGGATTTCCTGCAGATAAAACCGCTGTGATAATTACTATGGCAGTGAAACTGCTCAAATCACCTGTGAAAATCAATGGAAATCCCAAAAACATGACCTGTTGGTGCGCCTTGAGGACTGGAGTTGAGAAACACTGCCTTAGGCAGCATCAGGAAATGTTTTCCACCAAGCCTGGATACTATGACAGTGCACAGAGTGGAAACCCCAGGGACAGCCACCTATCCGGCAGGCGGCTTACCGGGTACCTGAGTCAGTGAGAGAGGGTATGAGGCAGAAGATTAATGACATGCTCGATTTAGAAGTCATCGAGCCGTCCAACAGCCCCTGGGCATCCCCAGTAGTGTTAGTGCCAAAGCAGGATGGTACTACCCGCTTCTGCGTAGATTACCGCCGACTAAATGACTGCACAACAACTGACACCTACCCCATGCCCCGGGTCGATGAACTGTTAGACCACATCGCCTGAGGTGATTTCCTAACTACCCTTGACCTATGCAAAGTGTACTGGCAGATTCCTCTGGACCCGGAATCTGTTTCGAAGTCAGCATTCATCACCCCTTTAGCTTGTACCAGTCTAAGATCGTTGGAATGAAAAATGATCTGGCGACGTTCCAAAGGATGGTAGATCAACTCCTCGATGGCCTTCAGGATTATGCCTGTGCATACCTGGATGACATTGCGATCTACAGCGATACCTGGGAGGAACATCTACTCCACCTGGGTACTGTGTTAGACCGCATCAGGACTGCGAGATCTAACATTAAAGCCAGAGAAATGTAGCATAGGGATGTCCGAGGTTCAGTACCTCAGGCATCGGGTAGGCCGTGGGCAACAGCGTCCTGAACCAGCTAAAGTAGAGGTTGTTGCCAACTGACCCACCCCCTGGACGAAAACCCAGGTCTTGGCATTCCTAGGCACTGCAGGATACTATAGGAGGTTTGTTCCCGACTATAGCACGATAGCTAAACCCCTGACTGACTTGACCAGAAAGAATCTTCCCCGCCAGGTCCTGTGGTCCCCAGAGTGTGAAAATGCTTTCCAGCGTCTGAAAAATGCTTTGGTTTCTGCCCCAGTTTTGGCTGCTCCTGACCCAAACAAACGTTTTTGTGTACATACAGATGCTTCCACCTTCGGTTCGGAAGCAGTGCTAAGCCAAGTGGGAGCCGACGGCGGTGAGCAGCCTGTTGTCTAGATCAATCGCAAGCAACTACCCCGGGGGGGTGGGGTATGCAGCCATAGAAAAATAATGTTTGGCACTGGTGTGGGCCTTGAAAAAACTTCAGCCGTATCTCTATGGACGATCCTTCATGGTGCTCACGGACCACAACCCTTTGATCTGGTTAAATCGAGTATCTGGGGACAATAAACGCTTATTGAGATGGAGTCTTGCCCTGCAGCCCTACAACTTAACTGTGCAGTACAGGCCGGGCCAACAAAACGACAACGCAGATGGACTTTCCCAGCAAACTGAACTTTGATTGTACTATAGCTCCCGGACATCCCCAAGCTGATCCGTATTGGATCTAGCTGGGTCTGCCGGACTATGGAACAGGGGGGAGTATTGTCACGGACTTTGGGCTGCAGGAGAACCATGGCCTGGAGAACTGTGTTATAATATGTTCTTAAATTATCCAGACAGGGCTGGTCACTAATTGCTTGTGGCTTCTTATGCAAGTTAGTCCTATGGGGGAGACGGACTGTCTAAGGAGGTCATTGTTATGATAATAGGACTAGCTCTACTGTGTAATAGGACTAGCTCTACTGTGTAAGGTGACCTTTGTCTGAAATAATGGGAATAGCTCATTATGCTCTGATGGTTTGCTGTATAAATTCAATGTGTTTCTAAAAATAAAGCAGTTCCTTTTCTTGTGTACTCCAAGACTTCTTGTCTGGTCCTTGTGGTTTCTATAGCCAGATCCATTGGTCTCGTGTTCCAGGACTAAGGAAGTGATATAAGCACTCAAGCGGAGTGTGGGATGTTCCGTCACACAGGCATAGGGTACAACTGTGACAGCTCGCACTATAGGCCGCCATCTGAATGAAAAAGGGACGCTATGGTAGGAGACCCAGGAAGACCCCACTGCTGACAAAAAAACATAAAAAAGCCAGATTGGAGTTTGCCAAAACATACCTGAGGAATCCAAAATCCTTTTGGGAGAATGTGGTGTGGACAGACGAAACAAAATTACAGCTTTTTGGTAAAGCCAAACATTATACTGTTTTCAGAAAAAGAAATGAGGCCTTTAAAGAAAAGAATACAGTCCCTACAGTCAAACATGGTGGAGGTTTGCTGATGTGTTGGGGTTTCTTTGCTGCTCCAGACACTGGATGTCTTGACCGTGTGCATGGCTTTATGAAATCTGAAGACTACCAAGAATTCTGGGGTACAATGAAGGACCCAGTGTCAAAGTTGGGTCTCCATCAGCGGTCATGAGTCTTACAGCAGTACAATGATCCAAAGCACACGTCAAAACGCAACCAAAAATGGTTTAAGACAAAGCTCTGGAGAGTACTAAACTGGCCAGCAATGAGTCCAGATCTAAATCCCATAGTGCACCTGTGGAGAGATCACAATACCGACATTGAGAAGAAAAGGAACCCTTCCAATCTGAGAGACCTGGAGCAGTTGGAGAAAGAAGAGTGGTCCAAAACTCATTGATGGTTACAGGAAGCGATTGATTTCAGTTATTTTTTTTCCAAAGGGTGTGCTACCAAATATTAAACTGATGGTGCCAATAATTTTGTCCAGGCCATTTTTGGAGTTCTGCATGGAATGTGTCAGATTTGGCTTTTTGTTTTTTTTCTATTTTGGGCCAGTTTTCTTTTGATAGTAAATTATCAAATAATTTGATAAAATTCATTCACGAATATTAGGAGATGTCTATTACCATTTACCACCAAATGAAATCCTGAAAAAAACAAGGTATAACCCACCTGGATACACTAAGCAGGTGCACTGATATGTACAGTTTTACTACACATGTCAAGGTTTCAAAATTGTGGTCAGGCATTAGGATTGTTTACGTGCTCGTATTGCAATACTTGTTCATCCTAGAAACCAACAGAGCCTGGGTGGTGCATAGACTTGTGGCCCTATTTTTGTGGCATTTTGCCACAATATAGTCACATAAATATGATTGTATGGACAGCACACACTTGTGTTCGTTGATACTGACAACTGGAACATGCCTATAGATGACATCCATATAGGAGCTGCAGCACACCTGCATGTCTGATACCAATAAAGACTCATGTGGTGCTGCATCTACTATATGGAGATAGTTCTAGTTATTTTTTTAAGACACAAACTGCACTAATTAACAGTATTTCAATGGTCCACCTCATTTCCATATTTCTTCCTAGATTGAAATACCTGAAATAAAGACCTCTCTTCCAAAGCACCCTGACAGCATATCTGACACAGTTTCATTGGTAAGGAATGCTTTGTTTGACTTACACAAATATCTGAAAATTGCAGAAATGACAATTACAGTTGTTGGAGCCACATGGTTTGGAAGGGTGTTATTACATTGTTAATGAACTAATGCTATTGAAATAATACAGTCTCCACTTATAAGTTCATACATCTCATATACTGTGTAGAATAGCCTCTTTTTGATTAAAACCTCAATAAAAGTTGGCTTTTAAAGTGGTTGGCTCTTAAAGCTGTGAGCAGATCAGCCTCTAAGGCTCCTTTCTCACTGGGGCGGGCAGATGCGGTGGCGGTATAGCGGCGCAATTTTTAGCGCCGCTATACCGTCGTATTTACCGCGATATTCGGCCACTAGCGGTGTGGTTTTAACCCCCACTAGCGGCCGAAAAAGGGTTAATACCGCCCACAAACTACGGCTACAGCCACGGTTTGCGGGCGGTATTACCGCGGTGTCCCATTGGGTTGATTTCAATGGGAAGGAGCGGTATACACACCGCTTCTTCAACGCTCCAAAGATGCGGCTTGCAGGAGATTTTTTTTCCTCCCGCCAGCGCATCGTCTCAGTGTGAAAGCCCTCGGGCTTTCACATTGAGCATACTGGGGCAGGATTATTTCAGTCGTTATTTATGCGCTATTTTTAGCGCTAAAAATCCTGAAATATGCCTCAGTGTGAAAGGGGCCTTATGGTGCTAATTTTATTTAGGCACAGTGCCGAAAATAGAGAGCAACTGAGCATCTGCATAGCAGGATAAGACAGTGCATTACTGGATTTTACCTGATTACTGTTATAGTCTCTGATTGGCTATCACAATGATCTGTCACTGTGAACCCACCCCTGTGTTTACATCCTCTTCTGAATTAAGAGAAAGATTCATTGAATCTTTCTCTTCTTGAGGAAGAGGAGAATATAAACAAAATTAAAAGAATGAAAAATAAAGATAAAAATACATAGATCAAGGTTTGCCAGGGTTAGTGTTAGGGTCAAGATAAGGTTTAAATGTCAAGGCCGGGGTCAAATGTCACAGTCCAGCATATTTTAGGTAGAAAACCCCCCCCCCCCCCAAAAACACAATTTCTTGTACCTCACAAGAGACAGAGCCGGTTATAATAATGACCATTTTGGTTGTGTCTCCAATTCTGTAGACACAACCAAAATGCATTTGGTCTGCAGGAGCTCATTTTTAGGCTGTTTTGAAGCAGCATAGAGGCTGCATTGGATGCCTGTGTGCTTGGCTAATCCTGCAAAACTAGTGTGGGCCCAGGTGCAGTTGAGCAGATGCAGCATGGTATACATGTGTGCATAAATGCATGCTTGCTTACTTGTATAGGCACATGTTTGCATAGGCACGTGTTTGCGTTGATGTGTGTTGCATAGACTCAGGTTTTCATAGGCATATGTTTGCATAGACATGTGTTTGCATAGATATGTGTTGCATAGATATGTATTTGCATGGATACATGCTTACATAGATACATGTTGCATAGATGCATGAAAGGGGGCAGAAGGGGAGTAAAGGGATTTTTTCGGTGCAGAAAGTAAGTAGTGATGAGAAGAGAATCGTCTTCATAAAAAAGATAATTTATTTGATATTCATAAAAATACATATATATAATGTATAAACAATCCTAGGTATACAAAACAAAAAATAAATTTCATGGTGGACATAGTATACAGGTCATTTTCAAGCCCAGAGTGAAGAGTTATCGCAAAAACCTGACATGTTTTGCTTATGCAGCTTCTTCGAGGGTAGTGCGAAAACACTCAATGCTATCAATAACGACTGTGTAGACAACAAAAACAAAATATTACATTCTGGTTTTTATCTGTATATATAGCAACATTAGTACAGTCAACAACGGGTCAAACACTGTGCCTGAATCCAAAAAGGTAAACTCACCCCGCTGTAGGCCCCAACCAGATAGACACCCGATACAATCCCCGGATCAGAAAAGGATCCCCCAAGGGGGGCTAAGGGTTGTCCCTGATGGTCACAGAGGGTAGTATATAGGACTAACTGAGTAATGAAGAAAAAGGAACGGAAAAGGGAAAAATAAAAAAATGAAAATAAATACAAATAAAACCAAAAAAATGTATAATAAATGAAACATATAATAAAGAATATCACTGTAATAAATGAAGAGTACCAATGTACATAAAGATACATCTAGGTGTCACTTACTTAAAAACAGCAAAGAAATTGATTCAGAGAGGAGAAAATGAACTTTGAAGCTTGCTGATGTTTTGACAAACAAGCAACGATCTGATAACTGAAAAAGTAAATAAATAAAGGGGTAAATGAAAAAATGTATGTAAAGAAAAAGGAAAAACAAAAAGAAAAAAAGAAAAAAAACAGGATACTGCTAAAAATAATTTAAAAAAAAAGCAGAAAAACTAGGAGAAAAACAAACGAAAATGTTGGAATATTTCCAATGATAAGTTTGGAGAAAAGCATGCATAGCAATGCTGCAGACTGAATGTCTCAAGAGAAAAAATACATATGTATTAAGTATCAATGAAAAAATGCATAGAAAGACAGGAGAGAGCATAAAGCCTACTTCATGGTTTTAAAAGAAACTAAAGATGAGAATGGGTCGGATACATATAAATGTATGTACTCACTCGTATATGTGAAACGTTAGCTCAGCTCCCCCAGCTCTAGGCAAAGAAGTGCCAAATGAGCCGGTTAAATACTATCCTCCATCGAGCCCAGCGTCTGATGTCACTGGGCGCGAGGCGGGCGGCTTGAATGTCGATGCGCATGCTCCTGTAACCTCAGGTGGAAGTCCTACAATCCCCACAATGCTGTGCGGTGGGAAAGGGGAGGGACAGCAACCAGGACGCTGATGGTAGGGCAAACATGCCAGCAGCAGGAGCAGCGTGGGAAAGGGGAGGAACAAAGGAGGAGTGGACACAATGGAAAAGGATGATAAAAATCCGAAGTGGACACAAAGGGGCCGCAGTGTGACATATTGGGTGGGTGACGGGTGACAAATGGAACCCGGCGCCCATGTGAACCAATGGGGCAACCCCCCAGGTAATCCAAACACGGGGTATAATGGGAGACAAAAGGATGTAGCACACAGCGGAGGGAATACACATGAGGGGACCCAGCAATAATGACCACCCTAAGCCAGGATCCCAATGGAAAATCAGCAACAGTGTGGACCCATTAAAATGCATTTGGTATAGAAAAGAAGGGAAGAAAATCACACAATATACTATCATACAGGATAATTTCGTTCAGTCTAGTAGTATAGAAATTACACTAAATTGCAGAAAATGTTGCAATAAACATACTGAGTACGTACAATAATCCTTAATACAAGAATATAGCAGATAGAAATAAAAAACTGGGGAATGGAGGGGAGGGAAAAAAATGGGGGAGGGGGGGTTGGAAAGGGGAGGGAGGGGGGGAGGGGAAAGAGGAAGGGGAAAAGGAAAGGGGAGGACTAGGAAGGGGAACAGCTGGAGAAAGAAAAGGGGATGGACATATACAGTATATACACACATGCCCTGTATAACAAATGAGGAAAATCAGGGAGGGGGGGGGGAGTGGAGAACAAGATACAATATCACTTAGAAAATCATATATTTTAAAGAAAAGATCTAAAACTCAAGTTCTCATTGAAACCAGGAAAGCAAGTAGCCCTTAGATCATAGATCCAGCGGGCCTCGAGTTGGAGCAGGGTCTTGTCGACACTGCCCCCCCTCGAGTCCAAGGGAACATGTTCAAGCGCAAATAATTTTATACAATTAGGATTGAAATCATGGTATATACCCACATGCCTGCTGACAGCAGTAACAATTTTTCTTTTAAGAATGGGTTTAATGTGGTCTCACAGACACTGGGCTAGGTAAATAACCCCCAGTGTCTGGCAGGTGACCCTTATCCTGGTGGAATGCCACTTGCCATTGGGAAGTAGAAATTTAGACTTGTGGTCAACATAACGACAAACGTCGCAGTGACCATAAGGGGAGGTACCTGTGAGTGTTGAATCTTTAAGGGCTAATGTGCCTGAAAAATGGCTATGCACCAATCGGTCTTTCAAAGAAGAGACACATCTCAAAGTAATTTCTGGAAAATCTTGAATATATTTCTTGACAATTGGATCTGCTGCTAATAATGACCAGAACTTCTTTAGAATATTTCTGATTTCACAGTGTTGATTCGAGTATAGTGTGATCACTCTAACTGTATCTATTTTAGCAGTATTCTTAGAAGAAAATATAAGAGAGTTTCTGTCTTGTTTTTTTACTCGATTGTAAGCACGTTTCAGACATTTATGGCTGTAGCCTCTTACTCTTAGCCTGTCATAGAGATCCTTAGAGGCATTTTGGAAATCTATATCTCGGCTGCAGTTACGTTTTAAACGCAGATATTGGCTATAAGGGATACTCTTTAGTAGGGGGTCAGGATGAGAGCTACTGGCATGGAGAATGGTGTTACCTGCTGAAGGGCGGCTTCCTGTATAGAGATGAATTGACCTTACCATTCTCATCAATAGAGATATTTAGATCTAAAAAATTGATATTTGTTGAACTGTAGTCCATAGTAAACTTCAGATTGAAATCATTGATGGAAATTAGTTCTAAAAATAACTGTATTTGTAAATGCATAGATGCATGTTTGCATAGACCCATGTTTGCGTAGACGCATGTGTAGCAGGTATTTAAATTTAGGGGGGAGCATCTGGGTGGTAGTATGACCCAGATGCACTGATTGTTAGGGAATTTGGGACCATTTCTATTCGTGGAGGACTTCAGTGGTGTGTAGTTCCCTGCGGCCTGTGGGTGGCACTGTCGCCCTGGGCTGGGGTTGAATCGTCGCTGCAGTGCTGTGCCCTTTTTGTCCTGTTTCGGCAGCGGTGCGGCGGGGAACCTGCTTGACCTGCTGAGGCGAGGAGATAAAGGGAACAGACGCCCTCAACGTGGGGTCAGTCGACGGAGGTGAGAGCCGCACCCAGGCACCTTCAGCTTGGGTGCTGCCGTTCCGGAGTTCCGGGCCCAGATGCCCTTGACCTGGCCAGAGCGGAAGATGGAGGCCTTCCCAGGCACTTTCAGTCTGGGGTGAGGTACTACTGAGAAGGCCCGGGGCCCAGTACCTTCGACTGGGTTCCGCAGGGGTGGAGGAGTCCGAGGGGCCCTAAGGTGTTGGGCGCCCGAATCTGAGACGAGGAGGCCAGGGAGCGCAACCCCTCCGAACAGTCCGGTACAACATTGCCGGTGACGGCGGGGCCTCTGGTAACTCTCTTGGAAGGATATCTTCCCTCTGACAGGGGCTGCACTTAGCGAAGGTAATTCTGTTCTTGTTCTACACGGTCGGTGGCAGCGGCTGTGTGCCATAACCGTTGGTGACACTGCAATGGTTAGGTCTATTTGAGGATTGTGCCTTGACCTACTCCCAACTTATACTGAACTGTTCTTTAGGTCACAAACTGTCTGCTGTTAAAGGACGATTTATTGCTGTCAGAGAATAAATAAGTGTTGGACCTTTTCAGTGGTGTAGAACTTCAGTTACTGGGAGCAAAGGGGGGTCATCTGCAGAACGGACTTGGCTCTGGGTTATGCACACAGCCCGAGGGTGAACACATTAGAGGACATGGGCCGTAGTGTACCGCATCCCTCCTCCCTGATCCCCCTAGACCAGGCAACAAGCCGAGAAGAAGAAGGAGTGAGAGGGGTGAGGCCGCTACACATGTTTGTATAGATACATGTTTGCGTAAACGCATGTTTGCATAGCTACAGGTTTGCATAAACGCATGTTTGCATAGACACATGTTTGCGTAAACACGTTTGCATACACATGCTTGCGTAAACGCATGTTTGCATAGACGCATGTTTGCATAGACGCATGTTTGCATAGACTCATGTTTGCATAGACACATGTTTGCATAGACACATGTTTGAATAGACACATGTTTGAATAGACACATGTTTGAATAGACACATGTTTGAATAGACACATGTTTGAATAGACACATGTTTGAATAGACACATGTTTGAATAGACACATGTTTGCGTAGACGAATGTTTGCATAGATGCATATTTGCGTAAACACAGGTTTGCATAGACACATGTTTGCGGAAATGCATGTTGTGCATAAATACAGGTTTGTTTTTTTTTAATCAGAAAAAAAAAAGTTTATTGAAAAACAGAACCCATAGACATCCAGTCACAAATCATGTGCAGCACAAAGTCCAGGTACATAGTATGCATTAATTTCCTATAATACACTGACAGTTGTAGGATAATATCCACCTGTACATGAGCATTAACATATCAAAGAGCATTGTTGCATCGCATTGTTAAACATCAAAGTGCAATAAACTGGACTGTCTGTCCTGGACCATCAAATATAGTAGATAATCAATCTGGACAATAGAGAATAGAACATATAGGGACAAACTTTCGCAACCCTAAAGGATGCATGAATACAGGTTTACATAAACACATTTGCATAAACGCATGCTTGCCTACTTGCATAAGCACACATTTGCTTAAACACATTTCATAAACGCATGCTTGCTTATTGCGTAAATGCATGTTTGCATGGGCACGTGTTGCATAAGCATGTGTTTTCATTGGCACGTGCTTTCGTGTTTGCATGAACGCATAAGCACATACTTCCATAAATGCATTCTTCCATGAATGCATATTGCCTAAACGCATGCTGGCATGTTTTCATTTGAACTACATATACTTAGCTTGAACTGCGTACATACAGGATGTGCTTAGTTGCATTGAACTGTATACATATGTGCTTATTTACGTTAAACTGTATACATATGTGCTTATTTGCTTTGGGATACATATATATGTGCTTATTTGCCTTGAACTTCATACATAATTATATGAACGGCAAGAATACTTGTATACCTAGGTACCTACATAACGACATACCTGGGTACCTGCATACTTACATTGGGTTGCATAGCGGTAGACCAACGTTGTTTTAGGCCTGCATCCTTGGAGGACTCTGTATTATGTTTTGGCTAATATAGTTGCTATGGTATTTACCTGTTATACCAGTTAAATGGTTCCAGAAGAAAGCGGCAGCCGGGGGAAGCAGGTGCACCGCTCTCGGGATCAGTGATCTGGCAGTGTCCACATCTCCCAATAGACAGTGGTGTCAGGTGCATCTGAGCCACTGTGGTGTTTGGCATTGCAGTGTTTTGCTGACGCATTTGTTTTTCGCTAGATGGGCTGCGGCCGCATCTCCTTGGTCATGCCTAATCTCTGTTGATCGGAGCCTAAGCAGAATCAAGCCTGGTTAGTATATGGATGGAAGACTGCCCAGGAATACCAGATGCTGTAAGCTTTTCCCCTCCTGTATGAGGGAGGCATATGAGGCTGCTGTGTTTGAGAGTTTCTCAGGCCAGAGGATCCTAAGAAAAAAGCTCTCAGTACTCTTGCTGAGATAAATGAACTTCTCATCAGACAGGCCAATGGGGAGGGGGGGCAGTATTGTCCTTCAGAATTAATCAGCCTACCTTACGGAAGCCTTTCAGTTGCTTTTCAATGATTCCACCTCAAGCTTCCACGTGATCCACTACCAGGTTTTCAGGCGGAGCTTAAATCCTTACTATGTTCTGTCCTGCTAGATCGTCATCATCAAAGGAGAATACATGTTTATATATATATATAGGGAATTTTTATCATTTACCTAATATGCACAAAAGTTCTACCAATCCATCCGGCAGGCCAATTGTAGCTAGCATGGAGAGAGTTACCAGTGGGCTCTCTCAATACTTTGCTTCCTTCCTACAGCCCATGGTGCAATCTTTGCCTTCATACATCAAGGACTCATTACAGCTACTGGACATTTTGAGCAATTACCGTTGAGAACACTTATACATTTGTCTGTCTCTCGATATCCAATCTTTATATACTAGATATATTCTATCCCACATGAAACTGGCCACACAGCAATTGGCCTCACAGCACTCGACGACCCAATAAGACACCTGTACAGGTAAGCTAGTTACAATTAAAGGGTCAATGGCCCCACACACTTGTACCAATTAGCCATTTGACTAGGCGTAAAATTAAAATCAGAGCCGCAGCCGCCCATGATGGTGGGCCCACATTGAGCCCACCTTAATTAATTCTTACAATTTTCCTTGTTGCTGTGGGTGATTAAAGCATAACTTCACCCAAAAAGGGAAGTTCTGCTTGCCTACCTTCTCCACCCCCCTCCTCTTTAAGTTTTGGCACTTTGTTTTTTTTTGGGGGGGAGCGGGCACCTGGTTTTGACAGGTACACTCTTCCACTTCCAGTCGGATTGCTGCGGTAAACCGAGTGTAAGATTGCGCTCCTCCCCCCCCTACAATCTTCACAAAGCGCAGCACGGCAGGTTCATGTGCAGTGGGAAGCTGGCTGTGAAGCCAAAAGCAGTCACAGCTTGCGCTGGGACTCTAAACATGCCAGTGCTGGGACCCAACAACCAGCGAAAATCAGACAGTATTTGTAGCTGCTGACTGTTATTCTTTATCTCTGGGGTGAATAACCGCTTTAACAACGTTTGCTGGCTGGCTTGTAGTTTATTGCTATTTGTTTGGGTTGCGCATGACATTTTTTTTATATTTTATCTTGCAAAGAACCTTGTTCTTTTTTTTTTAACAGAAGGAATATTTATTGAAGCAATCAAACGGTTACAGGTTAATAACAGTAGGTGATACAGTACAGGGCAATACAATAATCCGGAAGGGCAAAACAAAAGTGGTACATCAGTTAATTATAGCATACAGGAAGTGCGTCCAGGAAGAACATGTGGATAAAGGGCCATTACAGAGTAGTCCTGGGCTGATCTAATCTCACCATATAGCATATAGCACATTGGGAGGAAACCAAGGTATGGGAATAAAGGGAGTAGTGTACGCATTGATTAAAAATAAGGGGGGGAGGAAGGAAGGAAGGGGGGAAGCAGGGAAACAGGATAGGTGAAATGGAGTAGGATAAAGCAAGGGGAGAGGGAAGAGTCTCGAAGGGGTCCACCCAGGGGAGCTATACCGTGAGCCTCCTAGCCTCTACCCACCCTGACCAGATTTTATAGAATTTCTTAGGGCAGTTACACCCCATGTACCTCAGCTTGTATAGAGGGAGAGTAGTGTTAACTAGTTCCCTCCAAGTGGAGATTCTAGGCGGCTCCGTTGCCTTTCATTGAAGTAAGCTGGCTTTCCGAGCATGGAATGCAGTATAAAAAATAAACAGCTTCTTATGAGTAGTAGTGGGTAAATTATCTGTGATGCCCAGCAGCAGGACCAAGGGATCAAGCTTAACCGCTATCCCACTAATTGAGCTCATGTCAGCAGCCACCGCCCACCAAAACTCCTGCACTCGCGGGCAAAGCCAAACCATATGTATGTAGTTTCCCACTTCACTCTTACACTTGGAGTACCTGTCCTCAGAGGTATGGTACATTATTGCTAATCTTTGTGACGTGTAGTATACCCTGTGCAGGAATTTTAACTGTTTGAAACGTTCCCTTGCCGAAATCATGAGAGGGATAAACTGCTGTAGGCCCTCAGACCAATCCTCCGCCATTTTGATATATAGAATGTCTCTGAAATATTAAAACTGAAGGCACAATCGCAGTTTAGATATTGCCCTTCAAATTTTAGGTGGCTACAGTGTCAATGGATGGCGTGAGTTGCAAACAAATGGTCATATTGTGAAAACTATCAGGACTATGGCTTAGCCATGGACATGTGTAATGGTAGCAGGGATAGCTGAACGTTTTGATATAAGATTTGTGTAGGTGGGCTTGAAAATTAGGGAGTGGTGGCAGTTTAGAAATCATGTCCTGATTTTTCAGCTTTTGTCAGCTCCCACTCTAGTTTCGCCATTCATTCCTATGGGACAAATTTTGCCGCAAAAACGATGATATTTCATGAACCATTTGGGAACCATTTAGCGGAACAATCGGCACGTTTTGGTATATTACTTGTCTATGTAGTGTAAAAGCTGTGGGAGGAGTTAGGGTGGTAAATTTTGCTATAATAAGAATAACTAGAAAAGCTACAATTTCTGGGTAAATTAACAGTATCCGTCGTATTACAGTACATAGTAATTAATTTACAGATAACAGAATCAAAAGAGTAAGCAAAGTTGAACATTAGAAATGCCTTAGAGAAATAAGAGGCAACGTGCATTGTCTTTCCCCCCCAGACACCAACATACTGTGTCCTGAGGGAAAGACTATACAGCCAACCTCCAAGTTACAACAATTTGTGATACAGAATCTCCCCTCAGAGCTGTGTGGGAGGAGCTTCAATTCCCCTCAGAGCTGTGTGGGAGGAGCTATAATTCCCTCAGCGTTGCCAAGGAAACCAATGTTTATGCAGACTCTAACCACAGGTCACAGTATTTTCAGCCTCTCCTGAATACTTGCCGTTCTTCAAACGGTCGTATTTTAAAAACTATAAATCCTACAGCGAAGAGCTTTATATTGTGAGAATCACAAGACCCAGACCTACATTTTGATATATAGTATGGGGGTGATTTACTAATAACAGTTCGCTGCGCCGGTTGATACCTTAATTGCTGCGCTGGATAAATCCTTCACTGGGCGCAGGAACCAGCGGCGCACTGTTATAGTAAATAAAAATGTCAGCGGCGCTCTATTGAAAATGAATGGTTCCCTATGGGAGCCCATTGATTTGAATAGAGGTCGCCCGGGAAGTCGGATAAAGCCGATCCGACTCGCAGGGCGGCTGACACAGGGACAGCGCGACTTTGCGAGGCAACTTGGACACGACCTGAGCGTGAAGCAGCCGCTCAAGTCGTGTCCTAGAGGCGACTAGCTGGCCGAGAATGTCTCCAGCGCGATGGCATTGCGCTGGTTCTCGGCAGCCTCGCTGTCCCGTGTTTGGTATGAATCATAAAGGGGAACTCCACGCCAATTTTTAATGAAGAAAACGGCATGGGTTCCCCTTCAGGAGCATACCAGGCCCTTAGGTCTGGTATGGATTTTAAGGGGAACCCCCTAAGCTGAAAAACGGCGTGGGGGTCCCCCCAAAATCTAAACCAGACCCTTATCCGAGCACGCAACCTGGCAGGCCGCAGGGAAGAGGGGGGACGAGAGCGCCCCCCCTCCCTCCTGAACCGTACCAGGCCGCATACCCTCAACATGGGGGGTTTGGTGCTTTGGGGCAGGGGGCGACCTGCGCCCCCCCCACCCCAAAGCACCCTGCCCCCATGTTGATGGGGACAAGGGCCTCTTCCCGACAACCCTGGCCGTTGGTTGTCGGGGTCTGCGGGCGGGGGGCTTATCAAAATCCGGGAGCCCCCTTTAATAAGGAGGCCCCCAGATGCCGGCCCCCCCACCCTATGTGAATAAGTATGGGGTGGCCTGGTGGCAAAAAAGTCAATAAAAAACACATTACAGGTTTTCAAAGTAATTTATTAGGCAGCTCCGGGGGTCTTTCTGCTGGGCGCCCCGCTATCTTCTTCCAGCTCTTTTGCTAGCGGGGTCCCGGGCTTACTCGTCATCTTCGGGGGTCTTTCTGCCGGGCGCCCCGCTATCTTCTTCCAGCTCTTTTGCTAGCGGGGTCCCGGGCTTCCTCGTTGTCTTCGGGGGTCTTTCTGCCGGGCGCCCCGATATCTTCTTCCAGCTCTTTTGCTAGCGGGGTCCCGGGCTTCCTTGTCGTCTTCGGGGGTCTTTCTGCCGGGCGCCCCGCTATCTTCTTCCAACTCTTTTGCTAGCGGGGTCCCGGGCTTCCTCGTCGTCTTCTTCCGACTTCGGGGGGGTCTCTTGTTCGGTTCTCCGCGCTCTCCGGTTCTTCTCCCGCTCTACGGTGCCTTCTCCACAATCTCCGGTTCTTTCTGCCTTCTGCCGGGCGCCCCGCTATCTTCTTCCAGCTCTTTTGCTAGCGGGGTCCCGGTCTTCATCGTCGTCTTCCCTCTTCTCTCTGTCCGATGTTGCCTCGTCGCTGTCCGCCGCTACAATGCTCTGCCCGCGGAGCGGCACCCACTTATATTGGCATGGGGCATGGTCACCGGGTGATGCCACTCGCTGACCCCGCCCCCGTATCACGTCACAGTCCCATCATTCCCTGGGACTGTGACGTCATACGGGGGCGCGGGGTTAGCAGGTGGCATCACCCGGTGACCATGCCCCATGCCAACCAGTGTCAACTAGCAATGCCACCTCTCAGTGCCCACCCTTGCCACCTTAAAGAGTGCAGAGGGATTACAAGTCTAGACAGTTTTTGGGGATGTCTGCACCCCTGATAGGGTGAAGACAACTCCCAAATTTGGCCACTTTATCCTTCCAAATAATTCACTTCCTGTCACATAGCCACACAGGATGTGAGGGGAAATCCCTACCAATGTCTTTCCTTGGGGACACACAGGTCAATCTAAATACTTTCCCCATTATGTACATTGCACTCCAGCATTTTGCGGGGTACACCCCAAATTATTAGGTATTTTGGACTTTGGGGTTTATTTACTAAAGGCAAATCTACTTTGCACTACAAGTGCACTTGCTGGATATCTGAGGGGGACATGCAAGCAAACAAAAAAACCACCATCTTTGCTTTTACATGATTGGATGTTACAATCACCAGTGATCCCTCAGATTTTCAGCAGCTACACTTTTACTGCAGAGTGGATTTGTCTTTACTAAACCCCAAACTACCCAATGATTTGGGGTGTACCCAACAAAGTGCTAGAGTGCAATTTGCTTAATGGGGACACTAGTTAGATTGATCTGTGTGTCCCCAAGAAAATACATTGGTAGGGTTTTACCTTCACTTCCTGTTTAGCTGTGTGACAGGAAGTGAAGCCAATTTTACTAAAAGGGGGACACAAAGCCCAACCTAAAAAAAAAGAATCTGATTGCCTTGAGCTATTTTTAAGTGCAGTGCTCTAAATCAGTGCTTCTCAAGTACCCCCAACAGGCCATGTTTGCAGTTTTTCCTTCATCTTGCACATGTGCTTTAAATCACAGTCAATGGTTTTGTATTTTGGACAGCAATTCTCAATAAGATAAATTCACAGAACATGTCCTGTTGGGAGTACTTGAGGACTGAGGCTGAGAACCACTGCAGTAAAAAGGAAAATTGAATACTTACCGCTCTGTATTTTTCATTTCCTGGTGATTATCCATGGCAGCACACAATACATGCATATGCTAGCATGAAGGCACCAGGTTAGACAAATCACACCTGTTTTGACATGCCAATCAGCTGTCACATTTGTTGCAAAGAAAATGCAAAACAAACCTCAAAACTTTGCATCAAATTTTATTGGTCAACAAAACAAAAGTGAAGCCAAAATAAAAAACAGGGTCAATTTGAAACAGTTACAGACTCACGTCTTGAGAACGTTTTCGCAAAATAATGCAGCACAGACAATTAAATCAAAGTGAACAAACGACACACATTAACAACATCAAAATTATTTCAGGGGAACATTTCCCCCACACAAAAAAATACAATCCACAAAATTAAAACAAACACCTGTTTTGCAAAGACATAACAAATAAAATACATGCGTTACAAACTCGATAAGGACACCAAAATGTACTTTTTGCCGGACACACGCACACTTGCCTCTTTTCAGGGCAAGGGAGAGAATGCTATCTGCGAGCTTTATATAACATAGGTTTGTGAGCTAATGAGGCAATTGAAAACACATGCACAGTCCATGAAACACCCAAAATGCAAGTTCACCCAATGTAGAGACTGAACTTCAAAGTGGGTACACCTGTTAAGGATGTCCTTCAATTACTAACCCATAAAAACACTCTGTTAGCATGCCCAGAAATATCCAGGTGCTGTTCACACACAAAAAGCACCACCAAAAAATCTAAGTCCCTGGGCATGCTCAGAAGAACTCAAATGCAGCTAGCAGAAAAGAACCCCCCCCCCCCCCCCGTGCAAAATGAAGCACATCATCCAGCATGCTACAAAATTAGAGATGGGACAATCACCCCCCCCCCCCACCAACAAATTCCATTGCAGTCTATGGGAACTGACTTGTTAATTTTGCTAGTCCCCACTTGGCTGGCTTATCTTCTAGTTATTGGCCTTAAAATGGGGGCCCAGGTCCCACCCTAAGGGACATATATCAATGTCACCAATTTGGACAACACCAAAAACAAAACAAGGAGAAGTGCCTTTAAATATGCCAAATTGCTTAAGGGACATTTCACACCACATGCAGTCCATTGCGTTTTTTATGCATCAAAAATGCATGGAAAGTTGGTTATATGGTTCTAAATGGCAGTGTTTGTTCCAGTGCGTTCCAGTTCCACAAAAAAAGTAGAACATGCTGCATTTTACCTGCACTGGACTGTACTGGAACGCAGCAAAACGCATCATAAACGCACTGGAACGCACAGGAACACACCTAAATGCACCAAAAACGCACTGGAACACACTTGTCCTTATCTATGGTTAATAAAAAAGAGGGGTGAAAACAAAGCACTGGACTGCATCAAAAATGTACCAAAAATGCACCGGAACGCATCAAAAACGTGCATGCAAAAAAGCACCTGGAACGCATCCGGATTGCGTTTCTATGGTGTGAACTGGCCCTAGTTCACACCATAAAAACGCAGTCTGGATGCGTTTCAGGTGCTTTTCTGCAATGCGCATTTTTAACACGTTCCAGTGCGTTTTTGATGCAGTCCAGTGTTTTTTCCCCCTCTTTTCACTTAGGAAAAGTGTGTTGCAGTGCGTCTTTGGTGCATTTAGGTGCGTTCCGGTGCATTCCAGTGCGTTTTTGGTACGTTACGTTGCTTTTTTGATGTGTTTTACTGCGGTCCAGTACAGTTCTGTACCTAAAAAATGCATCATGACCATTTTTTTTTCCTTTCTGAAACACACTGGAACGGACTGCAGTGGTGTGAACTATGCCATTGCCATTAATGTGATCAACTTTCTTTGCGTTTTTCATGCATCAAAAAAACGCACTGAACTGCATCCGGTGTGAACTGGCCCTAAATATCATACCTGGGGGGTGTCTATAGTATGCCTGTAAAGTAGCGCATGTTTTCCATGTTTATAACAGTTCGAGAGCAAAATGACATTTCTAAAGTAAAATAATAGTCATTAAAAAGTACTCGCGGCTATAATGAATTCCTGGTTCCCGTCAATACAGATAAAAGTCATTGAAAGTCTTTGAAAAAAAAATGCGTGGGGTTCCCCCAAATTCCATTACCAGGCCCTTCAGGTCTGGAATGGATATTAAGGGGAACCCTGCCGCAAATAAAAAAAAAATGTGTGCGGTTCCCCCAAATATCCATACCAGGCCCTTCAGATCTGGTATGGATTTTAAGGGGAACTCCACCCCAAATTTAAAAAAAAATGGCGTGGAGTCCCCCCAAAAATCGCCACCAGACCCTTATCCAAGCACGCAACCTGGCAGGTCGCAGGAAAAGAGGGGGGACGAGAGAGCAGCCCCCCCTCCCTCCTGAACTGTACCAGGCCACATGCCCTCAACATGAGGAGGATGTCCCCATGTTGATGGGGACAAGGGCCTCATCCCCACAACCCTTGCCCGGTGGTTGTGGGCGTCTGCGGGCGGGGGGGCTTATCGGAATCTGGAAGACCCCTTTAACAAAGGGGACCCCCAGATCCCGCCCCCCTGTGTGAAATGGTAATGGGGTACAAATGTACCCCTACCATTTCACAAAGAAAGTGTCAGAAATGTAAAAAATGACAATAGCCGGTTTTTGACAATTCCTTTATTAATGTCTTCTCTTTTCTTCCATCTTCTTCTTCCATCTTCTTCTTCTTCTTCCATCTTCTTCTTCTTCCATCTTCTTCTTCTTCCATCTTCTTCTGTTCTCCACTCGGGTTTCTTCCTCCATCTTGTTCTTCCTCTTCCTCTTCCTCTTTATCTTCATCTTCCTTCTTCTTTCGGTGTTCTCGTCCGCATCTTGCTCCGGCTTCTTCTTCCCTTCTTTTTTCTTCGGCCGCTCCGTTTGAATTGGAGGTTCCTGCTGTGTGACGCTTCAGTTCTCCTCTTGGTCCGCTACCACCCGGTGACCCTGCCCCCCTCTGACGCACATGTATTTCACGGGTACTTTCCCCATGGTGTCAGAGGGGGCGGGGTTGCCGGGGGTGGCAGCGGACCAAGAGGAGAACTGAAGAACTGAAGCGTCGCACAGCGGAAACCTCAAATTCAAACGGAGCGGCCGGAGAAGAAGGGAAGAAGAAGCCGGAGCAAGATGCGGACGAGAACACCGAAAGAAGAAGGAAGATGAAGAACAAGATGGAGGAAAAAACCCAAATGGAGAAAAGAAGAAGCTGGAAGAAGAAGCTGGAAGAAGAAGAAGCTGGAAGAAGAAGCTGGAAGAAGAAGATGGAAGAAAGGAGAAGACAATAATAAAGGAATTGTCAAAAACCGGCTATTGTAATTTTTTACATTTTTGACACTTTCTTTGTGAAATGGTAGGGGTACATTTGTACCCCATTACCATTTCACACAGGGGGGGCCGGGATCTGGGGGTCCCCTTTGTTAAAGGGGTCTTCCAGATTCCGATAAGCCCCCCGCCTGCAGACCCCCACAACCACCGGGCAAGGGTTGTGGGGGATGAGGCCCTTGTCCCCATCAACATGGGGACATCCTCCCCATGTTGAGGGCATGTGGCCTGGTACGGTTCAGGAGGGGGGGCGCTCTCTCGTCCACCCCTCTTTACCTGCGGCCTGCCAGGTTGCGTGCTCGGATAAGGGTCTGGTGTGGATTTTTGGGGGGACTGCACGCCATTTTTAAAAAAAAATTGGGGTGGAGTTCCCCTTAAAATCCATTCCAGACCTAGAGGGGCCTGGTAATTGAATTTGGGGGGACCCCCACGCATTTTTTTTTGTTTTTATCAATGACTTTTCTCTAAATTGCCGGGAGCCGACAATTCATTATAGCCGCGGGTGCTTTTAAATGCCTTTTTTTTCCCTTTCGAAATGTTATTTTGCAGGCGCACTGGGAAGTTCAGAGCTGCGCCTGTTCAACTTATGCAAATTGAGTTACGTGACTTGACATTTACTAAGATTTTGCCGGCGCAGTGTCCCGGCGCGTTTGAACAAGTAAAATTCCCGCGCTGAGCTCAAAAAAACCTCCCGTAGCTCTAAACGTACTTGCCGCCGCAGCGGGCTGGTTCTGAAAACGTTACTTTCTCACACTATTTTGGGCATGTTTGTTATTTGGGCAGGTGTCACTACACTTCCTCCCATCACCCCATGTCACCCCCATTATATTGGCACTTCCAGCTTCTTTATATTTAGATTTTAAGATGCCGTGCGCCAGGTCCATAGTGGCGCACTGAGCGGCTCCTCCTGTCCGCCGAGAACACTATAGTAAATGGGAAATAGCACTGCGCTACCGGCACTAATATTTTGTAAATGCCAAAACAGCCGTTGCGTGCGCAGATGCGTCGATACTCATGGCGCAAACGTTTCGTAAATCCCTATGTCTCTGAAATATTAAAATTGAAGGCACAGTCGCAGTTTAGAAATTGCCCTTCAAATTTGAAGTGGCTAGAGGGGAGATTCAATGAATGTCAATGGGTGGCGTGAGTTGCAAACAAATCTTCATATTGTGAAAACTATCAGGACTATAGATTAGCCGTGGACATGTGTAGTGGCAGCTGGGATAGCTGAACGTTTTGATATACCGGTAAAATTTGTGTAGTTGGGCTTGAAAATAAGGGAGTGGTGGCAGGTTAGAAATCATGTCCTGATTTTTCAGATTTTGTCAGCTCACACTCTAGTTTCGCCATTCATTCTTATGGGACAAATTTTGCCGCAAAAACTACGATATTTGGTGAACGATTTGGCGAAACGTTCCACAAAGTAATAGCACACCAATCGGGAACAATCCGCACGTTTCGGTATATTACTTGTCTATGTAGTGTAAAAACTGTGGGAGGAGTTAGGGTGGTAAAATTTGGCTATAATAAGAATATATATGTGAGATAACAATAAGTGCTCTTGCTATGCAAGAACACTTAATAACATTAATGCAGTGTACCTCCTCTTGACACCACAGATGCTGTTCCGAGTGTCAGTTTAGAGAGGAGCAGAAAGGTCTGCTCCTGTTTATATAAAAGATTTGGCTGACCACAGGACAGCCGGGAATTGCCAGTAAATGGAACAGAAGGTTATTAGGGAAGGAGGAAGGTCTGGGCGTACTATACACACTCCCACATTAAGAAGATATTTTGGGCCGCGTGTAGCATGCCCAATTTTTACAGTTGGTTAAGTAAATTCAAAACAGATATTCAGAAGCATGATGGCTGACAGTCAGCCAGGACAGTTATGTCTAAAGACCAAAAGTGCTGATGTTATTGAGGCATTGAAGAATGTTGCAATCTATATACTACATAGCTTAAAGGTTGTTTTTTTGTGCTTTTTTATCCCTCTCTTTTTTTTTGCATTTGATAGTTTGTGAAAGTCTTTGAGTCTATGTCAGGTTTTAACTCTCGATACTGATACATTAGTGGTATTAGCATGCAATGTATAATTATGTTTGTGATAGCAATGTGTATAATCATGTAACTATTAATGCTACTGCTATTATTCTTTATTATTCAAGGACATTTCTACACAAGAGACTCAGGACACTGAACTTTCGACATTGGATGTTTTCATTGAGCGGTTACCACCCAGTGGAAAGATAACCAAGACTGAATCATTGATTATTCCTTGTACTCGGTAAAGATATCCTAGTTTTGACAGACATGTGCAGACATATATCCTATATTTACCAATGTATTATGTGGCAACTGCTATCTTTACCTAAATATCCTACCTGCTTTATTGATCTCAAAATATATGTACACTATATTGTCAAAAGTATTGTGACGTCTGCTTTTACACACACAGGAACTTTAATGGCATCCCAGTCTAATGCCGCGTACACACGGTCGGAATTTCCGACAACAAATGTTCGATGTGAGCTTGTTGGAGAATCCAACCGTGTGTAGGCTCCATCGGACATTTGCTGTCGAAAATCCCGACAACAAAAATTTGAGAGCTGGTTCTCAAATTTTCCCACAACAATAGTTGTTGTCGGAAATTCCGACCGTGTGTACACAATTCAACGCACAAAAATCCTACGCATGCTCGGATTCATTGAACTTCCTTTTTCTCAGCTCGTTGTAGTGTTGTACGTCACCGCGTTCTTGACGTTCGCAATTTCTAACAACATTTGTGTGACCGTGTGTATGCAAGACAAGTTTAAGCGAACATCCGTCGCAAAAAAAATCCACGGTTTTGTTTTCGGAATGTCCGATCGTGTGTACGTGGCATTAGTCTGTAGGGTTCAATATTGAGTTGGCCCACCCTTTACAGCTTAATGGGATTATGGTGTGGGGTTGTTTATCAGGGGTTGGGCTTGGCCCCTTAGTTCCAGTGAAGGGGACTCTTGAGGCGTCAGCATACCAAGACATTTTGGACAATTGCAGGCTCCCAACTTTGTGGGAACAGTTTGGGGATGGCCCCTTCCTTTTCCAACATGACTGCACACCAGTGCACAAAGCAAGGTCCATAGAGACATGGATGAGCAAGTTTGGGGTGGAGGAACTTGACTGGCCTGCACAGAGTCCTAACCTCAACCCGATAGAACACCCTTTGGGATGAATTAGAGTGGAAAATGCAAGCCAGACCTTCTTCTCTACATCAGTGCCTGACCTCGCATATGAGCTCCTGAAATAATAGTCAAACATTCCCATAGACACACTCCTAAACCTTGTGGACAGCCTTCCCAGAAGAGTTGAAGATGTTATAGCTGCAAAGGGTGGGCCAACTCCATATCAAACCTGTATGCTGATGGATAGATAAAGGGCAGATGACTGGAGGGAGACCAACCCTCCTTAACCACTTAACGACCGCCCACCGCCGATTTACGTCGGCAGAATGGCACGGACAGGCAGAATCACGTAGATCTACGTGACTGCCTTTGTACAGTTTGGGGGTCCATCCGGACCCCCCTTCTGTGCCGTGAGCGGTCGTTACTTCACCGGGAGCGATCCCAGATGAGGGGGCGGCCTTTCGATTCCGGCCCCCCCCTCGCGATCGCTCCCGGCGAATGGAAATGCCTCCTCTGTCTGTTTCAGACAGAGGAGGCAGGAGGAAGTGATGTCATCTCCTGTGCGGCGCTCACATATACCGAGCGCCGTACAAGAGAAGACATCAGGTCAGTGAGCACAACACTACACTGACACCAGGACACATAGGAACACTAATCGCCCCCCCCAGGACCCCCAGACCCCCCCAGATCACCCCCCAGCCCCCAGTCACAGTGTCACTGATTGCAGTGACCATTTATTTAGTGATCACTGCAATCAGTGACATTTGTGACTGTGAAAGTGTCACTAAAGTTTAGTTTTAGGTCCAGTGTAGCCCCCTAACCCCCCCTAATAAAGGTTTAACCCCCTGATCACCCCCCAGATAACCCTTTCACCCCCTATCACCGCTGTCGCTATGCGATCATTTTTCTGATGGCTGTCTTAGCATCAGTGATGGCGATCGGTAGCCAGTAATTTTTTTTAGGTTCGCCGCAGGTTTTTATAGCGTCGGGTACCCCAATATATTATCTAATAAAGGTTCAACCCCCTTGATCGCCCCCCAGGTAACCCTTTCACCCCCTATCACCGCTGTCGCTAATCGATCGTTTTTCTGATGCTGTCTTAGCATCAGTGATGGCGATCGGTAGCCAGTAATTTTTTTTAGGTTCGCCGCAGGTTTTTATAGCGTCGGGTACCCCAATATATTATCTAATAAAGGTTTAACCCCCTTGATCGCCCCCCAGGTAACCCTTTCACCCCCTATCACCACTGTCACTAAGCGATCGTTTTTCTGATCGCTGTCTTCGTGTCGGTGATGCCAATCGGTAGCCAGTCATTTTTTTTAGGTTCGCCGCAGGTTTTTATAGCGTCAGGTACCCCCAAATATGATCTAATAAAGGTTTTAACCCCCTAATTGCCCCTAGTTAACCCTTTCACCAGTGATCACCATATAAGTGTTACGGGTGACGCTGGTTAGTTAGTTTGCTTTTTATAGTGTCAGGGCACCCGCCGTATATAACCCAATAAAGGTTTAACCCCCTGATCGCCCGGTGGGTGATATCAATTAGGTTTTAGCGTCAGAGAGGGTCTGCGTCACACCCCAGGCAGCGTCAGGTTAGTGCCAGTAACGCTAACACCCACGCGTAAAGCATACACCCCCCTTAGTGGTATAGTATCTGAACAGATCAATATCTGATCTGATCAGATCTATACCAGCGGTTTAGGGTTCCCAAAAACGCAGTGTTAGCGGGATCAGCCCAGATACCTGCTAGCACCTGCGTTTTGCCCCTCCGTCCAGCCCAGGCCACCCAAGTGCAGTATCGATCGATCACTGTCACTTACAAAACACAACACACATAACTGCAGCGTTCGCAGAGACAGGCCTGATCCCTGCGACTCCAGTGCTGTAGGAGGTGATTTCACCACCACAGTTAAAAAAAAAAAAGCATATATGCCGAAGCATGGGGGCAGCAGGGGCAGCAGGGCGGAGGAGCAATTTTGCTCCTAATGCCGCATACATACGGTCGAAATTCCGACGGAGGCTTGCCCGTGGAAACGTTTGACCATGTGTGTGCGGCATAACTTTTTTGCGGGAGGATGCCCCCATGCTTCGGCATATATAAATGGTGCATGTATGCCCATCATTAGAAGTGGGTGGATGAAGGGCGGTATTCTAATGGTGGGCATACCCACCAATCAATCTCTTTTTTCGTTCAGCCAACAGGCTGCATGAAAAAAAAAGATTACAATACATGTCCAACAAGGACCAGCAACGTACTGGTATGTTGCTGGACTTTGAATGGTTATACCAGATTGATGCCTGCGGGTTTAGGCATCATCTTGGTATCATTCTTTTCAGCCAGCGGCCGGCTTTCATGTAAAAGCAATCACAGAGGCTAATTAGCCTCTGGACTGCTTTTACAAGCAGTGGGAGGGAATGTCCCCCCCCCGGATATAAAAAGCGCCATTGGGAAATTGGGAAAGCATTTTATCACACCGATCTTGGTGTGGTCAGATGCTTTGAGGGCAGAGGAAAGATCTAGGGTCTAGAAGACCCCAGTTTTTTCAAAAAAAGAGTACCTGTCACTACCTATTGCTATCATAGGGGATATTTACATTCCCTGAGATAACAATAAAAATTATAAAAAAAAAAATATATGTAAGGAACAATTTAAAAATAAAATAAAAAAGCAAAATTAATAATAAAAAAAAAAAAAAAAAAAAAAAAGCACCCCTGTCCTGCCCTGCTCTTGCCCAATGGCGAACGCAAGCGTCGGTCTGGCGTCATATGTAAACAGCAATTGCACCATGCATATCACCGCGAAGGTCAGATCGAGGGCAGTCATTTTAGCAGTAGACCTCCTCTGTAAATCTAACGGGGTAATCTGTAAAGGCTTTTAAAGGCTTTTAAAAATGTATGTAGTTTGTCGCCAATGCGCGTTTGTGCGAAATTTTAAAGCATGTCGTGTTTGGTATCTATGTACTCGGCCTAAGATCATCTTTATTATTTCATCAAACATTTGGGCAATATAGTGTGTTTTAGTGCATTAAAGTTAAAAAAAGTGTATTTTTTCCCCAAAAAATGCGTTTGAAAAATCGCTGCGCAAATACTGTGTAGAAAAAAAAAATGCAACACCCACCATTTTAATCTGTAGGGCCTTTGCTTTAAAAATATATATAATGTTTGGGGGTTCAACATAATTTTCTTGCAAAAAAAAAATATGTTTTCATGTAAACAAAAAGTGTCAAAAAGGGCTTTGTCTGCAAGTGGTTAGAAGAGTGGATGTAAGCTTCCTAATGTTGTGTATAAAATGCCAGAACAGTTCAAAACCCCCCCAAATGACCCCATTTTGGAAAGTAGACACCCCAAGCTATATACTGAGAGGCATGTCGAGTCCATGGAATATTTTATATGTTGACACAAGTTGCGGAAAAAAGACAATTTTTTTTTTTTATTTTTTTTTTGCACAAAGTTGTCACTAAATGATATATTGCTCAAACATGCCATGGGCATATGTGGAATTACACCCCAAAATAAATTCTGTTGCTTCTCCTGAGTACAGGGATACCACATGTGTGAGACTTTTTGGGAGCCTAGCCGCGTACGGGACCCCAAAAACAAAGCACCGCCTTCAGGCTTTCTAAGGGTGTAAATTTTTGATTTTACTTCTCACTGCCTATCACAGTTTCGGAGGCCATGGAATGCCCAGATGGCACAAAACCCCCCCAAATGACCCCATTTTGGAAAGTAGACACCCCAAGCTATTTGCTGAGAGGTATTGTGAGTATTTTGCAGATCTCGCTTTTTGTCACAAAGTTTTGAAAATTGAAAAAAAAAAAAAAAAAAAAAAAAAAAATGTTCTTTCTTCATTTTCAAAAACAAATGAGAGCTGTAAAATACTCACCATGCCTCCTCAGCAAATAGCTTGTTGTGACTACTTTCCAAAATGGGGTCATTTGGGGGGGTTTTGTGCTATTTTGGCATTTTATGGCCTTAGAAACTGTGATAGGTAGTGAGGAGTGAAATCAAAAATTTGTGCCTAGAAATCCTGAAGGCGGTGCTTGGTTTTCGGGGTCCCGTACGCGGCTAGGCTCCTAAAAAGTCCCACACATGTGGTATCCCTGTACTCAGGAGAAGCAGCAAAATGTATTTTGGGGTGCAATTCCACATATAACCATGGCATGTGTGAGCAATATATCATTTAGTGACAACTTTTTGTAATTTATTTTTTATTTTTATTTTTTGTCATTATTCAATCACTTGGGACAAAAAAAAAAAATATTCAACGGGCTCAACAGGCCTCTCAGCAATTTCCTTGGGGTGTCTACTTTCTAAAATGGGGTCATTTGGGGGGGTTTTGTGCTATTTTGGCATTTTATGGCCTTCGAAACTGTGATAGGTAGTGAGGAATGAAATCAAAAATTTGCGCCCTTAGAAATCCTGAAGGCGGTGCTTGGTTTCCGGGGTCCCGTACGTGGCCAGGCTCCTAAAAAGTCCCACACATGTGGTATCCCCGTACTCAGGAGAAGCAGCAAAATGTATTTTGGGGTGCAATTCCACATATAACCATGGCATGTGTGAGCAATATATCATTTAGTGACAACTTTTTGTAATTTTTTTTTTTTTTTTTTTTTTTTGTCATTATTCAATCACTTGGGACAAAAAAAAAAAAATATTCAATGGGCTCAACATGCCTCTCAGCAATTTCCTTGGGGTGTCTACTTTCCAAAATGGGGTCATTTGGGGGGGTTTTGTACTGCCCTGCCATTTTAGCACCTCAAGAAATGAGATAGGCAGTCATAAATTTAAAGCTGTGTAAATTTCAGAAAATGTACCCTAGTTTGTAAACGCTATAACTTTTGCGCAAACCAATAAATATACGTTTATTGACATTTTTTTTACTAAAGACATGTGGCTGAATACATTTTGGCCTAAATGTCTGACTAAAATTGAGTTTATTCGATTTTTCTTATAACAAAAAGTAGAAAATATCATTTTTTTTCAAAATTTTCGGTCTTTTTCCGTTTATATCGCAAAAAATAAAAATCGCAGAGGCAATGAAATACCATTAAAAGAAAGCTCTATTTGTGGGAAGAAAAGGACGCAAATTTCATTTGGGTACAACATTGCATGTCCGCACAATTTACAGTTAAAGCAGCGCAGTGCCGAATCCCAAAAACAGGCCTGGTCCTAATGGCCCGAAATGGTCCGGGGCTTAAGTGGTTAAAGGAGCAGGAACACACTAAACACCCAGCTCATTGCACAATGGCAGCAAAGGTACTAGTGCATTGCCTGACAACAATACAAAAAAAGGTCACTGCCCCTACCTATAACTGGTCTTCACAGCAAGGAGCACTAGAAGGGCAGACACATGTAAAAAAACAAAGAATTTCCAAGCTCCACTTACCAATCAGCCAGCAACCAACCAAATTCACCTGTCTAACAGTGGGTTAAAAACAGGGGTTTGGAAATTCTTTGTTTTTTGACATGCATCTGCCCTTCCAGTGCTCCTTGCTGTGAAGACCAGTTATAGGTAGGGGCAGTGACCTTCTTTTGTTTTGTTTTCCATATCAAACCTTACAGACTAAGACTGGGATGCCATTAAAGTTCATGTGCGTGTAAAGGAAAACGTCCCAATCCTTTTGACAATATAATGTATATATATATCTTGCAGTGTAGAAAATACTATATGTAACATTAATATAATGAGTTGATTTTGTGCTGCAGTTTGGAAGGGAAGCAAACAGGTCGTCGTGGTAGGAGTACTTCTTTAAAGGAAAGACAGACCTCCAGACCGCAGAATGAACGTGCAAATAGCTTGGATAACGAACGATCACCTGATACAAAGAACCATCTCCAGGTTGAATTATTATCACTTTTCATACAGCTTATTGCGTGTTTGCTTGTCTATTTCTAAGCTGACTGGTGGTCATGTGCAAACAGATCAGTAGCTTGTTTGGTAAAATATTATCTTTGGCTGGCCAAACATTATACAATTTTCTCGTTCAATTTCCTTTAGATTTACCTTCAACTATGTAGTTCATACAGATTGAAAATGTATAAGTTTGACCTCAGATTATAAAGTTTTGCTACATCTTACCCTACGTTCACACGTATACATTTTTTAGTGCGTTTTGCAGTTTGCAGAAATGCATTACAGTCCATTTAACATAGTTTCCTATGGTACTAGTTCACATCTATGCATTTTACGTCCAGTGTGTTTTTGGAAAGGGTCAGAGACTTTTTTCCTGCGATTTGCAGATAATAGACTTCAGTGGAGCTGCGCCAGAAATGCAAGTGGTGCATTTTTGATGCAATTTTTGATGTGTTTTGCAGTTCTTATTTTATCACTGCATATAGCTGGTTGCTAAGCATAGGGCCGGTAAGCCGGCCGCCGCATCCTTAATAACCGATGAGTCATTAGCTGTCAGCGGGGTTCCCCGCTGAAAGCTGAATGTAAAAAAATAAATAAAAAAATGCCGGGAAAAAAACAGGTCCTTACCAGGCCCTTCAGGTCTAGAATGGATTCGGAGGGGACCCCCACGCCAAAAAAAATGAAAAATTACGTGCCCCCCCCAAACCCATACCAGACCCTTATCTGAGCATGCCGCCCGGCAGGTCAGGAAAGGGAGGGGACGAGCGAGCGCCCTCCTGTCCTGAACCATACCAGGCCGCATGCCCTTAACATGGGGGGTGTTGACTTTGGGCAGGGGGGGCTCTACGCCCTAAAGCACCTTGCCCCCATGTTCCTGGGAACAAAGACCTCTTCCCGACAACCCTAGCCAGTGGTTGTCTGGGTCTGCGGGCGGGGGGCTTATCGTAATCTGGATGCCCCCCTTTAAGAAGGGGGTCCCCAGATCCTGCTCCCCTTAAGTGAATGGGTAGTGGGTACATCGTACCCCTACCCATACACCAAAAAAGCAGTGAAATGTAATAAAAACACAAGAGCCGGTTTTTATACAATTCCTTTAGTAATAGCTCTGTTTTCTCTAGCTGTCTCGTCCCGTCGTCTTCTCCTTCCCACCATCTCCTCCTCGAGCTGGCTCTTCCCACTGTCTTCTCCTTCCCGCCATCTCTTCCCGCTGTTTTCTCCTTCCCGCCGTCTCTTCCTGCTGTCTTCTCCTTGAGCTGTCTCTTTCCGCCGCCGCTATCTCTTTCTGCATCTCTTCTTCCTCTCCGATGGTTACATGCTTAAAAAATTTAAAAGCCGCTCTTGTTCTGTTGATGTCTTCATTTGTTTTGTTGTCGTCTGCTCTCTGCCGACTCTTATATAGCAATAGGGTGTGGCCATCCGATGACATCGCTCGGAGAGCCCGCCCCTTGTCACCGCGGGAAGAGATGGCAGGAAGGAAAAGAAGACGGGAAGAGACGGCTATTAATAAAGGAATTGTTAAAGACCGGCTCTTGTGTTTTTATTACATTTCACTGCTTTTTTTGTGAATCGATAGAGGTAGGATGTACTCGATAACCATTCACATGGGGTGGGTGGGATCTGGGGGCCCCCTTCTTAAACGGGACTTCCAGATTCCGATAAGCCCCCCACCCGCAGACCCCGCTAACCACCGACTAGGGTTGTCGGGAAGAGGTCCTTTTCCTCATCAACATGGGGGCAAGGTGCTTTCGGGTGGGGGTGAAGAGCTCCTGCCCCAAAGCACCCAACCGGCCCCCATGTTGAGGGCATGCGGCCTGGTTCAGGAGCGGGGGGGGGCTCTTGCTCGTCCCCTCCCTTTCCTAACCTGCCAGGCGACATGCTTGGATAAGGGTCTGGTATGGATTTTGGGGGAATCCACACCATTTTTTTTTGTAATTTTTTTTGCTGCCAATATTATTTTTTACATTCAGCTTCCAGCAGTGAACCCGGCTGATGACTCATCGGTTGCTAAGGACACAGCGGCCGGTTTCCCGGCCCCCTCCTTAACAACCAGTTAGAGAAAAAAAACTTAAAACACAAAATGCATGAAAACTGCATGCAAAAACGCTGGTTTAAAAAGGCAAAATGCACTGAAAAAAGTGCCTGAAAAACACATCGAACGCAGCCGCATAGATGTGAATCTAGACTAAAGGATAATGTATGGCCAGCCCTAATCACACAGTACAAGACACAGGCTGGATGTTCATAGACCCTGGGCTGCTATCTATGTTTAGACAAAGCTTTGCTGGACACACCTTCTGGGTGTACCCCTTTAGCACTTTCCCACTCCATGAGACATACATTTTTTGCTAGATGTCTTCTCCCTTATAGAGAAATCATTCTTTCCTAATTAGTTTAATTATTTTAATTCAGATTCTTCAACTCCTCGCTAGAAGCAGTGCATCTGGATCAATGCAACTTGTGTAAAACCTTTGGAGCTGTACCCTGACCCCACTTTGTGGGGTCATCCTGATATGTTGCTTCTGACACTGAACCCTGCTTCAGAGCTCACCTCTGCACTTAGTGCAGCATGTGTAGCTAGCCGTAGTGTGCTATACAGTTCCAAAGCCATGATCCATATCTATGGAACCCAGTTCCTGAAAAAACTGAGGTTATGCCAACCATTGGGGACAAAGCCTGGACCCTAAATAGGATAAGACAGATTTACCCTGTATTGGATACCAGTAACAAATGAATTTATAATAATAAAAAAAAAACTTAAAGGAGAAGTCCAGCCTGAGCTTTTTAGGCTGGGCTTCTCCTATGGGTCACAGGAGTGCAAGTCATTTGCACTCCTGTGAGTTCGCTCTCCGCTGATGTCACTGCCATCAGTCGGGGCAGCACGTCATCACGACTTCCAAGTCAGGATCCGCCAGTTGCCCTGATTGATAGCAGTCTCAGCGAGCCGCTGAGACAGCCTTTTCCCGCCCCTCCCCAGCTCAGCGCTCCAGTGAGCGTGGAGAAGCAGAAAAGAAAAACGCTGACTGACAGTCAGCAGCTTTCCTCTCTGGGATCTGTGAGAACCGAGCTATTGGCGATGTTTGGTGCCTCGGTACTTAGTGCAGAGACGGCGGGCGACAGCTGCAGCATCGGTCTGATGCTCCATCCACCAAGGTAAGTATGAATCAATAAAAAAACGAAAACCCATACCTCTCTTTTAATTTACAAAACAAAAAGCTTTTTGGAAAAGGTTGCTAAACAAGTTTCCTAAGGGAATGTTTCTTAAAACTCCCAATAAAAAACATACCACAGTTGAAGAGAACGTGTAGGTGTGGGGATACAAAAAATGTAAAATAAAAATGATTTGCACATTAGTTGATGTCATTTAAGACTTTTAACATAAATATTATGTTATGTTATATATTATAGTTTTATTCATCTACATGCTAAGCCTAATGTGAGTACATTTTATAATTGTGACAAAAACCTATATATAAAAAACACATAACGCAATGACTCTGTATGGTATATAAGGTGCTATAGAAAGTGGATTTTTGAAAATCATAAAAATATTTTGCACTGTGTAACAGTATGTTTCTAGTCCCAGATAACTAACTGTATTTAAAGATGCTGGATTATTCCCACTGAAATATATCACACGCCACTTATCTCTTTATACCCTTTAAACATTTTGGATAAATAAATCTCATTTACTAGATTTTATGTTTTATGGGGATAATTGCACTGTCTTTGTGATCCACTGTGGGTGACGGTACAAAGTTAACGACACCCCAATCGCAGTGCTTACGCCATAGTACAAAATGACCACGCGATCCAGTTGTGGTGCCGCTCCAAAACAAGGTGCCTGCACTACTTTGGTGTGATGCGGTGCGATTTAAACCCATGTAAATAGAATGGGCTCAAATCGCACCGCACTGAATCACATGTTATTTGCAAGGAATGCAGTGCGGTCTTCACTGCGCTACTGTAACTGGCAATTGTGCAGTCATAAACCAAAAATAAATCTGCGCTGACCTTTTAGGGAAACTGCAATGAGTCTCCTGGGCGCTGATATCAATAGACTGAAATATCCACAGCATGCATAAAATGGAATTAGCCCATCATATGGCCAAACATGAAATAGGGAGAAACCTCATAGTGTGAATCCGTAAAAACTATTTATTAAACCATATATCTATATACATGCATTTGTCCCATCAGTGGCACTGTGTATTTTGCACTTTGAAATTTGTACTTCTGGTGTCACTTCCTCTTTTAAGCTCATTCGTTAATGCCGGACGTCTTTCTCCAATCCCAGAAGACGATCGTTTTGTAGAAATGTGTCGGATGGTGAGCACGTGCAACGTCATTACAGCCGATTAGACGGATGACACCATGGCCAATTTTGCTTCATGCTCAATTTCACTGCCTTCTTGTAAGTGTACATCTGTTTATGGTTTAATAAATTGTTTTTATGGATTCACACTATGAGGTTTCTCCCTATTTCATGTTTGGCCATATAATGAGCTCATTCCATTTAATGCATGCTGTGGATATTTGGGTCTATTGATATCAGCGCCCAGGAGACTCGTTGCAGGCTTCCTTTGATCTCTGTAATCGGGATCAATACACTGTGGTAAGAGACCATGCACTCCCAATTTAGGAGCATCTCACAGCTGAGCACCTGTGGAGTTTTTGCAACGTGGAGCACAGAGCACTTTTCAATGGACTATATTTTTATAGATATTTTTGTTTTATGCATTTTCATTTTTCACATTTATTTATTTGCACTTAATAGTATATGCACTTTGTTGTGGTTTATATTGAAATTTTTCAGTGGATTGTTAAAAAATGTTGTGCAAGTTTCATTCAGCTACATTTGAACTTTATTATAATTCATACTAGCATTTACTGATACATGCGCAGTTGAACACTTCAGCATTTTGTTCACATTTGGATTTAATCTTTATTTTTCTATCACAAGATTTAAAGAAACAGCGCACCATTTTTTGTACAAATTGTGTGCTCATGCAATGCTGTACAACATTTATATAATTTTTTTCACACAAATAGAGCTTTCTTTTGGTGATATTTAATCACCACTTGGTTTTTTAAATGAAAAAAGAACAAAATTTTCTGTTTATAAAAAAAATAGCGTATAGAAACTATGGTATATGTACTGGAATTTACTTTCAGGCTGCCTATCCATTTTCTGAGATACTAAAATGCCAGGGCAGTACAAACACCCCCCAAGTAAGTGACCTCTTTTTGCAAATAGACACCCAAATGTATTTGCTGAGAGGCATGTTGAGTGCATGGAAGATTGTATTTTTGCCACAAGTTTTTGGAAAATTACACAAATTTTACACAAAGTTGTAATTTTAATGAGATATTTCTCACACATGCCATAGGTATATGTGGAATTACATCCCAAAACACATTTTGCTGCTTCTCCTGAGTATGGGGCTACCACATGTGTGAGACTTTTTGGGGGCCTAGCCATGTACGGGGGTTGAAAACCAATGTCCACCTTCAAGGTTTTAAAGGGCACAATTTCCTTATTTTGTTTCCTGACTACTTTTTACAGTTTTGGAGGCCCTGAAATGCCAGGATAGTACAAACACCCTCCCTCAACCCAATGACCCCTTTTTTGGAAAGTAGACACTCCAAGAAATTTTTGATAAGAGGCATGGTAAGTATTTTTCAGATCTCTTTTGTCACATTTTTTGTCATTTTTTGTCACAAGGTTTTAAAAAATCGAAAAATAAAATAAAAATACATTTTAGTTTTCTTTCTTCATTTTCCCCAAAACTTGTGGCAACAAATGAGATCTGCAAAATGTGTGCCATGCCTCTCAGCAAATACCTTTGAGTGTCTACTTTTACAAAAAGGGGTCATGTGGGGGTGTTTTGTACTATCCTGGCATTTTAGGGCCTCCGAAACTGTGATAGGTAGTCAGGAAGTGTAATGAGGAAATAACGCCCTTTAAAAGCCTGAAGGTGTTCACTGGAGCTCAGACTCCTTTATGTGGCTAGGCTGCCAAAAAGTCTCTCATGTGGTATGCTCATACTTGGGAGAAGTGGCAGAATGTGTCTGGGGTGTAATTCCACATATACCAATGACATGTGTGAGAAATATCTAATTTAAGTAACAACCTTGTTTTTTTTTAAAAACAGTAATTTTCTAAGAACTTGTGGCAAAAAATTAAATATTTCATGGACTCAACATGCCTCTCAGCAAATACCTTTGGGTGTCTACTTTCCAATAAGGGGTAATTTGGGGGGATGTTGGAACTATCTTGGCATTTTATGCCCAACATTGGAAGCTTCCGCTACACACCACACTACCCACTCTTCTAACCACTTGAAGACCAAGCCTTCTCTAACACATTTTGTTTACATGTAAAAATCTGTAATTTTAGCTATACAATTACTTTGAACCCCCAAACATTATATATATTTTCCTTGAGAATAAAATGGTGGGTGTTGCATTTTTTTTGTTACACAGTATTTGTGCAGCGTTTTTTTCAAACACAACATTTCTGGTAAAAGCACACTTTTTTGATTTTTCATGCACAAAATCACAGTATATTGCCCAATTGTTTGGTACAGTATAAAAGATGATGTTATACTGCGTACATAGATACCAAAATTGCACTTGCTCGTGCAACAGAGACAAACTATGTAAATTTTAACATCCATAGACAACCCTTTAAAAGTCTTTACAGGTTACAGCTTATTTACACAGAAGGTCTAGTGCTAGAATAACTGTCCTTGATCAGACATTCACGGTGATACCTCACATGCATGGTGCAATCACTATTTACATACTGACATGGAACTGTTGCGTGCGTTTGCCTTCGCACAAGAGCATGGGGGCAGGGCTGGACTGGGACAAAAATTTGGCCCTGGACTTCATCCAGACCGGCCCACTTTAATTCAATAAAATTCTGCCCCCCACCCCCCCAAAAAATCACGCCCACCAAAAGGCCCCTACATCTACTATTGTATATCATGAGAGGGTGAAGGAGAGGGGAAAGAGAGAGAGAGAGGGTTGAGGGAAAGGGGTGAGAGAGGGAGTGAGTGTAAAAGAGAGGGGGTGAGTGTAGGATCCCTTTCACACTGAGGCGTTTTTCAGGCACATTTGGGCTAAAAATAGCACCTGTAAAGCACCTGAAAAACGCCTCCACTGCAGTCCCAGTGTGAAAGTCTGAGTGCTTTCACACTGGGGCGCTGCCAGGGCGTTAAAAAAAGTCCTCCAAGCAGCATCTTTGGGGTGGTGGAGGAGCGGTGTACACACCGCTCCTGCCCATTGAAATGAATGGCCACCGTTGCTGAAGCGCCTGTGGAACCCCTTCCCCGGTCCCGCAGTACCTGAGTCCCGCGATCACCCCAAAGGTTTTTTCACCTCTTCTCCAGAACAGGACAGGCTAGGCGGGTTCCGATTGGTCAGCGTGACGGCGCTGACCAATTAGAATGCCTCCTATACATACCTTTACAAGGTACATTTAGAAGATTTGGCTGCTGGGATTTCAAATCCCCAGACGGGTGAAGTGGCGATCGAATTTGTCAGAGAGCGGGGGATCGCGGGATTCGGGTACAGCGAGACCGGGGGGATGGGGAGTGTTAGCTCACCTTACAGATTTTCTGTAAACGTGAACTTACCCTTTAAAGAGGGTGATCAAAGGGATAAATGTGCTAAATCTAAATTGTCTGTGTGTGTAAAATGTGCTGCTTTGTATAGAATGCATTAAGGTAAAAAACCTTCAAGCTTTGGAAACACCTTAACCTCCCTGGAGCCATTCTGTTATGCCGCGTACACACGATCGGATTTCCCATCGGAAAAAGTCAGATGTGAGCTTTTGAACAGAAATTCCAACCATGTGTATGCTGTATCTGACTTTTTCTGTTGGAATTTCCACCACCAAAAGTTTGAGAGCAGGTTCTCTATTTTTCCAAAAATCTGATCGTCTGTAGCAATTCTGACGCGCAAAATTCCTACGCATGCTCGGAAACAATTTGACGCATGCTCGGAAGCATTGGACCTAATTTTCTCGGCTCATGGTAGTGTTGTACGTCACCGCGTTCTTGACAGTCGAAAGTTCAGAGAACTTTTGTGTGTCCGTGTGTATGCAAGCCAAGCTTGAGCGGTATTCTGTTGGAAAATCCATCCAAGGTTTTTCCGACGGGAAATTCGATCGTGTGTACGCGGCATTAATGTAAATAGCCAGTAGGTTTCTTTCTGACAAAGTTCTGAGAAACCTTATTTTTCACCAGTGTCACTGTTGTAGTACAAGGCAAAAATGCCTTGGGACACTGTGGTTCTATTAGTTACCTGTGCTCACGAACCTGGTGTGCATGGCCCTTATAGTTCTGCCCACATATTCAAGGTCACAGGGGCAACTTAGCTCATAAACTACAAACTGCATGGAATAATTAATACATTGATTGTGTAGGTTTTACTGTTGGAGTCAAATAATACCTTTCTAAAAGGACCTTAAATTTGCATGCGCTACTGAAATGGCAACAAACTTCAGTAGCTTATAGTTTCCATAGGTGACGCTTTAAAATCTCCCTATAGGTCATCAGTTTAGCATTACACAGGCATGATGGTGCTAGAATTATTGTGCTTACCCCAGCATGCACAACAATATGTAACGTGTATCACAATCAACGTTTTCGTGCGTAGGTGCCCCCAGCATGCATTTACATACATCGGTAGGGGGGAATTCTGTGTGTTTGGGTTCAACTTATTTATTTTTTTTCATTATTTTTTTTGGTAACGATACTAAAAGGTTCTTGGCCACAAATTGTTTAAAATATAGGAAACTGATGCACTCAAAAATTCCTTGAATACTGCAGAAGTATTTAAATATATATAAACACATGGTGTGCTGTTTATATTAGTTCATCATATCTAGTGCAATTGTGAAAATAAAACTATATCAAAAGATAACAATTGGAGTACTTTTTTATATGAACTCCCAAACACATATTTAATTAATTGTTTTCGTTGGAGTACATTTTTTTTTTCAATTTTTTATTTAAAGATAAGACACAGATACAAGCATAAAGACAACTTTGTAGAACATACAGATAGTAGTTAGCATATTAAGTATAACAACCGTAAGTTGGATGTGAGTTATACCGCTCTCTTTGGAGTACATTTTTAACCATATGAATTCTGGAACATATGTTTAATCAATTGCAGTTATAGCAGAGCATATAAGCACTTTTTGATTATTACACTTAGCACTTTATATTGATTAAGGATTATCACAATTTTTGTGAATTGATAATGGTTTGATATTCAGTATGATGGTTTATCTTTCAATATAGTTTTATTTTCGATATAGTTTTATTTTCACACTTGCACTTGATCACTTATGAACTAATAGAAACCGTGCACCATACAGTTATATATATATATATATATATATATATATATATATATATATATATATATTGTGAGGGGGTTAGCTCGGCAGCGGGTGTGTGTGACCCCCGGGATGGGCTCCCCACACAAAACAGGCCCAGCAAACGGAGGTTGTGGTTTTCAAAATCAAAAAGGTGCGGTTTATTTTCTGTTTACAGTGACAAAACACAGCAAAGCAAAAGAAACATAAACAAAATAAATCCTGGTCAACTTGACCTCTGACTAAACATACAGGTTTCCTAACTAACAACTGGGATCAGCCTAGTGCTGTCCTAGTCCCTAAGTCCCTGGTTTTAAATGTCCAAGCAAATAGCCACACAGGCTTTGCCTCACCGCACAGGGGTTCACTCTCCCTAGACAGTCCACACAGGTCTGGGTCCAGGCATGAGCTAACATCTAATGAAGCTGGGAGTTCTTATAGAGGCCTAAATGAGCTGACAAGCTTCAGCTGGTCTCATCAACTCCCTGTCTGCACGACGCCCAGCACTCTCCCTAGAGGTATGAGTCATCCATGAGCCCACTAGCCTTAGCTGGGCTTATACAACTCTCCACCTAGTTGTATAAGTCGGCGTAAAGCCTGAATCTGGGCGAAATATATCTACCCCCCTGGATGCAACCAGGTGACTTTACCTTCCTGCTGTCACATACCCCCCCCTCTTGTTTTAACCTCGGGGTTGGAACACCAGCAATCAGGCATTCATGTACTCGAGACAAAGCATCCACATTCCCCATTTGAACGCCAGGGCGATGCTTTACTGTGAAGTTGAATTCCTGGAGGGCCAGGAACCACCTATTCACTCTTCTATTTGTTTCCTTGTTTTGAGCCATCCACTTTAACGGAGCGTGATCCGTAACCATGTCAAAGTGCCTACCTAGCAGGTAGTACCGAAGGGAATCTAGAGCCCACTTCACCGCTAAACACTCCTTTTCAACGGTGGCGTAATTTACCTCATGGGACTTCAACTTCCTGCTGAGGTAAATGACTGGGTGCTCTTCCCCGTTCCAGACCTGGGACAATACTGCTCCTAACCCCACATCTGACGCATCACTTTGTACGACAAAGTCTTTAGAGAAGTCGGGTGAGTACAACACTGGCTGGCTACATAAGGCTTGTTTCAAGAATTGGAATGCTGCCTCAGCCTCGGGGGTCCATTTAATCATGACCGACCCTTTCCCCTTCGTCAGGTTGGTTAGGGGCACAGCCTTAGAAGCAAAGTGGGGAATGAATCGCCGATAATACCCAGCGATTCCCAGAAAGGCTCGTACCTGCTTCTTGCTGTTGGGACGTGGCCAACTCTGGATGGCCTCGACTTTGTTGAGTTGGGGTTTTATTACTCCCCTCCCAATGGTGTACCCAAGATATTTGGCCTCCTCCTGCCCAATGGTACACTTCTTGGGGTTAGCCGTAAACCCCGCTTCCCGAACAGAGTCCAGGACTGCTTGCACTTTTGGCAGATGTGAGGCCCAATCTGTGCTATGGACAATAACGTCATCCAGGTAAGCCGCAGCATACTTCCGATGGGGCCTCAGCATCTGGTCCATTTTCCGCTGGAATGTGGCCGGCGCATTCTGTAACCCGAACGGCATTCTTTTATATTGGAACCCCCCCCGTCTGGGGTTACAAATGCGGTTTTCTCTTTGGCCGACTTGGCCAGGGGGATTTGCCAATACCCTTTTGTGAGGTCAAGAGTCGTCATGTATCGGGCTGTTCCCAGCCGGTCGATCAACTCATCTATACGTGGCATGGGGTAGGTGTCAAATTTTGTAACTTTGTTCAACTGACGAAAATCGTTACAAAATCGCCAGCTCCCATCCGGTTTAGGCACCAACACAATGGGACTAGACCAATCACTTTGGGACTCCTCTATCACCCCTAAGTTCAGCATTTTCTGTACTTCCTCCCGTATTGCCTCCCGTCGGGCCTCTGGGATCCGATAGGGTTTTAACTTCACCCTTTCACCGGGCGGGGTAATGATGTCATGCTCTACCCCAGATGTTTGTCCCGGCAGCTCAGAGAATACCTCCTTGTTGCGAAGCACAAACTCCTTAACCTCCTGTTGTTGGGGTTGTGACAAGGTGGCTGCTATTCCAACCTCAGGAATCACGCAACCAGTTTGAGCTGGTGACCAAGTGTCTGCGACTAGGGACTCTCTATCCCTCCAGGCTTTCAACAGATTAACGTGATAGATCTGTTCGGGCTTTCGCCTTCCTGGTTGTCTGACCTTGTAATTCACTTCGCTCACTTTTTCCATTATCTCATAGGGGCCTTGCCATTTGGCAAGGAATTTACTTTCAACCGTAGGGACAAGTACCAGTATCCTATCCCCCGGGGAAAAGGTACGGGTCTTGGCTCCACGGTTGTACACTCTCTGCTGTGCTAACTGCGCTTGGGCCAAATGTTCCTTCACGATGGGCATTACCTGTGCAATTCGGTCTTGCATCAGGGCGACATGCTCAATCACACTCCTGTGGGGAGAACTCTCACTTTCCCAAGTTTCCTTGGCAATATCCAACAGCCCTCTTGGGTGTCTCCCATACAGTAACTCAAAGGGGGAGAATCCCGTAGAGGATTGGGGCACCTCCCTAATAGCAAACATCAGTTAAGGAAGTAGACAGTCCCAATCCTTTCCATCTCTAGCCACCACTTTCTTCAACATTTGTTTTAGGGTTTTGTTGAATCTTTCAACCAGCCCATCGGTTTGGGGGTGATACACAGATGTACGTAATTGCGTCACTTTGAACAATTTACACAGCTCCTTCATAACCCGGGACATAAAGGGTGTACCTTGGTCCGTAAGCAGTTCTTTACAAATACCCACCCGGCTAAACACAAGAGATAGCTCTTTGGCTATGGTTTTGGCCGAGGTATTTCGGAGAGGGATCGCTTCTGGATAACGGGTGGCATAGTCCATTATAACTAATATGTACTGGTGCCCCCTAGCGGACTTGATTATAGGCCCTACCAAATCCATGGCGATCCTCTCAAACGGGACCTCAATGATGGGTAGAGGGACCAGCGGGCTACGGAAATGTGGCATCGGGGCCGACCTCTGACACACAGGGCAGGAGGAACAATAATTTTCTATGTCCTTCATCACCCCCGGCCAATAGAATCTCTGTAATACCCTCTCTCGGTTTTCTCTGTCCCCAGATGACCTCCAAGAATGTGCCCATGGGCCAACTCCAACACCAACTTCCTGTAAGGTTTGGGCACCACAAGCTGCTCAACGGTTTCTTCTGCCCTTTTTGCCACCCGATACAGTAGGTCCTTCTCTACGCTGAAGTATGGGTAAGTGCAGGTATTATCTGGGTTCACTAACTCGCCATCTATTTTCACTACGTTTTCCCGTGCCTTTATTAGGGCGGGGTCTTTCAACTGTTCTGTGGCAAAGTTTTCCCTGTGAACCTCAAGATCAGAAAACTCCACAGACGGTAGGTTTTCGTCTGAGGAGGTGGGCTCCTCTCCAGTTTCTTGAGTCTCCCCTGCCAATACTGATAAGGGAAATTCCGGAGAGTCCTCACCACTCTCAGGGGAGTTCTGGCTATCACATTCCTGGTACATAGGGGCACCAGTGGGGGGCTCAGGATCATCCCACAGTTCCCAGAACTTCGGAAAATCCCTTCCCACAATGGCGTCATGCGGTAACTGAGATACTAAGCCCACTGGATGAGAGAGGGTACCTTTGGGGGTCTCGAAACACACTGTAGTCACTGGATACTCTCGGGTGTCCCCATGCACACAAATAACAGCTACCTTGCTATTCCCAAAGACCTCTGTTTTAACTAACTCAGCCTTTATCAGGGTCACAAGGCTACCTGAATCCAGCAATACCACAACATTTCTACCATTAACACACATTTTGCATAAATGTTTCTCAGTTCCTCGAATGGCAGTGCATGCGACTGTCGCACACAGCGACTGACGTCTGCCCGTCAGAAAGTCACACTGCATGGGTTCCTCCACAACCGGGCAATTGGCTGCAATATGTCCCGCTTGCCGGCAGCGGTAGCAAACGATCCTTCTTGCCGCCTCTTGAGCCGCTGATTTCCCAGGCTGTTCTCGCCAAACTTGGGGTAGAGCTCCCACCCTCTCACTCTCTCCACCCTCACCCCTTGGAATCCTCTTATCCGCCCCTGGGGATGGTCTGGTCTTAGGGTGGAAAGTCCGAGTGTCTCTGGAAGAGGCCGTCAGGTTCTCTGTAGCCAAGTATTTCTCCACACGATCCACAAGACCATCGGCCGTCTCTGGGTCTCCATGGCTTACCCACTTTTGGATGGCAGTAGGAAGAGCTCTCAAAAACCGATCCATTACAACACGTTCCACAATCTTTGGTGCGGACAAAGTCTCTGGCTGTAGCCACTTTCTGCTCAGGTGAATGAGATCATACATTTGAGACCTGGGGGGTTTTCCAAGCTGGAAAGTCCAGTTATGCACACGCTGAGCCCGGACAGCCTGGGTGACACCCAGCCTTGCCAAAATTTCAGCTTTTAGCATCACATAGTCTTTTGCTTGGTTAGGCTCTAGGTCATAGTAAGCTTTCTGCGATTCACCAGTTAACAGAGGAGCCACCAGTCCAGCCCACTGCTCCTCAGGCCACTTTTCTCTTTCAGCGGTCCTTTCAAATGTGGTCAAAAATACCTCTGGATCATCCTCTCCAGTCATTTTTGTCAATAAACGACTCACCCCAAAGGACGCGGTATTAGTGGGACGGCTTTCCTCACTGGTCTGCGGACGTTGCTGCATTACTGCTTCCATTTGTTGTAGTCTCTGCTCTTGCTTCTGTAACAGGTCTATGAAGCGGGCCTCAGATTGCTGCTGGGCTTGTTGCTGAGCTGCAAGGCTCCTTTGCAAACCTGCATTTGTCTGCTGTTGATTGGCATTTGCTAGAGCCAGCTGTTTCAGTATCTCCTCCATGCTGGCTTAAAAAAAACTGCCCGCATTCTCCACCAACTGTGAGGGGGTTAGCTCGGCAGCGGGTGTGTGTGACCCCCGGGATGGGCTCCCCACACAAAACAGGCCCAGCAAACGGAGGTTGTGGTTTTCAAAATCAAAAAGGTGCGGTTTATTTTCTGTTTACAGTGACAAAACACAGCAAAGCAAAAGAAACATAAACAAAATAAATCCTGGTCAACTTGACCTCTGACTAAACATACAGGTTTCCTAACTAACAACTGGGATCAGCCTAGTGCTGTCCTAGTCCCTAAGTCGCTGGTTTTAAATGTCCAAGCAAATAGCCACACAGGCTTTGCCTCACCGCACAGGGGTTCACTCTCCCTAGACAGTCCACACAGGTCTGGGTCCAGGCATGAGCTAACATCTAATGAAGCTGGGAGTTCTTATAGAGGCCTAAATGAGCTGACAAGCTTCAGCTGGTCTCATCAACTCCCTGTCTGCACGACGCCCAGCACTCTCCCTAGAGGTATGAGTCATCCATGAGCCCACTAGCCTTAGCTGGGCTTATACAACTCTCCACCTAGTTGTATAAGTCGGCGTAAAGCCTGAATCTGGGCGAAATATATCTACCCCCCTGGATGCAACCAGGTGACTTTACCTTCCTGCTGTCACAATATATATATATATATTTATTTTTTACTTTTTTCATCACGTAGGGGACACCTTGTCCCAAATGTATTGAAGTTTTGGTGACAGGTTCTCGTTAATGAGACATCCAGGTTTCTAAAAGATCCTGGATGTCTCACCTGTACTCTTATGAATCGAATGCAGTGCAGCTCACTCTGGACATTTTACATATCGGAGAAGGTGAGGAATGTGGATGTGTCTCCACTCGGCTCTGTCCCATCTACTGGGTGCACTTGCCATGTCGGACACGGGCACATGTAGTTCAGGATGCATGATGTGGCACACGTGTGGGGAGAGGTGAGACACCTGTTACTGGGGGGTTTGGACACCTGTTATCAGGAGGCTGCATAACCGTTAGATTGCTTACATCTGACAGGCAGAAGTTGATTTCTTAGATATATATGGCTACAGCCACAGGGTGTAAAACCCCCTGCTTTCAGGTCTGTACAACAGAATAAAAAATAAATAAAAAAACATGGTATACAAACCTGCTCTATACAAAGGGTTTTGCATAGAGTAGCCCCGATCCTCTTCTTTTTGGGTCTTCCGCCAGTGCTTTTGGCTCCTCCCCCTTGCCGAGTGGCCCCAGTAGCAAGTCTTGCTATGGCGGTACTCGAGCTGGCTCGCTCCCAAGCCACACTCCTGCAAATGGACATTGTACATTGACACACAGAGTACAGCTTGGCCCCGCCCCCACTATCTCCTCATGGCTGTGATTGACAGACAATGGCCCCTGCTGCTGTGAGGGCCAGTGAGGAGAGAGAGTCCCAGGCGAGCCCAGAATGCATTAATCGCTTGCTGACTGTATATATAAAGCGGCTCCTCTGCATAGGATCACGTACCTGCACGTGATCTTGCACTTCCAGGTCTAGCGCGCGCGACATGCGCCACCTTCGATCCACTCCCGCTGTAATTGGACACCAGCGGGTCCGGTGGACCTGCCGATTGTTGCCGAGAGAGACAGAATGGAGGCCTGCTTTTGTAAACAAGGCAGACCACTGTCCCGTGAGAAGGGGAGGTAGTGATCCTGTGTTTCTGCTAAGCAGGGACATGGATCTCTGCCTTCCCACAGTACAAACACTCCCCACACAGTTAGCAAGCACCCCCTAGGAACACATTTAACCCTTTGATCGCCCCTGATGTTGACTCTTTCCCTTCCAGTGTTATTAGTACAGTGACAGTGCAACTTTTTAGCACTAATTACTGTATTAGTGTCACTGGTCCCCAAAAAGTGTCAGTCAGTGTCTGATTTGTCCGCCGCAATATTGCAGTCCTGCTATAAATCACTGATCACCGCCATTACTAGTTAAAATAAATAAAAATTCCATAAATCTATCCCATCGTTTGTAGATGCTATAACTTTTGCGCAAACCAATCAATATACGCTTATTGTGATTTTTTTTTTTACCAAAAACATGTAGCAGAATACACATTGGCATAAATTTATGCCAAAATTAGATTTTTTACATTTTTAAATTGGATATGTTTTATAGCAAAAAGTTAAAAAAAAATTGTTCCTTTATAGCGTAAATAAATGAATAAAAAAATCAGAGTTGATCAAACACCACCAAAGGAAAAAGCTCTATTTGTGGGAAAAAGGGACATCAATTTTATTTGGGTAAAGTGTTGCACGATTGTCAGTTAAAGTAACACAGTGCATATCACAAAAAATGTCCTGGTCATGAAAAAAAGTAAAAAACCTTCTGCTTTAAAACCATTTTAAGCAAGAAAACTACTGCAGCCACCATATCTAAGGATTTGTAAGCTGTGACCATTCATTTTCTCTCACTGAAGGACATAGCTTCTCTTTTTGACGGATGGGTTTGATGTCGCCACCTTCAGGAGCAGGACACTATGTGCAACTAAATAAAAAACAAAACTCCAAAAGGGCAGCCCTCTGGTGGTGGCCAAAGCCTCCATCTGAAACACAGGGTTCAGTTTTATCCTAATGCCCTCAGGAGTAGGGTCTTCCACTATATCTAGGTAGGTTTGTGAAACAGTGATTCAGGCCTATGCCCTGTTGGGCCGAGAAGCTCCATTCCCAGTTAATGCGCTAGACGGTCTAGCATGTCCTGAGCGTTTAATTATTCTGCTTTTGTTGTTCAGATTTGAAAGGTAGCTACCTGGCCATTTGTTCATATTTTCACCATGTTCTGCAAGGTTAATGTAACAAAGGAGCACCAGAGGGTTCCAGATTAAATGTAGCATCATACAAGTTTTAATGAATAAAAGACAATTGGCAGCTCACATCAAAAAGTGGAGAACATCGCCTGTCATCAATTTTTCCTGCTCACATGAGGTATACTTTAATCCATGGCAGGAAGCTAACTTACCATTGGCCAGGTATTTGGATGTTAACCAGGTAGTGTCACAGTACAGTTCTCAAGCCCAGAGGCTTGAGAAAGGGGGCAAGGTGGCTCTGAAATGCATAGCCACACCCCATTTGTGGTCCATCGGCATATGTCACTTTTAGTCCGAAGTTGCGTTTCATGGAGGTCTCTGCTTCCTGATACTGAGACACTTCCTGGTTAACATCCACATACTCTGCCAGCAGTGATTCAGCTTCCTGCCATGAATTGAATTATACCCCATGTGAGCAGAGCAGCCATTACAGGAAAAATTTATGACAATTACTTTTTTATATTTTTTGATGTGAGTTGCGCATTGTTTTATCCATTAAAGCTTGGATAACACTACTCTTAGTCTGGTGCTCTCTGTTGTTCCTTTGTTTTGCTACAGAGATACCTTTAGACTTTTAGGCTTCATGCACACTAGCTTAAAAACCTCTGCTGCACGCTCTACATACCAGGACTTCCTTAGGGTGAGGGAAAAACTTCGGTCTCTCCTTTTCCATAAGACGAAGCAGAAATTGGCGTGGGCCCACTGTACCATGTATGAATTTTCAAACAAACCGGGAACACTATGTCGGCCTCGAACCAGAACTTACATTCCCCACATTCTGATTCCCACTGGACAGAAGCTGACCGCGCCTTTTATCGCAACATCTATAATCTTGGCAATTCCTCTGCAGCGGGTCCTCCTTTGCCTGCACTGTCGGCTTTCCAGTCTTACATAGTCTCCTCGGGTATGCCATCTCTTCCCCCTGAGGTTAGGGAGGAGTTAGAGGAATGTATCATGGTGGAATAAATGGGGGTGGCTCTGGCCAACTCCAAACCCAAGAAAGCACCTGGTCCCGCCGGGCTTACTCCAGCTTACTACAAGGCTTTTTCTGAGATCTTGTTCCCAAATTTAGTTTCCATGCTCAATTATTTTACGTGGGGCCAGCCTTTGCCTATTGACGCCCTAAGGACCTATATCTTCCTGATCCCTAAGGAGGGGAAGGATCTCTCTCAATGTTGAAGCTACTGTCCCAGAGCCCTTTTAAATAGCGACTTCAAGCTGTTTGCCAAAATTTTAGCAAACAGGCTGCTTCCCCCCCATCTCCTATCTTATTCACCACGATCAGACGGGATTTGTATTTGTACCCCTCTGGAAACCCCGAGATAACACCATCCTGGGTTGTGAACTTGATCCATGCTGCCAGATCTGTCCATCTCCCCCTTCTCCTGCTATCTACAGATACGGAGAAGGATTTTGATAGGGTCAACTAGCAGTCTATGCATGCCACTTTGGAGGATATTGGGCTGGGGTCATCCATGTTGAGTTGGATCCTCTCTCTCTACTCCTGCCCCTCAGCCACTGTCAAAGTCAATGAAAAGTGTTCTGACTTCTTCACGATCTCGAATGGTACGCGCCAAGGCTGTCCCTTGTCTCCCTTAATTTTTATACTCTCCCTAGAGTCCTTTTTATGCACAGTACAAGCAGATCCTGGTATTTTGGGCTACAAGGCCTCGAGGATACACAAGGTGGCCAATTTTGCGGACAATTTGATCTTCTTCCTGATGAACCCACCGGAATCTCTGCCAAAATTGCTTCAATCACTGCATACGTATGGCAAACTTTCCTATTTTCAAATGAACCTGTCTAAGTCCTTTGCTCTTTCTATTTCCTTAGACCAGGCAGTAGTTGACAGTCTCCACCCCTCTTTCCCCTTCCGGTGGGCGTCTGATGCCATTCGTTATTTGGGAGTTATTGGTACGCCGGACCTTGCCACCCTCTATATGGCCAATTTTGATCCTTTGCTTCTTCAATTGCAGTCAGACTTTCTTCATTGGCACACGCTCACCCTGACCTGGTTTGGTCGTTGTAGTGCCCTCAAGATGACATTGCTGCCCAGGATTCTTTATTTGATGCAGTCTCTCCCTATTCAGTTACCCCCTCTTTCTTCAAACGCATAGACTCTATGTTCCAAGAGTGTATATGGTCCCATCGGAAATCGCGCCTTGGATTTCAGCTTCCGCATCTCCACAAAATCCAGGGGGCAGTGGACCTCCCTGATGTGCGTGCATATTATAGAGCAGCTCACCTCACTAGACTGGCTGACTGGCATTGTCATGCGGAGGTGAAGCATAGGGTGGCCATGGAGATGGAGGTTCTTAGTGACCATCCCACTCTGGGAAGCACTCTGCAAGTATCTAGGCATGCCTTCCAAGGCTCCTCGATTTCTCTGTTGCCTTCCCCCATGGTGTCAGGTACCTGATAGGAGACTGAGTTGACGAGGGCGGCCCCTCTTATATCTCCTGTCCTGGCTCTGCTGAAGATGAGACAGAGGAAGCCGAAGGACAAGAGGGACACGAGTGCATGATGAGGAAGGTTCCGGGGGGGGCTGCTTGTCAGGGTTCTCCAGACTGGAGTAAGCTGCGGTGTGCAGAGCTGGAACTGGAGACAGCCAGGCAGGCAACCAAGGGTTAACAGTAGCCAGGAACGTAGGCAGAAGTAGAGTCTCAGGAATACCCACGGATGTCAGCAGGAGGGCAGTGAGGTACCAAATCATAAACAAAGCCAATGCCAGGAACAGAGCCAGGTCAGACGTGGTAACAACACAGGAACAGATCACAGAGCCAAGGTCAAGAGCAAGCCGGGTCATAAACTGGAAGAGCACACAGGATCAGATCAGGATACAGGATACAGCTGAAGATCAGTCAGCAAGGCATAGGAGGCTAGACTCCCTTTAAATAGGCCACCTGGCGCCAAAAGGAATTAAGCCTGTGCACGTGCACGCATCCTCCTACGCGAATGCGTGCGCCTGTTAGCTGTACTATGGAAAGTTTTATGCGCCTGTGTGCATCTATGTGCCAGATGTCTCACAGGCATTCCCTGACACATGGTTCCTATTTTGGGCAATCCTGGATTTCGAGCTCGGCCTCCAGAACCCCCAGTTCTTCCGCCTGGTGCCGGGTGGTCGTCTTCATCTCTGGGACTTCTTGGGGTCAGATGGCAAACTTTCATCCTCGGCACTTGCAACTGCTGTAGGACCCCCCTGAGACTTTTGAAATGGTCTTCAGCTTCGGCACTTTCTCTGCCAATGCTCCCGTTCCCCAGGCATCTCCCGTCAGCTTAGAGTTGGAGAGTATTTGTCATAGGAGGGAACCGATTTGACACAGCCTTTCTACTATTTACGCTACATTTCATGGCTGGGAATCCGACCTTGCTATACAGTTTACCCATTCACAAAAGGAGAAAATCCTGCACTTTTCTCAGAAATCTTCCATGGCCACCAAGGTCCACAAAACCAGCTATAAGATCCTAATGAGGTGGTATAGGGTTCCCACGACCTTACTCCGTATCTTACCGCAGGTACCTGACACGTGCTGGCAGTGCAATGGGGGTCATGGCACAATGTTACATATTTTCTGGGAGTGTCCGAAACTTAGACTGTTCTGGCAAGATGTGGCTAATACTACCATTAAGCACCTAACCAATGTCGATCTGGCGGAGGACCTTGAAGCGTATTTGCTGCACCTCTCTCGATGGCCCTTACAAGATCTCCCTTACCATTCAGCTTTTAAATGCGGCCAAGGCGTACACCCACCCTCAAAATCTCTCTGGCTCTCCAAAATTAAAATTAAATGAACTCTGGAATATGGAAGTCCTTTTGGCTACACTCAACAACCGGGAGGAGTGCTTTTGTGACACTTGGAGGCCCTGGCAATATGTTGTCTTTACGGATGCCTATTTACAGGAAGTTTCAAATCCTGGTTGATTTCCCCTGGGCCTGGTTTTAAGGCCCTGGGTGAAAGAATTTGCTTTTGTTGTCTTTAATGTCCCTTTTCCTCTTGCTTTGGGCTTATGCCGTCTTTCCTATGCTATGTGTGTTTATTTTCCCCAATCGTTGTGCTTTCCTATCTATTCCCCCCCATTCTTCTCTTTTCCCCCCTTTATATACCCTTTCAGTCAGCTTGGAAACTTTTCCATGCAGTTCTTTGCTGTTATTGTGCACTTGATTAAGATGTTTGGACGTCTTTATTGGGATTTACTAGCCACTGGGGTTCTCTCATAGCGCCGGTACTCTTTCACTATATTTCCCACAAGGTTGCATCACTAATTTGGGGCAATCCTCTATGTTGGGAATCCTGGAGATATTCTCCATTGCGCTTTTTATGATATGTCTCTTACCCGCTTAGGCCCCATGCACACGAGACGCCGGTGCAAACTCTGCTGAACACACGTTTTTAAAGGCTAAAACCGGCGTTTAAAAATGCCCGTTTTGCCGTGATTTTAACGGTGTTTTACCGCGTTTGCGTCTATAGGCGTTTAGTTAAGAAACATCATAAGACCCTCCCTAAGCTCAAAAAACAGTATTATTTAACCATTTCAGCCATTTTGGGAGACCAGCAGCTGAGAGAGCAGCAGTGTACTTGTATTTAGCATATCACTTGCCACATCATCTGCCACAAGCTGTGGATTGTCCACTTGCCACGTCACCTGGCCACGTCACCTGCCACAAGTTGTGAATTGTCCACTTGACACGTCACCTGGCCACGTCACCTGGCCACAAGTTGTGGATTGACCACTTGCCACATCACTTGGCCATGTCACCTGCCACGTCACCTGCCACAAGTTGTGGAATGTTCACTCGCCACGTCACCTGCCACATCACCTGGCCACGTCACCTGCCACAAGTTGTGCACTGTCCACTTGTCATGTCACCTGCCACAAGTTGTGGATTGTCCACTTGCCACGTCACCTGGCCATGTCACCTGCCACGTCACCTGCCACAAGTTGTGGAATGTTCACTTGCCACGTCACCTGCCACGTCAGCTGGTCACGTCACCTTGCCACGTCACCTGCCACAAGTTGTGCATTGTCCACTTGCCACGTCACCTGCCACAAGTTGTGGAATGTTCACCTGCCACGTCACCTGGCCACGTCACCTGGCCATGTCACCTGCCACAAGTTGTGCATTGTCCACTTGCCACGTCACCTGCCACGTCACCTGCCACAAGTTGTGGAATGTTCACCTGCCACGTCACCTGGCCACCTCACCTGCCACAAGTTGTGCATTGTCCACTTGCCACGTCACCTGCCACAAGTTGTGGAATGTTCACCTGCCACGTCACCTGCCACAAGTTGTGCATTGTCCACTTGCCACGTCACCTGCCACAAGTTGTGGAATGTTCACCTGCCACGTCACCTGCCACAAGTTGTGCATTGTCCACTTGCCACGTCACCTGGCCACGTCATCTGGCCACGTCACCTGCCACAATTTGTGGATTGTCCACCTGCCACGTCACCTGCCACAATTTGTTGATTGTCCACTTGCCACGTCACCTGGCCACATCACCTGCCACAAGTTGTGGATTGTCCACCTGCCACGTTACCTGCCACGTCACCTGCCACATCACCTGGCCACGTCACCTGCCACATCACCTGGCCACGTCACCTGCCACAAGTTGTGGATTGTCCACTTGCCACGTCACCTTCCACATCACCTGCCACATCACCTGGCCACGTCACCTGCCACAATTTGTGGATTGTCCACCTGGCCACGTTACCTGCCACAAGTTGTGGATTGTCCACCTGCCACGTCACATGGCCACATCACCTGGCCACGTCACCTGCCCCAATTTGTGGATTGTCCACCGGCCATGTCACCTGCCACAAGTTGTGGATTGTCCATTTGCCACGTCACCTGGCCACGTCACCTGCCACAATTTGTGGATTGTCCACTTGCCACGTCACCTGCCACATCACCTGGCCACGTCACCTGCCACAATTTGTGGATTGTCCACCTGCCACGTCACCTGGCCACGTCACCTGCCACAAGTTATGTATTGTCCACTGGCCACGTCACCTGCCACAAGTTGTGGATTGTTCACTTGCCACGTCACCTGCCACATCACCTGGCCACGTCACCTGCCACAATTTGTGGATTGTCCACTTGCCACATCACCTGGCCACGTCACCTGCCACAAGTTGTGCATTGTCCACTGGCCACGTCACCTGCCATAAGTTGTGGATTGTCCACTTGCCACGTCACCTGCCACGTCACCTGGCCACATCACCTGCCACAATTTGTGGATTGTCCACCTACCACGTCACCTGCCACATCACCTGGCCACGTCACCTGGCCACGTCACCTGCCACAAGTTGTGGATTTTCCACCTGCCACGTCACCTGCCACAAGTTGTGGATTGTCCACTTGCCACGTCACCTGCCACAATTTGTGGATTGTCCACCTGCCACGTCACCTGGCCACGTCACCTGCCACAAGTTGTGGATTGTCCACTTGCCACGTCACCTGCCAAGGTCACCTGCCACAATTTGTGGATTTTCCACCTGCCACGTCACCTGGCCACGTTACCTGCCACAAGTTGTGGATTTCCACCTGCCACGTCACCTGGCCACGTCACCTGCCACAAGTTGTGGAATGTCCACTTGCCACGTCACCTGCCAAGGTCACCTGCCACAATTTGTGGATTTTCCACCTGCCACGTCACCTGGCCACGTTACCTGCCACAAGTTGTGGATTTCCACCTGCCACGTCACCTGCCACAAGTTGTGGATTGGTCACCTGCCACGTCACCTGCCACAATTTGTGGATTTTCCACCTGCCACGTCACCTGGCCACGTTACCTGCCACAAGTTGTGGATTTCCACCTGCCACGTCACCTGCCACAAGTTGTGGATTGTCCACTTGCCACATCACCTGCCACAAGTTGTGGATTGTCTACAGTGCAATGCAAGCAATTACAGTTTTTTTAAGATTTTTTTTATTGTTTTTCATCATTTGCCATCATTTTTGATATTTCTAATGTAAAAAAATAGGTCAACTTTAAAAACGCTTATAAACAAAAACGCGGCAAAACGCCGGTACCGCGTTTAGCCGCGTTTTGCGTCTGAAACGTGGAAAACTTTTGCGTCTGAACCCATTTTTTTGCTTCTGGAAAAACAAGGTTAAACGCAACTGCCTAAAAACGGCAATAAACGAGACTGTGTGTGTGGACACATAGGATAACATTGAATGTGTTCAGGAGCAGTTGAAAAAAGTGTCCAACTGCCTCTGAACACGCGTTTAACAGCGTCTCGTGTGCATGGGGCCTTACTCTGTTTTGTTCGCGCTACCTGTGTAGCTCTAAAGCTGTATATGTCGCCAGCATCATACTGATGTAATTGTATTTTTGCAGTACTCCTGTTTTGTATAATACAACTTATGGTTAAATAAGTAAAGGAATTCAAAAAAAAAAAATGCTGCTGCTGCTAGAACCGTTTTAGTTTTTTTTGGATGCCCTTAGGAGCAAAAATGTTTATCCTTTGTGTCCATGCACACTTTGGATAAGCTCAGCATTTAGGAGCAGAAAAAAAAGCTCTTTGGTTTGCGTTTTTGGAAGCTATTTTCTGGCAGAGAAAATGCTGAATGCTTCTACAGGCTCCTAAACAGCATTTTTTTTTTCACTTCATTAAACAACATGGTTTTTAAGAAGCAGGCGGCCACCGGCATCTTTAACAACCAGTGAATAGCAGGTTGTGAAGAAACGTGGTCCTTAACAACCGATGACAACTCAGCTCTCAGTGGGATTCCCTACCGACAGCTAAATGTAAAAAAAAATGCATTAAAAAATAAAAAGAAATAGTGTAGGCCCCCCCAATCCATACCAGGCCCTTTGGGGCCCCCAGATTACACCACCTCCCCATGTAAATGAGTATGGGGTATGGTAATAGACATGCCTGGTCAATATCACCACAAGGAGTGTAGAGGTACATACCATACTCATTCACATGGGGGCTTCCAGATTCCGATAAGTCACCCCCACACCCCACAGCCACTGAGCCAGGGTTGTGGGAAACAGGCCCTAGATTGAGAGGGGAGGGCACGCAGCTTTTTTTAATTTTCTTAATGCTGGCATTCTTTTGTTTCCGGCCGAGACCGGAAGTCTTTGAATCTATTGATGCTGAATGTTCTAATTTTAAATGTAAGTTTGCTGCTTTGAAATAAATTATTTTATATGGAATTACTGCACTATGGAAATATATACCTTATGAGTCTTGAATGGAGGAGAGTGGAGCAGACTAAGGATGACATATCTCCATCCACTGCTTACACCTTTGCCTGGTTTGGTGCTCTAAGAGTGGAGCGGAAACCGCTATCAAAGATCACAATTACCAGAAGCGTTACTAGATCCGCTGGGGTCTTTATTTGAGGTCAGAGGCTGGGGCACCCTATTGGTGGATTACGGTTGGTGGAAGAAAGTGTGAATACAGGTTATAAGAATTTGTTTTACTCTTTCGTTCATGGACCGACACAGCTTCTCTATTGACATAGTGGGTATTATCCGTTAATTAGGAGTGACTAGGCAGAAAACGTGTAAAAAGTGTTGCATCACACCTTCTACAGTACCGCCCAGGGAGCGGACCCTCTGGGTATATCCCCTCAGTCTGCATCTCGCAGATAAAAAAATTTTCTGTCTAACAAGGAGTAGGACATGGCTCCCTTTGGGCCCATGTTGGTCCAAGGGAAAAAATTATTTTTTCCTACATTTTGTTTTTTTGTTTGTTTCCTGCGATCTTCGATCAACTGTCGACTGGGTGACAGGCTGGATCCTCGATCCTTGTAGTCCCCCCAGTTTCGGCCATCGAGCGTGTGCCGACCCTAGCTACGTGCTGGGTTTTCCACGACATGCCCATCGCTCTACGGTTGGCCGGTGAGCTTACACTCCAGGGCCTGCATCGGACTGCTCAGCTTCGGCTGACCTTTCGGCCGAGTCGCATTAGCCTGTCCGGTGACCTTACGCTCCAAGGCTTGCATCCGGCCGCTCAGCTTCGGCTGACCTCACGGCCGAGTCGCAACAGCCTGTCCAGTGAGTGTCACGCTCTAGGACATACATATGATCGTTCCCTAGGGTCCAATCACAGCATGCCTGGCCGACAGTCACCTTCCGTGCGCGGATGATGATCTGTTTTGGAATGTCTTCCAGCATGAGACATGCAGGATAGGTAAGTAGCTCCCCTGCTTCGGCAGGGTGACTTGGCTGGACATTCCTGGAGAGATCAAGTAAGTGGTTGTGGCCCCTTTCTGTCTTCTCTCCCTGCCTCCCCTCCTCCCTGGGCTCTGAGCTAAGGTTGCTGGGTGCTGGGGTCACCTAAGGGGTTCCATCTGGTGCGGGGCTGGCTGTAACTATGCATTTAAAAAATGTAATTTCTGCTTACCTGTGTGTGCTTCTTCCTCCTCCATGCTGTCGGCAGCCATTTTGTGGTGGTCCATGCCTGTTTCGGCCTCTAGTGACTGTCCGGCGGCCATTTTCTTGTAGTTTTGCGCCTAGAGCTAGATATCACCGCTCGGCGCCATTTTCTTGTGGTTCACACCGCTTTGGCCTCTATTGACTGTCGGCGGCCATGTTTCTGAGGATTCAGGAGTTAGGTAAATACCGCCGCTCGGCGGCCATCTTTTTGTGGTCTGTGGCCGCTTTTGCCTCTACTGTTGGCTCGGCGGCCATTTTCTTGGAGCCCACATTATCACAAAATGGCCGCCAAGCGGCTGTATGGAACAGTCTCCGGCCTCTATGATCCTTTTCACTGACGCAAAAATGGACACAGGAAACGCTGATAAAACTATCAGGACACAGCAGCGGTGGGATAGCATCACAGGCTCAGCACACAGCATAGCGATACCGATCCAAGGGTGGTGAGTCCTCTGGGAGACCCAGCATCTCTGATCAGCATCTCTGATCAGCAAGGAGGATGGCCAATTGATATCTTGCCTGAAGCCCTGTGGGTTTCAGCTCGTGGTCAGCATGGCGTCTGAGCCAGATGTTTTTTCCCCTGAAACACCTGATTTGGCAGCTGGTGCCCCTGAGGTATCTATGGGCACTATGTCGGCAATCCTAGAGGCTTTTGCTGCCCGGGAGGAAGCAGCACACAGGAATACAGGGGGTAGTAAACGCCTCTGTCCCCTGCAATCTTCTGGGGATAACTCTGATGCAGAACCAGGTCCAGCTATTGCTCATGACCCGGGTTCTGATGCATCAGAGACTGCAGACCGTGACCAAGCGGACAGTGAGAATGACTCCAAGTCCAGGTCAATACGCGACAAGGCTTTGGTATCTGACCTTATTACTGCAGTGCGGGATACGCTAAAATTGGAAAATGCTGCTGAAACAGCAGAGACTCCTGTCCCCTTTGGGTTCCGTAAACCTCCCCGCACTGCTAGGGTGTTCCCTTGTGTGACTTATTTTGATAAGCTCTTATACAAGGAGTGGGAAAACCCACTAAGGGTTTTTACATCCCCAAAGAATTTTGCGGTACGGTACCCCTTTGAGGAGAGTTTTCTGAAAAAATGGACCTCTCCCCCTATAGTGGACCCTCCGGTGTCCAGACTTAGCAGAGCTGCCACAATCCCATTACAGGGGGCTCCTGTTTTTAAGGACCCTGTGGATAAGAAAGCTGAAGCCCTCGCTCGCTACTTATACTCTGTGGTAGGCTCATTGGTGCGCCCGGCATTGGCGGGGACCTTCGTGTCTCAGACACTTACTGAATGGGCAAAATTGCTACTCCAGGGGTTAAAGGAAATAATGAAATAACTTTGGCCGACCAGTTGGTCCAGGGCCTTAAGTTTGTCTGCGAGTCAGACATGGATACTATTCCCCTGCTGTCAAAAGCTTTGGTTTATGCAGTAGCAATACGCCACCTGATCTGGCTAAAAGGCTGGTCTGCGGACCAGGCCTCCAAAAAAGCCCTGTTGGATCTGCCTTTTAAGGGTGACAGACTTTTTGGGGACTCTCTGGATGACATCATCAAGGATGCCACAGGAGGTAAAAGCACTTTGCTTCCTCAAACTAAGAATAGTAAGGGACCACGTCAAGGGCAAGGACCCTTCTTTACTGCACGCAAACGTTTTTTTCGTCCGCCCAGGGTGACAGGGAAAAGACCCCAGGCCGACAAGGCGCCTGCCTAAGGACAGAAGTGTCCTTGGCTCAGCAAACCCAACAAGCCTGCGGACAAATCTGCATCCGCATGAAGGTCCGCCCCCACCCAGCTCTCGGGTGGGGGGACGTCTTCACAAATTCACTACTCAGTGGACAGCTCTAATCTCCGACAGGTGGGTTTGCGAAGCAATCTCCTCAGGCTACAAGATAGAATTTCTCTCTTGTCCACCGGACAGATTCATTCCCTCCAACCTCCAGCTACAGCCGACCCATCGGGAGGCCCTGTATGGGGCGGTCCAGGGTCTGCTGGAACGCGGGGTGGTCATTACAGTTCCAGAACAGGAACGGGGTCAGGGTTTTTACTCGAATCTGTTCATTGTGCCAAAGAAGGAGGGGGTTCGTCCAATCTTGGATCTCAGGGCCCTCAATTGCTTTGTGAAGGTACAAAGATTTCAGATGGAGTTGGTTCGATCTGTAGTCACTGCTCTCCATCCGGGGGACTTTATGGCCTCCTTGGACATCAAGGACGCATACCTGCATGTTCCCTTATACTCCAGACACCAGAGGTTTCTGCGATTCACAATCGGGAAGAACCACTATCAGTTTGTGGCCCTCCCGTTTGGCCTGGCTTCGGCACCCAGGACATTCACCAAGGTGCTTGCGCCAATTCTGGCACTCCTAAGACAGCGGGGCATCGCTATGATAGGCTACTTGGATGACCTTCTTCTGAAGGCCCCTTCAAGCTCAGAATTAGAGGTAAGCGTGTCCATTACCTGTCAGACTCTTCGAGACTGGGTGGTTACTAAACATGCAAAAGTCAGTATTGGTGCCGACTCAACGCCTAGTGTACCTGGGGTTGATTCTGGATTTCTCAGAGGCAAAAGTATTCCTCCCTGTGGAAAAGTTGCAGACCCTTCAGGCTGCAGTGCGGCAGCTGACAGCCAAGAGTTGGTCGTCACTCCGCTTTTGCATGCGAGTGTTAGGCCTCATGGTAGCCTCCTTCGAGGCGGTCCCATATGCTCAATATCACACTCGGGTGTTACAGTAGGAAGTTCAGTCCAGATGGAACAAATGTCCATCATCTCTGGATTATTAAATCCGGGTAAGCCACCTAGTCAGGAGATCTCTGGTATGGTGGCTGACATCACCGGCTCTGCTAGCCGGGAAGTCATTTATTCCTGTGTACTGGATAGTGATCACGACGGACGCCAGCCTTACAGGTTGGGGGGGAGTCTGGGGTGTTCAATCGACGCAAGGTCGCTGGACCCCAGAGGAATCCCGCCTGCCGATCAATGTCCTGGAAATTCGGGCGATCAGGCTGTGCCTCTTCAGATGGTCTCAGAGGCTGCAAGGGCGGCCAGTCAGGATCCAGTCAGACAACGCCACAGCAGTGGCATATGTCAATCATCAAGGAGGAACAAGAAGCTCAGCTGCAGCATCGGAGGTCGCTCACATCCTGAGGTGGGCAGAAAGGAGCATACTGGCACTGTCGGCCGTGTACATTCCGGGTGTGGAGAATTGGCAGGCGGACTACCTGAGTCGCCAAATTCTGGACCAGGGAGAATGGTCCTTACACCCGGAAGTGTTCCAGCTCCTCTGCCAAAGATGGGGCACGCCAGACATAGACCTTCTGGCTTCCCAACTCAATCGGAAGGTATTGAGGTTTGTGGCCTGGTCAAGGGACCCATGGGCAGACGCAACGGACGCGTTGGTGGCATTGTGGGGTCAGTATCGGCTAATATCTTCCCTCCCTTAAGGCTTCTTCCCCATCTGCTTCGCAGAGTGGAGGCAGAGGGGATTCCAATGATCCTGATCGCTCCAGATTGGCCTCAGCGTCCCTGGTACGCCGATCTAGTATGTCTAGTAACAGACGTCCCTTGGCGCATACCACTACGGGAGGACCTGCTGTCACAAGGTCCCATACTCCATCCTGCTTTACGGTCACTGGCTTTAACAGGATGGCTTTTGAGAACCAGGTACTGAGGGACCGGGGCCTGTCAGATTCAGTAATCTCTACTATGAGAAGTGCTCGGAAGCCATCCTCTAGGAAGGTTTATCACCGCACTTGGAAGGCCTACATCTCCATGTGTGAGAAGTTGAAGTGGCATCCGCATACTTATTTGGTCTCCAGAATCCTGCTGTTTTTACAGCGTGGGGTGGACCAAAGGCTTGCCTTAAGTATGATTAAGGGACAGATATCTGCCCTGGCTTTCTTTTTTCAGCGACCCCTGGCGACTCACTCTCTCGTGAGTACATTTGTGCAGGGTGTTCGACATGTGGCTCCCCCGATCCGTCCACCGCCACCTCCGTGGGACTTGAACCTGGTCCTCTCGGTGCTTCATAAATCACTGTTTGAGAATATTAGGGATATTCCCTTGTTGACACTTTCTCAAAAGGTGATCTTTTTAGTGGCGGTTACGTCAGTTAGACGAGTTTCTGAGCTGGCAGCCTTGACTCACTGTTTGTTTTGGTAGCTGGTCCCAAGAAGGGCCAAGCAGTCTCGTCGGCCACCATCTCTAGGTGGATCCGACTGCTTTTTGACAAACGGATCTGCGAGATGTACATTGAAGGGATATACCCAGAGGGTCTGCCCCCTGGGCAGTACTGTAGAAGGTGTGATGCAACACTTTTTACAAGTTTTCTGCCTAGTCACTCCTAATTAACGGATAATACCCACTACTGTCAGTAGAGAAGCTGTGTCGGTCCATGAACTCAGAGAAAAGGATTTTACGGTGAGTAAAAAATCCTATTTTTTCCTTGCACTTGATTGCTACACATCGACTATCAACATTTTATGATTATTCATATTTTTTGATTGCACGTGGACTTTTTTTTATTATTAGATTTAAGGAATTTTACTTGTTTTTTTTGCACATGCACTCTTTTGCACTTGTATGAATTTGGATTGTTATTTCATTGATTGGACTTTAATTATGGAACTGATTGTTTTATTGAATATGTGATCATTGTTTGTTTGTTAGCACTTTATTGGAGTTAGCGTCACATTTATTTCATTATATTAATCTGTTTTGTGGGGACACTTCTTTAATGTTGGCTGCTACTCCTTGAGGTTTCGTATTTTTTGTTTTTTGCATTCGTTTCTCACTTTTAAGACCCGGTTCACACAGGGGCGGCACGACTTTGGGGGCGACTCGGCAAGGCGATCTCAAGACGACTTCAGAGGCGACTTGCAAAATGACTTCTGTATTGAAGTCAATGCAAGTAGCCCCCAAAGTTATACAAGACTTGAGTCGCTCCTATTACAACGGTTCCATTGGACAGAGTGGAGCGCGACTTGTCAGGCGGCTGAGTCTCCTGACGAGTCGCCCCTGTGTGAACCAGCTCTAATTATTTTGTTTACATTCAGCTGTCTCCGGGGAATACCGCTAACAGCTGATTGGTTGTTAAGTATGTGGCAGCTCCTTGTTCGCTGCTAAATGCTGGCACAAAACTGGTAAACACCAGCACAAATTTTGTTGCACCTAATGTCCTACTTCTGTAGGTCGTGACATCAAACCGATCCATCATGAAGAAAAGCTGTGTCCTTCTATGAAGTAAAAAAATGTATGTTGATTACAAAAATCTATTTCTTTCGTTCATGGACGGACACAGCAGTAATCTTGACAAAGTGGGTATTAGCCTTCATTCAGGAGTGACTAGGCAGAAAACTTGTTAGAAAGTGTTAATCACATCAACCACAGTACAGTACCGCCCAGGGGGCGGTCCCTCTGGGTACAACCCCTCACCCTGCATCTCGCAGCTCAGTTTTTTTATGCCTAGCATAGGAGAAGGACGTGGCTCCCTTCGGGCCCATAAGTCCTGGGGATTTTTTTCAATTTTTTCAGCGTTTTTTGTTCCTACGATCTTCGATCACCTGCCGACTGAGTGACAGGCTAAATCCCAGATCCTTGTGGTCTCCCCAGTTTCAGCCATCGAGCGTGTGCCGACCTTAGCTATGCGCTGGGTCGTCCACGACATGCCCGTCGCTCTACGGGTGACCGGTGAGCTACGTGCTCCAGGGAATGCATATGACCGGTCTATACGGCCGAGTCACAGCATGCCGGGCCGACAGTCACCTCCGTAACCACGCAGAAGATGGTCTGTTTAGGATGCTTCCAGCATAATCCATGCAGGAAGGGTAAGTAGCAATCCCCTGCTTCGGCAGGAGGACATAGCTGGACATTCCCGGGGAGGTCGAGTAGGGGGTTCCATCCTTCCTTTCCTCTCTCCCTTCCTTCCCTCCTCCCTGGGCTCTGTGAGCTAGGCTGGCTGCTGGGGGCCGGGGGTTTGCCTGGGGGGCTCCGTCTGGGGCGGGAACTGCGCTGTACGTCCGCTTACTGGGGTGCTAGTGGGCTGCCATTAAGAGTGTCAGTTTTGCTTACCTGTGTGTTTCTCCCTCCATGCTGTCGGCGGCCATTTTCTTGTGGTCCGCGCCTGGTTTGTCCTCTATCTGACATTCGGCAGCCATTTTCTTGTGGTCTGCGCCTGTTTTGGCCTCTATCTGATGCTCGGCACCCATTTTCTTGTGGTCCGTGCCTGTTTTGGCCTCTATCTGATGTTCGGCGGCCATTTTCTTGTGGTCCACGCTGTTCTTCAGCATGGCAGTTCGGCGGCTATTTTATGGAGGTATTTGGCCTCTAGTGTGCATGTTACCGGCGCAAAATAAACAGACACACGCTGACGGAGGGTCAGACTGACACTGGCGGCTGTGGAGACAGCAATTCAGTCGGGAGACAGAGTGACAGCAGTAGCAGTGATCATTCTAAGGGTGAGTCCTCTGGGGGGCCCCTCATCTCTGTAGCTGCTAGGAGGGTGGGCTGTTGATACCTTGCCTGGAGTCCCTGTGGGTGTCAGGCGCGTGGGTCAGCATGGCGTCAGAGGCTGACGCTTTTTCCCCTGAAATACCTGAGTTGGCAACTGGTGCCCCTGCACCTGATGTATCAGTGGACGCTAGGTCAGCGATCCTGGAGGCTTTTGTTGCTAAGGTGGAAGTGGCGCGTGGGAACACGGGGGTAAGAAGCGCCCCCTCCCCCCGCTATATTCTGAGGATAATTCTGATGCAGAGCCAGGCCCAGCTATGGCTCATGGCCCTGATTCTGTCTGATGCGTCAGAGGCCGCAGACCGCAACCGGTCGGACAGTGAGGATGACTCCGGGTCTGGGTCAGCACGCTAAAAGGTTCTGGTATCTGATCTTATCACCGCAGTGTGGGATACGCTAAAGATGGAGGATTCTGCGGAAGCGACAGACGGCGGTCCCCTTTGGGTTTCGTAAGCCGGCCCGTGCTGCCAAGGTGTTTTTTTGTGTGTCTTATCTTGATAAACTTTTATACAAGGAGTGGGAAAAACCACAGAAGGTTTTTTCGGCCCCAAAAAGTTTGGCGGTCCGATACCCCTTTGAGGAGAGTTTCCTGAAAAAAGTTGACCTCTCCCCCGATAGTGGACCCTCCTGTGTCCAGACTTAACAAAGTAACCACAATTCCGGTGGAATGGGGTCCTGTCTTCAAGGACCCTGCGGACAAGAAGGCTGAGGCAATCGCCCGCTACCTGTACACAGTAGTGGGCTCAGCGGTGCGTCCAGCAATGGCTGGGGCTTTGGTGTCTCAGACACTTACTGAGTGGGCCAAAATGCTGCTCCAGGGGTTAAAAGCACGTGAGGCTCCTCCGGACGTGGTAGCTTTTGCCGACCAGTTGGTACAGGGCCTTAAGTTTGTCTGCGAGTCAGACTTGTATACTATCCCCTTACTGACCAGGGCCTCGGTCTATGCGGTGGTGTTACGCTGCCTGATCTGGCTAAAGTGCTGGTCTGCGGACCAATCTTCCAAAAAGGCCCTGATGGATTTGCCTTTTAAGGGCGACAGACTTTTTGAAGCCTCTCTGGATGACATCATTAAGGATGCTACAGGAGGTAAGAGCATGCTGCTCCCACAGTCCAAAAAGGGTAAGGAGCCACGCCGTAGGCAAGGGCCCTCCTTCACCGCGCACAAGCGTTTTTTTCGTCAGACCAGTGCTGCAGGTAAAAGATCCCAGGCCAATAAAGCACCTGCTGAGGGACAGAGGCGTCCCTGGTTTCGCAAGCCCAACAAGCTTGCGAACAAACCTGCATCCGCATGAAGGTCTGCCCCCGCCCATCTCTCGGGTGGGGGGACGTCTTCGCGAACTCGTGACCCGGTGGACATCTCTGATCTCCGACCGGTGGGTTTGCGAAGTAATTTCCTCAGGCTACAAGATAGTTTCTCTTGCCCACCGAACAGATTTTTTCACTTCAACCTCCAACTTCAGCCATCCCGTCGGGAAGCCCTGTATGGGGCGGTGCAGGATTTGCTGGTATGTGGGGTGATCATTCCTGTCCCAGTGCAGGAACGTTTTCAGGGGTTTTACTAGAATCTGTTCGTAGTACCAAAGAAGGATGGGGTTCGTCCAATCCTGGATCTCAAGGCCCTCAATTGCTTGTGAAAGTACAAAGATTCCGGATGGAGTTGGTTTGCTGTGTTGTCGCTGCTCTCCATCCAGGGGACTTTCTGGCGTCCTTGGACATCAAGGACGCATACCTGCATGTCTCCATATGCACCAGGCATCAGAGATTTCTGCGCTTTACGGTCGGGGAGGACCACTATCAATTTGTGGCTCTCCCGTTTGGCCTGGCATCAGCACCGAGGGTTTTCAACAAGGTGCTCACCCCGATTCTGGCTTTGCTAAGACAGCATGGAATCGCTTTCGTGGGCTACTTGGACGATCTTCTTCTGAGGGCCACTTCAAGCTCAGAATTAGAGGAGAGCGTGTCTATAAGCTGTCAGACCCTCCGAGACTTTGGGTGCAAAACACGCTGAAGTCAGTATTGGTGCCGACTCAACACCTAGTGTATCTGGGGTTGATTCTGGACTCCGCAGAGGTGAAAGTTTTTCTCCCTGTGGAAAAGTTGCAGACCCTTCGGGCTGCGGTGAGGCAGTTGACATCCCAAAGATGGTCGTCACTCCGCTTTTGCATGCGAGTCCTGGGTCTCATGGTAGCCTCCTTCGAGGCAGTTCCGTATGCTCAATTTCACACTTGAGTGTTGCAGAAGGAAATTCTGTCCAGATGGGACAAGTGCCCATGTCATATCCTGGTGAGCCACCTAGTCAGGACCTCCCTGGTTTGGTGGCTGACATCACCGGCACTTATGTCTGGGAAGTCGTTCCTTCCTTTTCACTGGACGGTAATCACGATGGACGCCAGCCTTACCGGTTGGGGGGAGTCTGGGGTGTTCAGTCGGAGCAAGGTCGCTGGACTACCGACTGCCGATCAATGTCCTGGAACTTTGGGCGATCAGGCAGTGTCTCTCCACATGGTCACAGAGTCTACAAGGGCGTCCAGTCAGGATCCAGTCGGACAACGCCACGGCTGTGGCATATGTCAACCATCAAGGAGGAACAAGAAGCTTGGCTGCAGCGTCGAAGGTCACTTGCATCCTGAGGTGGGCAGAAAGGAGCATACCGGCCCTGTCGGCCGTATACATTCCGGGTGTGGAGAACTGGCAGGTGGACTCCCTGAGTCGCCAGATGCTGGACCAAGGAGAATAGTCTCTACACCCAGATGTGTTTCAGCTCCTTTGCCAAAAATGGAGCAAGCCAGACGTAGACCTTCTCGCTTCTCAACTCAATTGGAAGGTATTGAGGTTTGTGGCCAGATCAAGGGACCCATGGGCAGACGCGACGGACGCGTTGGTGGCACCGTGGAGTCAGTATCGGCTACTATATGCCTTCCCTCCCCTGAAGCTCCTTCCTCATCTGCTTCGCAGAGTGTAGGCAGAGGGTATTTCAATGATCCTGATTGCTCCGGATTGGCCTTGGCGTCCTTGGTACGCCGATCTAGTGCGTCTGGTAGCAGATGTCCCTTTGGCGTCTACTGCTACGGAAGGACCTGCTGTCGCAAGGTCCCATTCTTCATCCTGCTTTACAGTTGCTGGCTTTAACGGCATGGTTATTGAGAGCCAGGTGCTAAGAGACCGGGACGTGCCAGATTCGGTGATCTCTACCATGAGGAGTGCTCGGAAGTCGTACCATCGCACTTGGAAGGCCTACATATCAAAGTGTGAGGAAATGAGGTAGCATCCACGTACTTATTTGGTTTCCAGAGTCCTGCTGTTCTTACGGCGTGGGGTGGACCAAAAGATTGCTTTAAGTACGATTAAGGGGCAGGTGTCTGCCCTGGCTATCTTTTTCCAGCGACCCCTGGTGGCTCACTCTCTGGTGAGTACGTTTATGCAGGGGGTGCGACATGTGGCCCCTCCGGTCCGCCCTCCACTATCTCCGTGGGACTTTAATCTGGTCCTCTCGGTGCTTTAGAAGCCACCGTTTGAGAATATTAGGGAAATTCCCTTGTTGACACTTTCTAAGAAAGTGGTCTTTTTGGTGGCTGTTACGTCAGACGGGTTTCTGAGCTGGCAGCCTTGTCATGCAAGGCTCCTTATCTGGTCTTCCACAAGGATAAGGGGGTGCTGCGTCCGCAGCCTTCCTTTCTTCCTAAGGTCGTTTCGACCTTTCATCTCGATGAGGACATTGTACTTCCATCTTTGTGTCCTCATCCCTCGAATCCTAAAGAGTCGGCGTTGCATTCCTTGGACGTTGTCCGAGCTCTGAGAGTATACTTATCTGCTACTGCTCTGTTCCGGAGGTCAGACTCACTGTTTGTTTCGGTGGCTGGTCCCAAGAAGGGCCTGGCGGTCTTGTCGGCCATTATCTCGAGGTGGATCCGACAGATCGTGATTCAGGCTTACGCCATAAAGGGTCGGGCGCCCCCCTTTCCTGTCACGGCGCATTCGACCAGGGCAATAGGTGCCTCTTGGGCTTTCCAACATCAAGCGTCTGTTTCCCAGGTGTGTAAGGCGGTGACTTGGTCGTCCATTCACACTTTCACTAAATTTTACAAGGTTGATGTGAGTGCATCTTCGGATGCTTCTTTCGGCCGCAAGGTTTTGCAGACGGCTGTTTAGAGTTGCAACTCCTCCATTGAGGAGCTCTGTTTTGTTTTGGGTTGAAGTTTGTTTTAATGCTGTTCCCATCCCTCGTTTTTTGACACTGCTTTGGGACGTCCCACTTTGTCAAGATTACTGCTGTGTCCGTCCATGAACGAAAGAAAAAATAGGATTTTTGTACTCACCGTAAAATCCTTTTCTCTGAGTTCATGGACGGACACAGCACCCACCCCTCTTTTTTATGTTTGTACTGCTTTTTACAAACTGAGCTGCGAGATGCAGGGGGAGGGGTTGTACCCAGAGGGACCACCCCCTGGGTGGTACTTTACTGTGGTTGATGTGATTAACACTTTCTAACAAGTTTTCTAACTAGTCACTCCTGAATGAAGGCTAATACCCACTTTGTCAAGATTACTGCTGTGTCCGTCCATTTACTCAGAGAAAAGGATTTTACGGTGAGTACAAAAATCCTTTTTTTTGCTGTGAGAACTAGGGTGGCTGCCTTTACTGATCTTTTCTCTGAAAATGCTGGTTTGCAGGCTGTAATGTTGACTTTCAAGCTTTAGCACTTGATGTGTTGGTTGGGAACAGGTATGCAGATTGCTGAAGCAGGTTTACCGATTTCACTCTGATTTTACTTGCTGCTCATTTCTGGAAACCAGCTTTGGTATTATTGAAGATAAATGCAGTTTATGCTAGCCACTATATTTCTGAACACATGTTTAAACATTATAGTACAGTGCAGTAGTTTTGGCACATCTTTACTTTTTGATATATTATAAAAACTAGAGTTCTCCTCTGTCATTTTTTTTGCTAAGATAGATGTGTACCTTTTAATAAAACATGCATTGTTGCATTACATTATTTGTGTTGGTATATTTATTTTATGTTTGTGTTAATGTTTTGTAATACTCAGATACCCAGAAAAACAGTTTATGATCAGTTAAATCATATCCTGGTTTCTGATGACCATCTCCCTGAAAACATCATTCTTGTAAACACTTCTGACTGGCAGGGCCAGGTAAGTCACAATATAAATGTATAAATGTGATAAAATGCAAAAATTAGAACATTAAAGCTGAACTGTGGGAAGACCACCCAATACAGACTTTAAATACGTTTTAGGGAATGTTTTTCCTGCCAAAAGGTTTGCATTTCTATCCATAAAACCCTGAGAATTACGCATACATTTCACAGACAATCAGACAAAAGGATCACATCATTTTGTCACTGTAACGAAAGGTCACACACTCCGCTTGAGTGTTTTCGTCATACCGCTTCCTCTCAGTCTGAATATACAATGGGGAGAACAAGTATTTGATACACTGCCAATTTTGCAGGTTTTCCTACTTACAAAGCATGCAGAGGTCTGTAATTTTTATCATATGTACTATTCAACTGTGAGAGACTGAATCTAAAACAAAAATCCATAAAATCACATTGTATGATTTTTAAATAATTAATTTGTATTTTATTGCATGACATAAGTATTTGATCACCTACCAACCAGAAAGAATTCCGGCTCTCACAGACCTGTTATTTTTTTTCTTTAAGAAGCCCTCCTGTTCTCCACTCATTACCTGTATTAACTGCACCTGTTTGAACTTGTTAACTGTATAAAAGACACCTGTCCACACACTCAATCAAACAGACTCCAACCTCTCCACAATGGCCAAGACCAGAGAGCTGTGTAAGGACATCAGGGATAAAATTGTAGACCTGCACAAGGCTGGGATGGGCTACAGGACAATAGGCAAGCAGCTTGGTGAGAGGGCAACAACTGTTGGCGCAATTATTAGAAAATGGAAGAAGTTCAAGATGACGGTCAATCTCCCTCGGTCTGGGGCTCCATGCAAGATCTCACCTCGTGGGGCATCAATGATCATGAGGAAGGTTGAGGGATCAGCCCAGAACTACACGGCAGGACCTGGTCAATGACCTGAAGAGAGCTGGGACCACAGTCTCACAGAAAACCATTAGTAACACACTACTCCATCATGGATTAAAATCCTGCAGCGCACGCAAGGTCCCCTTACTCAAGCCAGCACATGTCCAGGCCCGTCTGAAGTTTGCCAATGACCATCTGGATGATCCTGAGGAGGAATGGGAGAAGGTCATGATGAGACAAAAATAGAGCTTTTTGGTCTAAACTCCACTCGCCGTGTTTGGAGGAAGATAAAGGATGAGTATAACCCCAAGAACACCATCCCAACCATGAAGCATGGAGGTGGAAACATAATTCTTTGTGGATGCTTTTCTGCAAAGGGGACAGGACGACTGCACCGTATTGACGGAAGGATAGATGGGGCCATGTATTGCGAGATCTTGGCCAACAACCTCCTTCCCTCTCTAAGAGCATTGAAGATGGGTCATGGCTGGGTTTTCTAGCATGGCAACGACCCGAAACACACAGCCAGGGCATCTAAGGAGTGGCTCCATAAGAAGCATCTCAAGGTCCTGGAGTGGCCTAGCCAGTCTCCAGACCTGAACCCAATAGAAAATCTTTGGAGGGAGCTGAAAGTCCGTATTGCCCAGCAGAAGCCCCGAAACCTGAAGAATGTGGAGAAGCTCTGTATGGAGGAGTGGGCCAAAATCCCTGCTGCAGTGTGTGCAAACCTGGTCAAGAACTACAGGAAACGTATGATCTCTGTAATTGCAAACAAAGGTTTCTGTACCAAATATTAAATTCAGCTTTTCTGATGTATCAAATACTTATGTCATACAATAAAATGCAAATTAATTACAATGTGATTTTCTGGATTTTTGTTTTGAATTCCGTCTTTAACAGTTGAATAGTACCTATGATAAAAATTACAGAGCTCTACATGCTTTGTAAGTAGGAAAACCTGCAAAATCGGCAGTGTATCAAATACTTGTTCTCCCCACTGTAGATCTCAGATATTCCAACCGCTGACAACCACAACCAAGACAATACTCGTTTGGTTTACTCACCATGAACTGTTTATTAGAACAAGAATACAGTCTTATATTCAGTTGAAGAGGAGGTTCCCCCCCCTCCTGCTCATATTATTCTAACAATACAACTGTAACCAGAAACATAAATTAACATGAGCTAATTAACTAATCCCTTAAAGCAGCCGATGTGACTCCATGCCCACCTGGCCATGGTTGTGATCAGGATTTCACTACAGGTCAGACTTGTTGTCACCAAGCTTCACACAGTAGATTATACATTATCATAAGTATGAACACAGGACACCTTCTCACAATAGCAGGAGCTCCAACATTGTACAGAGGCCAATTGATCAGCTCTTTCAATTAACATGTTGAGTTCAGAATCAAACAAACCAAGAATTGTCTTTATATATATTCTGGGAGATATTGTGGATAAATATTACTGTCCCATTTTAAGTAATACAAGCCATATTTTCTCAGTCACCCTGTGCCCCTAATGGACACCTAATGGTTACTTAGACATAGGAGGTGCATGGGGAGTTGAAACAATGGTTCCCGAACCCTTCCAAGGGATTCTGGGTTCCTCCCGTCACTTCTCTCCCCTTTTAGCAGAAGATTAACACAGGAGGAGACCCCAGACGCGTTGATTCCGAAGTTAGTCCATAGTTCCAGTCCCCTAATGCCTGTACCCACACAGTACCCCAAACAAATTGTTCCAAATAGAGCATTACTCACCCAGCCAACCTCTGCCTCTCTCATAGAACATACCTGCTTCTGGGGGGGAAGTGCGCACTGGTCCTTCCCCCTGGAGTCACTTCAGCCGCTGGAGAGAAGACAGGGTGGCTGGGCTTAGTCCATCATGCTGCTGGGGATCTCCCTGGGGTGTACAAGTGGAGACCGTAGTCCTATCCACTTTCACAGAAAATCCATCCTTTGTTAGTGGAGGGCAGAGACCAGCAACGCTCTGTTCTGTTGCCAGCGGTTCAGCTGGGCGTAGGAGCTTCCCTACATCTGCTGCTTCAGCTAACTGTTGGGGAGAGATGCTGACTGCCCCGGCTCCCTGGAACTCCGCAGTTTTTGCTGGTGCTGGGCAGAAGTTGGTAGCACTCTGCCCTGTTGTCAGCACTTCTGCTGGTTTTCTGATAGTGGAGACCACAGGCCCATCCACCAATGCCAGATCAAGCTGCAATTGTGAGGTGCCGCCTGCATTCTCACCTTGGATCCTGATCTGCAGCTCGAGAGTGACTGCCACCTCCTCACCCTGGGCCTCCAGAACTGCCGCAGGTGTGGGGCAGAGGTCTTGGACCCTCTGTCCGTTTGCCAGCACTTCAGCTGGATTGGTGTCATAATTCTGGGGCGCCGTCTGCTGCTGAAACTCCCTTTCTCTGTTGTTGTCTCCCAGGGAGTTGCAGCTTCCCCTCCCTGAATCTCTGCAATCCACTGGGGAAGAAGAAACACCCCCTCCTCATCTCGGGCCTCCAAACTGCCATGGGTGTGGAACAGGGGTCTGCAGTACTCTGTCCTGCTGCCAGCACTTCTGCTGGGGGTTTTCTAGGTGGTTCCTCCTCTACAGAAACGTCTATTAGTCAGGCTGGTGGCCCTCGGGCCCAGTGCCAACACTTTGGCAGGTGACTTATCATAGATAACATCCTCTGCTGAAAAGTCAATTAAATCCATTGCTGACACTTAAGCTGAGATTTCAGAGCTGTCTGCTGGTACTTCCTGATAGTCCCAGGCAAAGGGAGCCCAGCCCTGGGTAACAGGTCCTGAAGACAAAGGTGAGCCATTCACAGTTTCCATATCAATAGGGGCAAGTTTATTTGAATGTTATTATTTTGGGCAAATTCAATGTCCATAAAGTTTCCCCCGGCCCCTGAGTCCAGCATAGCAGAGCAAGGTATTTCATCGCTTTCAACAATAAGCCCTATAGGGATAACAAAATGAGTTGATAAAGAATTAACTTTATTTTCTTCCTGAATCAAAGGAGAGACAGACTGAGAAATTGAGTTTATTTGTTCAGATACTGCAACATCTATTGCCGCAATTGTTCTTTTGAATTTATTGGGACAATTAACTGCGTAATGTCCAGATTCTCCACAATAAAGACATGAGTTCTCTGAATGTCGTCTTTCTTTCTCCTGAGTAGTAATAGATCTTTTAATAGCATCCACCTGCATAGGTTCAGGAGTGTCAGAATCCAGAAGAACTCTTGGATCCTTAGGAGGATACTGAGTAGTAGAAAAACGCATGCCACCATTACTCCCTAGGATTCCCAGAGTCTCGTTTCTCTTTTCAGTAAGTCTCTGATCAATTCGAATACATAATTTAATAAAAGCCTCGAGGTCTTCAGGACTTTCTACTCTGGCAAGCTCATCTTTTACTTGTTCCAAGAGTCCTTGAGGAACTGACTCTTTTGCGCTGCTGGATTCCAATTGGTATCTAAGATCCAATGCTGGAATTCAGTTGTGTACTCTGCAACAGAGCATCTGCCCTGCTGTAAATTGTGCAATTTTGCCTCAGCAGTAGGGCAGCCGTTAGAATCATCAAAAACTTGGCTCATAGCAGTCACAAGAATTGAAATCATCCAGGATGACATCATCTTTCTCCACATAATGGGAGGCCCAGGCTAAGGCTTCCTTAGTCAGGAGGTTGATAATAAACAGCACCTTTTTCCTGTCAGAAGTAAATGCAGCAGGTTGCATCTGAAAGTATATCTGACATTGATTAAGGAACCCTCTATAATGGCAGCGATCTCCATTAAACTTGAGTGGTGGGGCTAAGGATGAGCTCCGGCGTGTTCGCACACTCCACGTGCAGAACCCGCCTGGAAGTCAGGACTGCAGCTGCACTAATCACAGGCAGTGAGACATTATCCCGATGCGCGGCTGCAGAGATCGGGAAATGTCTCACTGCCTGTGATTAGCGCAGTGCAGTGCAAACTTCTTGGCTGGCTCTGCACGTGGAGTGTGCGAACACGCCGGAGCTCATCTTAGTAGGGGCATTCGTGCGTTAGTATCTACGGCAGCAGTGTTTCGGCACGAAAGTCCCGCAATTGTTTATGCAGATCAAGGATGTAGCCCTCTTGTAGCCCTTTCATTTTAATTTGTAACTCAGAAATTTTTTCCTGGTAGTTAACACCAAAGGTTTGCACCCTGAGAGGAGCCACAGCAGCTGCTACAATGGCCTCCATGTTTTGGGACAGAATATTATGTCATGGTCTGGAGTCAGGCTCAGAGGCCAGTAGCTATAGCAGTGGAGCAGGTATTCATACAGGTCACCCTGGCTGATGACACTGGTTCACCTGAGGTGCGGGGTCTAAGCACTAACCGGTATTCACCAGAGCTCCTGATGGTGGAGATGGGCTTTGCTGCCTGTTGGTACCAGGTCGCGGTCAGCAGGATAGCCCCACCAGGAGGTGAGCAAGTGAGTCCAGTAGCAGATATAGCAGGTAGGGATCAAGCAGAGGCGTAGTCGAGAAACAAGCCAAAAGTTGGTAACAAATAGTTGTAGGTTGGGATTCAGCAGAAGCGTAGTCAAGGAACAAGTCAAATTTCGGTAACGAATGGTAGCGAAGATATGATCAGCAGCAGGAGAGACAGAAGCAAGATATTGGCTGGTAAAGGCACAATATTCTGACGATCAGGAAGTGCAGAGACATGGCTTAAATCAGGAAGTTCATGGGAGGAGCAAAGAGTTCAAGGTTCAAGGCAAACAAGATTCTAGACAAGATCATTCAAGGAATTGTCTAAGGAACTGTCCAGAATTCCAGGTGGCTCAGCAAGCAGAGTCACCACCAGACACAGCAGATGTCCCAGGTTTAAGCCCAGGTCCTAACGGTTTGTCAACTTTGACCTCTCTAATTAACCCTGATACTTTTTTCTAGAATGGCTGGATATGTTCACACTTCTACATTATATGGAATAAGCGTCCTATTTGTGCACACAACCTCCAGCACAGATTAGGAGTTGTGGGAAAGATTTTTGACACTCTATAAGGAGTCAAGTACAAATTGTGATACATCCCAATGGTCAATGCATGAGGAGGCTCAGTAACTTTTGCAGAGCCGGATTCCTGACAAGGCCACCGAGGCCAGTGTGTGCAGGGGCGGTGCCGCGGCAACAGGGGGGTGAAAAATCCTCCCCCCCCCAAGACCCGGCATCTCCCCCTGCACCTCTGGGATGCCGTTTAGAGTGCAGTGGGGAGAGGTGGGAGGAGGTGGAAGGCGGTGATCGGCAGCTCTATGGTGCCTGTGTGGGCGGCGGGATCTCCCTGGGGCTTGTAGTACTCTCTTGAGTGTCAGTGTATACAGTGGAGAGGAGAGGGGAGGGGCCTCTGACCCGGGCAGGTATCACTTTCACTCTGCTTGTACACTGTTGCTGATGCCCGGGTCAGAGGTCCCTTCCCTCTCTGCTGTATACATTTGGAGATGGAACTACTAGCCCCATAGAGCTGCCGATCGCCGCCTCCCACCTCCACCAGCCAGGTACAAGGGAACCTTTGCAAGGGGGTGAGTCAGCTGTGTGGGGACCCTGATGTAAGAGGGGGGGCTTTCTGGGGACACTAATGTAAGGAAGGGGCCCTCTGGAGACACTGATGTAAGAGGGGGGGCTCTCTGGGGATCCTGGTGTAAGGGGGGACTCTCTGGGGAACCTGGTGTAAGGGGGGCTCTCTGGGGAATCTGGTGTAAGGGGGGGCTCTCTGGGGACCCTGGTGTAAGGGGGCTCTCTGGGGACCCTGGTGTAAGGGGGGCTCTCTGGGGACCCTGGTGTAAGGGGGGCTTTCTGGGGACCCTGGTGTAAGGGGGGCTCTCTGGGGACCCTGGTGTAAGGGGGGCTCTCTGGGGACCCTGGTGTAAGGGGGGGCTCTCTGGGGACCCTGGTGTAAGGGGGGGCTCTCTGGGGACCTTGATGTAAGGGGAGGCTCTCTGTGGACCTTAATGTAAGGGGGGCTCTCTGGGAACCCTAATGTAAGCAGGGGCTCTCTGGGGACCCTGATGTAAGGGGGGCTCTCTGGGGACCCTGATGTAAGGGGGGCTCTCTGGGGACCCTGATGTAAGGAGGGGCTCTCTGGGGACCCTGATGTAAGGGGGGGCTCTCTGGGGACCCTGATGTAAGGAGGGGCTCTCTGTGGACCCTGATGTAAGGGGGCTCTATGGGGACCCTAATATAAGGAGGGGCTCTCTGGGGACCTTGGGGCGGCAAAGGGAGTAAATCCGGGCCTGAACTTATGTAAATAGTTTTACTTACTTCCATTGCAAAGGTCTTTGCTAAATCCTTTTCCCAGCTTAACGTATCTGATTCTTTAGTCGTGCCTGGGCTGTTGGGTAGAGCTGGTAAAAAAAAAAGAATTTACCACATATATTCTTTGATATTTTACCCCTAAAATAGTGCCAGATTGATTTAGGAACTACTACAGTATTTTATACTTCCAGACACTGATATAAGGGGGGCTCTCTGGGGACCCTAATATAAGGAGGGACTCTCTGGGGACCTTGATGTAAGGGGGGCTCTCTGGGGACCCTAATGTAGGGGGAGGCTCTCTGGGGGGACCCTGATGTAAGGGGAGGCTCTCTGGGGATCCTAATGTAGGGGGAGGCTCTCTAGGGACCCTGATGTAAGTAGGAAGGCTCTCTGGGGACCCTGATGTAAGGGGAATTCTCTGGGCACCCTGATGTAAGGGGGGCTCTCTGGGGACCCTAATATAAGGAGGGGCTCTCTGGGGACCTTGATGTAAGGGGGGGTTCTCTGGGGACCCTGATGTAATGAGGGGTGCTCTGAGGACCCTAATATAAGTAGGGAGGCTCTCTGGGGACCCTAATGTAGGGGGAGGCTCTCTGGGGACCCTGATGTAAGGGGAGGCTCTCTGTGGACCCTGATGTAAGGGGCGGCTCTCTGTGGACCCTGATGTAAGGGGAGGCTCTCTGTGGACCCTGATGTAAGGGTGGCTCTCTGGGGACCCTGATGTAAGGAGGGGCTCTCTGGGGACCCTGATGTAAGGAGGGGCTCTCTGGGGACCTTGATGTAAGGGGGGGTTCTCTGGGGACACTGATGTAATGAGGGGGGCTCTGAGGACCCTAATATAAGTAGGGAGGCTCTCTGGGGACCCTAATGTAGGGGGAGGCTCTCTAGGGACCCTGATGTAAGGGGAGGCTCACTGTGGACCCTGATGTAAGTAGGGAGGCTCTCTGGGGACCCTGATGTAAGGAGAGGCTCTCTGGGGACCCTGATGTAAGGAGGAGCTCTCTGGGGAGTCCCCCTATGTGATGGTGTGTGTGTGTGGTGGGGGGGCGGTATTGAAGGACCCGGCCTTGGGGCGGCAAAGGGAGTAAATCCGGGCCTGAACTTATGTAAATAGTTTTACTTCCATTGCAAAGGTCTTTGCCAAATCCTTTTCCCAGCTTAACATATCTGATTCTTTAGTCATGCCTGGGCTGTTGGTTAGAGCTGGGAAAAAAAAAAGAATTTACTACATATATTCTTTGATATTTTACCCCTAAAATAGTGCCAGATTGATTTAGGAACTACTACAGTATTTTATACTTCCAGACACTGAATAAGTGGAAATTATAAAGTTAATTAATCCTATAAGCATCCTGGGGTAAGGAATTATGTCCAATGCTCTCCACAAAATGCAAGCCTCTTACCAACCAGTCCTTTACCTAAAAAATTTGAACGAGTATCAGGCGCCCACGGCCAAGGTGTTGGCTAATGGCTGGCCATCTCTAATGTTTGACCTCAGCAGAGGCATGAGACAGGGCTGCCCTCTTTCACCACTACTATACGCCTTGACCGCGGAACCCTTAGCCATGTCCATCCGAGCTAATCCAGAGATCAGGGGACTGAGTTCTGGCACTCTGACTGAAAAGATCAGTATGTATGCAGATGACACACTCTTTCTTATACCTGGCAGACTCGGGCCCCTCTTTGCACGCGGCTCTCCAGACAATTGAACGGTTCAGGACTTTTTCCGGGCTTAAAATTAACTGGGGGAAATCCCAAATTCTTCCACTTGACAGCTTCCCACCATCTGAATTTCAGGACAGTTTGCCATTACAATGAGTCAGTACCATTAAATACCTAGGGATTTGCGTATCCAGAACACCGACGGATTATATACATTTAAATCTAGATCCCCTCATTTTCCATGTTAAATCCAAACTACGAGCCTGGGCCCGTCTACGACTAAGGGTTTGGGGCCGGGTAAACCTCATTAAAATGGTCCTCCTACCCAAGATACTCTATGTTCTATGGCACTCCCCGGTGTATTTACCCCTGAAACATTTTAAATCCCTTCTCAAACCTTTTGTGTGGGGAAACAACAGACACAAATTAACTTGGCAGGTGCTTAAAAATCCCACAGGCCTGGGGGGCACCGCCCTCCCTGACTTTAATCTCTACTATATTGCGTCACAATTATCCCAACTGTACCATGTCGACAAGATGGACAAGGAGCGGTTTCTTCTGCTGCTTTGCCCGAGGTGGGCTCGACGCACTGAGGACTCAATCTACGCGCTGGCGATAGGCTCTAGTGGTTTGGGACTGGGGGACGACAGACAGACTCTACTATACCATTACAGACGCATATGGGACTTAGCTTCTGCCAAGCTAGGGATACCAATCTACAATGATTACACTCCACTATGGCACAATAAAACTCTGTCAGAATTTCTGCAACTGCCTGATGCAGACCTTTGGTCTAATCATGGTTCTCTTTACATGCACCAACTGTTTGCCGACAGAACCCTCAAAACTTTCACCACGCTTAGCGAAGAATTCTCACTTCCCAGCTACATGCTCTTCCGATTCTTGCAGGTGAGACACGCGGCCCGGGCTCAGTTTTCGGAGTCCACCCCGAGGTCTGCCCCTAATCCACTCATGGCTATAATCAAGAGCAATGACCCCCGCAAATTAACATCGGCCTTCTACGGTATGCTCACTACCCCGGTTTCTACCAAATTGACATAACTCAAACCTCGCTGGGAGAGAGTGCTGGGCCCCTTGGAGGATGAGGATTGGGAGGAGGCGTTAGAATCCTGCAAGGCTGTATCACCCAAGCTCTCTGACAGATTGACTCAAATCTATATTATTCATCAGGCATATCTCACCCCCCTTCGGGTCACAAGATATAGAAGCACCCAATCTACTCTTTGTCAGATGTGTGGGAGGGAGGTGGGTACGTTCTTTCAATTTCTATGGTCTTGTCCCAAAATACAAGGCCTGTGGGCGCAAGCTGTAACCTTTCTACACGATCACATGGGCTCTCCGGTCACGTTGGACCCAAAACAATGCCTACTTGGAGTACTTCCAGATACTATAGACAAATATACGAAGACGTTCCTGCATGAGACCTTGTTCTCGGTGCGGAAGGTTATTGCCCGGAATTGGATGCGACCCGTACCCCCTAAGTTTGTGGAGTGGAAGGTGGAGGTCAATAATAATTTGTCGTATAAAAAGGTTATATATATTAACAGGGAATGCCCAACCAAATATGACAAAATATGGGATCGTTGGCTACAAGACTCCGATACTTGTACGTGAGGCGCCTTGGGTGTACTGTTATAGGTCTAGACGACCTACATGGTCGGCACCAGATAATGCTCTTTCTTTTTCTGTTATTTTTCCCCTCTGTTTGCTATTCATGACACCAGTTTTGAACTGTCTGTATTCTGAATTCTGTAAACCCCCATGTGGTCATTGACACTTTGGATGTATGTAATAACATGTATGCACTTTTTGTCATAATAAATTTGGTTTAAAAAAAAAAAAAAAAGAATTTGAACGAAACAACTCATAAGTCCTCATAAAAAATGAATAAGAGCACCTGTTAGTGTGTGAAACGCGTCTATCATTTTAACTGTTTGTAACACTTGGGATGTTCGTTCATTAAACAAGAATTTTAATGGATCTTGGAGTGCTGCCATTTCTTCAGTGTTAACTCATAAGTCCTCACGGAAATATCTATGCGGCAAAGGTCGTTCTTAGTTCGCTGTAGATGAAGTAGAATATGCCAAGCTTCTAATGATGCTGCTACAGTTGGATGTGATCGTTTACACGCAGTGGGTGACATGGGAGATGCTACCATAAGAGCTGTAAGATCTTGATGCTTCATAAGTGTTTGTTTGATAGCTACCCATAGTTTATCATCAGAGGGTGCGACCCAGTGTTTCAATTGCTCAAGCTCTATAGTAAGCCTTTAGGTCCGGAAGGCCAATACCTCCCTTTCTCCTATGTTTAGTTAGTGAAGCAAATGCTATTCTGGGTTTTTTTCCTTGCCAAAGGAAGTTTCGGATTATGATATTGCATTTACCAAAGAAAGAAGGTGGAAGGGGAATTGAGAGCATTTTAAAAACAAAAAATTTTTGGAAGCATTTGCATTTTAAAAGCTGCTGCTCTTCCTAACCAGGATAATTGAATCCTACTTATGTGGTTCAGGTCTTCATTATTACTACTGTGACAGCAGGAAGGTAAAGTCACCTGGTTGCATCCAGGGGGGTAGATATATTTCGCCCAGATTCAGGCTTTACGCCGACTTATACAACTAGGTGGAGAGTTGTATAAGGCTAGTGGGCTCATGGATGACTCATACCTCTAGGGAGAGGGCTGGGCGTCGTGCAGACAGGGAGTTGATGAGACCAGCTGAAGCTTGTCAGCTCATTTAGGCCTCTATAAGAACTCCCAGCTTCATTAGATGTTAGCTCATGCCTGGAACCAGACCTGTGTGGACTGTCTAGGGAGAGTGAACCCCTGTGCGGTGAGACAAAGCCTGTGTGGCTATTTGCTTGGACATTTAAAACCAGGGACTTAGGGACTAGGACAGCACTAGGCTGATCCCAGTTGTTAGTTAGGAAACCTGTATGTTTAGTCAGAGGTCAACTTGACCAGGATTTATTTTGGTTATGTTTCTTTTGCTTTGCTGTGTTTTGTCACTGTAAATAGAAAATAAACCGCACCTTTTTGATTTTGAAAACCACAACCTCCGTTTGCTGGGCCTGTTTTGTGTGGGGAGCCCATCCCGGGGGTCACACACACCCGCTGCCGAGCTAACCCCCTCACAGTTGGTGGAGAACCAGTGGCAGTTTTTTTTTAAGCCAGCATGGAGGAGATACTGAAACAGCTGGCTCTAGCAAATGCCAATCAACAGCAGACAAATGCAGGTTTGCAAAGGAGCCTTGCAGCCCAGCAGCAAGCTCATCAACAGAGCCTTGCAGCCCAGCAGCAAGCTCACCAACAGAGTCTGGAAGCTCAGCAACAAGCCCAGCAGCAATCTGAGGCCCGCTTCATAGACCTGTTACAGAAGCAAGAGCAGAGACTACAACAAATGGAAGCAGTAATGCAGCAACGTCCGCAGACCAGTGAGGAAAGCCGTCCCACTAATACCGCGTCCTTTGGGGTGAGTCGTTTATTGACAAAAATGACTGGAGAGGATGATCCAGAGGTATTTTTGACCACATTTGAAAGGACCGCTGAAAGAGAAAAGTGGCCTGAGGAGCAGTGGGCTGGACTGGTGGCTCCTCTGTTAACTGGTGAATCGCAGAAAGCTTACTATGACCTAGAGCCTAACCAAGCAAAAGACTATGTGATGCTAAAAGCTGAAATTTTGCCAAGGCTGGGTGTCACCCAGGCTGTCCGGGCTCAGCGTGTGCATAACTGGACTTTCCAGCTTGGAAAACCCCCCAGGTCTCAAATGTATGATCTCATTCACCTGAGCAGAAAGTGGCTACAGCCAGAGACTTTGTCCGCACCAAAGATTGTGGAACGTGTTGTAATGGATCGGTTTTTGAGAGCTCTTCCTACTGCCATCCAAAAGTGGGTAAGCCATGGAGACCCAGAGACGGCCGATGGTCTTGTGAATCGTGTGGAGAAATACTTGGCTACAGAGAACCTGACGGCCTCTTCCAGAGACACTCGGACTTTCCACCCTAAGACCAGACCATCCCCAGGGGCGGATAAGAGGATTCCAAGGGGTGAGGGTGGAGAGAGTGAGAGGGTGGGAGCTCTACCCCAAGTTTGGCGAGAACAGCCTGGGAAATCAGCGGCTCAAGAGGCGGCAAGAAGGATCGTTTGCTACCGCTGCCGGCAAGCGGGACATATTGCAGCCAATTGCCCGGTTGTGGAGGAACCCATGCAGTGTGACTTTCTGACGGGCAGACGTCAGTCGCTGTGTGCGACAGTCGCATGCACTGCCATTCGAGGAACTGAGAAACATTTATGCAAAATGTGTGTTAATGGTAGAAATGTTGTGGTATTGCTGGATTCAGGTAGCCTTGTGACCCTGATAAAGGCTGAGTTAGTTAAAACAGAGGTCTCTGGGAATAGCAAGGTAGCTGTTATTTGTGTGCATGGGGACACCCGAGAGTATCCAGTGACTACAGTGTGTTTCGAGACCCCCAAAGGTACCCTCTCTCATCCAGTGGGCTTAGTATCTCAGTTACCGCATGACGCCATTGTGGGAAGGGATTTTCCGAAGTTCTGGGAACTGTGGGATGATCCTGAGCCCCTCACTGGTGCCCCTATGTACCAGGAATGTGATAGCCAGAACTCCCCTGAGAGTGGTGAGGACTCTCCGGAATTTCCCTTATCAGTATTGGCAGGGGAGACTCAAGAAACTGGAGAGGAGCCCACCTCCTCAGACGAAAACCTACCGTCTGTGGAGTTTTCTGATCTTGAGGTTCACAGGGAAAACTTTGCCACAGAACAGTTGAAAGACCCCACCCTAATAAAGGCACGGGAAAACGTAGTGAAAATAGATGGCGAGTTAGTGAACTGTGAGGGGGTTAGCTCGGCAGCGGGTGTGTGTGACCCCCGGGATGGGCTCCCCACACAAAAACAGGCCCAGCAAACGGAGGTTGTGGTTTTCAAAATCAAAAAAAAGGTGCGGTTTATTTTCTATTTACAGTGACAAAACACAGCAAAGCCAAAAGAAACATATAAACAAAATAAATCCTGGTCAACTTGACCTCTGACTAAACATACAGGTTTCCTAACTAACAACTGGGATCAGCCTAGTGCTGTCCTAGTCCCTAAGTCCCTGGTTTTAAATGTCCAAGCAAATAGCCACACAGGCTTTTTCTCACCGCACAGGGGTTCACTCTCCCTAGACAGTCCACACAGGTCTGGTTCCAGGCATGAGCTCACATCTAATGAAGCTGGGAGTTCTTATAGAGGCCTAAATGAGCTGACAAGCTTCAGCTGGCCTCATCAACTCCCTGTCTGTACGACGCCCACACTCTCCCTAGAGGTATGAGTCATCCATGAGCCTACTAGCCTCAGCTGGGCTTATACAACTCTCCACCCTAGTTGTATAAGTCAGCATAAAGCCTGAATCTGGGAGAAATATATCTACCCCCCTGGATGCAACCAGGTGACTTTACCTTCCTGCTGTCACATACCCCCCCCTCTTGTTTTAACCTTGGGGTTGGAACACCAGCAATCAGGCATTCATGTACTCGAGACAAAGCATCCACATTCCCCATTTGAACGCCAGGGCGATGCTTTACTGTGAAGTTGAATTCCTGGAGGGCCAGGAACCACCTATTCACTCTTCTATTTGTTTCCTTGTTTTGAGCCATCCACTTTAACGGAGCGTGATCCGTAACCATGTCAAAGTGCCTACCTAGCAGGTAGTACCGAAGGGAATCTAGAGCCCACTTCACCGCTAAACACTCCTTTTCAACGGTGGCGTAATTTACCTCATGGGACTTCAACTTCCTGCTGAGGTAAATGACTGGGTGCTCTTCCCCGTTCCAGACCTGGGACAATACTGCTCCTAACCCCACATCTGACGCATCACTTTGTACGACAAAGTCTTTAGAGAAGTCGGGTGAGTACAACACTGGCTGGCTACATAAGGCTTGTTTCAAGAATTGGAATGCTGCCTCAGCCTCGGGGGTCCATTTAATCATGACCGACCCTTTCCCCTTCGTTAGGTTGGTTAGGGGCACAGCCTTAGAAGCAAAGTGGGGAATGAATCGCCGATAATACCCAGCGATTCCCAGAAAGGCTCGTACCTGCTTCTTGCTGTTGGGACGTGGCCAACTCTGGATGGCCTCGACTTTGTTGAGTTGGGGTTTTATTACTCCCCTCCCAATGGTGTACCCAAGATATTTGGCCTCCTCCTGCCCAATGGTACACTTCTTGGGGTTAGCCGTAAACCCCGCTTCCCGGATAGAGTCTAGGACTGCTTGCACTTTTGGCAGATGTGAGGCCCAATCTGTGCTATGGACAATTACGTCATCCAGGTAAGCCGCAGCATACTTCCGATGGGGCCTCAGTATCTGGTCCATTTTCCGCTGGAATGTGGCCGGCGCATTCTGTAACCCGAACGGCATTCTCTTATATTGGAACGCCCCGTCTGGGGTTACAAATGCGGTTTTCTCTTTGGCCGACTTGGCCAGGGGAATTTGCCAATACCCTTTTGTGAGGTCAAGAGTCGTCATGTATCGGGCTGTTCCCAGCCGGTCGATCAACTCATCTATACGTGGCATGGGGTAGGTGTCAAATTTTGTAACTTTGTTCAACTGACGAAAATCGTTACAAAATCGCCAGCTCCCATCCGGTTTAGGCACCAACACAATGGGACTAGACCAATCACTTTGGGACTCCTCTATCACCCCTAAGTTCAGCATTTTCTGTACTTCCTCCCGTATTGCCTCCCGTCGGGCCTCTGGGATCCGATAGGGTTTTAACTTCACCCTTTCACCGGGCGGGGTAATGATGTCATGCTCTACCCCAAATGTTTGTCCCGGCAGCTCAGAGAATACCTCCTTGTTGCGAAGCACAAACTCCTTAACCTCCTGTTGTTGGGGTTGTGACAAGGTGGCTGCTATTCCAACCTCAGGAATCACGCAACCAGTTTGAGCTGGTGACCAAGTGTCTGCGACTAGGGACTCTCTATCCCTCCAGGCTTTCAACAGATTAACGTGATAGATCTGTTCGGGCTTTCGCCTTCCTGGTTGTCTGACCTTGTAATTCACTTCACTCACTTTTTCCATTATCTCGTAGGGGCCTTGCCATTTGGCAAGGAATTTACTTTCAACCGTAGGGACAAGTACCAGTATCCTATCCCCCGGGGAAAAGGTACGGGTCTTGGCTCCACGGTTGTACACTCTCTGCTGTGCTAACTGCGCTTGGGCCAAATGTTCCTTCACGATGGGCATTACCTGTGCAATTCGGTCTTGCATCAGGGCGACATGCTCAATCACACTCCTGTGGGGAGAACTCTCACTTTCCCAAGTTTCCTTGGCAATATCCAACAGCCCTCTTGGGTGTCTCCCATACAGTAACTCAAAGGGGGAGAATCCCGTAGAGGATTGGGGCACCTCCCTAATAGCAAACATCAGATAAGGAAGTAGACAGTCCCAATCCTTTCCATCTCTATCCACCACTTTCTTCAACATTTGTTTTAGGGTTTTGTTGAATCTTTCAACCAGCCCATCGGTTTGGGGGTGATACACAGATGTACGTAATTGCGTCACTTTGAACAATTTACACAGCTCCTTCATAACCCGGGACATAAAGGGTGTACCTTGGTCCGTAAGCAGTTCTTTACAAATACCCACCCGGCTAAACACAAGAGATAGCTCTTTGGCTATGGTTTTGGCCGAGGTATTTCGGAGAGGGATCGCTTCTGGATAACGGGTGGCATAGTCCATTATAACTAATATGTACTGGTGCCCCCTAGCGGACTTGATTATAGGACCTACCAAATCCATGGCGATCCTCTCAAACGGGACCTCAATGATGGGTAGAGGGACCAGCGGGCTACGGAAATGTGGCATCGGGGCCGACCTCTGACACACAGGGCAGGAGGAACAATAATTTTCTATGTCCTTCATCACCCCCGGCCAATAGAATCTCTGTAATACCCTCTCTCGGGTTTTCTCTGTCCCCAGATGACCTCCAAGAATGTGCCCATGGGCCAACTCCAACACCAACTTCCTGTAAGGTTTGGGCACCACAAGCTGCTCAACGGTTTCTTCTGCCCTTTTTGCCACCCGATACAGTGGGTCCTTCTCTACGCTGAAGTATGGGTAAGTGCAGGTATTATCTGGGTTCACTAACTCGCCATCTATTTTCACTACGTTTTCGCGTGCCTTTATTAGGGCGGGGTCTTTCAACTGTTCTGTGGCAAAGTTTTCCCTGTGAACCTCAAGATCAGAAAACTCCACAGACGGTAGGTTTTCGTCTGAGGAGGTGGGCTCCTCTCCAGTTTCTTGAGTCTCCCCTGCCAATACTGATAAGGGAAATTCCGGAGAGTCCTCACCACTCTCAGGGGAGTTCTGGCTATCACATTCCTGGTACATAGGGGCACCAGTGGGGGGCTCAGGATCATCCCACAGTTCCCAGAACTTCGGAAAATCCCTTCCCACAATGGCGTCATACGGTAACTGAGATACTAAGCCCACTGGATGAGAGAGGGTACCTTTGGGGGTCTCGAAACACACTGTAGTCACTGGATACTCTCGGGTGTCCCCATGCACACAAATAACAGCTACCTTGCTATTCCCAGAGACCTCTGTTTTAACTAACTCAGCCTTTATCAGGGTCACAAGGCTACCTGAATCCAGCAATACCACAACATTTCTACCATTAACACGCATTTTGCATAAATGTTTCTCAATTCCTCGAATGGCAGTGCATGCGACTGTCGCACACAGCGACTGACGTCTGCCCGTCAGAAAGTCACACTGCATGGGTTCCTCCACAACCGGGCAATTGGCTGCAATATGTCCCGCTTGCCGGCAGCGGTAGCAAACGATCCTTCTTGCCGCCTCTTGAGCCGCTGATTTCCCAGGCTGTTCTCGCCAAACTTGGGGTAGAGCTCCCACCCTCTCACTCTCTCCACCCTTACCCCTTGGAATCCTCTTATCCGCCCCTGGGGATGGTCTGGTCTTAGGGTGGAAAGTCCGAGTGTCTCTGGAAGAGGCCGTCAGGTTCTCTGTAGCCAAGTATTTCTCCACACGATCCACAAGACCATCGGCCGTCTCTGGGTCTCCATGGCTTACCCAGTTTTGGATGGCAGTAGGAAGAGCTCTCAAAAACCGATCCATTACAACACGTTCCACAATCTTTGGTGCGGACAAAGTCTCTGGCTGTAGCCACTTTCTGCTCAGGTGAATGAGATCATACATTTGAGACCTGGGGGGTTTTCCAAGCTGGAAAGTCCAGTTATGCACACGCTGAGCCCGGACAGCCTGGGTGACACCCAGCCTTGCCAATATCTCAGCTTTTAGCATCACATAGTCTTTTGCTTGGTCAGGCTCTAGGTCATAGTAAGCCTTCTGCGATTCACCAGTTAACAGAGGAGCCACCAGTCCAGCCCACTGCTCCTCAGGCCACTTTTCTCTTTCAGCAGTCCTTTCAAATGTGGTCAAAAATACCTCTGGATCATCCTCTCCAGTCATTTTTGTCAATAAACGACTCACCCCAAAGGACGCGGTATTAGTGGGACGGCTTTCCTCACTGGTCTGCGGACGTTGCTGCATTACTGCTTCCATTTGTTGTAGTCTCTGCTCTTGCTTCTGTAACAGGTCTATGAAGCGGGCCTCAGATTGCTGCTGGGCTTGTTGCTGAGCTTCCAGACTCTGTTGGTGAGCTTGCTGCTGGGCTGCAAGGCTCTGTTGATGAGCTTGCTGCTGGGCTGCGAAGTTCTGTTGTTGAGCTGCAAGGCTCTTTTGCAAACCTGCATTTGTCTGCTGTTGATTGGCATTTGCTAGAGCCAGCTGCTTCAGTATCTCCTCCATGCTGGCTTAAAAAAAAACTGCCACTGGTTCTCCACCAACTGTGAGGGGGTTAGCTCGGCAGCGGGTGTGTGTGACCCCCGGGATGGGCTCCCCACACAAAAACAGGCCCAGCAAACGGAGGTTGTGGTTTTCAAAATCAAAAAAAAGGTGCGGTTTATTTTCTATTTACAGTGACAAAACACAGCAAAGCCAAAAGAAACATATAAACAAAATAAATCCTGGTCAACTTGACCTCTGACTAAACATACAGGTTTCCTAACTAACAACTGGGATCAGCCTAGTGCTGTCCTAGTCCCTAAGTCCCTGGTTTTAAATGTCCAAGCAAATAGCCACACAGGCTTTTTCTCACCGCACAGGGGTTCACTCTCCCTAGACAGTCCACACAGGTCTGGTTCCAGGCATGAGCTCACATCTAATGAAGCTGGGAGTTCTTATAGAGGCCTAAATGAGCTGACAAGCTTCAGCTGGCCTCATCAACTCCCTGTCTGTACGACGCCCACACTCTCCCTAGAGGTATGAGTCATCCATGAGCCTACTAGCCTCAGCTGGGCTTATACAACTCTCCACCCTAGTTGTATAAGTCAGCATAAAGCCTGAATCTGGGAGAAATATATCTACCCCCCTGGATGCAACCAGGTGACTTTACCTTCCTGCTGTCACAGAACCCAGATAATACCTGCACTTACCCATACTTCAGCGTAGAGAAGGACCTACTGTATCGGGTGGCAAAAAGGGCAGAAGAAACCGTTGAGCAGCTTGTGGTGCCCAAACCTTACAGGAAGTTGGTGTTGGAGTTGGCCCATGGGCACATTCTTGGAGGTCATCTGGGGACAGAGAAAACCCGAGAGAGGGTATTACAGAGATTCTATTGGCCGGGGGTGATGAAGGACGTAGAAAATTATTGTTCCTCCTGCCCTGTGTGTCAGAGGTTGGCCCCGATGCCACATTTCCGTAGCCCGCTGGTCCCTCTACCCATCATTGAGGTCCCGTTTGAGAGGATCGCCATGGATTTGGTAGGTCCTATAATCAAGTCCGCTAGGGGGCACCAGTACATATTAGTTATAATGGACTATGCCACCCGTTATCCAGAAGCGATCCCTCTCCGAAATACCTCGGCCAAAACCATAGCCAAAGAGCTATCTCTTGTTTTTAGCCGGGTGGGTATTTGTAAAGAACTGCTTACGGACCAAGGTACACCCTTTATGTCCCGGGTTATGAAAGAGCTGTGTAAATTGTTCAAAGTGACGCAATTGCGTACGTTTGTGTATCACCCCCAAACCGATGGGCTGGTTGAAAGATTCAACAAAACCCTAAAACAAATGTTGAAGAAAGTGGTGGATAGAGATGGAAAGGATTGGGACTGTTTACTTCCTTATTTGATGTTTGCTATTAGGGAGGTGCCCCAATCCTCTACGGGATTCTCCCCCTTTGAGTTACTGTATGGGAGACACCCAAGAGGGCTGTTGGATATTGCCAAGGAAACTTGGGAAAGTGAGAGTTCTCCCCACAGGAGTGTGATTGAGCATGTCGCCCTGATGCAAGATCGAATTGCACAGGTAATGCCCATCGTGAAGGAACATTTGGCCCAAGCGCAGTTGGCACAGCAGAGAGTGTACAACCGTGGAGCCAAGACCCGTACCTTTTCCCCGGGGGATAGGATATTGGTACTTGTCCCTACGGTTGAAAGTAAATTCCTTGCCAAATGGCAAGGCCCCTACGAGATAATGGAAAAAGTGAGCGAAGTGAATTACAAGGTCAGACAACCAGGAAGGCGAAAGCCCGAACAGATCTATCACGTTAATCTGTTGAAAGCCTGGAGGGATAGAGAGTCCCTAGTCGCAGACACTTGGTCACCAGCTCAAACTGGTTGCGTGATTCCTGAGGTTGGAATAGCAGCCACCTTGTCACAACCCCAACAACAGGAGGTTAAGGAGTTTGTGCTTCGCAACAAGGAGGTATTCTCTGAGCTGCCGGGACAAACATCTGGGGTAGAGCATGACATCATTACCCCGCCCGGTGAAAGGGTGAAGTTAAAACCCTATCGGATCCCAGAGGCTCGACGGGAGGCAATACGGGAGGAAGTACAGAAAATGCTGAACTTAGGGGTGATAGAGGAGTCCCAAAGTGATTGGTCTAGTCCCATTGTGTTGGTGCCTAAACCGGATGGGAGCTGGCGATTTTGTAACGATTTTCGTCAGTTGAACAAAGTTACAAAATTTGACACCTACCCCATGCCACGTATAGATGAGTTGATCGACCGGCTGGGAACAGCCCGATACATGACGACTCTTGACCTCACAAAAGGGTATTGGCAAATCCCCCTGGCCAAGTCGGCCAAAGAGAAAACCGCATTTGTAACCCCAGACGGGGCGTTCCAATATAAAAGAATGCCGTTCGGGTTACAGAATGCGCCGGCCACATTCCAGCGGAAAATGGACCAGATGCTGAGGCCCCATCGGAAGTATGCTGCGGCTTACCTGGATGACGTAATTGTCCATAGCACAGATTGGGCCTCACATCTGCCAAAAGTGCAAGCAGTCCTGGACTCTGTTCGGGAAGCGGGGTTTACGGCTAACCCCAAGAAGTGTACCATTGGGCAGGAGGAGGCCAAATATCTTGGGTACACCATTGGGAGGGGAGTAATAAAACCCCAACTCAACAAAGTCGAGGCCATCCAGAGTTGGCCACGTCCCAACAGCAAGAAGCAGGTACGAGCCTTTCTGGGAATCGCTGGGTATTATCGGCGATTCATTCCCCACTTTGCTTCTAAGGCTGTGCCCCTAACCAACCTGACGAAGGGGAAAGGGTCGGTCATGATTAAATGGACCCCCGAGGCTGAGGCAGCATTCCAATTCTTGAAACAAGCCTTATGTAGCCAGCCAGTGTTGTACTCACCCGACTTCTCTAAAGACTTTGTCGTACAAAGTGATGCGTCAGATGTGGGGTTAGGAGCAGTATTGTCCCAGGTCTGGAACGGGGAAGAGCACCCAGTCATTTACCTCAGCAGGAAGTTGAAGTCCCATGAGGTAAATTACGCCACCGTTGAAAAGGAGTGTTTAGCGGTGAAGTGGGCTCTAGATTCCCTTCGGTACTACCTGCTAGGTAGGCACTTTGACATGGTTACGGATCACGCTCCGTTAAAGTGGATGGCTCAAAACAAGGAAACAAATAGAAGAGTGAATAGGTGGTTCCTGGCCCTCCAGGAATTCAACTTCACAGTAAAGCATCGCCCTGGCGTTCAAATGGGGAATGTGGATGCTTTGTCTCGAGTACATGAATGCCTGATTGCTGGTGTTCCAACCCCGAGGTTAAAACAAGAGGGGGGGGTATGTGACAGCAGGAAGGTAAAGTCACCTGGTTGCATCCAGGGGGGTAGATATATTTCGCCCAGATTCAGGCTTTACGCCGACTTATACAACTAGGTGGAGAGTTGTATAAGGCTAGTGGGCTCATGGATGACTCATACCTCTAGGGAGAGGGCTGGGCGTCGTGCAGACAGGGAGTTGATGAGACCAGCTGAAGCTTGTCAGCTCATTTAGGCCTCTATAAGAACTCCCAGCTTCATTAGATGTTAGCTCATGCCTGGAACCAGACCTGTGTGGACTGTCTAGGGAGAGTGAACCCCTGTGCGGTGAGACAAAGCCTGTGTGGCTATTTGCTTGGACATTTAAAACCAGGGACTTAGGGACTAGGACAGCACTAGGCTGATCCCAGTTGTTAGTTAGGAAACCTGTATGTTTAGTCAGAGGTCAACTTGACCAGGATTTATTTTGGTTATGTTTCTTTTGCTTTGCTGTGTTTTGTCACTGTAAATAGAAAATAAACCGCACCTTTTTGATTTTGAAAACCACAACCTCCGTTTGCTGGGCCTGTTTTGTGTGGGGAGCCCATCCCGGGGGTCACACACACCCGCTGCCGAGCTAACCCCCTCACACTACGTAGCAGGAATAGATAATTAGCTTTGTAAAGTTTTAGTGGGAAAAGTAAGTTGAATTCTCAAATATGTGATTGAAGAGGACTCCCAGTTGAAATATAATTAATTTTTCAGATGTTGGATTGTGTCTGAGGGAATGCCAATGGAGAGGATGTGGTATTTGCTAGTATTATTTTGTAGTATGAGATATGCCCAAATTTTTCTATTAGGTCCTGTACACCTGTGAGTGAGGATTCTGGGTCAGAGAGAGGTAAGATGATATCATTTGCAAAAATACCTATTTTATGCTCATATGTGTTGGCCCTTTACTAGTGGGCTAGCTCTTATAGCTTCTGCAAAAGGTTCTATAGCACGGGTAAAAATTATAGGAGACAGAGAACATTGTTGGTCAGATTAAAGACCCTGGACAGCGTTTCTGGGTTTTTGTAAAGGGACATAAAGGGACATAATTGCTGAATGGATAAACCCAGAGAATCCAATTTGAGTAGCCCAAATACCCCAATGCACTCTGTCAAAAGACTTCTCTGCATTTATTAAGATTTATGTGATGAGAGTGCATTGATAACCTTGATAACTTCTTGCAGGTCAATGGGTTGATTAATCTGTGAAAGAGTAGTTGGGTCTAATGCTGGGAGATTAATACTATTCAAAAAGGATCAAATGTCCTCCAGATTGGGTTGTGGGGGGTATACAAGTATTCCTTTAGATTATAAAGGGAGGCATAGTAGTCACAAAATGTTTTTGCTAGGTCAAATAGGCTTATGGCCACTTTATTTGTGCTGTAATGCTTTATTTTAGCTATCCTCATTTTAGCCTGTCTTTGTTTAAAGTGGTTGTAAAGCCACCTGTCATGTCCCTACAATCCACTCTGAAAGGTAACAATATGTGCCCCACTGTATGTCCTTTATTAAAAGCCAATATCTAGCTCATTTCAGAGCGCCTACAGATGCTCATGTTACCGACTGGCTCTCTCCTCTCCTGGGCTGACAGCTACAGCGGGAGGGGCCAAGAACTCCCGGTGATGTCAGCCAGGAGGGGGGAGGCGTCCTGAAATAAGATAGATATTGGCTTTTTTGAAATAAAGGTTATACAGTGGGACACATATTGTTACCTAACAGAATGGATTGTAGGAACATTACACTGTTATGAAAGCAGCAGGAGGGGACGGGGGAGAGTACGGAGGAGAGCACAGAGGAGAGTTGCGGATAACGGAGGCACATAAACTGACCACAGTGTTAGGGCTCAGCAGGCATTATAAACCATGGTCAGTTTATAGGGGGACGGCAGAACCAGGAAGGTTCAGCCAGGTATTTCAGGTGATGGAAAAAGCCAAATTACACAGCACATGCTTTAAAGGAACAGGATACAGAGAATCAGGGTAGTAATTTCCTAAGAGATGTTTACCCACTTGCCAACCGGGCCATAGCCGAATGACGGCTACAGCGCGGTCAGCTAGTTCTGGGAGGGTGTCCAGGGACGTCTCCCTAAACTTGCGCTTCCCGCACGCCCCCTGGGGCACGCACCCGGGAGTGTCCATGATGGCCGGGTTCTCTGGACCATGACAGTGGCCCTTTATCACATGATTGCTCCTTCCAATGATGGAGGGATCACTTGTCAACAAACCGGCGCATGTCAGGTTCAGCTCCTCCCCTCTTCCCTCTCCTCACACCGATCGGTACAGTGTGTGAGAAGGTGAGCCGGTGCAGCAGCGCTTGTGAGCTGAATCTGAAGTGCCTACAGCACTGATCTGTGCCTATCCATTGCTCATTCATGCTCATCCATGGCTCATTCATGCTTATCCATGGCCACCCATGCCCCATCCATGCCTCATCCGTGCCCACCCCTGCCACGTCAGTGCCCATCTGTGCCTCATCCATGCCACATCATTGCCCATCTGTGCCTCATCCCATGCTACATCAGTGCTCATCCATGCCACATCAGTGCTCATCCGTGCTACATCAGTGCTCATATGTGCCACATCAGTGCTCATATGTGCCACATCAGTGCTCATATGTGCCACATCAGTGCTCATCCGTGCCACATCAGTGCTCATCCGTGCCACATCAGTGCTCATCCGTGCCACATCAGTGCTCATCCGTGCCACATCAGTGCTCATCCGTGCCACATCAGTGCTTATCCGTGCCACATCCATGCCACATCAGTGCTCATTTGTGCCACATTAATGCTCATCCGTGCCACATCCATGCCACATCAGTGCTCATCCGTGCCACATACATGCCACATCAGTGCTCATCCGTGCCACACACATGCCACATCAGTTCTCATCCGTGCCACATACATGCCACATCAGTGCTCATCCGTGCCACATACATGCCACATCAGTGCTTATCCGTGCCACATACATGCCACATCAGTGCTCATCCGTGCCACATACATGCCACATCAGTGCTCATCCGTGCCACATTCATGCCACATCAGTGCTCATCCATGCCACATCAGTGCTCATTCGTGCCACATCCATGCCACATCAGTTATGTGGAAAAGTCTCACACATGTGGTATGGCCATACTCAGGAGGAGTAGCAAAAAGTATTTTGGGGGATATATTTTGCTATGTACATGTTATGTGTTAGAAATATCTTATACATGGACAACTTTGTGTAAAGAAAAATGTGTTTTCATTTTCTTTCCACATTTTCCAAAAATGTGTGGAAAAAAAATCACATGTTCAAAAGACTCATGCCTAATAGAATATACATTGGGGTGTTTACTTTCCAAAATTGAGTCACTTTTTGGGCAGTTCCATTGTCCCAGGGCTCCAGGGCCTTCAAAAGTGTAATGCCCCATACACACGATCGTTTTTCATGCCGTTAAAAATGCCATTAAAAAAAATGGCCATTAAAAATGATCGTGTGTAGGCTCCAGAGCATTTTTAACGACGTGAAAAACGGCCATTAAAAATTTCGAACAAGCTCTCTTTTTTCACGTCGTTTTTCATGTCGTTTTTTTTAACGACGTGAAAAACGATAGTGTGTATGCTTTAACGACGTGAAAAAAACGCGCATGCTCAGAATCAAGTATGAGACAGGAGCGCTCGTTCTGGTAAAACTAGCGTTCGTAATGGAGATAGCACATTCGTCACGCAGTCACGGACTGAAAAGCATGAGACTGAAAAGAGCGAATCGTCGCTCAACAAACTTTACTAACATGAAGGGTGGCGCCATTCGAACGGAACTTCCCCTTTATAGTGCCGTCGTACGTGTTGTACGTCACTGCGCTTTGCTTGATCGTTTTTTTAAATGATCGTGTGTACGCAAGACAGGCTTGAGAGGAAACATGAAAAAAAACGACGTGAAAAACGGCAAGAAAAAAAGGCAAGAAAAACGATCGTGTGTATGGGGCATAAGAGGTAGTCAAGATATTAAATGTCTAATTTATGTCCCTAGAACACCTGATAGTGCTCCCTGCATGTTGGGCCTCTGTATGTGGCCAGGCTGTGTGACAGTCTCACACATGTTACATATAGTTACATAATAGGTAAGGTTGAATAAAGACAATAATCCATCCAGTTCAACCTGTTTAGGTATCGACATACGCGGGAGGAGTAGTAGAATGTGTTTTGGGGTGTAGTTGCATGTATGCATATGCCATGTGAGATAAATAACCTGTTAACCACTTAACGACCGCCCACGGCATATATACATCGGCAGAATGGCTCGTACAGGCACAATCACGTACCTGTACGTTGCCCTTTAACTGCCAGCTGTGTGGTCGCCCGCCATCCCCGTGAGTCGGACCGCGGGTCCCACGGACACGATCGCCACGGGGATCCCCACGATTGTCTCACGGAGGGATGGAGCGGGGAGATGTTTGTGTAAACACAACATTTCCCCGCTCGCCTACTGACACTGTTACGGATCTCCGCTCTGTGTAATCAGAGCGGAGATCAGTGATGTGTCACTCGTAGCCACGCCCCCTAACAGTGAGAATTACTCCCTTAGGCACACTTAACCCCTTCAGCGCCCCTAGTGGTTAACCCCTTCCCTGCCAGTGTCATTTTTACAGTAACCAGTGCATTTTTATAGCACTGATCGCTGTAAAAATGACAATGGTCCCAAAAATGTGTCAAAAGTGTCCGAAGTGTCCGCCATAATGTTGCAGTCACGAAAAAAATCACTGATCGCTGCCATTACTAGTAAAAAAAAAGAAAAAATTCCATAAAACTATCCCCTATTTTTTAAACGCTATAACTTTTGCGCAAACCAATCAATAAACACCGATTGGATTTTTTTTTAATCAAAAATATGTAGAAGAATACGGATCGGCCTAAACTGAGGGAAAAAAATGTTTTTTTTATATATATTTTGGGATATTTATTTTAGCAAAAAGTAAAAAATATTGCATTTTTTTCAAAATTGTCGCTTTATTTTTGTTTATAGCGCAAAAAATAAAAACTGCAGAGGTGATCAAATACCACCAAAAGAAAACTCTATTTGTGGGAAAAAAAGGACGTCAATTTTATTTGGGAGTCACGTCGCACGACCGCGCAATTGTCAGTTAAAGCGACGCAGTGCCGAATCGCAAAAAGGGGCCTGGTCTTTATGCTGCATATTGGTCCGGGACTTAAGTGGTTAATATGACAATTTTGTAAAAAAAAAAAATATATACAAAAAAAAGGAAAATAAAATGTTAATTTTGCAAAGAATTGTGGGTAAAAAATTACAACTCCAAAAAACTCACCATGCCTCTTACTAAATACACTGGAATGTCTATTTTCCAAAAAGGGTCCATTTGGGGGTTATTTGTACTGTCCTGACTAGTACATCAGTCAGTACATCAGGTGTGATCAATTTTCAGTGATTGACACCATAGCTTGTAGACTCTATAACTTTCACAAAGACCAAATAATATACACTGACTTTGGTTATTTTTTTACCAAAGATATGTAGCAGTATCAAATTTGGCCAAAATTTATGAAGGCAAATTACTAATTTGTTACATTTTATAACAGAAACTGAGAATTTGACAAAATTTTAATTATTTTTAATTTATAGCGCAAAAAAATAAAAAACCCAGTGGTGATTAAATACCACCAAAAGAAAGCTCTATTTGTGTGAAAAAAAAGGACAACAATTTCATATGAATACAGTGTTGCATGACTGAGTAATTGTCATTCAAGATGTGAGAGCACTGAAAGCTAAAAATTGGCCTGGTTAGGAAGGGCAAGTGATTAATAAACCATGTTAACTAAGGTAGGAACCAAATATCTCATCTCTTTACTTTACTGTGTTGTCTCTGTGATAACTTCAGTGTTAGTATAGGTATGTACATGTTTAATAAACTGTGTAAGCTTATACACAACCATCAGCAAAAGTTTCCACCTCGGGAATGTTGTCTAAGACTTTTAACCTCACGAACGGCACCAGACAGGGTTGCCCACTCTCACCCATTATATTTTCTTTGGTAATTGAACCCTAAGGCCCCTTTCACACTTGTGCTACTCCAAAGTTGCGTGATTTTGCGGCCGCGATTTTGACAAAACAGTCATATACGACTGTGGATCCGACTTTGCCCTACGACTTGAAGTACGACTTCAATGACCAGGGACGCAACTTTGATCCCCCAATAATTCGGTGGAACTCCACGCCAATTAAAAAAAAAAACGGCATGGGTTCCCCCTTCATGAGCATACCGGGCCCTTTGGTCTGGTATGGATTTTAAGGGGAACCCCACGCACCGAAAAAGTGGTGTGGGTTTCCCCAAAATCCATACTAGACCCTTATCCGAGCACTCAGCCCGGCAGGTCAGGAAAGGGGGTAGGGACGAGCGAGCGCCCCCTCCTGAACCTTGCCAGGCTGCATGCCCTCAACATGGGGGGTGGGTGCTTTTGGGCAGGGGGCCCTACACCCCCCACCCCAAAGCACCTTGCCCCCATGTTGATGAGGATGAAGGCCCCTTCCCGACAACCCTGGCTGTTGGTTGTCGGGGTCTGCTGGCAGGGGGTTTTATCGGAATCTTGGAATCCCCTTTCATAGGGGGGCCCCCAGATCCTGGCCCCCCCCACCCTATGTGAATGAGTATGGGGTAAATTGTACCCCTACCCATTCACCTGGAATAAAAAGTGTAAAAAATAAAACACACTACACAGGTTTTTAAAGTAATTTATTAGGCAGCTCCGGGGGTCTATTCCGACTTCAGGGGTCTCTTCCTTCTTCTCCGCTCTCTCCGGCCTTTTCTCCGTGCTCTCCGGTTCTCCTCCCGCTGTCCGGTCATCTTCTGCCGGGTTCTTCTGCTCTTTTGCCGCTCTTTTGCCCGCTCTTTTGCTAGCTCTTGCCCGGTCTTCTCCGACCTCTTCTCTTCTTCTGATGTTGACACGACGCTCTTTCCCGCTGTAATGCCGTGTGCGCGGTGCACAACGACTTATATAGGCATGGGGCGGGGTCACCGGGTGATGTCATCCAGTGACCTCGCCCCCTTATGGCGTCACCACCCTGGCCATGATGGGACAGACACATCATAAGGGGGCGGGTAACTTTAGTAAAGTATCTCATTACAAAATTAACAATAGGAAAAGCTTTGCCCTACCTATGAATATATCTAACGATACCTTTACCATCCTCAAAGAAAAAATATAATTATAATGCATCTTTGTTCACCTATCTTGGTATCAACCTTACGTTTCCCGCAAAAAAAAAACTATATGCAGCTAATTTTTAGACTTTAAGTTATTAGACTTGATTTCTAAAGATTTTCAAAACATAAGACAAACGCACCTATCCTGGATAGGCAAAATTGCAGCATTTAAATTGCAAGCCCTACCCAAGATACTCTACATTTTTAGATCCATACCTATTCCAATACCTTCAAGCTTTTTCAAGATTCTAAATACTAAATTGAGAAACCTGGTCTGGAATAACAAAAAAACCAAGGGTTGCGTTCTCTATTTTAACATCTTCTAAAAACAAAGGGGGTTATGAACTTAACTGATATGCATAAATACCACTACGCAACACTTTTGGATCAAATTAAATACTGGTTCTTCCCAAATGACGATAAGCTGTGGTAATCCATTGAAAGAGAAATCACCAAGGGAAATTATTTATTTGCCCTGTCAGTGGCTTTCATGATATTTCCTAAGGTCATAGTTCCTAAATTGCTTTCCATTAAAGCTACCTTGTTAGCATGGAAGTTTCTTGTCTCAAACTTCCATGCTCTAGGGCACTGACAAAAGATACCTATACTCAAAGCCCTTGACTACTGTAGAGGCCGACTCTCGATGAGCAAATGGATTGTTGAGGGCTTTAACTTTTACGTACACCTTCTCTCAGGATACAAAGCCACGATTGATAAGTTAAATAATCTTAAACGTCTGCAAAGCTTTAATGCACATCAAGATTTTGAAGTTCCATCTTTAATTTGGTTACACCTCACCATTAACAAACCTGTAAAACATAAAAGTATATATTTTTTCTATAAAGTTTTTTCTCAGTATCCTAAATATGAGAAAAACCTTAATATGTATAAATGGGAAAAAGATTCAGGACAATCCTTTTCAGACGAATGTTGGTACAATGCTATGAGAATAAACCAAACTTCAACATCCTGCTTAGAGCATTGGGACAACTCCCAGAAAATATTGATTAGATGGTACCGAACTCCTTAAAATTTAGCTAAAATATATCCATCTACATCACCACTATGCTGGCGTTGTACGGATCAAGTTGGTTCCTTATTCCGCATTTTATGACCAGTTTCTGGAAATCGATATCCACCTTTATTGCCCCTCTCACAGGCAACTTGTTAAAACTGTCACCTGCTATGGCCCTTTTAGGTATCAACCTTGACACTTTTCCATTTCAATGCAGAATATTAGTGGCAAATATTCTTAGAGCGGCTAGACTTACCATAATGAAAATGTGGAAATCAATTGAGGCCCCTAACTTGTGTGATGTCATTCTTAGAGTCAACACCCAGGCGTACTATGAATTACTGTTAGCACTTAAAAATTATAGTGTAATTCACTTTAAGAAGCACGTATGGATCATACATCCTAAAGCATCTACAGCAGGGCTTGACAAATTTGCTTGGAATCTAGGAGCCAGCTAAAAAAGTTAGGAGCCAAGAACGCGCCCCGTCCCGCCGAGCTCGCGCGCAGAAGCGAACGCATACGTGAGTAGCGCCCGCATATGAAAGCGGTGTTCAAACCACACGTGAGGTATCGCCGCGATCGGTAGATCGAGAGCAATAATTCTAGCCTTAGACCTCCTCTGTAACTCAAAACATGCAACCTGTAGAATTTTTTAAGCGTCGCCTATGGAGATTTTAAAGGGTAAAAGTCAGTCGCCATTCCACGAGCAGACGCAATTTTGAAGCGTGACATGTTGGGTATCAATGTACTCAGCGTAACATTATCTTTCACAATATAAAAAAAAAATGGGCTAACTTTACTATTTGTCTTATTTTCTTATTAAAAAAAGTGTATTTTTTCCCAAAAAAGTGTGCTTGTAAGACCGCTGCGCAAATACGGTGTGACAGAAAGTATTGCAACGACCGCCATTTTATTCTCTAGGGTGTTAGAATAAAAAATATATATAATGTTTGGGGGTTCTAATTAGAGGGAAGGAGATGGCAGTGAAAACAGACAGGGAAACTCCATTAGCATTGCTGTTTGTCTTGTCATACCAACGGCCACCACAAGATGGCGCTAGATCACAGAAGGAAGCATAGGCCTGCAGAAGGCCGCAAAGCCGCGGCCTCAATTACCGGCCAGCGCGGCCCGACGCGATCCTGCACGGAGAGACAGGATTCCCCAGCTGTGCTGCCCCAGGCGCCAGGTCTCTAATTCTAGTCGCAATGGCGACCTGGCGCCCGGGGTTTGTCGAGCCCTGATCTACAGTACTAAAAGACTTGTATGCTCATTCTTAACTACCACTAGGTAGCCTGTTGGTATTACTCATTCCTTGCAGAGACTTATGCTGATTTCATTTTCTGATTGGTTTGACTCGCTAGAATACATTGATTTACTAGACAACATCCTGTCCTCTCTCTTGTTTATTTATGTTAGAATAGACCTGTTTACAGTTTGCTCCCCTAGGGGTGAATATTCTTGGAGGTTCACTAGCTAGAAACTGAATTTGAAGGATTATTCACAATTATTATACTGACAATATATTTATCAAAAATGCATTCACTATACTATGTAACTCTGTAATGGTGTGAATCCTGTTATACTTTTCTTAATGTCTTTATTTGTTATTTTATGTTCTGATAATTAAATAAAAAATTCAATGTGAAAAAAATAAATAAATAAACTGTGTAAGCTCAGAAGAGTCTTAACACCAGTGCAAACTTGGTGTTAAATCCCCCAGATTAATATTCTGACGGAGGGGAATTCTCTCTGCCATCAGAACACAATAGCTCAGCGGAAAACATTCCCCCATCCGCATACATCGAGTGTGTGGATGAGTGAAGTCATTTAAGAAAAAAATACAATTCTGGGTCAGAGCCCTCTGCTCGTTCCGTGAACCCCACAAAGCGGAGATTGTTCCTGTGCAAACAATTTTCCAAATCTTAAATTTTAGCACGGAGAGCCACCATTTCACCTGCGTGATCCCGCACAGTGGCAGATGAGGGGTGCACAACATCATCTAGGGAGCTTACATTGGCCCCTGTTCTATCGCTCAAGTTTTGCACATCTTGCTTCAATAGGGAAAAGTCCATGCAGATAGATGCAATCTGGGTAGAAAGGGAGGCCTTGCAGTCTTGAATGGCCAGCATGATAGTAGCTAGTGTAGGCTCAGCAGGGGGGGGGGGACCGAGGGCCTGCTCGTCTTCACTATCCAGGGGGGAGGCCTGGGGCTGCATGGGTTCAGGCTGAATGTCAAATAAAGCAGGGGTAGAGTCACTCACCAGGGCTGCATGTTGTCTGTGAGAGGTCGGAGGAGGACGGCTGCAGTGTGTCATGCCGCTCTGCCTGTGTCTCTGCGCCATCTTGCCATCTGAAATGGGCGGGCTGTCCAGCCGCGGATGTCGGTGCGGGTGGCTTGTATTTTACCATGGATGCCAGCCTGGAATATGCCCACGACTGTGGGGAGTATTTGTGTGCCAGTCCGAAGGAGAAGGGACCCAGGATCGCTGTAGGATGCCGTTCGGGAGCCGGAGTTGTCTCTACACGTCCGCTCGCTCCACCATCAAGCCACCGTCATTAACTTTCTATTGACACCTTCTGCAGATCGCAAATGGAGTGTGTTTTGCATGCGGTCTGAATCGCACCAGAATGCACAGTGCATTTCTGTGTGTTTCATGTGCATGCATGGTGTGAATCGGCCCTTAACCCTTTCATGACTGAGCCTATTTCTGACATTTGTTGCTGACATGTAAAAATCTGTATTTTTTGCTAGAAAATTACTTAGAACCCCCAAACATTATATATGTATTTTTAGCAGAGAATCTAGAGAATAAAATGGCGATCGTTGCAAAATTATATGTCACACTGTATTTGTGCAGCCAAGAAGATGGTCCTGGAACAGATCCTGAAGGATTTAAAGGACTATATAATCAGATCCATCCAAACAGTGATACACTAAAATGGATGGTACCCGAACCTCTTTCATGCAAGAGGATTATGATGAGGTATTGCCTGTAATGTGACATTTTGGGCACTGGACCCAGGGAAATCTGGACCCTTGGTAAAATTGAAAGACTCCAAAGGAGATCCGGCAGGGTGCTTTACAGGTCCAAGGGAGTGGCCCCATATTAAGGAGACCCGGTCCTTGAAGGTCCAAGGGACAGAGACCCACCGTGATGGGGGAAGATTGGAATCTTGCTTTTTAGCAGAATCTTGTGGCAGGACTGGTAAGTGTTTTAACGATTTTTTGCACTTGTTAAAACCGTATCATGTACTTACAGTCTCTTACCTGTGGGGATTTTTGTTGCCAGGTGCCATATTTGTTTTATCCCCCAGGAGCAGTGGTGCTGTGGATGGTGGCGCTGCTCTATGAAACTGCCAGCAGAGCTGTTTCTAGCAGAGGTCGGACAGTTCTCCAGGTCCTCCCACCCTTGTGCACTAGTCCCTACGTTGGCGCCTTCGGTGGCCCCCACCTGCCGCTGTTTATGCGGTCAGAGGGGACACGCATGGGCGCGCGCGAGAATAGCGCGAAAGGTCGCGCACAATGAATATGCGTGTGGGACGAACGAGCGCAGGACGCTACGAGCGTACACGTGGGCCGAATGCGCACAGGACGCTACGAGTGTGCACGTGGGACGAACGTGCGCAGGATGCTATGAGCGTGCACGTGGGATGAATGCGCACAGGACGCTATGAGTGCGCACGTGGGACGAACGTGCGCAGGATGCTACGAGCGTGCACGTGGGACAAACGCGCACAGGACACTACGAGCATGCATGTGGGATGAACGCGCGCAGGATTCTACGAGCGTGCACGTGGAGCATGCGTGCCAGACATGCGCAATAGGGGCTGAAATGGCCATATTAGGAGTCGCATCAGCCAAAGTTTCTGTAAGCAGGCTGGTGGGGACACAGTAGCGGCGCCTGCTGGGCGCGTGAGTCACGGTGGGTGGATGGACCAAGGCACCACAGGTCCTGTAAGAGCTGTGTACTGCAAAGGCTGATATAGTGTTTTGCAGAGCGGTGAAGTGCAGAAAGATGGGGTTTTTTCTTTACCTAATGCTTCTGTCTCAACCTACATTACAAAGGACAATTTAGCATCAGCTTTATCTGGGCTAGAAGGGAAAATAGCAGGTATGATTGCTACTGTCATGATCAGTGTTATTACTTGGGTCACCTGCTGGTGGCACTATATTGCTTCCAGCAACAAAGGGTGTAATTCTGGTGGCCACCAGCGGGTGTCTCCCAGTAGATGGACTACTCATTAATCAAGCTGCACTTGATGTGAGCTGCTGGAAGAATATAAGCCCGCCCTTCACTGAGGTTCAGGGCTTCAGTATTCCCTCTGCAAGCTTGTCCCTGCCTGATCCGATCCATGTGCCCGAACCTGGTCCCGATCTGCTTCCTGCCCTGTCCTGGACTCTGCTTCCTGCACTCTGTCCCTGAATCTTGTCCCTTGATTCCTGCTTCCAGCTCCCCCTTGCTACTGCTCCCTCTATCTGGCCGCCTGTTCCCCTTTGTCTCTGGTCCCTGCCTTGCTGATGTATATATGCTCCTGTTCTTGTATATATTAGTTAGATTAGGTGTTTTGGGGTTTGCTGTGTTTCCTTGTATTATTCCTTGCATGCATTTCTTGTTTTTGGTTTGCTGTGGTTTGGTTTGCAACGTGTGCCTTATCTTTAATAAATATATATTTCTCACCTACTTTTGTGCCTGTTTCCTTAAGTGCAGCCCACTGATCTGTTTAAACCTGTGTTGGAAGCCTGTGCTTGACTTCCCTGACAGAATACTGAAGCCATACAAACAGATTGGCTGCACTTAGGAATTGGTTCTGGCACTTGCTATTGCAAAAAAAAAAATGCATCTGGAAGATATTCTGTATCTTTCGCTCCTGGCAACAGATGACAGAGATTTTTGTCATCAGACATTAAGAGAATACACTAGAGAGCAGTTATTGCAATGCATCCGCATAGCCCACGTTTTTGTTGATCAGGGCAGTTTTCAGTTGGAGGATGTGCATCCCTTGATTCGGATCTGTACAGAGTTGGCCCTGTCTGATGCCTCTAGTGGAACTGATGACTATACACCTCCTTTTATTGCAGCCCAGGTAGAATCTTTGGTTGTTGGAAGATGACTCAGCCTTTTTCCATGAGCAGTTCTCAGTTTGTTCTCAACAGGTGCTTGCAGAATGTATTGATTCAGTGCAGTCTTTGGTCAGACAAGCAGTGTGCAAACCTGATTTTGTGAAACCATTATTACAGGCCTGGTCAAGTTTGTTGTACTCAGCCCCTGTCAGCTCCCAACCATCCATTTCTATGTCTAGACCAACCTTCTGGGATGTCTTCCTCTTCTTTTCCCCCAATTCCCACTTTTTCTGAACAATACACCCTGCTAACAATGAAGTACCAGTACCCTGTCTGTGTTTTTTCCAACCCATTCAATCCTGCCACTATCCCAATCTGCCTCCACTCCAGCCAACTTGCTTCAGTCTGTTCCCGTACCAGCGGAGCTGCTCCAGCCTGACTCCTTGCCAACCAACCTGCTTTGGTCCGTCCTCATGCCAGCTGATCCTGAACCGGACGACCCACCTAACCCTGCCAACTCTCTGCCTGCTGCCCAGTCTGAAATTCCAGTACCTACTGCCTGGTTTGAAGCTCCAGTACCTGCTGCCCGGTTTGAAATTCCAGTACCTGCTATCCAGTCTGATGCACCTGCTGTTCTGCCTAATGTGCCAGCACCTGCTGATGTGCCAGTGCCTGTGCCTGCTGCCCAGTCTGAAGCCCCAGTACCTGCTGCCTGGCTTGAAGTTCCAGTACCTTCTATCCAGTCTGATGCACCTGCTGTTCTGCCTAATGTGCCTGCACCTGCTGCTCTGCCTGGTGTGCCAGCGCTTGTGCCTGCTGCCCAGTCTGAAGTCCCAGTACCTGCTGCCCGGTTTGAAGTTCCAGTACCCGCTATCCAGTCCGATGCCCCTGCTGTTCAGCCTGTTGTGCCAGCCCCTGCTGTTCTGCCGGATGTGCCAGCTGCCCAGTCTAAGGTTCCAGTACCTGCTGCCCGGTTTGAAGTTCCGGTACCTGCTATCCAGTCCGATGCACCTGCTGTTTTGCCTGATGTGTCAGCTCCTGCTGCCCAGTCTAAAGTTCCAGTACCTGCTGCCCGGTTTGAAGTTCCTGTGCCAGCCTGACTTCCTGAAGTTCCTGTGCCAGCCTGCCTTCCTGAAGTTCCTGTGCCAGCCTGCCTTCCTGAAGTTCCTGTGCCAGCCTGCCTTCCTGAAGTTCCTGTGCCAGCCTGCCTTCCTGAAGTTCCTGTGCCAGCCTGCCTTCCTGAAGTTCCTGTGCCAGCCTGCCTGCCTTCCTGAAGTTCCTGTGCCAGCCTGCCTGCCTTCCTGAAGTTCCTGTGCTGGTGTTCCAGACTGGTGTCCCCGTGTTCCAGACTGGTGTCCCTGTGTTCCAGACTGGTGTCCCCATGTGTGTTCCAGACTGGTGTCCCCGTGTGTGTTCCAGACTGGTGTCCCCGTGTGTGTTCCAGACTGGTGTCCCCGTGTGTGTTCCAGACTGGTGTCCCCGTGTTCCAGACTGGTGTCCCCGTGTTCCAGACTGGTGTCCCCGTGTTCCAGACTGGTGTCCCCGTGCCCGTGTTCCGGTGCCCGTTACTCTGCTTGCTGAGCCGGTGCCTGTCATCCAGCCTGCCGTTATGGTGCTCGCTGCCCAGTTTGACGACCCGGAGCCTGCTGCCCAGTTTGACGACCCGGAGCCTGCTGCCCAGTTTGACGACCCGGAGCCTGTTGCCCAGCCTGATGTGTACCTGCCTGCTGCCCAGCCTGATGTGTACCTGCCTGCTGCCCAGCCTGATGTGTACCTGCCTGATGTGTACCTGCCTTCTGCCCAGCCTGGTGTGCCACTGTCTGCTGCCCAGCCTGATGTCCTCCTGTATGCTGCCCAGCCTGATGTCTCTGCCCGCTTGCCAGTCTGACGTGCCCGCTTTCCGGTCTGATGTCCCAGCGCCCACTGTCTTGCTTAATGATCCAATGTCTGATCTGCTTAGTGATCCCGTACCTGGTATCCAGCCTAACGATCCAGTTCCTGATGGTCTCATTCCTGATACCCTGCCTGGTGGTCCCTTTACTGCTGCCCAGCCTGATGACATGGAGCTCGCTGCCCAGCCTGATGACTCGGAGCTTGCTACCCAGCCTTATGATCAAGTGCCCTCTACCCAGCCTGCTGTCATGATACCTGTTAAACCAGTTTCTGATGCTCAGCTTGCCGCTGATTCTCCCCTGATTGACTTCCAGCCTGACTGTGATGCTCTCGTGTTGTCGGCCCCCGGGTTCATACATGTTGCCCTACCTGTTTTTATCTCCAGATCCAAACTTCCAGGCCCTGGTGGTGGGGTGCATGTTCCGTTTTCTGACTCGGGGGAGCACGCCTACCAATGGATTAACTCTGGCCGGAAAAGCGCAAAGAAGTCTGCAGTCACAGGGGAGACTTTTTGGGACTTTTTCGCACCCATATGCACTACCAAGTCAAGTGCAGAATGGAGTGTCCTTGGGGGGGGGGGGGGGGACTGTCATGATCAGTGTTATTACCTGGGTCACCTGCTGGTGGCACTATTGTTTCCAGCAACAAAGGGTTTAATTCTGGTGGCCACCAGCGGGTGTCTCCCAGTAGATGGACTACTCATTAATCAAGCTGCACTTGATGTGAGCTGCTGGAAGAATATAAGCCCGCCCTTCACTGAGGTTCAGGTCTTCAGTATTCCCTCTGCAAGCTTGTCCCTGCCTGATCCGATCCGTGTGCCTGAACCTGGTCCCGATCTGCTTCCTGCCCTGTCCTGGACTCTGCTTCCTGTACCCTGTCCCTGAGTCTTGATCTCTGATTTCTGCTTCCAGCTCCCCTTGTTACTGCTCCCTCTATCTGGCCGCCTGTTCCCCTTTGTCTCTGATCTCTGCCTTGCTGATGTATATATGCTCCTGTTCTTGTATATATTAGTTAGATTAGGTGTTTTGAGGTTTGCTGTGTTTCCTTGTATTTATTCTTTGCTTGCATTTCTTGTTTTTGGTTTGCTGTGGTTTGGTTTGCACGTGGGCCTTATCTTTAATAAATATATATTTCTCACCTACTTTTGTGCCTGTTTCCTTAAGTGCAGCCCACTGACCTGTTTAAACCTGTGTTGGAAGCCTGCGCTTGACTTCCCTGACAGCTACAGTTTCCCAAGGCGGTAGAAAACGGGATAGATCCCCTTCACCTGAGCCCCCATCTGTATTGGAACAGGATTGGGCAGGAGATGTGGAAGAAGTGTCAGTAAAGGACCGGGAGGAAGATCAGGCCACTCAATGAACCGTTTTTAGCCTCTCAATCCCAGAGACTACTGATCCAGTCCCTCACAGAGATGGTCCGATCAGAGTTTAAGTTTAATTATGCGCTAAAATCAACCTCCTAATATTGCACGATGCTCCAACAAGTACCGTATATACTCGTGTATAAGCCGAGTTTTTCAGTACATTTTTTTGTGCTGAAAATGCTCCCCTCGGCTTATACTCGAGTCACCTTTTTGCGCCTAATCTCCCGAACTTTGGGGACCCGGTACCGGCCCCAAACTTGGCACACATGTAGCCACACTCTTCCTCTACAAGTGTGCAAAGTTTTTTGGCCGGGGAGCACCGATTTTTCAAACTCGGGCACCCCTTCCATAGACTACAATGTTATACGGTAATTTCTCTGGTGACTTTGGGGACACAGTACCGGCCAGTCATAGGTCCCCTGGACCCAAAACTTGGCACACATGTAGCCCCATTTCTCCTCTATAAGTGTGCAACGTTTTTTGTCTGGGGGACCTACGGCCGGGGAGCACAGATTTTTCAAACCTGGGCACCCCTTCCATAGACTACCATGTTAAATGTCAGTCTAGTCATGGGCACAGTGAGGCATGGGCACAGTGAGGCATGCACATGGACACAGTGAGGCAAAGTGAGGCACAGTGAGGCATGTAGATGGACACCCTAGGCTTATACTCGAGTCAATACGTTTTCCCAGTTTTTTGTGGTAAAATTAGGTGCCTCGGCTTATATTCGGGTCGGCTTATACTCAAGTATATACGGTATATATAAGTGAAAATAATAACTGTGATGTTTAAAGTCCAATATGTGGCCAAAAAATTGCCACCGCCATATAGTGAATCAAACTGCTCCCAAAGTTAATGAATGAGTACCTTAATAGAAAGAAACAGATACCTATCTTGATTGATTTGATTCAAGGAACAATATCCAAATTATAACATGAGAGTCTCTGGTGATCTTTATATGCGGGGGATGGTTCAAGCCGCGATATTCCATATGCCGCAATTCTCAAAGGAAATTAAAATATCATCATTGTGCAGATATGTTAGACTAAAAATTAATAAGGGTCTGAATAGTTACACTCACATATAGCCCACAGATTATACGCATATAGAGCGGTCAGTTGCATACAGCTGGATCCTCCTCACTCCACATCCAGCACAATCAAGCACTGTGGATGATGTCACTGGCTCCTTCCGACGCATTGCATCCCTAGACACGTGACTTTCTCTAGGGTTAACCATGTGACAAACGTGCTGAGTATTTGAGCCATAGTAAGCGTGCCGGTTGCCAAAATGACATGGGAGTTTTATGCATTATCATGCCGTTAAATGCGTTCTGAGTTCTATTTAATTCACAACATTATATGTAGTAAGATACAAAGTATGCAATCAAATTTTAATAAACAAATTTTCATTCACTATATGGTGGTGGCAATTTTTCGTCCACATATTGGACTTTAAACATCACAATTATTATTTTCACTTATATATACTTGTTGGAGCATCGTGCAATATTAGGAGGTTGATTTTAGCGCATTATTAATTTTAATCAGCACTTTTTGGTGACATCAGTACACATTTGAATAATTGCAGCAATAATCATTTATTTATATTTTAATATTTTATTCTAAACAATAACTTTTTATTTTTTGTATTCACATCAGCGCTTTAGTACATTCTTTAAATTCCAGAGTTTAAGTTGCCGTCGGTGGAGATCCCTGAAGTTTATTTTTCCTCTTTAGGATCTCTGCGGCCTCCACAGAATTCTCAGGCATTTCCCTTGCACCCATTGCTAGAGAAAATAGTATGTGCTGATTGGGATCACCTGGATAAGCTGTTTATTCCTCCTAAAAAGTTTACTTTTTGTACCCGATGGAGGAAAAGTTTATAAAGAAATGGAGTATGCCATCTGTGGATGCTGCCATTTCCTTGGTGAATAAAAGTCTTGCCTGTCCTGTAGATAATGCTCAGATGTTTAAGGATCCAGCGAATAAGAAATTGGAGTCTTTATTAAAGACTTAATTTGCTATTGCTGGGTCTGCGGTACAACCGGCAGTGGCAGCTATCGGTATCTGTCAGTTTTTAAAAGACCAGGTAAAGCGGGTAACTAAGATGGTTCCTGATCAAGGGTACCTGTGGAAGATTTGGCAGAAATGCCTCAGGCCTTATGTTTCGCAGTAGATGCCCTTAAGGATTCTATACAGCAGGTGTCCCGGTTGGCTTTGCTGTCGGTACATATGCAGAGGATTCTTTGGTTAAAGAACTGGTCGGCGGAGTCACCCTGTAAGAAATTACTAGCTGGTTTTCCCTTTCATGGGGACCGGCTATTTGGAGAAGATCTGGAAAAATATATCCAGAAAAATTCAGGGAGTAATAGCGTGCTTCTACCAGTCAAGAAGAGGAGCAGACGACCTTTCTTTAAGGGGTTTAGTGCTTCAGTATTCGGTACTTCTAATTTCAGGCAGTATCGGCGGCCTCAGACGTCCGGTTCTAAGAGAAAGGCTCAAGGACAGGGGCAGAAAAAATCTTGGGTCCAGAGACCCCCTAAAAAGGTCAGTCCCAAGCCTTCCTTATGAAGGGGTTCCCCCACTCATATGAGTGGAGGGAGGCTATTAGAATTTTCAAGCGCCTGGAAAGAAGTGATCTGAGACAGGTAGGTTATTTCTACCATGTCTCAGGGGTACAAAATAGAATTACGGGGGGCTTCCCCCCTCTTGATTCTTAAGGTCCAACTTCCCCACAGACTCAGTACGGAAGAGGTCTTTTCTTCAGGCAATAAATCAACTAAAGTCACAAGGAGTGATTTCAGAAGTTCCAATCATCAAAAGATTTGAGAGGTTTTACTCAAATCTTTTCATAATCCCAAAGTCAAATGGTGATGTTAGGCCTATTCTGGACCTCAAAGCTCTGATTCAGTTTCTGATCATTCGTTCAGTGGTAGCTTCCTTAAACGGAAAGGAATTCTTAGCATCAATAGACTTCAAGGACGCGTATCTACGGAGTTTTTTCATCGGATATTCCGACCGTGTGTGGGCCCCATCTGACTTTTTTCCGTCGGAGTTTAGAAATAGAACATAGGATATTTTTTCTATTGGAAAAAAATAAAACATCGGAAATACCGATCGCCTGTGTGGAACTCCGACAGAGAAAAAAACATGCATGCTCAGAATCAAGTCGACGCATGCTCGGAAGCATTGAACTTCATTTTTCTCGGCTCGTCGTAGTGTTTTACGTCACCGAGTTTTGGATGGGCGGAATTTCGTCTGACAGGGTGTATGCAAGACAGCTTGAATGGAATTCCGACAGAAAATGCCATCAAATTTTATCCCATCGGAAATTCCAAAACGTGTGTACAGGGCATAAGAGTTGGCGTCTGATAAGAATTATCACACGCCTCTCTATCGGGTATAAAACCAGTTTGGTCCTGTGACACTCATTGTGGGATCAGGGGAAGGAGTCTCCTTGCCAAAACTTTAGCGCACAACTTGGCATCAATGTTGAGTATCTTTTCCTGGTTTGGGGAGGATAGTGATGTGAGCATGTAAAGTTTCTGGCCTGAAGGCACCACCTTTTGCAGTGGTGTTTGCATAGGCTGTCAATTTAGGTAATAACATATCTGGGAATGTCCAGTAGTAAGCTACCGTCAGACCATCCAGTCCCGGTGCCTTCCCATTAGCCATAGATTTGAGTGCTACTCTAAATTCTGAAGTGGTTATATCAGTTCCTAGTGCCTCCAGAGCAGAAATGGGAAGTTTGGGTAACTGGGCCTGTAGAGATATTGTTGAATCAGGGATCTGCATGCAATGGAATTCTGAAGCAATAGCTTTAGTCTCATAAACCAGGGAGTCAGGAGTCTTTATTTTAGATATAAACACAGCCAGTTTTTTCTGTTGTAGCGAGTGTGCTAATCTGCGGCTAGGTTTACCCCCCATTCATAAATATTTTGAGAGATTATCCATGATTGTCTCTTTTGATCAGTATGTAGAGTGATTTTAGGTCATCATGCTTTTGGGTCAAATGTTGTAGTAAATGAAGGGAGGGTTGTGTTTTGTGATTTTCCCCCTTTTGAGTCTAGGATCTAATATGCTGAATAGAATTGCCGCACTATATAACTCTCCCACCGCTCAACTGTGCATCAATGGCACCCTCAGAGACACATTCACCCTCCACAATAGCACAAGGGAAGGGTGTCCCCTTTCCCCTATTTTATTTGCCCTATTCTTAGAACCTTTTTTATCCTCAGTGAGACATAATCCCAACATACATGGGATCAAAGTCGGAGCCCACGAACATAAATATGCAGCTTACGTGGATGACATCCTATTCTATGTACAGCAACCCTTATCTCGCCTTACCCAATCGTATGTCACCATTTGAAACTTTTTTTTTTTTTTTATTAAATCAAATATTCTTTATTTTCCTTTTTCACATAGTAAAACCATACAACCATTTTTTCATTTATGTGCAGAAATACATATATCAAACATCAAAAATGAAAAAAAATCCACATGCCCCTTCCCTCCCTTTCCCCTTGTCCAATCATACTTCACTTTCATCCTCCCTTCCCCCGCATCCATACCCCTTCCTCACTTACCCATTGCCCACCCTTGAGCATTCTTCCACTTCTATCCATTGTTTCCACATATTTTTTAATTTCTTTTTATTTCCCCTCTTAGTTTATATAAATTCCTCTTTCATAACCATGTTGTCTATCACCTTACTCCATTCTTTCCCTGTTGGGGGTTATTGAAGGAAAAAAGGAAGCACTCACACTGCCACATCCGGATTAATGAGGGAGGAATATGTAAGATTACTCAGGAGGAATAACCAAATTTCGGACTTTAAAGGCAACACAGCAACAATAGAAATGTCAAAAAAATATATTTATTACAAAAAATGACACATAAGCACAATGTTCAAAGAATTAAAAACCATACAATGTAAAGGTATACACCGCACATAAGCATATGGATCAAACACAAAGGGCGCCAAAACTGAAAACAGCCACAAGATGGCAGCAAGAACACCAAAAGGTACTAGATATGAATAAATCATTTGCCATGATCATGGATGCACACAAAACATAGGACGCATATAAATTGATAAAAATTTGAACAGTGAACAATAGTATCAGAGCTGGCATGGTGGAAAACTGGGATAAATTATGACAAGCATCGATCAGGGATTTAAAGAAAAGGTTTGAAACTGATCATATCATTCAGGCCTGGGTAGATGGTGGCCTGCAGCCTGTATATTCCCTGGGTCTCTCGATGCAGGACTTTTTTGTCAAAATTGCCGCTCCGAGGGTCCTCATAGACCCGATCCAGTGCGGCAACCCTGAATACTTGTGGTTCATATTTATGTTTAAAGGCCACGTGGTGGCCAATGGTAGTATTCAGGAGGCCATTGGTGGCATAGTAGACATGATCCTTGATTCTTTTCCAAAATGGTCGGATAGTTTTTCCAATATAAAATGACCCACAACAACAAAAAATTATGTAAATCACCCCTTTTGTTTGGCATGTTATATGATGTCTCAACAAGTGGGTTTGGCCATTGGGGAGAAGTATTGAGGGTCCCTCCACTAGTAGTTCACAGAATTCACATTGGCCACATCTATATAGTCCCAAAGGTTCATGAGGAATAGTACTAGTCTTACAGTAATTACTTTTCACCAAACGATCTCGAATGAAACCTGCCCGCCGGAAAGTGATTTCTGGGTTGGTTATGTATTTGGTCAGGACAGGGTCTGCGGATAGAATATGCCAATGTTTTTGCATGATAGACCTAACTTGTGTGTGTTGGTCAGAAAATGTTGTTATGAATCTTAATTTGTCAGAGATAGGTTTTTTAGGGACCTTGGAAAGAATGGTAATTCTAGATTTGGCTTGGGTTTTATTGAAAGCTTTTTTGAGGCAGTTGTTACTCTATCCTCTGGTTTTTAACCACGTGTAGAGAAGATCTGCCTCATGTTTAAATTTAATATTGTCAGAACAGTTGCGTCTTAGACGCAGGTAATGTCCAAACAGTATGCTTTGAATAAGTGGTTTGGGATGGGCACTAGCGGTATGCAGGATGGTATTCCCTGCCGTAGGTTTGCGATAAAGTGATGTATTTATCATGCCCTCTTCCGTGATATAAATGGATATATCTAGGTACGTAATCATTGTTTGACTATATAGCATAGTAAATTTAAGATTGTAGCCATTTCGACCCAGCATCTGCATAAATTTATGTAGAGTTTCCAAAGGTCCCGCCCTCAATAAAAGTATGTCGTCTATGTATCTGAACCAACCTAAAACAAAAGAAAAGAGATCAGACTGTTCCTCACTGGCAAAAAGTTCACGTTCCCACCCCCCCAGGTACAGGTTCGTGTAGGAGGGCGCACAACACGTGCCCATAGTGGCACCCTGTACCTGGAGGAAGTGGGACCTGTGTGGCCAGTGTATGCTGACTGGTGCTCTGTACGGTTGGTGGATCCTTATCCCTGCCGCACATCGCTGTGCGTAAGCGTGTTGCGGCACTATGCGGATCGCGTCATCCCCCTGCCTATTGTTACTCACCTGGGCGTCACTGTTTATGCGCCACGTGTCGTGTTCTGTTTACATGATGCGGCGCATGTGTATGATGTCTGCACGCTGGACGTCGGTCTCTCACGCTTCTCTGCCGTGCGCTCTGCATTATTTAAATGCCACAATGGTGTATCAGCCCCTGTGCACAGCGTGAGGCTGTCTCCTGGGGGTTTGGCTACATACAGCCATTGGCAATGTAAGTACTAGTATTTTGGGGTCTACGCTCTGACTATGTCTTTTTGCTTCCCTTACTATATCCACTTTGAATTGCAGACCTTGCTGGCTTAGTCCTTTCACCAGACGGGCTCCACTGTCCATAACCCATTCGGTCTGTTCCCTAGGATGTTGTATTTGGACAGCTTTTTGGAATATATAAGCCCTCTCTTGATACTTGCCCCCGCCGAACAGGTTCCATTTACCAATTGGGTAAATTCATTTATCTTTTCACTAGAATGGTCCCTTGTTCTCTATCATGTTTAAATATTGATATATCTGTTTTTCTTATCTTTTTTTTCTACTCTAGAGATCTTTTTTACTTGTATAATTTGGTGTTCCCTTTACTGGACCCTCCATATGTAGGGAACTGCCTATTCCACAATATACCCTCTCCTGATCTATTTGTAGGTATAACTGTTTTATATATATATATATATATATATATATATATATATATATAGTGTGACAGAGCATCCCAGAGAGAGCCTGGGAAAGTCCTATTCGGGGTTTATACATCTCCCAGGCTCCTCTCATATACATTCAGGGATCTCTGAGCCAGGATCCACTTCAGGTGTTGGTTCTCTCCACCAGGTTAATTAAAAGCTCACCTGAGCAGACAGCCTTTGCTCAGCCTGGGAAACACAGACAGCATTGGTCTGTGAGAGCAAGAAGGTTTGTAAAACTTGTTACTCTGTTGGATGTGGAAGCTGACAAGCGCTAGGCTTGTCCAGCCTGGTAGTGAGGGCCTGTAAATACTGTGTAGTTAGAGCCGAGACACGGCTAGGCTTTTGTTTAGCTATTTTTTCTTCTGTTTGTTTTCAGCACACTGTACAGCACTTGTCATTGACTTTGTATATAGCACCAATAAACCACACTGTGTTTTCACTGATCCAATGTACTTGGTATCTGTGCCTGCTCATCCCAGGGAGCTTTTGTACCTACTACCTGTCCCCCAGGTTACATATGGTGGAGAATGCGTTTACAGGGGTCACCTGCGATAATGAAGGATATTGGAGACAAGCCCTCAGCCATCCATGTGGGTCGCTTTCTTTTTCAAAGATGACGGCAGATGATGATCCAGAGGCCTTCCTACTAACATTTGAACGGACCGCTGAGAGGAAAGGTTGGCCCCAAACCCAGTGGGCAGGACTGATCGCCCCCTTACTTTCTGGAGAATAGCAGAAGGCCTACTATGATCTGGAGTCAGCAGAAGCGGGAGATTATGAGAAGGTCAAGCGGGAAATCCTGGCACGACTTGGTGTTACCTTGGCTGTTCGAGCTCAGCGGGTCCACAGCTGGTTCTTCCAAGAAAAGAGGCCCCCAAGATCGCAGATGTTTTATCTGATCCACCTGGTGCGGAAATGGCTACAGCCGGAGTCCCTGTCTGCGCCACAAATAGTGGAGCGTGTGGTCATGGACCAATTCCCCTGCAGAAGTGGGTGAGTCAAGGAGACCCCAAGTCGGCAGACAACCTGGTGGAGCTCGTTGAGAGGTACTTTGCTGCAGAGAACCTGGTCACCACCCCTACAACCGCACGGACTTTCCACCCAAAGCCACGGTCTCCCCAGGCAACCGGTAAGACTGTTCCAGGGGAAGTGGGTGGTAAGCATGGCAAGGAAACAGGGGGGAAGATTTTTGGTGCCAGGACTGAAGTTTGGCGGCCCAAACAAGGGAAGCCACTGCCTGTCAGCAAACCAAACTGGGGAAACAGGTGTTTTCGTTGCCAAGAACTGGGACATGCTGCAGCAAACTGTCCATTGACAGATGAACCAATGCAGTGTGATCTATCTTTTAGAAGGCAGTCTATGTTTGCTGCTGTTTCATGCGCTGCAGTGCCAAATGTGGGAAAACACATGTGTCAAGTGACTATTAATAATAAGCCTATTACGGCCTTGCTGGACTCTGGAAGTCTTGTTACTTTGGTTACAGCTGAGATGGTTGAAACTGTGAATTTTCATGCAAAAAAAGTTGCTGTGATCTGTGTACATGGGGATACCCGCGAGTATCCAATAGCCACTGTTCAGTTTAAAACTGGCTTAGGTACGGTGACCCATTCGGTCGGACTGGTGCCCCACTTGGTGCACGAGGCTATCATTGGTAGGGACTTCCCTAAGTTTTGGGAACTGTGGGATTGTCCCGACCCAGTCGCAGTACCTGACTCAGTCGCAAAACCAGAACTCATGGCCATTACTGACCTTGTGAGTTCAGGGGACTTCTCTCAGGGCTCTCCGGGTGATCCTTTCTCAGTTATGGCAGGAGAGCTGGGGGAGCCGGAAGAAGTCCCCACAACCAGTAGAGCTGGACAGCCGTCTGCTGAATCTGAGCCTGCGTTAGAGTTTGCCAATCTTAATGTGCACAAGGAAAATTTTGGTACAGAGCAGAGAAAAGACCCTACCCTTGCCAGGGCCTGGGAAAATGTAATGGTGATTAATGAGGTACCTGTCGAACCAGGGGACAGGCTCTGTTTTCCATATTTCTGCAGCAATGAGGATTTACTGTATCGTGTATGTAAATCTAATGATGAAGTGGTTGAACAGTTGGTAGTCCCTAAGTTATACAGACGGGTGGTGTTGGAACTTGCCCATGGGCACTTGCTAGGAGGCCATTTAGGGGTTGAGAAAACCACTGAAAGGGTGTTGCGCAGGTTTTACTGGCCTGGGATATGGAAAAATATAGAGAATTATTGTCAATCCTGTCCTGTGTGTCAGATGTCAGCCCCCCAACCCCACTTCCGAAGTCCGTTAGTGCCCTTGCCCATTATTGAAGTGCCTTTTGAGAGGATTGCCATGGACCTTGTGGGTCCACTCCCCAAATCTGCCCACGTTCATCAACATATCCTCGTGATCATGGATTACGCTACCCGTTACCCCGAGGCCGTTCCCTTACGCACTGCGTCTGCTAAAAACATTGCCAAAGAGCTGTTTGTGGTGTTCAGTCGGGTTGGCGTCCCGAAAGAAGTCCTTACAGACCAGGGTACCCCATTCATGTCACGAATAACTAGGGAGCTGTGCAAGTTATTTAGGTGGCGCAGTTGCGAACCTCGGTGTACCATCCTCAAACGGATGGCTTGGTGGAACGCTTCAATACGACATTAAAGAGTATGTTAAAAAAGGTTGTTGACAAGGATGGTAAAAATTGGGACTTCCTGATACCCTACTTGATGTTCGCCATCAGGGAAGTTCCCCAGTCCTCTACGGGGTACTCTCCATTTGAGCTGCTTTATGGGAGACACCCTTCGGGGACTCTTAGACATAGCCAAGGAAACTTGGGAGGGGGCGCAGACACCTCACAAAAGTGTCATTGAGCATATCGCTCAAATGCAGGACAGGATTGCAGCAATCATGCCGGCGGTGAAAGAACATTTACTGCAGGCCCAAGCAGCCCAACAAAGAATATACAACAGGGGGGCCCAACTTCGTGTTTTGTCACCTGGTGACAGGGTCCTCGTGTTGGTTCCCACTGTTGAGAGCAAATTCCTGGCTAAGTGGCAGGGGCCCTTTGAAGTAATTGAAAGAGTTGGGGAGGTCAATTACAAGGTGTATCAACCAGGTAAAAGGAAGCCCGAACAGATTTACCACATAAACCTGTTAAAGCCCTGGAAGGATAGACTGGCATTAACTGCGAGGTCCCTCCCGGTAACCCTTAAGGGTACTGAATCCCCTCTGATCCCTGAGGTCACGATTCAAGACACCCTGTCATGTTCCCAGAAACAGGAAGCTAGAGAGTTCCTGATAAGGAATAAAGAGAAATTTTCAGAGTTGCCGGGCACGACTTCAGCAGTTCAGCATAATATTGTTACTGAACCTGGAGTCTGTGTCAAGCTCAAACCATACCGAATTCCCGAAGCTAGAAGAAAGGACATCGGTGAGGAAGTTAAAAGGATGTTGGAGCTAGATGTTATTGAGGAATCCAATAGTGACTGGTCTAGCCCCATTGTATTAGTCCCAAAACCGGATGGCACTTGGAGGTTTTGTAACGACTTCAGAAAGCTTAATGCGGTAACAAAGTTTGACACATACCCAATGCCCAGGGTAGACGAGCTTATAGACCGACTTGGCAAGGCCCGTTATCTGACCACTTTGGACTTGACCAAAGGATATTGGCAAATACCCCTGACTGGTAGTGCCAAAGAAAACACTGCATTTGTGACCCCGGAGGGGTCGTTTCAATATAAGAAAATGCCTTTTGGGATGCAAAATGCCCCTGCAACATTTCAGAGGGCTATGGACAGGACCCTAAGACCACACCGACAGTATACTGCAGCCTATCTGGACGACATAGTGGTGCATAGCACTGACTGGGAGTCTCACTTGCCCCGTGTCCAGGCTGTCCTGGATTCCCTCTTCAAGGAAGGGTTTACGGCAAATCCAAAAGAATGTGCCATTGGGCTAGAGGAAGCCAAGTATTTGGGCTACACTATTGGCCGGGGTGTCATAAAGCCCCAGGTGAATAAAATAGAAGCCATCCAGGAGTGGCCACGTCCTGCCAACAAGAAGCAGGTCAGGGCCTTTCTTGGCATTGCAGGGTACTATAGACGATTTATCCCAACTTTCGCAACTATAGCTGCCCCACTGACAGACCTTACGAAAGGGAAAGACTCCGTAATGGTGAAATGGTCTCCAGTAGCAGAAGAGTCTTTTCAAGTCCTGAAGAAGGCTCTTTGTGCACAGCCAATCCTATACTCCCCCGATTTCTCCAAAAACTTTTTGGTCCAGACGAATGCGTCTGATGTTGGTATCGGGGCAGTACTATCACAGGTACACAATGGGGAAGAACACCCGGTGGTGTACTTAAGCAGAAAGCTCAATGACCATGAAAAAAAGTATGCAGTCATTGAAAAGGAATGTCTGGCCATAAAGTGGGCCGTGGACGCGCTCAGGTACTACTTGTTGGGGCGCCAGTTTGAGTTGATAACTGACCATGCTCCCCTGAAATGGATGGCCCAAAAGAAGGAGACTAATAGGCGGGTGAACCGGTGGTTTTTGGCCCTACAAGATTACGCCTTTACGGTAAAACACAGGCCAGGTGTTGAGATGGGGAATGTAGATGCCCTCTCCCGTGTTCACTCCTGTTGGGCTACAGGTGTTCCAACCCTGGGGTTGAAACAAGGGGGGAGGATGTGTGACAGAGCATCCCAGAGAGAGCCTGGGAAAGTCCTATTCAGGGTTTATACATCTCCCAGGCTCCTCTCATATACATTCAGGGATCTCTGAGCCAGGATCCACTTCAGGTGTTGGTTCTCTCCACCAGGTTAATTAAAAGCTCACCTGAGCAGACAGCCTTTGCTCAGCCTGGGAAACACAGACAGCATTGATCTGTGAGAGCAAGAAGGTTTGTTGGATGTGGAAGCTGACAAGCGCTAGGCTTGTCCAGCCTGGTAGTGAGGGCCTGTAAATACTGTGTAGTTAGAGCCGAGACACGGCTAGGCTTTTGTTTAGCTATTTTTTCTTCTGTTTGTTTTCAGCACACTGTACAGCACTTGTCATTGACTTTGTATATAGCACCAATAAACCACACTGTGTTTTCACTGATCCAATGGACTTGGTATCTGTGCTTGCACATCCCAGGGAGCTTTTGTACCTACTACCTGTCCCCCAGGTTACAATATATATATATATATATATATATATATATATATATATATATATATATATATATATATACACTTATAGGATGCGTTTCACAATTCAATACTGCAATATTCTGATAGCTGATATCTTTTTACCCATTAGACTCTCTGTATATTTAAAGAGATCACTTTCAATATTACCCTCTTGGAGCCTTTTCTGCCTTTATACTTTCTCCGATATTCGGATGGGCATTTACCTGTGCCAGGTTCTGTTCTCAATATATGATGTGTACAACCAAAACATCACAATAAAATAGCATAATAATCCATAATAATAATAATAATAACACAATACATATACAAGTGTATGATTGTTACAAGATACTGCAATAAAACTGAATAAAATGTTACTGCAGTATGTTGTAACAATCATACACTTATATATGTATTGTGTTATTTTTATTATTATGGATTGTTATGCTATTTTATTGTGATGTTTTGGTTGTACAATAAAACTGAATAAAATTGATTGGAGGAATGAGGGGGCGGTGCTCTCATACGTAGATCACTGAGCCGGATGCCGGTCCTCTGCCACCGCCCACCCACCTGAAACCACCGCTGACCTGACGTTGATGCATAGCTGAACCCGGGGGAGAGCTGCGGGGGAATCGTGTGAAAGACGCGCTGATGGGAGGCAGGAAGACAGTGTTATCACCCGCGCTACCCCCCCCCCAGACTATATGGTAACTCTAGCCTGCATGAGGTTGGCGCTTGGAAGGAGGTTCTAGCTGACTGCCTCCCTCCCGAGTCTATCTATCTTCTCCTGCAAGAGATATCTACTCCCAGACGCCGACCGAAAACAGCGTGGGAGGACTGCATTGATAGGAGCTGTTGGCTGCTGGCTGCGCTGGGCTGGCGTGCCCCCCCCCCACTGGCTTCCCCATGTGTGTTGGAGCCTTTGGTGAAGGAAGGGAGGAGAATGTAAGCTGAAACTTCCACCTTTCTTACCCCCCTTCTCTGGCTGAGAGAGAGGAAGAGATCCATGAGGAGGTGGTAATGTAAAAATTAATACACAAAGTTGTAAATGTCATTTATATAGACTCACTTAAACCTATTCAGAAACCTGCCTGATTAGAACTGATCAAAAGAACTGTTGACGCATGCTATCTGCCTGCTATCTGCTATTTGCTTAAACTGGAATATCAGTGTTCTTTGGCTCCTTTTTTTTTTTTTTTTTTTTTTTTTTTTTTTTTTTAGAAAACTGCAAAAAAATTTACCTCTCACTCTGCTATTGCCTGCTGTTAAAGACAGTGCTGTTAAAGAACGGTTAAAGAACTGTTTTCTTTTTTTTCTCCTGAGGGAGTCTCTGGCACTGCCAGGGGATGGAGTCCATGCTGGAAGGATTAATAGGTTCTTGGCCCCCAGAGGGTTTGCCTGTTCGCTAGAGCAGATAGTTCTTGTTGGAAGCTGGCTGGAAGTATGCTAGGGGCCGATACTTGCTGATACTCGCCTCTATTTAACAAATTTTCCTGGCATAAAACTTGCTGGTGCTTCTAAGAGACTGCTAAGGACCAGGGCTACTTGAGGAAGGCCCTGATATTTAACCCACTTCTACCGGCGGGCTGAGGTCTCCTAACAGAAATTGTGGCTGATAAAGACTGCCATTTTTTGCTACCGCTATACCTAGAACAGGTTAGCGGGAGGCGGGTAAACTGGGAATACTAAACCCCCATTACCTGCTGCATCAGTGCTTGTCTAGTGCTGCGCTCTGACTGTCTACCTGTGCCCCCCCTTTTTTTTTCTTCCTCTCGCCTAGCCTGGGAAATTCCAGAAGGACCCAAGGACTAAGGTCACTGGGATAAGGTTTAACAGGACTTGGGTGATTAATTCTTCTTCTCTCCTTTCGGTAAAATACTGATAAAGGACTGTCATCCTCCAGTGGGAACTATAGCTAGAGGTGAGAGAAAAGAGAGAGAAAGATGAATCAAATAAAGGGAAAATAAGGCAAAGCAGGAAAGGGGGTAGTCCCTGCTGTAAGTCCAGGAGGTATTCAATGCTATATGTCAGCAGAAACATCTGTGACAGAGACTGGACATAGCAGCCCCAGGCAGGTAACTACAACACGGGCGAGTACCGCTAAACCCAAATTGACAGAGGAAGAAACTAAAGCAGGGAAGGGCAATGATACACCCATAACACAGTCAAGAAATGGGGGGGAAGAACCCCCAAGGACGTGGCAAGACACAAAATGGGGATCAGAAAAAAAAAGGATGGGGGACCTCAGAGCCTGAAGAGGACCTAAGAGCAGGGGCAGCTCAAGCGAGTCTAGCCCAAATCAAAGAGATGCTTACAGAAGCGCTGACCAAAATGGAAACATCTTTGAAAGCGGACATAGCGGCAGTAAGAACAGACATTGGACAGGTATTGGGACCGTGTAGAAGAAATAGAGGAGAGAATGGAGAAATATGATCAAAGATTTGAGGAAATAAACATACAAATGGAATCTTTGCAAAAAACAAACAGATGGCTCCTATACAAAATGGAAGACCTGGAAAACCGAAGCCAAAGGAAAAACGTAAGGATAAGAGGCATATCAGAGAAACACAAAAACGATGACCTACCTAAGGTGATGCAGGAACTGTTTAACCCCATGTTGGGGAGAGAGATCGCAGAGGAGCTAAAAGTGGATAGAGTTCATAGGATCATAAGATACCAAGCTCAAGTAGATGACAATCCTAGAGACGTTATAGTAAGGTTCCATTATTATGAGGAGAAAGCTAAAATTATGGAAAGTATCCGGAAACTGACAGGAATCGCACATGAGGGAACAGAATTGCAAGTCTTTTCAGACTTATCGGCTGAGACGTTGGCAAGAAGAAGACTCCTCAAACCCTTAACAGAATAGATGCGGACTAAGAACGTGTCTTACCAGTGGGGATTCCCAGCATGTCTGAAGGGGAAAAAAGACGGGCGCGGTGCAGTGTTAAGATTCCCTGAAGATCTTCAAGACTTTTGCAACAAGCTGGACCTCCAGCTCCCGGCTTTGCCGGGGTGGGAGGAGAAAAATGGAACAACATTACCTCAAAGCAATATGCAGTATTGCAGTAATATGCAATATGAAGGGGGGGGGCGAGTAGGCATAATGTAGTTCCTTGGAGAAAAATGCCAAGTTAGCGTAATAATGGTAGCACTCAGAGTGCAAAAAGAAGAGCAGGAGAAATAAAAAGGGAAACTGTAAATTAGAGCAGAAAGGGGGGGACGGGGGGTGGAGTGGCGGGGGAGTGGGCAGTTTGGGAGGCAATACCCCTAATAGGGCTTGAGATTTGAACTACATCTGGATAGAGGCCGTCAGACTCAAGCAAGGAACAAATATGGAATTTGTTCACCCTCCAGTAAGGAGGGGGGGAGGGGGTAATGGAAGGGGATAAGGGTGGGGAGGGTTGTTTGCTTTGGGTTTTTTTTTTGTTATGTGTGGGGTTTTGGGTTGGTCTCTCTCTCTCCTGGCCCCTCCCTTTCTCCCCTTTTGTCCCTCCTCCGGCGGGGCCCGTGGTGTCCCTGGGTGGGAGGAGGGAAGGAGAAGGGGGGCAGCCACTCCCAATGTGATCCATGACTACATTGAACTTAGTATCATACAATGTTAAAGGGTTACATTCCTCAGGAAAGAGGTTTGCGGTTAATAAGGAACTACAATACTATGGAGTAAATGTAGCTTGCCTCCAGGAAACACATATTACGCACTCCTCGGGGAGCAGGTTGTCCTCTCGGCTTTTCCCCACATGGTACTATGGGGATTCAACCTCAAATTTGTCTCGGGGGGTGGCTATAGGATTTGATAGAAATATGGTGTTTGAGATTAAGAAGCAGTTGGCTGATCCAGAAGGAAGATTCCTTTTCATCAGAGGGAAATTGTTTAATATAGATTGTACTATAGCAAATATCTACTCACCAAATAGGGACCCAGATTGGTTTTTGAGGAAAACTTTGAAAAAACTGGCAGAATTTAAGGAGGGGAAACTGTTAGTTGTGTCAGGGTCACCTGTGGCCAGGTGACAGATGCACACCGTAGGGGGACAGGAGTGCACCGCGAGGTAGTGAACCCTATGGCTGGCTTCTGCGGATAGGAAACTGGGTGGTTGTGGAAAGCGGGACCAGAGGAGCACAACCGGGATCCAAACGGAAGCTAGAGCCAAGATTCCCCAGGGCGCGGAGTCTAAGACCCAGCTGGTCTTCTCCAGGGCCTCTAGTGGTGAGGATGTTAGCTGCAGGCTGGGACCAGGTCGCGGCCCCTGGAGTTTCCTAGCTCACGCCCCGTAGGATAAGGGGAATAGAGGGGAAGCAGCAGCACACGATAAGAGAGAACCGAATAACAAGCTGAAGGTCAGGGGCCACAAGCAGAGAAGGATAACGAAGAACGAGTCGAAGGTCAGGGGCCACAAGCAGACAAGGATAACGAAGAACGAGCCGAAGGTCAAGGGTCACGAGCAGACAGGGATAGTCAGGGACAAGCCAATAACGTAACAGAGAGACAGACGTAGCACACGGCAGGCAGGAACCCAAACACACAATGCCTAACAAACACGTTGATCAGCAAAGCAGGCTTGCAGTGCACAGGTTAATATAGTGTTCAGTGATAGGGCCTGGGGTGGAGTCAGGCTGGGAGGAGATTATAAAGGAAGCCAGGTGAAAGGGCTCAGGCCTCTAAGATGAACACATGGGAAGGAAGGTAAGCTGACAGACAAACACTACTGCATATCCATGACAAGTTGCAGGAGATTTTAATATGTGTTTGGATCCACGGGTGGACACTACGCGAGGTAACTCTCACTTATCAGCTCAGAGACAAAATAAAATAAAGAAGTTACTATTAGAGTATCAACTAGTGGACGCCTGGAGGATTGGTCACCCAGGAGCCCGAGATTATAAAATGTTTTCCTCAGTACATGGGTCATTCTCAAGGACAGACTATGTATTAATAGAACATCAGTGGTTACCTTCCCTCAAAGATACAGTGATAAAATCAATCACCCTTTCTGATCACGCTCCAGTGGTAGTGCAATTAGAAATAACGTTAGGGCCCCCCAGGGGGGGAGGTTGGAAACTGAATGATTCCCTGATTCAAGATCTGGAGGTGAATAACAGGATAGAACAGGAGCTGAAGGACTTCTTTCTTATCAATGACACACCTGAAATTTCAAGAGGTACTCTGTGGGAAGCTCATAAAGGATATATAAAGGGGGTGTTAATAAGTATAGGAGCATGGAAAAAAAGGAAAAAGGAAAAAAGATCAACAATCTATATAGAGAGATAAATGAGCTGGAGCAACAGACGAGAACGAAGGGTGTTCCAGAAAAACTAGAGTTGATAAACAAAAAAGAAGAACTAGGGACATTGTTAGAGCAGGAGAAAAAACAAGCTTTCCATATAAAGAGACTTATCAGTGGGGCAATAAATCAGGGAAATGGTTAGCAAGGGTAGTAAGGGAAAAAAAATGCATCTTTTATAGCTAAAATTAAAAACAACAAAGGAGAAATAATGCACTCATCCCCCGAAATAGCAAAGGTCTTCCATGGGTACTATAGCCAGCTGTACAATGTTAGACTAAAAGAAGATAAGAGGGGGGGAAAGGAAGAAGTTCAAGAGTACCTGCAGGGTCTGGATCTTCCAAAGATGCCTAAAGATATTTGGAGCTCCTGGAAATTCCTATCACACAGGAAGAAGTATCTAAAGCAATTAAAGCTATGGCCATAGGGAAGAATCCTGGCCCTGACGGGTACTCAATCATGTATTACAAAAAGTTTCAAAAATTATTGGTCCCTAAATTATGTGAATACTTTAATGCACTAGCGGAAGGTGAGAATCCACGAGAAGAGGCTTTGATGGCTTGTATAACCCTAATTTTAAAGGAGGGCAAAGATCCAATGGCATCGGAAAATTATAGACCAATATCACTATTAAATACTGATATAAAGATTTTCTCAAAAATAATCGCAGGAAGACTAAAGCCTGTCACGTACCTAGCGGTGATGAGCCCGGACTTGCAGAGGAAGGCCTCCCTTACGGCTCCCACCAGCGGCCCCTGGTAAGGTAACAGCAGGCGCGGAGGTAGGAGGGGTACGAGTGCCTGGCAGGATCAACCAAGGTGAAGGTAGGTATGCAGACTTGGTAGGCACACTGGAACACAGCAGGTCGAACTGGAATCAGGAACATTCAGCAAACTGGAATCGTTCAGCAGACGGGACCGGAACCAGGAACACAGGAACTCAGCAAACTGGATCAGCTTAGCAGACTGGACCGGAACCAGGAACACAGGAACTCAGCAGACTGGATCAGCTTAGCAGACTGGACTGGAACCAGGAACACAGGAACTCAGCAAACTGGATCAGCTTAGCAGACTGGACCGGAACTAGGAACACAGGAACTCAGCAGACTGGATCAGCTTAGCAGACTGGACTGGAACCAGGAACACAGGAACTCAGCAAACTGGATCAGCTTAGCAGACTGGACCGGAACTAGGAACAGTGAGCTTGGTCAGACAAGCCGGGTCGGTTAACTGGCTGGCAGCAAGGTACAGAGGGATCAGACAGAGGAGAGGTCACAACAAGCCAGGGGTCGGATGCAGGCAGAAAACTGGAGAAGTCACAGGCAGGCCGGGTCAAACACAGGTAAGTCTTCAGATCAGGTTTTCAGGTACTCAACGCTGTAGAGCAGACAGCAGGGACTGTCTGCGATTGACAGGTTTAAATAGCCCCTCTGGCGCCACCTGCAGGGCGGAGCATGCGCAACCGAGAATCAGGAAGACCAGGACGCCTGCTTCTGGCAGGACCTCCATGACATTGCCCCCCCCCAAGGGGCAGCCTCCGGATGCCCATCCGGGCAAACTTCTCAGGGTGAGATCTCTTGAAGGACTGCACCAGGCTTCTAGCATGGATGTTCTCCTCAGGCTCCCAAGAGTTTTCTTCGGGTCCGTAGCCCTTCCACTTAATCAGGAATTGGTTCTGGTTATTCCTTCTTCTAAAATCCATAATGGCTTCCACTTCGAATTCCTCCTCCCCGTCTACAATGACAGGATCAGGGAGAGCCGGACTTCGGCCTGGAAATGGGTTGGGAACCGAAGGCTTCAGCAGAGATACATGGAAGACCGGATGGATCTTGAGGGAGTCAGGGAGCTCCAGTTCATAAGCCACTTCATTGATTTTCCTTTTGACTGGAAACGGCCCTAAGAATTTGGGGCCCAGTTTCTTAGAGGGACATGCCATCCTCAAGTTTAAAGTGGATAACCGTACTTGGTCGCCGGGTGCCAGCATTAATTCACCCCGTCTCTTCCTGTCAAAAATTGTTTTGTTGTGTTCCTGAGTCTTGGTCATGGTTTCCTGCAGAAGTTGGTTGTTGGATGAAAAGAAGTTCAACTTTTCCTGGACTGCGGGCACCGTACATTCAGGAAGGGAATTGGGCAGGAATGTAGGATGGAAACCGTAGTTTGCGAAGAATGGGGACTGCTTGGTAGCGGAATGCGTAGAGTTGTTATAGGCAAACTCGGCCAATGGGAGCAGGGAAACCCAGTCATTCTGAGCGAATTAAGAGAAGCAGCGCAGGTACTGCTCAAGGGTCTGGTTAGTCCTCTCAGTCTGTCCATTGGTCTGGGGATGGTAAGCAGAGGAAAGTGACAATTCTATCTCCAGAGCCTTGCAGAGGGATCTCCAAAACCGGGAGGTAAATTGTACCCCTCGGTCGGAGACAATATTGGCTGGTACCCCGTGGAGTCTGACGACCTCTCTGATGAACACCTGTGCAGTTTCGGGAGCTGAGGGAGTCCCCTTCATGGGAATGAAATGTGCCATCTTGGATAGACGGTCTACTATCACGAAGATAGTGGTGTGACTCTCAGCCGGAGGCAACTCGACGATAAAGTCGATGGACAGCATTTTCCAGGGTCTGTCTGGGACGGGTAGGGGTCTCAGTAGTCCCCAGGCCTAGGATTTGTAACCCTTGTTTCGGGTACAAACTATGCAGGACTCCACAAACTTCCTACAGCCGAGGCCACCAAAAGGTACGCTGTACCAAGTCGGTGGTCTTGGCAACGCCAAAGTGCCCGGCAAGGGCATGGTCGTGGCAGAGTTCCAGTACGGTTATTCTCAGCTCTTCAGGTACGTAGATCCTGTTCTGGTACCAAAACAGCCCATCTTTGGCCTGCAATTCCGGTTCGGAGGGGAGTCTCTGCCCAGTGGAGGCTTGCTTGATCCGGGAGAGTAGGTCTTCCTGAAGCAGAAGGAAGTTTCCAGGAGCAAGAATGGTGTCTGGAGGAGAGGTTTCCTTAGACTTATGGAACATCCGAGAGAGGGCATCGGGCTTAATGTTCTTGGAACCGGGACGGTAAGTGACATGGAAGGAGAACCGGGAGAAGAAGAGCGCCCACCTGGCTTGTCGTGGTTTTAGCCTTTTCGCTGCCTTCAGGTACTCCAGGTTCTTGTGGTCGGTGAATATCAGAATCGGGTGGGCAGCCCCCTCCAACAGATAACGCCACTCCTCTAATGCGGACTTGATCGCCAGCAATTCCCGATCCCCCACGTTGTAGTTCCTCTCTGCCGCAGATAACTTGCGAGAGAAAAAAGCTACTGGGTGGAGCAAGGCTCTGGTCCCCTGTCTTTGGGACAGTATTGCTCCTACCGCAATTTCCGAGGCGTCTACCTCCAGGACGAACGGTAATGAGGAATCTGGGTGCTTCAAGATAGAGGCAGAGGTAAAGAGACCCTTCAGGGCCTCAAAGGCCTTTTGGGCCTCAGGGGACCAGTGGAAACGGATCCCTTGTTTGGTCAGCTGGGTGATGGGTGCGATGATGGCTGAGAACCCTCTGATGAATTTGCGGTAGAAGTTGGCGAATCCAACGAAACGTTGGATCCCCTTCTTGTCCGCCGGGACTGGCCAGTCCAGGATTGCAGCAATCTTTTGAGGGTCCATCTTGATGCCCTCGCTGGAGATAATTAGTCCCAAGAACGATATACTTTCCAGCTCAAATTCACACTTCTCGGCCTTCGCATACAGGCCGTGCTGGCGAAGCCGAGCCAACACGCTTCTGACGTGCCTGCGGTGGGAATCAAGGGAGGAAGAAAAAATTTGTATATCGTCTAGGTAGACAATGACAAAGAGATCTAGGAAGTCCCGGAGCACATCGTTAATGAAATACTGGAAAGTGGCAGGGGCGTTGCACAACCCGAAGGGCATTACCCGGTACTCGAAATGTCCGAATCGACTGCGGAAAGCGGTCTTCCACTCATCCCCCTCCTTGATGCGGACCAGATTGTAGGCTCCGCGGAGATCAAGTTTGGTAAAAATGATGGCTGTTTCCAGTCTCTGAAATAGTTCCGGTACCAAGGGGAGAGGGTGGCGTTTTTTTACTGTGATTTTATTTAATTCACGATAGTCCACACAGGGTCGAAGGGTATGATCCTTCTTCTCTACGAAAAAGATGCCTGCACCGGCTGGAGATGTAGACGGACGAATGAACCCTTTCTGTAGGTTTTCATCGATATAGTCTTTTAGTGCCCCCTGTTCTACCTCTGTTAACGGGAAGATCCTGCCAAACGGAATTGCCGCTCCGGGAAGTAGGTCAATGGGGCAATCATAGGCCCGATGAGGTGGTAGAGTCTCTGCCCCTTGTTTGCTAAACACATCAAGAAAGTCATGGTAGACCTCAGGGATAGATTGCCGTATTCCAGCCTCCGTATTGATACATAAGAGGGTGGCCGGCCCAGGGGTTTTGAGTGTCCCGCAGGATTGCTGGCAGTAAGGAGAAGAAAAGGTCACCAACCCCGTGGCCCAGTTGATGGTAGGGTTGTGGACCTGTAGCCAAGGTATACCAAGGATCACAGGGAACAATGGGGAAGAGATAATGTCCAGGCGTAAGTATTCTTGGTGGGTTCCGGAGATGGTGGAGATGGTAGCGGGTAAAGGGGCGGTCTCTTGGACCACTGGTCCAGACTTAATGATGGACCCATCAGCCAAATGCACACATAGTCCATGGGTCTTGGTGACAAGAGGGATCTGGTGCTTGATGGCAAAGGCTGAGTCCATAAAGCAGCTGCAAGCCCCGGAATCAATAATAGCGGGCACTTGCAGAGTCCTTCCTGGGAGCTGTAACGAGACAGAGAGAGCAAGGTGATATGTGGACTTGGCCTGTGGGTTGGTAGTGTCAGAAGATACTGAAAGACACTTACGAAGTTTCAGGGGACAATTTATAACGAAGTGTCCGGGTTCCCCGCAGTACAGGCACAGATTGTTCACTTGGCGACGTTGGCGTTCCTGTTGGGAGAGGGGAGGACGAAGCACTCCGAGCTGCATGGGCTCGGGTATGTCAGATGTAGCGGCTGGAGGTGCAACAGGTGCTGGGTGCAGATGGCTGGGAGCCCGGGGAAGCATCCAGGTCGGGCGGGAGAAGCCCGTGGACCTCTCAGCCCTTCGTTCCCTGAGACGTCGGTCGATCTGGATTGCTAAGTCAATTAGTGAATTCAGGGTTGGTGGTATGCCAACCCTAGCGAGCTCGTCCTTCAGAGGGTCGGACAGACCTATGCGGAACTGATGGCGGAGGGCGGCGTCATTCCAACTGGTATCTGCGCTCCACCATCTAAATTCCGCTACGTAGTCCTCTGCTGCTCTGCGCCCCTGCTGAAGGGTGCGCAAGGCGGTCTCTGCGGTTACTGAGAGCTGGGAATCTTCATATAGCCATGGCGTCGAAGAAGGTAGTAAGGTTGTTTAACGCCATATCTTTCCGTTCCAAGAGACGGTGGGCCCAGCTCTGAGGGTCTCCGGAAAGCAGGGACATCACAAAGCCCACCTTGGTGGCTTCCAAGGAGAAGGTGCGAGGCTGCAGAGCGAAGTAGAGTTCGCAGGAATTACGAAAAGCCCTAAACTTGCTTCGATCCCCGGAGAATCTTTCGGGTGTAGGGACCCTGGGCTCCGGAGGAAGCATGACAACTGTGGGTGAGGATCCTGCCCCAGCAGTGGAGGTAGAGGTATGGGATCCCCCTTGGGCTCCAGAGGGGTTGGAGAGGACCTGCACTTGTTCTTCCAGATGGGTGTAGCCTTGCCGGAGGTTCTTGACCGCTTCAGCCAATCCTGCCAGGTGCCGACATAGTTCCTCCATAGGTGAGGCTCCCTGCTCGGGCTCAGACATGGCTGTCTGCTACTGTCACGTACCTAGCGGTGATGAGCCCGGACTTGCAGAGGAAGGCCTCCCTTACGGCTCCCACCAGCGGCCCCTAGTAAGGTAACAGCAGGCGCGGAGGTAGGAGGGGTACGAGTGCCTGGCAGGATCAACCAAGGTGAAGGTAGGTATGCAGACTTGGTAGGCACACTGGAACACAGCAGGTCGAACTGGAATCAGGAACACTCAGCAAACTGGAATCGTTCAGCAGACGGGACCGGAACCAGGAACACAGGAACTCAGCAAACTGGATCAGCTTAGCAGACTGGACCGGAACCAGGAACACAGGAACTCAGCAGACTGGATCAGCTTAGCAGACTGGACTGGAACCAAGAACACAGGAACTCAGCAAACTGGATCAGCTTAGCAGACTGGACCGGAACTAGGAACACAGGAACTCAGCAGACTGGATCAGCTTAGCAGACTGGACTGGAACCAGGAACACAGGAACTCAGCAAACTGGATCAGCTTAGCAGACTGGACCGGAACTAGGAACAGTGAGCTTGGTCAGACAAGCCGGGTCGGTTAACTGGCTGGCAGCAAGGTACAGAGGGATCAGACAGAGGAGAGGTCACAACAAGCCGGGGGTCGGATGCAGGCAGAAAACTGGAGAAGTCACAGGCAGGCCGGGTCAAACACAGGTAAGTCTTCAGATCAGGTTTTCAGGTACTCAACACTGTAGAGCAGACAGCAGGGACTGTCTGCGATTGACAGGTTTAAATAGCCCCTCTGGCGCCACCTGCAGGGCGGAGCATGCGCAACCGAGAATCAGGAAGACCAGGGCGCCTGTTTCTGGCAGGACCTCCATGACAAAGCCACTATTACCTGAATGGATTCATAGTGACCAGGTCGGGTTTGTATCAGGGAGGGAGGGGAAAGACAACTCCCTCAAGTCTCTGTTCCTAATACATGAGGCGAGAGAGGGTGGGGCCCCAGTCGTACTTCTGTCGGTCGATGCTGAAAAGGCCTTCGACAGAGTGGACTTGGGGCTTCATGTTGGGAACACTGAGATTTCTGGGAATTGGAGAAAAGATGATGCGATGGATATCTGCGTTTTATTTTCATCCAACAGCTAAAATTAGGATAAACGGAACTCTATCCCCTTCCCTGGAATTATTTAACGGCACAAGGCAGGGCTGTCCCCTGTCACCAATGTTGTTTGTATTGGCATTGGAACCATTATTGGCTGCAATCCGGGAAAATAAGGACATAAAAGGAGTGAGAGCTGGGGACAGGGAGCATAAGGTTGCCGCATACGCTGACGACGTGTTGTTCTTTATCTCCAATCCTAGGACAACTATACCTATTATATTAATGGAACTAAGTAGATATGGGAAAGTTTCAAACTTTAAGATCAATATATCAAAATCCGAGATCTTAAACATAACCTTGACAAAAAAGGAGCAGCTGGCAATCCAGCCTGCTTTCCCATTTGCCTGGTGTAAGGAGGAACTAGGATATTTGGGGGTAAAGCTAACAGCATCATGGGAGTCATTGTATGTGGCAAACTACATTCCCATATTAAATAAGGTAAAAGACCAACTTAACTATTTAAGATACAAACCCCTGTCCTGGTTAGGGAGGATAAACGCCTTAAAAATGATAACTCTGCCTAAATTAACATACATATTTCAAATGATCCCAATAAGAGTCCCTCAGGATTTTTTTGCGAAATTAAGTATCTTAGCTTTGAGATACATTTGGAAACACAAGCACCCTAGAATTTCTTATGCAACATTAGTAAAAGGGAAAAGGCTAGGGGGGTTAGCAGCTCCAGACTTTAAGAAGTATTATCAGGCAATCGTCATTTCACGGATAACAGGTTGGCTACATAACAAGGAGGGAAAGGGTTGGGTGGAAATTGAAGAAGCACAAAGTAAAGTAGATTTAGGGAAGAGGGTGTGGATCCCACGACAGTATCGGGAACTGGCAAAAAACACAAATCCACTAACTAAACACACTCTTAGGACATGGGACGAATTGAGTAGACTATATCATTGGCAATACAATTCACCTTTAATTTCTTTATTGGACACAAGTTATTTCAAACCGGGGAAAGATGAGCACATATATTTTGCCAGATGGGGAAGTAGAATATTGGATAGGTGGAGATATGCACAAATACAGCACTTTGCACAAAGACTCCCCCGGCCACTGCGGGGAAAGGGGGAGATGAACTCAATTGAGAGACTCCTCTCCTCCCCCCGGTGCTTGAGGCAGAGTGTATCTAAAATCTATAAAATATTGATGGAAGAAATAGGACCTAAATATCCCTATCTGGGAAAATGGGAGGAGGAAATAGGCACCTTACAGGAGGAAAAACATAGGAATTAGATCCTGAAGACTGCCTGCTTTACTTCTAGTGATGTCAAAACGGTAGAGATGTGCTACAAACTAATGGTGAGGTGGTACGTAACTCCGCAGAGAGCAAATAGGCTGAGCACAGAGATCTCGCCAACGTGTTGGAGGGGCTGTGGAGCTCTTGGGACCTTCGCACATCTATGGTGGGAGTGCGGGAAGATCCGGTCTTACTGGGGGAGAGTAATAGAGAACATATATCAAATAACAGGGGAACAGATTCAGAAAGACCCGTGGAAATGTCTATTTCATGACACAGATAAAAAGGCAGCACAATATAAAAATTCCCTGGTACCGCACCTTCTGAATGTAGCTAAAAGTCTGATTCCAAGATGGTGGAAAACCCTGAAGCCCCCTCAAGGAAAGAATGGGTAGCTAAAATAGATTGGCTAAGATCAATAGAGGAAACAATACATAGAAGGGAAGACTCTGTAGAAACATATAACAAAGTATGGGGGAAGTGGATAGAGTTTAAAAAGGCGGGAGAACATATGACGCTGTTGGAGTGCTAAGAGAAGGTAGGCAAATTAGCAAAGTTAGGGCCCTGAGGAGAGAAAAAGGGGTGATGTGGTATGAAAGGAACTGAATGTTTCTGGAGGCAACCGGGGGGGAGGGGGGAGAGAGGCGGGGTAGGATGTTCATTTTATTTTTTTTGCTAGGGGAGGGGGGAGGGAAGGTATATGCCTTGATTGTTATAAAACAGAAGCGTGAGGTGGAGACACCAATTTTGATATGCTGTAATTAAAATAAAAAAAAAACAACTTATAAATAAAGAGTGAATATACAAAAAAAAAATGAATAAAATTGATGGAATGATCCTGACTGTAAACATGATAGCTGCATCAACATAGCTCGACGCGTTTCGTGGATGACTTCCACTTATCAGGAGCAGATGGTTGATATATAGCTATAATTAATAAGTTGTACACATTAATAATCGGTCTCAATGTAAGAGGGCAGGGGAGGAGGAGGAAAAACAAAAGTATGGAAAATATCAACCCAAATATCCACCCATACTTACAATATAGCTATGAGTCTGAAATGGAGCGATGAGAGCTGCAGGCCGAACAATTCACTATCCCCGGGAGCTGAGGTGGAAAACCCAAGATATTTGATGGAAAAACTCAGACAAATGTCCCTGGGAGTTAGGTCCCCCATGAATGTTCAGGGGTGATGTGAATGGCATATCCGTGGAACCACTGCAAATAAGTGTTGAAATTATGTGTATTATTACATATACTATAAAGTGTACCTATGTGCACAGTTAGAATATGACATCAGTAAAGCGGATCTAATCACTGCATCGAGCTCCATCGGAATAGGCTCCCCCTATAACAAGATCCACCTTTATGATATGGGACTCCCTTCATAAACAGCACAAATAGCCCTATAACGCCCCTCTGATGCATCTAACAGGTCATGCCTTTTTCCCACTGGGAGAAATGGACCCTCAATTTAGTAAATGGCTCCCTCACTCACCAACACTTCTACACAATGTTTTATCAACCAAAGGCCTACTCACAATAACTTATTTAGTTAAAACTACACCTATAAATACTATGGATTGCTGGAGATACAATCAGCTGTTTGGGTTTATTATATCTCTCGCAAAACCCCTGAGCACACGCTCAGATCTATCACCAGTGAAAAACTTACTGGCTGACACCCAGCTCTCACAGAAGACCATCTCGCAATTTTTCAGGGCTCTACTAGCTAGACTTTCAACAACCTCTGTCAGATATAAAAAAAGCAGTATATAAAAACTTAAAATAAAAAGTTCAGAATAAACTGCAGCAGCGCTACGGACAAAAGTTCAAATGTACGTCTTCTATATAATCCAATTTATATAGGTGGTGTAGATAGTGAATGAAGGATGTGGTTATAGCTGGTTTAAATCTTGGTTCCTGTGCTCCTTATCACCAATATGTGTTTTCACCACGTGGGGAGATTAGGGTCCCCTAATGGGGATGCACTCACCAGATATTAAAACAATAAAGGCATGTATAAACCATCCTTCTTTAGTATGTTCTGTCTTCTTCTACTGTACAGGCACTTCTGGCATATGTGAGGAGAAAGGAACAAACTACATAGGGTAGTACTGTTTGGTAATTTTTATTAATATTCCCCAAAACAAACAAGCCCCTTTGCATATGTGCGTACCAATAAAAAGAATAAAACAGGCGTATATAATGTATATGAGATAAATGGACGCTTGCAGCGCTTTCAGACTTGCCCCTAGAGAACGCCACTTCCTGGTTCCTCTGGCGTCTTCCTGGTATGGTCCTGGAGCGCAGATGCGTCACTTCCGGTTTGCTGGGTATTGCTGGTCACGCCCTGATGTTTCGTCACTTCCTGACTTCTTCCGAGGGCGTGACCAGTCTCCGCAGCAACCGGACTAAATATGCTCCTCTGATCCCGCCCCACTATAGACGTTGGAGCGTTCGGGTTGCTTCTGCGTCACCGCGCATGCGCACTTCAGCCCCACGTCTATGCCCTGTTGTGGGCGGAAGCTCTGTCGCCATATCGTGGATGCGCTGCCGTGATTGGCGCGCATCCCCAATACGTGATCCGATGGGATAGAGCCTATTTATGTGCAATAATAAAACAAAGACATTGCAAAAATACATAACAACAATATGGGTGATGACCCTGTGTGTGCGATTAGCTCAATAAGAGCAAGTGTGTCATGAAAATGCATAAACTCAATACTTGTCATTTTCTGCTGAGAAACACAGTTTATGTCAGTGTGTCAAAACACCGTTTGTTTCAATGGTATGGCAGTCATTGGTATTACTATGTTTGGACCCCTTTTATGTGACAGACATTTCTCCATATAATATTGAAGCATATGTATATTGCAATAAGAAAACTAGTTTCATGCTAAGCACTGGAAGACCGCTATCTGAGGGTCTATACATCATTCCAATTTTACAGAGTATGTATGCTTTTTAGTCCATAAATAAAAATACCATAAAATACCATAAATACTATAAAAAGTTCTGTGTGGTCCATAGGTTTCTAAAATACCAAACAAATGGATGAAAAGACACCCAAAGTCATAAGAGGCCAATATCAAGCCCTGTATATGTATAAAAACCTATAAAAGAGAGAGCCTAAAAAAGGGGAGCCTAAAAAAATACGAGAATTGTCTAAAAAATATACATATGCTTCAATATTATATGGAGAAATGTCTGTCACATAAAAGGGGTCCAAACATAGTAATACCAATGACTGCCATACCATTGAAACAAACAGTGTTTTGACACACTGACATAAACTGTGTTTCTCAGCAGAAAATGACAAGTATTGAGTTTATGCATTTTCATGACACACTTGCTCTTATTGAGCTAATCGCACACACAGGGTCATCACCCATATTGTTGTTATGTATTTTTGCAATGTCTTTGTTTTATTATTGCACATAAATAGGCTCCATCCCATCGGATCACGTATTGGGGATGCGCGCCAATCACGGCAGCGCATCCACGATATGGCGACAGAGCTTCCGCCCACAACAGGGCATAGACGTGGGGCTGAAGTGCGCATGCGCGGTGACGCAGAAGCAACCCGAACGCTCCAACGTCTATAGTGGGGCGGGATCAGAGGAGCATATTTAGTCCGGTTGCTGCGGAGACTGGTCACGCCCTCGGAAGAAGTCAGGAAGTGACGAAACGTCAGGGCGTGACCAGCAATACCCAGCAAACCGGAAGTGACGCATCTGCGCTCCAGGACCATACCAGGAAGACGCCAGAGGAACCAGGAAGTGGCGTTCTCTAGGGGCAAGTCTGAAAGCGCTGCAAGCGTCCATTTATCTCATATACATTATATACGCCTGTTTTATTCTTTTTATTGGTACGCACATATGCAAAGGGGCTTGTTTGTTTTGGGGAATATTAATAAAAATTACCAAACAGTACTACCCTATGTAGTTTGTTCCTTTCTCCTCACATATGCCAGAAGTGCCTGTACAGTAGAAGAAGACAGAACATACTAAAGAAGGATGGTTTATACATGCCTTTATTGTTTTAATATCTGGTGAGTGCATCCCCATTAGGGGACCCTAATCCCCCCACGTGGTGAAAACACATATTGGTGATAAGGAGCACAGGAACCAAGATTTAAACCAGCTATAACCACATCCTTCATTCACTATCTACACCACCTATATAAATTGGATTATATAGAAGACGTACATTTGAACTTTTGTCCGTAGCGCTGCTGCAGTTTATTCTGAACTTTTTATTTTAAGTTTTTATATACTGCTTTTTTTTATATTTTATGCCTATCTTTTAGCAGCTGCTGTTCTTTTAGATTTTATTGTTTTACTTTTTTTCTGGTGCTTTTAGCTTTGTGGTTTTTCTATTTAGCGCAGAGTGATACTAAGAAAGGGGGGCGCAATTATTTAGTATCTTTTATTTTTAACCTCTGTCAGATGCCAAATGTTCTACAATCCTACAAATGGCACACACCACCTCCATATCCTCAAGACTTGCTGAGACTAACTACAAAATCTTGACCCAATGGCACTACACGCCGGCATTTCTACATAAAGCCTTCCCAGGCATCACTGAGCTCTGCTGGAGAGGATGCGGAGCGGTGGCCACGCACACCCACATATGGTGGCAGTGTCCTCTCATCTGCCCGTTCTGGGCCTCTGTGCTACATTGGACAGAGTAAATTCATGGTTTGCCTGTCCCTACTGATCCCTGGGTTGTGTTGTTTCATTGCTCAGATAAACCAGCAGGCCGATACAAAAATTCTATCACACCACATTTACTGAAGAGATGCGAAAACGCTCATACCAAAATACTGGAAACATCCTACTATCTCCACGGACCGACCATGGTTTCATGTAGTCGATCATATTTACTTCATGGAAGATCTTACCTATGATCTCAGAAATTTTTCTCTTGTTTCTAAAAAAAATTGGGCTTGCTGGTTCAACTTCAAGTACTCTGCAACTTTATTGGAAGTAATGTCTAACCCTGACTGAGAATGCTTTCACAATCAACATTTATCATACCCCACACGCTCTCTATCTTACCTAACGGTATATAAATAAGAGGCTTACCCATCCCCCCACCCAATTTCCAGCCTCCCTCCCCCCTCTCCTTTTCTTTACTATACACTGCACTTCTTCTCTCCTGTTAGACCAATAATACACCATTAGAAATATCTGAATGTTAATTTGGACATGTTTAAGTCCAATGTATTGCTTTCATTGCACCATGGAACATGTGTTCCAATGCTATACTCTTATCTGTTTAAACTGTCACCTTTTTCTCAATAAAAATATATTGGACAAAAAAAACACACATATTAATCATCTGAATGCATTATCTAAGGTTTCAAAATACATCTGATTTATTTTTTCTGTTAAATGTGAATTTGTTTTAATAAATTTTTGAGGAGTCTTCTGAAAATAACTTTGGTCTCCACTTTGCAGCTTCTTTCAGATATCTTGCAAAAACATGACCTTCCTCTTGTCTGCACTTGCTCCCCAGCTGATATTCAAGCTGCTTTTAATACAATAGTATCCAGAATACAACGGTAGTAAGTATCTCTAATTCTAGTTTATGTGAGCATCTGAACTACTACAGTTTTTCAATTTTTCTTGGGGTTTGTAAATAACCTCACTTGTCCTTTATAATTGTATTGTTTCACTGACTGTACTAATAATGGACTAGCTTCCACCATACAGAACTGATAGGACTTTACTAAATACATAGCCATAGCCAAAATCTTCCAAAAGGTTAGGTTTTTGTTTTTTTTTCTCTTAAGGTGCAGGAGTGTAATGTATTGTTTGAAGATTATGAGCTTTTGGTGGTATAGCCTAGAATTGAGTAATCAGTTGACCTAAAATATGTATTTATTGCTAGAACGAAACTGATGGTTGTTGATTTTATGCAATTAAAATGTATGTGTTTAGATTGAGCCTGGCTTTTTATTTTCTTATTCTTAGGCACACCCTTTCACATAAAAATAATCATTAATTTAGAAATGCCAGATGTGAAACTACATAGACATTCTGCTTAATATTGTGGTACAAAAGTTATGTCCATGATCTTATTGAACTGTATTGTGGTGTATTAATTGAATCTACATATTTTCAGTTCTATTGCTGCAAAAATTTTCCAAAGGCAGAATATTGATTTTTGACCATTTCTGAACATACATTTTTGACCTTGAGATTCAAATGCATTTCCCAATTAGCAGTCATGGACATAAATTGGATGAACTTGTGGGTCCAGTTTTTTTTGATTTGTACACACGTAAAAAAACAAAGTGACCTGGGAACTAAGTAAAAAATGGTGTGAAATTTACCAAATTGCATCCAGAATTCTGTGGTTATAGGACAATTCCAATGTCATATGTGGCATTGGAAAAAAAAGGGTTAGGTGTAATGAGGGGTAATGATATAGTGGAGGCAGTCCAATATTGTGCTCTAAGCCAGGGGTACTGAATTAAAATTCCCAGGGGTCTGGTCAGTAAAATTTTCTTCCAGCGAAGGTCCGAGCGTCATATTGGTGCTATGACTCAAATCCTTCATGTCACAATTGTTTTCTATTGCCCTTGCAGGCACCTGTGTTTTCTAGTGCAGAAAAACATAGATCTCTGCACAAGTGTGAACAAGCCCTAACATCAGTGTCCACAGTCCCCCCTTCACATCACAGACCCCCTTTTACATCAGTGCCCTCAGTCCCCCCTTCACAGCACAAATCCCCCCTTTTACATCAGAGACTGTCCCATCATAGCCTGACCCATCACAGCCCAACACATCACAGACCCCCCTCCATCACAAATCCCCTCCATCACAGATCCCCCGCATCACACACCCCCCAATTACAGATTTAACATCACAGCACTCCCCCCTCCCCTCCAAGAGGGGAAGTACGGCAGGTCTGGACAAAGGGCGGGACTTTTTATGTTAAAGGTGGGTGATTGATTGCTGGGACAGCCCCGCTGCCTAGCAACCAATGACCCACTTCGTAACTTGAAAAGTCCCCCTCTTTGTCCTGACCTGCCGTGCTTCCTGTCTTGTGGCAGTGTGGGGAGGGCGAGGAAGGGGGGAGTGCTGTGATGATGAAAGTGACAGACCTGCCGTGCCTCCCATGTAATTAGGGATGATAGTGGCAGCGGTGGGCAGGCGAGCCGGTGTCTCGCCGTCACAACAGCTAATCGTAAAATCAGCTGTTGTGCTGTTCCGTGAGGCGCATTCGCAGCTCATCCCGGGCACTTCTCGATAGCGGGCACTATCCGATGGAACACTGGCACTCTTAAATTGTTCTGGAGTCAGTGTCAAACAAAAATTAAAAAATAAAATGTTTAATGTGCAAAAGTTATAATTGTTCCCTACGCTATTTAAAACTATTAAAAAATAACTGCCTTGAAAGAATTGTTGGGGTCCTGCTCTCACCATCTCATCAATTTCAGCTGATCCCTATATTACAGGCTAATATTTTTATGTGCTGAACTATGTAAAATGGCTGTACAGTGAGGATGCTTTGAAAATAACACAATAAATAGTCCTAATTTATCAATTACCAACTTAGTGCATAAATGGTAAAGAAAAACACATCAAATCAACGCCTTTTTCTTTTAACGCCTAAGCTAATTTTTACAGAAAAAATAATAAATTCATATATTTTTGCAAAAAAAATGTGTATTTGTTATTTTTTCCTGCAGGAGCCTGGAAAGCATTGCACCTGCTTGTACACAGTTTTTTAGGTAACTTGTCAGGTAGGTTGTTTCAAATATCTAGGAAACTAAACCTCTTCCTCAAATTTAAACTGTCTGAGTTGCATTAGTCTCTTTATGTAATCCCTTGCAAAATCAATGATCAATGGGCTCTGTGTGTGCCATACCATCTCTTCCAAGACTCCTTTGTCTTTCTGATGAAGATAGTTCTTTATGGCTTTGGCTGAATGGATCTGGAAGATATATACAAAGCACAGAAAGATTTAAGTAACACAATACACATGGCTCTTTTATTTACACAATACAGTAATACCTCGGATTGCGAGTAACTGGGTTAACGATGGTTTTGCAATACGAGCTATTACTGTACTTTTAAAAAATCCTGACTCGGTTTGCGAGTGTTGTCTCGCAAAACAAGCATGATTCAAGCCTCTGTGGTGTGCAGTTCCACACTTGGCCAGAAGTGCAGGGGCGCTGGTGAAACTAAGAGCCGTTCAGATGCACTCGGAAATACAACGTTCCTGAGTGTTTCCGAATCTCTCCGAGGGTTTTCGAGTGTATCCGAGTGGCTCCGAGTATTTCCTAGTCTCTCCGGCACCACCCCACCTCTGGCCAAATGCAGTACTGCATACAGTAGAAGTCAATGTGGAACAAATTCTCTTCGTTTCCATTGACTTCTATGGGGAAACTAACTTTGATATGCGATTGCTTTGGATTACAAGCGATCTCCAGGAACGGTAAATAAATGTCAAATTCACCGCGTTTGGAGATAAGTGAACTGCTGCCCCCTAATGGTTACCTCACCTAGGTGGGGTCATAGAAGGAAATTAGAAGAGAAGGGAATTGGCGCTGTTCAAGAATTAGTAGTGAATTAAAGTGGCAAGGGATTAGGCCCTAATGGTGATGAGGTAGGTGAACCATAAATTGGTGTATTATTGCACTATATAATGTGAAAACTTCAACAAGTGATATAGTAAAGTGACATGTGCATACAATTGGTTAAGATAATACCACCAGCAAGTGATAAACCCAAAAAATCCTGAATACAAATAAAGTGCCAAGTGTTGGATCCACAAGCACTTAGAATCTTCAACAGTGTTCTGATAAGGTGACATGTGCAAACAGTTGATGAGTAACAACATTAATAAACCATCAGCAAATAATAAATGTCCAAGTGCAAAAAAGTGCCAATAATAGAATCCACAGGAGCATACGAGTCTGCAGCAGTATAGCTATATCCACAAGTGCTTTATCCAAACAGGTGACAGTCTATAAAGTGATTCTGTGTCATACAAAATAAAGTGACTTTTCCGTGCTATCCTCCTTTTTCTGTGCTCCCCTCTTGCATATGCACTCACCAGAGCGCCTTACCCCTGCAGGGGTGAAAGGCGTTGTTGTATCACGATGTCCCCCTTGCCGGGATGTCCCCCTGGTCCTCTGTGCCATGCTGGGAATTTCTTGGGTCAGGTTTACCAGGTCGGATACAGCTCCTTTGCGGGTGCAATGCTAAAGGGTTCTTTTCCTCCTCGATGGTATATTAAAAAGCCAGCGGGTATCCACATATATTTGAAAGAAATGGAACCTCATAGCGTGAATCCATCAAATATAGAGTATTTTAAAAAAGTAGTTCAGTTAAAAAAAAGGTGTTTTTTCCAATCTTTTATGTACTTTTGGCAAATAGTACATCACCGGTGTCTCTGTGGATTCTGCAACCAGATATTTGGCCTCTTTCTTGTTTAGAATCCCCATCTCTTTCCCTTTATTCACAAGGGCTTTCAACTTCCTTCCATATTGTTTGGGATTTCCTTTTAATTTCTTATAGGTATTTTCCACCCTAAGTAGGTTACCCATGTCTTCTTTGTAGTCTTCTACTTTCAAGATCACCAGGCCACCCCCCTTATCGGCGGGGCGTATCACAACTTATTTTCTTTTCACCATTTCCTTAATTGTTATCCAAATGTTACCACCTTTGGAATTTCTAATTTCCAGTTTGGTGAGATCCTTTTCAACCATTTTCTTAAAGGCACCCATGCATTGGTCTCCTGAGACTTTAGGGTTAAAAATAGAATTATTCCTAAGACTGGTATGTACAAATTCTGAAGTTTCTTCTATTGGTTTCTCTGCCTCATTCAGGGCATAATGTTTCTTAATTTTTAATTTTCGTATAAATTTCTGCAGGTCAATAAAAACGTAAAATTTGTCAATATTCTTATTAGGGGCAAATTTGAGCCCTTAATCTAAAATCCTCATCTCCTCATCATTAAAAACAACATCACTCAGGTTAAAAATCCCTTCTTCTAATGCTCTCTTCTTTTTCTTCTTCCCTCCTTGTTTTCCTCATGTCTGTTGCTTCTTTCCATGTCTCTGTACATTAGTTCTGGTTCTCTGTCCGGATTCCTGTTCCATCCATTCCGTACGTTCATTAGTTGGTTCTGAAGATGTGGGTACCCTCGATTCCCAGTATTCCTCTCTACAGGGGGACCACCTCCCCTTTGGGCGCCATCTGTGCCCATTGGTTGGTCCCTCCATTCGGGTCTCCTGTAAGGAACACGTGCTTTCCACCACCCAGGGGGTCTTTTTCGCCCCCCCCCTGTGAAAATCCCTCTCCTCTCTAAAATCTCTTCCGTTCTGGAAATTTGAGTGAGGTGTACGTTTTCCCCTTTCTCTTATGGGGGAAAACCTATTATACGTGGGGATATTGTATCTCAGGGCATCTGGGGACCTCCCATAGACAGATCTGTACACATCCTCTCTCCTCTCGTCCATAAACAACGGTTGGTGGTTGGGTGTCCTTGGTGTTCCAATTCTTCTTGCAGAGGGAATATTCTCAAATCGTGTTTGGTGTGTATTAATTGGATTTTGAGCTTCCACTGGTCCTATCAATTGGGATCAATTGAGATCAAATGGGATCTCGTCCATAGAGATTTCATCCAGATCTTCATTTAGTCCTTCAATTTCAATTTGCCATTTGTATACATTTTTATTAGCATAATCCAAGACATCCCTTTTAATTTTTTTCTGTTTTTTTTTTTGATTGAATATCCGCATCATGTTACATAGTTAGTCAGGTCGAAAAAAGACACAAGTCCATCCAGTTCAACCATAAAAAAATAAAATAATAATTATCATACAATCCCATATACCTAATTCTATACCCACAGTTGATCCAGAGGAAGGCGAAAAACCCCAGCAGAGCATGATCCAATTTTCTACAGAAGGGGAAAAAATTCCTTCCTGATCCCCTGAGAGGCAATCGGATATTCCCCGGATCAACTTTACCTATAAATGTTAGTACCCAGTTATATTATGTACATTTAAGAAAGAATCCAGGCCTTTCTTAAAGCAATCTACTGAGCTGGCCAGAACCACCTCTGCAGGAAGTCTATTCCACATTTTCACAACTCTTACTGTGAAGAAACCTTTCCGTATTTGGAGGTGAAATCTCTCCTCTAGAAGTAAAGAGTGCCCCCTTGTCCTTTGTGTTGACCGTAAAGTGAATAACTTAACACCAAGTTCACTATATGGACCCCTTATATATTTTTACATGTTGATCATATCCCCCCTTAATCTCCTCTTCTCAAGAGTGAATAAATTCAGTTCCTCTAATCTTTCCTCATAGCTGAGCTCCTCCATGCCTCTGATCAGTTTGGTCGCCCTTCTCTGCACTTTCTCCAGTTCCCCAATATCCTTTTTGAGAACTGGGGCCCAAAAATGAACTGCATATTCCAGATGAGGTCTTGCTAATGATTTGTACAGGGGCAAAATGATATCTCTCTCTCTCTGGAGTTTATACTTCTCTTAATACAAGAAAGGACTTTGCTCGCTTTGGAAACCGCAGCTTGGCATTGCATGCCATTATTGAGCTTATGATCTACCAAAACCCCCAGATCCTTCTCCACTACGGATCCCCCCAGTTGTACTCCCCCTAGTATGTATGATGCATTCATATTCTTAGCCCCCAAGTGCATAACTTTACATTTATCAACATTAAACCTCATCTGCCACATAGTCGCCCAATTAGACAGAGCATTGAGGTCGGCTTGTAAATTGGCGACATCCTGTAAGGACGTTATTCCACTGCATAGCTTAGTGTCATCTGCAAAGACAAAAATTTTACTTTTGATCTCAGACCCAATATCATTTATAAAGATATTAAAAAGTAAGGGTCCCAACACTGAACCTTGGGGTATACCACTGATAACCTTAGACCATTCAGAGTAAGGCCTCGTACACACGACCGAGTTTCTCGGCAAGAACCAGCAAGAAACTTGCTGGCAGAGATGTCTTGCCGAGAAACTCGTTCGTGTGTATGGTTTCTCGTCAAGAAAACCGACAAGTAATCTCGACGAGAAAATAGAGATCCTGCTCTCTATTTTCTCGTCGAGATTCTCGTCGGCATGTTTCTCGACGAGAAAAGTGAGTGTGTGTACACTTACCTGTCCTCCCGGAAGCCCGTGCATGTTCGAAATGAATTCGACGCATGCGCGGTAGCTTCCTAGGCATAGGTAGGGTATACCAAGATGGCGGCGGCGACGGCATCGAATGTGACGAGCGCATGCTCGTCGTAGTCGATGACGTCACCGCGTTCGCTCCATTCAAAGAACCGCGGGTTCTTTGAATCGAGCGTGTGTACACTCGGCCGGGACAAGTTTCTTGTCCAAGAATCTCGTCGAAAAAAACGACATGTTTTTTCCGACGAGAATCTCGGCCGTGTGTACGAGGCTTCAGAATCATTAACCACGACTCTCTGAATTCTGTCTTTTAGACAGTTTTCTATCCATTTACAAACTGATATTTCCAATCCTGTAGACTTTACCATGCACATGAGCCGTGTGTGGGGAACTGTATCGAACGCTTTTGCAAAATCCAAGTATACCACGTCCACCGCCACCCCTCTGTCCAAGGTTTTACCTACCTCTTTATAAAAAGAAATCAGGTTTGTCTGGCAACTTCTGTCTTTCATGAATCCATGCTGTCTGTTGCTTAAAATATTTTTTTCCAGCAAGAACTCATCTATGTGGTCTTTTATTAATCTCTCTAGTATCTTCCCAACTATAGAAGTTAAACTAACAGGTCTATAGTTACTTGGTAAAGACTTTGTTCCCTTTTTAAATATAGGCACCACATTGGCCCTGCGCCAATCCAGTGGTACTATTCCTGTCATTAATGAGTCCCTAAAAATTAGATGCAAGGGCTTTGAAATTACAGAGCTCAATTCTTTTAGGATCTGTGGGTGTATGCCATCTGGTCCAGGTGCTTTATCCACCTTTATTCTGTCTAAATATTTCTGGACCATATCACTTTTGAGCCATTGTGTCACTACCACCCCCATTTTGGACATGAGCTCCCCCATGCTCCTTTGTATACATAGAGCTGAAGAAAGTATTTAATAAATTAGCCTTTTCTTTGTCCCCAGTCACCCACTCTAGATTATTTTGTAAAGGGCCTACATGCTCAGACTTGACCTTTTTACTATTAATATATTTGAAGAATTGTTTGGGGTTTGTCCTACTATCTTTTGCAATCTGTCGTTCGTTTTGAATTTTTGCATCCTTGATTTCCTTTTTACATATCCTGTTATATTCTTTGTAACATTTAAATGATACTAGTAAAAAGGGAGAGCTGTGGGACTTTGAGTGAGGCAACCACCATGTCAGATATAAAAAGAAACATAAAATTTACAGTACATAATTTATTGTTACATTGTAGAAAAATATTGTATCAAATAGGTAGTCACATGACTTACACTAAATATGCTGCTATATAGCATGCAATACAAATGGGAATTCAACATAATTACTGTACATAGTAAGATAAATGGGTTATAAAACATTGTAGGGACAGGTAACTTAGGGCATCTAGTGGCACTCAATGCGTTTCCTGGCATTACAGCCATTCATCAGGAGTGTTGTAACATAATATACTGGAAAGGAAAGGGACAAGGATTAATGATAATGCCCTTAGAATAAGGGAAGACAGAGAGACTGTGTCCCAACAAGGTGGGGACAATCTGGGATACTCACTGCACAGCCCCAAGGCCAGGCCCAGTGTCCGCCAGGGAAGATGGGGGTGACAGGCATGATGTCTCCCCCGGGGTTGAGACGGGGGAACCCTCCAAGGACGAAGAACAGTGCCCAGAGCATAACACTGAGATTTCCCGCATCGGGACTGTGACATTTTAATTACTGTGTATTTTCTGATATCCTAGGCTCTTACCTATCCATACGCATGCCTTATTGCCCATGGGAATATACTTTGCAGTGAGTTCATTAACAGTGTTTTTGAAGAATTTCCATTTCTGTTCTGTGCCCATTGATGCCAATATTCCCTCCCAGTCTAAGTCCTGGAGAGCAGCCCTCATCCTTGGAAAATTTGGTCTCTTGAAATTAAGTGTTTTTATCTTTCCCGTATGTGATTTTTGCTTACAGCTAACATCAAATGAAATCATGTTATGGTCACTGCTACCCAGATGTTCCTTTATCTGAACATTAGTAATACGCTCTGCATGGTTTGATATTACCAGGTCCAACAGAGCATCATTCCTAGTTGGGGCCTCAATAAACTGGACCATAAATTGTCCTGCAATAGGTTTATACATTTTTGCCCTTTAACTGTCCCAGCAGTTCCATTACTCCAGTCAATTTCTGGGTAGTTAAAATCCCCCATTATTATCACCGTCCCAGCCCTTGCAGCCCTTTCCATCTGTGCAAGGAGCTGAGGCTCCACCTCCTCATTAACATTGGGTGGTCTATAACAAACTCCTACGCACATCTGTATGCAGTTCCACCCATAATGCTTCAGACTCATCCCACTCTCCATCCACCAGGTCTTCTTTCACACTCGCTTTGAGATCACTTCTCACAAGTAGTGTATTTAGGTTTTGTGCTGCCCTAGGCCTGACTAAACTTGTGCACCCCCTAATTTAAATATAACCCACCCCTTCCTGTCAAGGCCCCACCTTTCTGTTTAAGACCCTCCCTGAAATTTTCGAGTGCGAACACTAGTTCTGAGGGCCTGGGGGGGGAGGGCAATAGATTCCCTTAATTTGCATTGATTTCCTCTCACTTCCTGTTTGGCTATGGGGCAGGAAGTGAAGGGAAATCTTTGCAATGGGACAGAGATGGTAAAAAATTAACTGACAGGGGCTATAACCCTCCCTTACTCTATCCAAAATGAAAAAAATAAGTGTTGCCTATAGTTCTACTTTAACCACTTAAGCCCCGGACCATTTTGTAGCTAAAGGACCAGGTCCCTTTTTGCGATTCAGCACTGCGTTGCTTTAACTGACAATTGCGCGGTCGTGCGACGTGGCTTCCAAACAAAATTTACATAATTTTTTCCCACAAATAGAGCTTTCTTTTGGTGGTATTTGATCGCCTCTGCAGTTTTTTTATTTTTTGCGCTATAAACAAAAAGAGAGCGACAATTTTGAAAAAAATTCAATATTTTTTAATTTTTGCTATAATAAATATCCCCCAAAAATATATAAAAAAACATTTTTTTTCCTCAGTTTAGGCCGATACGTATTCTTCTACATATTTGTGGTAAAAAAAATCGCAATAAGCATTTGATTGGTTTGCACAAAAGTTATAGCGTCTACAAAATAGGGGATAGCTTTATGGCATTTTTATTAATATTTTTTTTTTTACTAGTAATGGCGGCGATCAGCGATTTTTATCGTGACTGCGACATTATGGAGGACACATCGGACACTTTTGAAACCATTTTGGGACCATTGTCATTTTTACAGCGATCAGTGCTATAAAAATGCACTGATTACTGTGAAAATGACACTGGCAGTGAAGGGGTTAACCTGTAAGGGGCGCTGAAGAGGTTAAGTGTTTCCTAGGGAGCGAATACTACTGTGTGGGGGCATGGCTTGGCATGTGACGTTACTGATCGTCGTTCCCTATGACAGGGAACAGACGATCAGTGACACTCACACTAGGAAGCACGGGGAGAGGTTTGTTTACACTTACCTCTCCCCGTTCTTCAGCTCTGTGACCCGATCGCGGGGCACCGGCGGCGATCGGGTCCGCGGGTCACGTGGACGTGGTCACAGAGCTTAGGACTGGGTCGCAAGCGAGCCGGCGGCGGCGCACGCGCGACCCATAGCTGGGCTTCTTAAAGGCAAGGTACCTGTACATGCTTGTGCCCAGCTGTGCCATTCTGCTGACGTATATCGGCGGTCCTTAAGTGGTTAAGCACAAATTTCGGATAATTTTATGGAGCGGACTAAGAAGATATAACCATGCCAGTGGTGCAGCAGAAAACATATAGCACAGTGAGGAAGGTTTTTGGTCCAGTTTGGTAGAACAGTCATAATTAGAAGCAGCAAAGCCCCCCCCCCCCCCCACAATTGCAGAATGCATACCGGAAGCAGTGCGGCTGCTTTTTGGGGGTGCTAGACTAATTTGCCTCTTAGCCCGGTCCGCCCCATAAGACTGGCGCTACACTAACAGTGTAGCGCTAGCCGGCGGGGACTCTTACTGTGCTGTCCCCCTGCAAAGTGCTGCCCTAAGCCTGGGCCTTGTTGGCCTAGGACAGGATACAGCGTTGCTTCTCACATAGAGACAGACCCCTCCACCTTTCCTTTTTACCCTGTCTATTTTTAATGATATCTTGTAATTCCTTATCCTTCACCTTATAATCATTCTGGTCAACAGAGGCGGCTCTAGGCTTTGTGAGGCCTTAGGCAAATCTTAGACATGAGGCCCCACTCACGCCCATAATGGGAAAAATAATTTAAGCAATAGAAATTAACTGTATAAATTGCATATATTAAGAGCCTTAAATCCTATGAACTATGAATTCACAGTTTCTAGAATCTTCTCTAACCAATTACGGTACTCTTTAATCAAATCTCATTAAACACAGGGTGTGTATATATAGATATATATATCTATATATACAGTTGAAAGAAAAAGTATGTGAACCCTTTTGGAATCATATGGATTTCTGCACAAATTGGTCATAAAATGTGATCTGATCTTCATCTAAGTCACAACAATAGACAATCACAGCCTGCTTAAACTAATAACACACAAATAATTAAATGTTACCATGTTCTTATTGAACACACCATGTAAACATTTACAGTGCAGGTGGAAAAAGTATATGAACCCTTGGATTTAATAACTGGTTGAACCTCCTTTGGCAGCAATAACTTCAACCAAATATTTCCTGTAGTTGCAGATCAGACGTGCACAACGTTCAGGAGTAATTCTTGACCATTCCTCTTTACAGAACTGTTTCAGTTCAGCAATATTCTTGGGATGTCTAGTGTGAATCACTTTCTTGAGGTCATGCCACAGCATCTCAATCAGGTTGAGGTCAGGACTCTGACTGGGCCACTCCAGAAGGTGTATTTTCTTCTGTTTAAGCCATTCTGTTGTTGATTTACTTCTATGCTTTGGGTCGTTGTCCTGTTGCAACATCCATCTTTTGTTGAGCTTCAGCTGGTGGACAGATGGCCTTAAGTTCTCCTGCAAAATGTCTTGATAAACTTGGGAATTCGATGATGGCAATCCGTCCAGGCTCTGATGCAGCAAAGCAGCCCCAAACCATGATGCCCCCACCACCATACTTCACAGTTGGGAAGAGGTTTTGATGTTGGTGTGCTGTGCCTCTTTTTCTCCACACATAGTGTTGTGTGTTTCTTCCAAACAACTCAACTTTGGTTTCATCTGTCCACAGAATATTTTGTCAGTACTGCTGTGGAACGTCCAGGTGCTCCTGTGCAAACTTTAAACATGCAGCAATGTTTTTTTTGGACAGCAGTGGCTTCCTCTGTGGTATCCTCCCATGAAATCCATTCTTGTTTAGTGTTTTACGTATCGTAGATTCGCTAACAGGGATGTTGGCATATGCCAGAGACTTTAGCTGACACACTAGGATTCTTCATCTTTTTGAGCAGTCTGCGCTGTGCTCTTGCAGTCATCTTTACAGGATGGTCACTCCTAGGGAGAGTAGCAGCAGTGTTGAACTTTCTCCATTTATAGACAATTTGTCTTACCGTGGACTGATAAACAGCAAGGCTTTTGGAGATACTTTTATAACCCTTTCCAGCTTTATGCAAGTCAACAATTCTTAATCGTAGGTCTTCTGAGAGCTCTTTTGTGCGAGGCATCATTCACATCAGGCAATGCTTCTTGTGAAAAGCAAACCCAGAACTGGTGTGTGTTTTTTATAGGGCAGGGCAGCTGTAACCAACACCTCCAATCTCAACTCATTGATTGGACTCCAGTTGGCCGACACCTCACTCCAATTAGCTCTTGGAGATCTCATTAGTAGGGGTTCACATACTTTTTCCACCTGCACTGTGAATGTTACCATGTTTTTATTGAACACACCATGTAAACATTCACAGTGCAGGTGGAAAAAGTATGTGAACCCTTTTGGATTGATATGGATTTCTGCACAAATTGGTCATAAAATGTGATCTGATCTTCATCTAAGTCACAACAATATGGAATGAAGATGTAGCGCTAAGTGAAGAAATGAAGCCCAATGATTTGGGCCTCCAATCAAACCAAAGTGATAAATAATATCAATATAATGAGTCCATACAGTGCCCATAGAAAAATTTTCGTGTTGTGAAGAAAGAACATGTAGCACTGAAGGGTCATCACATAACTCTTGTAGAAAAAGAGAGGTAGAATACTCTTACCGGAACATTAGACCTGTGGTTTAGGCAGGTCAAATAGGCATACGAAATGCCAGTGGCACTCCTCATCAGTTAGTCTGGAAACTGGATCAGATGGGTCCCCAATGTAGACTGTCCGGTAGGCTCCCAGACTTGACAGCAGACTCTGGGTTTCACACCAATCCAGGTGGTCCTCCGATGGAACTGGAACCGCCACTCAGCAAGGAGACTCTTTACCACTGTGAATATTAGTAACCAGTGGCCAAAGGAAGCTATTACTTGACCAACCACCCATGTGAGGAGAAAAGAAGGGAAGGAATGCTCCAATGGTGCAGGTCAATGAGGGTTTATTCAACCAACATAAAAGTGATCACAAACAATAAAAACGTTTAAAAAGGGGCAGTGAATGAGCTTGGTACACTACCTCATTCACTGCCCCTTTTTAAACGTTTTTATTGTTTGTGATCACTTTTATGTTGGTTGAATAAACCCTCATTGACCTGCACCATTGGAGCATTCCTTCCCTTCTTTTCTCCTCACAGGGGTGGTTGGTCAAGTAATAGCTTCCTTTGGCCACTGGTTACTAATATTCACCGTGGTAAAGAGTCTCCTTGCTGAGTGGCGGTTCCAGTTCCATCGGAGGACCACCTGGATTGGTGTGAAACCCAGAGTCTGCTGTCAAGTCGGGGAGCCTACCGGACAGTCTACATTGGGGACCCATCTGATCCAGTTTCCAGACTAACTGATGAGGAGTGCCACTGGGATTTCGTATGCCTATTTGACCTGCCTAAACCACAGGTCTAATGTTCCGGTAAGAGTATTCTACCTCTCTTTTTCTACAAGAGTTATGTGATGACCCTTCAGTGCTACATGTTCTTTCTTCACAACACGAAAATTTTTCTATGGACACTGTATGGACTCATTATATTGATATTATTTATCACTTTGGTTTGATTGGAGGCCCAAATCATTGGGCTTCATTTCTTCACTTAGCGCTACATCTTCATTCCATGCTTATTAATTTTAGTCACATTTTATGTAGCAGCTTTATTTTTATTCACTATTTTAGATTAGTGCAGTATTTTCTTTCTTTATAAGTCACAACAATAGTCAATCACAGTCTGCTTAAACTAATAACACACAAAGAATTAAATGTTACCATGTTTTTATTGAACACACCATGTAAATATTTAATTCTTTGTGTGTTATTAGTTTAAGCAGACTGTGATTGTCTATTGTTGTGACTTAGATGAAGATCAGATCACATTTTATGACCAATTTGTGCAGAAATCCATATCATTCCAAAAGGGTTGACATACTTTTTATTGCCATTGCGTGTGTGTGTGTGTGTGTGTGTATATATATATATATATATATATATATATATATATATATATATATATACTGTGTATATATATATATATATATATACTGTATATATATATATATATATATATTTGTAATGTTCGGGGAACCCGCTAGATCGCAGGACACAGGCTTTTCAAACAAAAGGACGTTTATTTAAACTTAAATGGCTTCACAGCAGCAAAACAAAAGAAATGACAGTCTCACCGACTTGTAGAGTTTATAACTGCTGTCGCAGTTAAACAGTCCTTGCTTGGTGTTTCAGGTAAGTTTCCCAGATAGCAGGCTTCCATGCAGGCCACTGCCATGTACATTCACAGCTTCCCAGAGCTTTTCACAGCCTCCACAGCTTTTGCAGTGTCCACCATTCACTATGCAGACTTCACTACACTCCTCCTCTCTCTCACCTACAACTTCCTGTCTCTCTTAAACCATTTCCTTGGACAGGTGTGTTAACCATTGCTGTTCCCTTAAAGGAACCACATCCCAAACAGAGGGGAAATATAGCGTCCTTCCAGGACCCAGCCACGGCGTCCTGTACACATCCCCCCCCTGTGCCCCAACGCCAAGGAGGTGGAGGCAACAGTGGAGCTAAAACAATGGACTCGGGAGAGGGCATCTGCATTTTGATGCAGTCTCCCGGGCCTATGCTCCACTACAAATTTAAATTCCTGGAGCGCCAGGAACCAACGTGTAATTCTGGCATTAGTCCCTTTACCTTGCCTCATCCATGTTAAAGGGGCATGGTCAGAAATTAACCTAAACTTCCTTCCCAAGAGGTAATATCTGAGGGATTCCAGAGCCCACTTAATGGCCAGACATTCTCGTTCAACTATAGCGTAGTTTTTCTCCGCTGGTGTCAACTTCCTACTGAGGAAGACTACTGGGTGCTCCTCACCATGAACAACCTGTGACAACACAGCTCCCAATCCTACATCGGAAGCATCAGTCTGGACAACAAACTCGTTTGAAAAATTGGGTGCTATCAGGACAGGGTGTTGGCACAGTGCTGACTTGAGCTCCAAAAAAGCCTTTTCAGCATCTGCATTCCATTCCACCATGACCGATTTCCGTCCCTTAGTCAGATCGGTCAATGGAGCCGCCAATGTGGCAAAGTTGGGTACGAATCTCCTGTAGTATCCCACCATGCCCAGGAATGCACGTACCTGCTTTTTTGTGAGGGGGCGGGGCCAATTCTGTATAGCCTCTACCTTGTTAATCTGAGGTTTCACCACCCCTCTACCTACACTATAGCCCAGGTATTTCACCTCCTCCATTCCCAAAGCACATTTTTCAGGGTTTATTGTAAACCCCTCCTTCCAAAGAGAGTCCAGTACTGCCTGGACTTTGGGCAAGTGTGATTCCCAGTCTCTGCTAAAAATGACTATGTCGTCCAAGTACACTGAGGCATACTCCCGGTGAGGTCGTAAAATCCTATCCATTGCTCGCTGGAAAGTGGCTGGAGCAGTTTGTAGTCCAAAAGGCATTCTTTTGTACTGAAAACTCCCCTCTGGGGTAGAAAAAGCAGTTTTCTCTCTAGCAGCCTTAGTCAACGGGATTTGCCAATACCCCTTGGTAAGGTCTAATGTTGTAATATACCTGGCTGGACCTAGTCTCTCAATAAGCTCATCTACCTGGGGCAATGGGGTAGGCATCAAACCGTGAAACCTCATTAAGTTTCCGGAAATCATTGCAGAATCGCAGAGTCCCGTTGGGCTTTGGTACCAACACAATTGGGCTCGACCACTCACTCTGCGACTCCTCAATGATCTCCAGGTCCAGCATCTTCTTCACTTCCTCTGAAACGGCCTTCCTTTGAGCCTCTGGGATGCGGTAGGGCCGGACAAAAACTTTGACTCCAGGTTCCGTGATAATATCATGTTCTATGACACTAGTTAGCCCTGGCAAGTCTGAAAACTTTTCTTTATTTCCCTGCAAGAACTCCTTTGCCTGCTGACTTTGGATTTTAGACAGGGTACTTGCTACTTGGACACTCTCCACCCCAACCTGAGGCTCAAGTCTTGCACTAGCCAGGGAGGTCACCGGTTCCCTGTCTGTCCAGGGCTTTAACAAGTTGACATGATATATCTGATACGGTTTCCTCTTGCCTGGCTGGTGGACTCTATAATTTACCTCTCCCACTTTTTCCACAACTTCAAAGGGACCTTGCCATCTGGCCAAGAATTTACTTTCCACAGTGGGAATTAGCACCGCTACTCGATCCCCCACTTGGAAGTGCCTTATTTTAGCAGCCCTGTTATAGACCCGTCGTTGAGCCTCCTGGGCTTTTTGCAAATGCTCTTTGACTAGTGGCATCACAGTTTGGATTCTTTCCTGCATTTGGGAGACATATTCAAGAACACTCTTATGCTGAACAGGTTCACTTTCCCATTCCTCTTTAATAAAGTCAAGTAGTCCGCGAGGTCTCCGCCCATATACCAACTCAAAGGGCGAAAACCCAGTGGAGGCCTGGGGCACTTCCCTGATAGCAAACAGGAGAGCTGGTAACAGGCAGTCCCAGTCTTTCCCATCCCTTTGTACCACTCTCTTTAGCATAGACTTAAGGGTCTTGTTAAAGCGTTCCACTAACCCATCCGTTTGGGCATGGTAGACCGATGTACGCAGCTGTTTAATCTGGAACAGCTTGCAAACATCGGCCATAACTCTCGACATAAATGGGGTGCCCTGGTCTGTGAGTATTTCCTTGGGAAAACCAGTCCGTGTAAACAACTGGAATAATTCCTGGGCAATAGCCTTAGAGGAGGTATTCCACAGGGGAAGCGCCTCAGGATATCGGGTGGCAGAGTCAAGAATCACCAATATGTAGGAGTAACCTCGAGCCGACTTTACCAAGGGACCCACTATATCCATGGCTATCCTCTCGAATGGGACCTCAATTATGGGCAGAGGCACCAAAGGGCTCCGGAAGTGGGTCACCGGAGCGGTCAACTGACAGGTGGGACAAGAGGCACAGTATTTCTTTACCTCTGCTTTCAGACCTGGCCAGTAAAACCGGTCGGTGATCCGTGCTTCCGTCTTCTCAACTCCCAGGTGTCCCCCTAACACATCATCATGGGCCAGGTCCAGAACCTTTCGTCTATATTGTTGGGGTACCAACAATTGTTCTACCACATTTTCCCTCACCTTGATAACCCGATGCAATAACTCATTATACATTGCGAAGTGTGGCCACCGCTCATTTGCACCTGGCTCTTGGGGAACCCCATTTACTACTACAACTTGTTCCCGTGCACGGGCCAAAGTGAGGTCCTGCATCTGAGCAGTACCAAATGCCCCCTGGGGAACACCCAAATCTGGCAGGGCAGGGGTAGAGGCCACTTCCTCGTCCTCTTCCCCCAGCATTACCTGAAGTGGGGAAGATCCTCCCCCCTCAGTGTTTTGGTAGGTCTGTGGACCACATGTCTTGACATTATCAACAGTATCAGCTCTACTTTCATCACCATTAACCCAACCATTAGCAATTTCATCATTTGGATCCACATTAAGAACATTTGGCAGTTCAGGGTTATTCCTCTCAGCAGCAGGAACAGGGAGGCTAGTTTCTCCCCAATCTCTGAACTGTTCTCCTTGTTCCCACAGTTTTGTAAACAACGGACAGTCTCGTCCTATTATAACATCATGTACCAAGTTCTTTACCACCCCCACCTCTTGAGTACCAGTGCCACATGCTGAGGAGATGGTCACCGAGATGAGAGGGTACCCTCTAGTGTCCCCGTGAATGCACACCACCCGTAAGGTTTTTCTTACCGGACCGATCTTCCCAATTACTCTAGGATGAACCAGAGTTACCATGCTTCCGGAGTCCAACAAAGCCCGGGCAGGGAGGTGGTTCACTTGGACTTCACACTCAAATTTTTCCTCACCCAGGTCGAGCTGTGTGGTGCATACTTTATGGGCATAAAAAGACCCCCTCCGAAGAACCCCGCATTCCATGGGCTCCTCTTGCAGTGGGCAGTGTGCCCGGGTATGACCCCAGGAATGACATCGCCAACATTGTACATCCCCCTCCTCTCCGAACAGGAACAGAACGCTGAGGAGGTACCGGGAATGACTCTTGACATTCCAGGGTGTTTGCTCCAGGACTCCTTGGAACATCCTTTTAAAGGGCAGCAGTTGGTCGAACAGGCCGTGGTAGACTGGGGCCTATGCGCTTGGTAGGTCCGAGCAGGTCCTCCACCACTGTATATCGTTCCACCATCTCGACAAGGAGGTTTGCTGTTTTGGGGTCTCCATGGCTGACCCACCGTTGAAGGTCGTCTGGCAGGGATCGCAGGTATCGGTCCAGCACAACCCGTTCCACGATTTGGGGGCCCGACAACACCTCAGGCTGCAGCCATTTTTTTACCAGTTGCACCAGGTCATGCATTTGAGACCGAGGTGGCCGATCTGGATGATACTTCCATTGGTGCACTCATTGGGCCCGAACGGCCGTAGTCACCCCCAGACGAGCCAGAATTTCTGCCTTTAACTTTTGATAGTCTTTAGCATCATCGGGTGGCAGGTCAAAGTAGGCCTTTTGAGGATCTCCGGTGAGAAAAGGGGCAATGAGGCCGGCCCACTGGTCCTGAGGCCACCCTTCTCTCTCTGCCGTCCTCTCAAATGTAGCAAGAAACGCCTCTACATCATCGCTCAGGGACAATTTCTGCAAAAAATGGCTTGCCCTCACAGTCACCTGGTTGCCAGGGGCAACAGCCGCTTGCTCCCGAACCTGAGATAGCTGCTGCACTGCTTCCTTTAAGACAGCCACCTGAGCCTGCATAACCTCTTGCTGGGCTGCTTGCTGGGCTGCCAACTGGGTCACCAACAGAGGCGGGTTTTTTCTTGCTGCAGCTGATTTGCTTCCTCATGGCGAGTTTGCGCTTGCATATTAGCCAGGGACAGCTGTTTAATTAGCTCCTCCATTGCTTCAGCTTTCAACGTTTGTACAGCTTTAACCCAGGACATAAATCCAATGTACTGTCCCTTTAACTGTCAGTTCAATGTCAAGCTCAATGCAAAAAAAAATGTTTTGTTTTTTTTTCTTCTTCTTATGCCTGTTATTCTGTCCTGCCCGCATTCGAGCACCAGTGTAATGTTCGGGGAACCCGCTAGATCGCAGGACACAGGCTTTTCAAACAAAAGGACGTTTATTTAAACTTAAATGGCTTCACAGCAGCAAAACAAAAGAAATGACAGTCTCACCGACTTGTAGAGTTTATAACTGCTGTCGCAGTTAAACAGTCCTTGCTTGGTGTTGCAGGTACGTTTCCCAGATAGCAGGCTTCCATGCAGGCCACTGCCATGTACATTCACAGCTTCCCAGAGCTTTTCACAGCCTCCACAGCTTTTGCAGTGTCCACCATTCACCATGCAGACTTCACTACACTCCTTCTCTCTCTCACCTACAACTTCCTGTCTCTCTTAAACCATTTCCTTGGACAGGTGTGTTAACCATTGCTGTTCCCTTAAAGGAACCACAGCCCAAACAGAGCGGAAATATAGCGTCCTTCCAGGACCCAGCCACGACGTCCTGTACAATATATATTTATTTATTTTTACACGCACACAAATATAGATACAATTTATGCAGCTGCTACTAGCAATGTATTTAAGTTATAACAAAAGTCAAAAAACATATTTCCCAATTTACATGAAGGTCAGGTTAATATATGGTCAGAGACTGCAGACATGATACAAGAGATGGTCAGAGACTGCAGGCACGATACAAGAGATGGTCAGAGACTGCGGACATAATACAAGAGATGGTCAGAGACTGCGGACATGATACAAGAGATGGTCAGAGACTGCGGACATGATACAAGAGATGGTCAGAGACTGCGGACATGATACAAGAGATGGTCAGAGACTGCGGACATGATACACGAGATGGTCAGAGACTGCGGACATGATACACGAGATGGTCAGAGACTGCGGACATGATACACGAGATGGTCAGAGACTGCGGACATGATACAAGAGATGGTCAGAGACTGCGGACATGATACAAGAGATGGTCAGAGACTGCGGACATGATACAAGAGATGGTCAGAGACTGCGGACATGATACAAGAGATGGTCAGAGACTGCGGACATGATGCAAGAGATGGTCAGAGACTGCAGACATGATGCAAGAGATGGTCAGAGACTGCAGACATGATGCAAGGGATGGGCTAGAGGCTGCAGACATGATGCAAGAGATGGTCAGAGACTGCAGACATGATGCAAGAGATGGCCAGAGACTGCAGACACGAAACAAGAGATGGTCAGAGACTATGCAGGCATGATACAATAGGTGGACTTATGGTAATGACAAGCAAACTCTCACCTGGCTAACATGGTAACATCACATTGCTGCAGCAGCCCCAAACACTAGAGCCACAGACGATCCCCCCACAGACAGTGCAGACAGATGATCCCTCTATACACTCCTCCGTCCCCTACTAGAAGCAGGAGAAGCCGACACATTGGCTTTGAGTGCTCTGCAGACTCTAGATTTCTCAGCATTTTCTACCTATAGCATGATATTTGCCCTCAACAAGGGTTCCTGTCTTCTTCAGAATGAAATCTGGTTTCTTTAAAATTCGCTGTTTATAAAAAGACAGATGTTATATTCCCCAACAGAATTTGCCAATTAACACCCAATACAGGGCCCCATTTAGAATGAATGGCACTGCATCGCACAGCACATAGAGCAGGTGCATTCCCATGCATACAATGCATGTTAATGCGTAGAACGCATTGCCAAAATACACAAATGTAAATGGACCCTAAATGTTTTCTCTGTTGTGTGGATTTAGATCATTTCCGCTCACCCACTGGTTGCTAGAGGTTACTGCACATCATTACCGCTCACCCATTGGTTACTAGAGGTTACCGCACATCATTACCGCTCACTGATTGATTGCTAGCGGTTACTGCACATTATTACTGTTCACTGATGGTTTGCTAGAAGTTACTACACATTATTACTGCTCACTGATTGTTTGCTATAGGTTACTGCTTATCATTATCACAAATTGATTGGTTGCTAGGGGTTACTGCACATTATTAGCACTCACTGGCTGCTATGGGTTACTGCTTATCATTATCGCTCACTGATTGCTCACTGGGTGGCAGGGCAGTATTATTGTGTGTGATGCAACTGTTGGATGACAGGATGCAGTTTGGGGTGATGGTGGCAGCATTGGGGAGAGGCTGAGATCATATCTCCCCTATAATGATAGGGGGTTGGGTGATAGGATGCCAGAGCTTGGGTACAGGAGGTATGAGGATGATAATGACAGGAGATAGGGTTGTAGGATGCCAGAGGTGGGGTAGAGAGGGATGGTTGGGATTTTGATGACAATGGATGCGGTGTTAGGCAGTGGGGTACAGGGGGGATGATGATGACAGGAGGCAGGGTGGAAGGATGTCAGAGGTAGGGTACAGAGGGGATGATGACAGGAGGCAGGGTGGAAGGTTTTGAGAGGTGGAGTACGGGGGATGATGATGACGAGAAGGCAGGGTGGAAGGATGTCAGAGGTGGGGTATGGGGGATGATGACAGGAGGCAGGGTGGAAGGATGTCAGAGGTGGGGTACGGGGATGATGATGACAGGAGGCAGGGTGGAAGGATGTCGGAGGTGGGGTACGGGGCATGATGACAGGAGGCAGGGTGGAAGGATGTCAGAGGTGGGGTACGGAGGGGATGATGATGGCAGGAGGCAGGGTGGAAGGTTTTTAGAGGTGAGGTACGGGGGATAATGATGACAGGAGGCAGGGTGGAAGGATGTCAGAGGTGGGGTACGGGGGATGATGATGACAGTAGGCAGGGTGGAAGGCAGCTGACAGTGGGGTACAGCAGAGATGATGGTAGGGTGGTGGGATGGCAGAAACAGGGGTATTAGAATGAGGATGGAGACGATGACACGGGTAAGTTAGTAGGAAGCTGACAGTGGGAAGTAATTACAGGGGGATGATGAGAAGGATGATGATGGCAGGGGGGTCAGTAGGTGGCATATGCGGGATGGCATGTATATCCTCACTCAGGGCTGTGTGAGAGGTCACGGGCGGAAGGCAGAAGTAATTCTCGGGGCGCCCTCATTCGGAGGTAACGTCACGGGATGTGTCAGTGTCGGGCAGGACCGTACATGCTGTACCTTTCAAGGCTGTTGCAGGCTGGCTCCTGGATGATCGCCAGGCTCCAGCTCTGGCAGGTCCTCTTCCATTACAGATCGATCGTGATTGTCCATCCTGCAGAGGAGATCAGGGAGCTGCTGCTCAGCTGCTGCAAAATGTGCACATGGCCGGAGATCCGTAGAGGGGAGGAGCTGGGGGAGAAGGAGTACATGGTGCCACCCACTGTCCCTGCAACCTCGGGCAGTGCGCAAGTGGTCAGTGACAGTCCACCCCTGGGCGGGAAAAACGAGTTGCAGCCCCGGACGCAAGACGGGGACACCGACCGGGGGACATTCCCTCCAACTCACCACACACACGTTAGGTAAATTAGGCGGCCGGAGGCCCCTGGGAGTGCGAGGCCTTAGGCGGCCGCCTAATTAGAGAGCCTCCTCTGCTGGTCAATAAACGGTAACAGGAGATTCCTAATTTCATTATTATTCGTTTCTATCGCTCTCAATTTCAATTGTCTCCCCTTGACAATGTTTTTTAGGAGTTCATTCTCACATTTTGAGAAAAAGGAATACCATTCCTCCATGAGGGTAGTATCACCCATGTTATCATTAGGATTGAGGTCCCACCTCAACCTTCTGGGTGTTATATTCTCTCTAGTATACATCTCATGGGTGGCAATATCCCACCATACCCATAGTTGTTTTTCTAGGGTATGTCTCAGTTGTTTGAATAGACTATTCAAATCATGTCTATTATTGACCTGTTCCTGATTACAAATACCTACAACATCAAGGGGCAGAGCTAGCCGGAGACCGTGATGGACGCTCACTAGCAGAGCTCCGGATCCAGCGGTATTACGTTGGCACAGAACAGACCTCCTAGAAGGCTAAATCCTACCCTACCACAGCGATCAAGTACCACAACACCCGGGGAACGATCAACCGCGATGACGAGGCGCAGGAATAACAGCAATCGGCCTACCAAGCTGACAGAGTTTTTTCTCCTGGGCCTAGGCAAGATGGCGCCGGCTCTTCATCCACGCCGATTCCCGGACCACAGACGCGCCTTGAAAAATTCGGGGAAGTCTCAAAAAAGTAGTAGTCCTAAGAGTGCACGATCCCCACCAGCCACACCATCTTCTGGAAGCCCTGAAAAGGCAAGATTCTGGTCAGATGCCGCGAATGCTGCACATGAGGTGAGCTCTTTCCTAGACTCAGGGGATGATACTAGGGAGCTGCCGGACTCCATAGACACATTCCCCACTAACAATCAACCCGTGATGGACACAGTCCTAAAGGAGATGTTAGCTTCCCTAAGAAGTTCCCTACAATCGGATATGGTGTCATGTGTGCACCAGTTCAGCACAGATCTCAGAGCGGTATCAGACAGGGTCTCCCACATAGAAAATAAAATGGGGGAATTTGCATCCACAATAAATTACCTTGTTGATGCCAATGATGGTAGGGAGGATGACATAGAGCACATTAAAGCAAAAATGGCCGACATGGAGAAATAATGTAAAAATTTGAGGGGTCCCAGAATCTGTCAAGCCCCAGGACCTACGCAAATATGCATCTCAGTTGTTCTCCACCATTTTGCCTGACATGACCGAGCTGGATTACACTGTAGATAGAATCCACCGTCTTCCTAAACCTTCCTATCTGGCTGACAACGTCCCTAGGGATGTTGAATGGCGCACAGTAGATCGCAAAAATGCTAGATCTCATTCTTAGCCTGAAGGGAGGATTGACTTTTAGCATAATAGTCCGCTGGGGAGATGATTCCTCCACTTTGAAAAGTTATCAAGTTATTGATATTTCCCCCATTTACTCTTTGAGTGACTAAGGCCTCATGCCCACTGGCGTTTTTACAGCTGCGTTTTTGAGCGTTTTTTACAGCTTAAAAACGCCTGTCCATGTTATTGTAAATATTTTTTTTTTTTTTTTGAAAAAAAAAAAAAAAAAAAAAAAAGCGTCGGAGCTAAAAACGCGACCGCGCGTTAGTGCGCGTTTTTTGCGCGTTAGTGCGCGTTAGTGCGCGTTTTTGCGCGTTTTTTGACGCTCGCGTTTTTTCCTGCCTAGTTCTGACGCTGAGGAACGCACTGGCCCTGTACAGCTTACAAACGCCTATGCTCTTTACAGCTCAAAAACGCCTAGGTGGGCATGAAGCTATAGACTAACATGGACAGGCGTTTTTAAGCTGTAAAAAACGCTCAAAAACGCGGCTGAAAAAACGCCCGTGGGCATGAGGCCTAAAAGTCACACCCAGTTGCCTTATTACCTTTGGCTGCTAGCCATTGTTATGTTCTATTTTTGTTTGTTTACTTTGTTTTTGGACAGCAGTGGCTTCCTCTGTGGTATCCTCCCATGAAATCCATTCTTGTTTAGTGTTTTACTTATCGTAGATTCGCTAACAGGGATGTTACAAAAAGGAGGAAGGAGAGACTGGGAATGTTTGGAAGCAATGGTGGCATGCGTTTCTCTGCTAGTCAATTCGTTCAGAAGGATCTAAGAGTTTCTTCAGATTCTGACACATCTGAACCTATGCCGGTTGATGCGGTTAAGAGATCCATTTCTACTCAGGAGAAAGAGAGAAGACGTTCAGAAAATCTGTGTTTATATTGTGGGGACACTGGGCATTATGCAGTTAACTGTCTGAACAAGGTTAGAAGAACAATTGCGGCGACTGATGTGATTTTGCCTGAACAAATAAACGTTATTACCCAGTCGATCTCCCCATTGATTCATGAAGAGAATAAAGTCAATTCTGTACTATCCCATTTTATCATCCCTATTAAACTCATCTCTGATGGTATTGAATTTCCTTGCTCTGCTATGCTGGACTCTGGGGCTGGGGGGAACTTTATGTACATAGACTTTGCCCACAGTAATAATATCCAAACAAGAAAGAAGTCTGAGACCATCAGTTTTCAGCTGATTACGTCACCCAAATTTGCCGTCATCCTGGGCATTCCTTCGTTTTCCACCCATAATCCCTCCATCAACTGGGAAGCATGGATTATAAACTTTACATCCCCCACTGCGAGGAATTCTGTAGAGGACCTTGTCAAACAAGTTCTTTGCCGGTCAAGGAATCACAGGTGGATGTTGTTACTATGCAGTCATATGACAACCTGCCTCCACAATATCATGAGTTCCGGGATGTCTGTGATAAGAAGAATGCTGATCAGTTACCTCCTCATCGCCCATATGATTGTCCCATTGAACTTCTCCCAGGGGCTGAAATACATTTTGGTCGCCTTTTCAATCTTTCAGAACCTGAATTAAAAGTTCTCAGGGAATGGATTGTTGAGAATTTAGAGAAGGGCTTCATTAGACCCTCAACGTTTCCTGCAGGGGCAGCCCTGTTCTTTGTTGCAAAGAAAGATTCCACCTTGCGTCCATGCATTGACTATCGTGACCTTAATAAAATCACTATTAAAAACCGCTATCCACTTCCTTTAATTTCTGAAATGTTGGAAAGACTCCGCTCTGCCAAAGTCTTCACAAAACTAGATTTACGGGGGACATATAACCTCATCCGCATGTGTCAAGAAGACAAATGGAAAACCGCCTTTAGAACCAGATACGGCTATTTTGAGTCCCTGGTTATGCCTTTTGGCCTCTGCAACACCCCTGCCACTTTCCAACACTTCTTCAATGATGCTTTTCGAGACCTATTGGACCAGTTTGTGATTGCTTATTTGGATGATATTCTCATCTTTTCTAATAACCTGGAGGAACATCGCAAACATGTTTGCACTGTCTTTGAAAGGCTAAGGAAGAACCAACTTTATATTAATCATATATACATACCCAGTGAGCGGCGACCTGCGACTGTGTGTCTTCCCTGGATATCATCTGGCTATTCCCCGCCTCAGTCCCGGGTGAGACTACTCTCACCAGACCCTTGTTCAATCCCACCCCTGGAGCTGATCTCCATCTATGGGCCACTATGTAAGTAATAAAGTAACTATACTTATCTTTCATCCTCAGGACTAAACACATTTCATTATTCCATAGTAATACAAACGCATCCAACTCCTGACGATTGGCAAAAGGCCATGAAATGCATAGAGTGTTCATCCAGGGATGCCAAGCCACGCTTGCTCCAATAACCTCAACGAATTATGTTCTCTGTAGTTATCATGCGAATTATGTATACATCATATATGTTTAAATTATATATACTTATTGTCTGCTATGAATTTTACTTTGTCACATATCATGTTTTAGTGATCAATTCCCTTATCATTAAATGTATTATGATTATATCAACTTTTGTTGAATTTTATGACTGTATTTTTACATCATGAATGCCTGATTATATTGCTCAATTATGTTTACTTATATCACTACCATGAATCACCCCTAGGGGCTTGTGACACTCGGGTTATCTTCATGCTACAAACATATTATAACAAACACCCACAGGCCTCACTCAAAGTCCCAATCCAACCCCCCTTTTTCCCTATTCGTCTTTCAGGACAGCCACAATGAGAGACATAGGCTCCTCCCTTTCCACAGGAAACACTGCGCCAGCATATATAAATTCTCACTTCCCCTGCCGGCCTTCAGTTGTTAGTGTTTCCTCTGGAGGGGAGACACTGTGCAGGAGCCAGACTAAATCAGTCAGGGGACTGAAGCATTTTTCTTACCTGAAAGGAAGCAGGGGCTTCCAGGGTATGGTTGTGGGGTAGTCGCCCACCTTCCGTGAGCCACCCCAGCCTGGTCGAGTGTGGCTGAAGGCTGAGGGGGGGACCCCTATCGCGTCCACAGGGCCGCAGCAAGGAGGCAATCTGCCCTCCGTGTATATGGATACATGCCGCATTTTTGGAACCCGCGGGCCGGACGACGTGGCAACGTCATTTCCGGCAGAGGGCGGATGCTTCCCCTTTAACCCGCGACTTCCGGTTCCGGGTCGCGGCGCTGATAGGGGCCCAGGCAGAAGCTGGAGAGAGTCCAAATCGTGCACAGGCAGCGTGGCACTCAGCGGAGGCAGCCACCTGCAGTCAGCATGTCGGAAGCAGAGGCTCAAGCGGCACACACTGACACCACCTCCAGCCTTCCTAAGGTAAGAGTACCCTGGGGTGGGTTCCTCTCTACCTAGGAATACCCCTCCATGCATGGTTCCTGTCCATGGGGGAGTAATAGCCCCCTGGGTGGTCAGGGGGGGAGGCACTGGTTCCTTACATGATAGAAGGTTCAGCGCACTCCGGGGGTTGTACCTGTTGTCAACATTTTTTTGCTAAATGTTTTTGTATGGTTTTGTTGTCTTTCTGTATTTAGAAGGCTACAGAGAAATCGAGATCAACCCATACCTCTAAAAAGAAGTGTGCCTCCTGTAGGGACATGCTGGGGGAGGCATGGGGGAAGGTCCTATGTAAAAGTTGCATTGACACCCTGGTGAAAGAAAGGGATTCAGAGCAGGAGTCTGGACTGGCAGCTTCCGTGAAGGAGCTCTCGTCCACCTTTTCGTCTTTCAAGAGTCTATTTGAAAGATTTCAACTCCCCTCTGTTCCCACTTCCCAGGATACAACCCCCCCCCCCCACCGGCTCAGGGCTCTGTTCCGGCTAATCCTGCCACTGTTTCAAGGGCAGAGGAGGTTTCAGGCCCTTCCGGTGTACAACAGGCACATCCAGATAGTGTTACCTCTGAGTCTCAAGAGGACTCAGACGGAGAAGCCCAGGACGGGGAGTCCAGGAAAACCTCCAGGTATAAGTTGTCCCTGGATGAGGTAGAGGACCTCTTGGGGGCAATTTATACCACCCTCGGTATACAGACCGATAAAAAGCCCTTGACCCTTCATGATAAAATGTATAAGTGTCTGGGTAAACAGAAGAAAAAAGTCTTCCCTGTACATGATGTACTGATTGACACTGTCAAAAGGGAATGGCAAGACCCCGAGAGGAAGCCCTTCTTTTCTACAGCTCTAAAAAGGTTTCCTTTCCCGGATGACCCAACGTCCATTTGGAATAAGAACCCCAAATTAGACGCCGCCTTCTCCCAGGTCTCTAGGAACACGGACCTAGCATTCGAGGACATGGGAGCCTTGGCGGACGTCATGGACAAAAGGATAGACTCCCTACTAAAGAAAACATGGGACTCTACTATGGGGAATCTAAAGCCTGAGATGGCCGTGACGGTTGTGGCCTGCAACTTGGAACATTGGCTCCTTAAAATCCAGGAGCACATTGAGGCTGGGACGGCTAAAGAAACAATTCTAGCCTCCTTTCCGACTATCCTGCAAGAAATTGCTTATATAGCGGACGCCTCTGCGGAATCAGTCCGCATGTCAGCCAGGTCGGCAGCCCTGGCCAATTCTGCCAGAAGAGCCCTCTGGCTGAAGACTTGGCCAGGTGACAGTGCCTCCAAGGCTAAGCTGTGTGGGATACCCCTAACGGGAGACCTACTTTTCGGCCCTGGTCTCGATTCTGTTCTGGACCGGACGGCAGATAAAAAAGAGTCCTTTCCCCCTAAGCGGAAGGCCCCAGTATTATCAAAAAAGGGGTTTCGTCCGCAGGGTCAGAAGGGGTCTCCCAGGTCTGAAAGGAAAAAGACTTGGACCTCTAAAGGCAGAGGTGGAGCAATTTTTCGCCCTCCTCAACAGCCCGGGAAAAACCCCATACTCTCTAGTCAGGGTGGGAGGAAGACTGGGGATCTTCCTCCCACTATGGGAGACAATTTCCCCCAACCAATTTATTCTGGGGATCATAAGAAGGGGGTACCATTTAGAGTTTGCAAGACCCCCCCCCCCAGAGATATCTTGTCACATCTCTTCCCAAGTGCAGGGAGAAGTCCCAAGCCTTGTTGGGAGCTCTGGAAAATCTGGAAAGTCAGAACGTAATACGCAGAGTTCCAGAAGCAGAGGAGGGAAGGGGATTCTATTCTCACATTTTTGTGGTAAAGAAAGCTTTTGGAGGATTCAGACTAATTCTGAATCTAAAGCCCCTGAACAGATCGATTGTATACAAACGGTTCCGGATGGAGTCGATTTTTTCTGTCAGGGCCCTCCCCCCCCCCCGATTGCTTCATGGTGTCCCTGGACCTCAGGGACGCATACCTGCACATCCCAATCGCAGAAAACTCTCAACGTTTTCTACGTCTAGCAGTCAACCTAGACGGAACAGTAGTACACCTACAGTTCCAAGCTCTGCCATTCGGGCTATCCTCATCGCCCCGCATTTTCACCAAGTTTCTGGCGGAACCGTTGGCGTTTCTGCGACTTCAGGGAGTATCCATCATAGCCTACCTGGACGATCTGCTTCTATTTGCAGCATCACCAGAACAGCTATCCAGAGATCTGGAAAGGACAAGGAGTGTTCTTACGGACCTAGGGTGGCTTCTAAATTTAGAGAAGTCCACCCTAGTCCCATCACAGAGGATAACGTACCTAGGGTACACTTTGGATTCAACTCTTTTGAGAGTTTTTCTCCCGATGGAGAAGATCCTAAAGTTAGACAGGGCAGTGACGTCCCTTCAGAGCAACCTCCATGTGACAATAAGATATCTGATGTCGACATTGGGTCTATTGACATCTACCCTCCCAGCAGTCCAATGGGCAGGACTGCACTTTCGCCCATTACAGGCCTTCGTTTTGAAGATCTGGGACCACAGTCTAGAAGCTCTAGACAACCTGGTTCAGGTACCTGCCCAGTTAAAAAGATCCCTCTGGTGGTGGAGGAGGGTTTCAAACCTGTCGCAGGGGCGTCTGTGGTTTATCCCAGTATCTCGGGTGGTAACCACGGACGCAAGTGGCAGAGGCTGGGGGGCACACCTGGGATCCCTTCCAGCACAAGGCACCTGGGAGTTAGAGGAACTAAACAGGTCGTCCAACTGGAAGGAGCTGAGAGCAGTGGGTCTAGCTCTCAAGTTTTTCCAGGAACAACTCCAGGGTCACCACACTCAGGTGAGGTCAGACAACTCTTCGGCCGTAGCCTATCTGAACAAGCAGGGCGGCACAAAGAGCGGAGTCTTGTCGGCCCTAGCAGCAGACATTCTGGGCTGGCCCGAAATCAACACACTCTCACTCTCAGCAATCTTCCTGAGAGGCGAGAGGAACATCATAGCAGACTTCCTCAGTCGGACACAACTGAGAGAGAGCGAATGGGTCCTCAATCAGGAGGTTTTCCTGCTCTTAGCCAGGAGGTGGGGGCTGCCAGAGGTGGACCTCTTCGCGTCAAAGGGAAATGCGAAAGCCCCCTGGTTTTTCTCTCTAAGCAGGGGAGAGGGAGAGTTGGGAGTGGACGCACTAACCCAAAGTTGGGAATTCAGAATGTGTTATGCATTCCCACCACCGGTCCTGTTGCCCGCTGTTCTAAGGAAGTTTCAGGTAGAAAATACTTCCCTGATTCTAGTGGCACCACATTGGCCCAAGAGAGCATGGTTCTCAGTTCTCAAACAGTTGGCTGTAGAACCCCCCTTCTTCCTTCCACGTCGAGAGGATCTCCTCTCACAGGGTCCAGTCCTTTGCCCCCAGGTACACAGATGGAGGCTAGCGGCTTGGCTACTGAGGAGGGCATGTTAAAAGCCAAAGGCTTTTCAGAAAAGCTAGTTACCACCCTCCTTAATAGTAGGAAAAAGGAGACTCGCCATATCTATAGAAAAGTCTGGCTCCACAAGTGGTGTGCGGACTGTTCCTGTTCTGTCCATAATTCCACGTCCATCCTGGAATTCCTTCAATGTGGGGCAGATAGGGGACTTTCCATAGCTACCCTTAAAAGTCAGATCTCAGCACTCAGTGCTTACTTAGAGAAACCTCTGGCCTCCGATCCCTGGGTTGTCAGGTTTTTCAGAGTCCTATCAAGACTGAGACCAGCTCAGAATCCACCATTTCCCAGTTGGGACCTGTCTTTGGTCTTGCAGACCCTTACGGGCGCTCCCTTCGAACCCTTAAAGGAGTGTCTACTAAGGGATCTAACTTTAAAAACAGTTTTTTTGATTGCAGTGACCACTGCTAGGAGGGTCAGTGAGTTAGAAGCTCTATCCATTAGACCCCCTTTTTGTATTATCTTTCCGGATCGGGTCGTTTTAAAGACCGATCCGGTATTTTTGCCCAAGGTTACTTCAAAATTCCACAGGAATCAGGAAGTAATCTTGCCTTCTTTTTGTCCAAACCCCTCAGGTGAAGGGGAGTTGAAATTTCACACCTTAGTGCAGGATGCATCTTCTGACATTCATCTGGAACAGACAAGAGTCTTTAGGAAGTCAGACTCTCTGTTTATTTTATTTTCTGGGGCCAGAAAGGGCTACAAGGCATCTCAACGCACTATTGCCAGATGGCTCAGAACAGCCATAGGACAGGCATATTCCTTAGCGGGTAAAGAGGTCCCTACAGGAATAAAGGCACACTCCACCAGAGCTCTGGCAGTCTCTCAGGCAGAAAAGGCTGGAGCAACGCCAGAACAAATATGCAAGGCAGCAACTTGGTCCAGCTACGCTACCTTTGTTAGGCATTATAGAGTGGATCTGGTGTCGGCAGGTGAGCAAGCCTTTGGGCGAAAGGTTTTGCAAGCTGTAGTCCCACCCTAGTTGGTAAGTGCTCGTCTATCCTCTCATTGTGGCTGTCCTGAAAGACGAATAGGGAAAATTAGAGTTACGCTTACCGGTAACGTCTTTTCCAGTAGTCTTTCAGGACAGCCCTAGTACCCACCCTAAAATTGGGGGGTCTTACTAAAGACTGGAACGAAGCATGATAGAGATAATAATAATATGCTATTAATGTGTTCTTGTGTCTCCCCAGCTGTCCGGAGGTGATCTCAGAAAAACTGAAGGCCGGCAGGGGAAGTGAGAATTTATATATGCTGGCGCAGTGTTTCCTGTGGAAAGGGAGGAGCCTATGTCTCTCATTGTGGCTGTCCTGAAAGACTACTGGAAAAGACGTTACTGGTAAGCGTAACTCAAATTTTTTGGTTTCCATATACAATGTTATATTAAATTGGAGAAATGCGACTTTGAACGTACCCAGATGCAGTTTTTTGGATATATTATTTCTCCTAAAGGAGTAAGCATGGATCCTGAGAAGATCAAAGCAGTGGTGGATTGGCCTGCCCCTAGCAATGTTAAAGAGATACAATGATTGGTTGGTTTTGCCAACTTCTACAGAAAATTCATAAGAAACTTCTCTAAAGTGATAGCACTAATTACACAGCTGACAAAGAAAGGGATGCGCTTTGTGTGGTCAGCTGAGGCACAGACTGCTTTTATTAAGCTAAAGACTCTTTTCACTTCTGAGCCAATATTGGTACATCCCGATCCTGAAGTTCCTTTTATAGTGGCAGTGGATGCCTCCTTTCTCAGCGAAAAGGAGAAAAGATGCAGCTTCATCCTTGTGCGTATTTCTCTCGCTTAATGTCATCAGCCGAAATAAATTATGACATTGGGAATAAGGAATTACTGGCAATTAAGGAAGCCTTTTCTGAATGGAGGCATCTGCTGGAAGGGGCTAAGCATCCAGTAACTGTTCTCACTGATCATAAAAATCTAGAATTCATTTGTTCTGCCAAGAGGATGTCTTCTAGATAAGCACGTTGGTCACTGTTCTTTTCCCGGTTTAATTTTATCATCTCGTATCGACCTGGGTCAAGGAGTGGTAAGGCCGATGCATTATCAAGAATGTTGACTGAACCATGCCGGGAAGACAACCATGAATGTATGATTCTGCCGCAAAAGAACTTCATAGGGGCCACGGGTTTCAAGACATTCTTGAGTCTCCTAAAGGAGGGGTATGAAAATTACCCTCTTCTCAATCATCCGCCTGCAGATATTAACCTTGTGTACAAGAATGACTTCTCTATGTACCTGAATCTGCTCAGATTGAAGCCCTCAGGTTGGTTCATGACTCAAAACTTGCTGGGCATTTTAGGATTTCCAAAGCAGAAGAGCTCTTGTCACATTCGTTTTGGTGGCCCAGCTATAAGAAAGACGTCAAACACTATGTGGCCTCATGCCTGACCTGTGCACGCAGTAAGACTCCCCGAGCTTCTCCCTTGGGGTTGCTCCAGCCACTCCCTGTTCCATCAAGACCATGGGGCTCAATTTGTTTGTACCCCTGCTGTGCTCATTATGAGGGGCTCCCAACATCCCTGTGCTGTGCTGACTTCCTGGGTTTGTAGTAGCCCCAGGGCCCGGACTGGGAATAAAAACCAGCCCTGGAAATAATTTCATACCAGCCCCATAGCATTATTATACCAGCCCAACATCATAACGTCATTATTTTCTTGTACATAAAAGGGAAAACCATGCATTTTAAAGCACATTTGAAGAGTGTATTTATAGATAAGAGAGACATGGAATTTACAAACAGCATACATTTTATCATTTACTGGTGTAGCGGCCTCCACTCTCCCCTCTTTCTCGTCAGCTTGTCTCTCTCTTGTCTAGGGGTACCTTATGAGGAGAGAGTGCGGGGTCACCACGCCAAGCCTCCACCACAGATGTCTGTGTAATGCAAGCAAAGTTCTTGTTCTACCTTCGGGTCGGTGTTCTGCACCTGAAACCTCCATAGAGAGTTACCTTGAACGATGTCTGCCAGAAAACGAGCCCCACACAATTAAAGTCCAACACTCCTTTATTCTTCTCAATGCAAAAGTGAACACAATCAGTTGGACCCCTTAGAGAACAGAACAGACAAGGAGGTCTGGATGTGAGTAGGCCCAGACACAATAAACTCTCCACTTTCCTTCCTGAAAGTGGATTGCGGTCTCCCAGCGAAGGGGGATTTCCTTCCAGGCGGTCTCCGATGGAAGGCTCACCTGTCACCGGCAATATGCTGCACCGGGTCTTCAAGCAAGTGTCTCCCACCGGTCCATTATGCCCTCCGGATTCGGGTACCCTCTCCCAGGGTCCCCTAGGATCTCCTTCCCTCGCGGAACTCAGTGTTGGGCACTGAGCTCCAGACCTCCATCCGAGTACCTCACCCCAGGCTAAAGGTGCCCGGGATGGAACACGACCTCCGAACGTCCTCTAGGCCGCCTAGAGGACCGACACGAACCACACGCCCACAGGCTGAAGGTGCCTGGGACTCGACCCTGTGACAAAGATGGCCGGCCCCTTTATACCCTCTCCCAGCAAGCACGTCGGGTTCCCCGCCCCACCATACCGCTGCCGAGGGAGGACAAAAAGGGAGCACAGCACACAGCAATGGTTCAACCCCAGCCCAAGGCGACAGCGCCACCCGTGGGGCTGCAGGGAACTGCACATCACTGGTGTCTCTGCCAGTTTTAAATACACAGAAAAGTGTATACCCGCTAGACTGGCACACACAAAAAAACGTGCCTAAAATGGCAGTTTTCAGTGCAAATATCAATATTTAAGCTATAAACATGTAGCTAAAGCTATTAGCAATGTGTTTAAGTTAAACAAAAGTCAAAAAACATATTTCTCCATTTTTTTTTTTTACAAGAAGTATATTTCTCTATTTACATGAAGATCAGATTAATATAACCCAGCACAGAGTTTCCCCTTTACAGTGCAAGGGAACTCTGACATAAAAGGGAACATTGCAGATCATGATCTAAGTGGGAAGGCCCCTTTCACACTGGGGCGGTGGGTGCGTTGGCAATAAAACGGCGCTATTTTTAGCAGCGCTTTACCGTCGCTTTACCGTCAATTTTGCGCCGCTTGGCGGCCGCTAGCGGGGCGCTTTTAATCCCTAACGGTCAAAAAAGTGTTAAAACCACCCGCAAAGCACCGGCAAAATGCACTTTTCTGGCGGTATAGCCGCGGTGCCCATTCATTTCAAAAGGCAGGAGCGGTGGAGGAGCGGTATACACACCACTCCTCCACCGCTCCAAAGATTCTGCTAGCAGGATTTTTTTTTAGCATCCTGCCAGTGCACCGCTCCAGTGTGAAAGCCCTCTGGCTTTCACACTGGAGTGTGCGGAGCAGCTCTTTCAGGGTGCTTTGCAGGCGCTATTTTTAGCATTATAGCGCCTGAAAAACGCCTCCGTGTGAAAGGGGTCGAACTCTGATATAAAGGGGGGCACTGGTGACCAGAGACCCCACTTATATCAGAGTCCACTGCATTCCCCTTTACATCAGAATGCCCCCTTGCACTGAAGGGTGGAATCCTGCAGACTATGATGTAAAGGGGAACTCTGGGAATGTGGGGAGGACTCTGACCCGAGATCACCTTTCGCAAAAAGAAAATGGTAAGGGGGTTTACTGATATAAGGGGGAAACCTTTAGATCAGTGCCCCCTTACAGAGGCTGTGGATGGTACAGGAGAGGTCAGAGGCTGCAAATGGTACAGGAGAGATCAGAGGCTGCGGATGGTACAGGAGAGGTCAGAGGCTGCGGATGGTACAGGAGAGGTCAGAGGCTGCGGATGGTACAGGAGAGGTCAGAGGCTGCGGATGGTACGGGAGAGGTCAGAGGCTGCGGATGGTACGGGTGAGGTCAGAAGCTGCGGATGGTACAGGGGAGGTCAGAGGCTGTGGATGGTACAGGAGAGGTCAGAGGCTGTGGATGGTAAAGGGGAGGTCAGAGGCTGTGGATGGTACAGGGGAGGTCAGAGGCTGCGAATGGTACAGGGGAGGTCAGAGGCTACGGATGATACAGGGGGGGGTCAGAGGCTGCGGGGTCAGGAGGTCAGAGGCTGCGGAGGGGGGGACAGGAGGCAGGAGGTCAGAGGCTGCGGAGGGGGGGACAGGAGGCAGGAGGTCAGAGGCTGCGGAGGGGTGGACAGGAGGTCCGAGGCTGCGGGGGAGACAGGAGGCAGAAGGTCAGAGGCTGCAGGGGGGACAGGAGGTCAGAGGCTGCGGAGGGGGGGGACAGGAGGTCAGAGGCTGCGGAGGGGGGGGGGCAGGAGGTCAGAGGCTGCGGAGGGGTGGACAGGAGGTCAGTGGCTGCGGAGGGGTGGGCAGGAGGTTAGAGGCTGCGGATGGTACAGAAGAGGTTAGAGGCTGCGGATGGTACAGAAGAGGTCAGAGGCTGCGAATGGTACAGGGGAGGTCAGAGGCTGCAGATGGTACATTGGAGGTCAGAGGCTGCGGATGGTACAGGGGAGGTCAGAGGCTGCGGATGATATAGAAGAGGTCAGAGGCTGCGGATGGTACAGGGGAGGTCAGAGGCTGCGGAGGGGGGGACAGGAGGTCAGAGGCTGCGGAGGGGGGGGACAGGAGGTCAGAAGCTGCAGAGGGGGGGACAGGAGGTCAGAGGAATCAGAGGGGGGGACAGGAGGTCAGAGGCTGCAGAGGGGGGGACAGGAGGTCAGAGGCTGCAGGGGGGAACAGGAGGTCAGAGGCTGCGGAGGGGGGGGGGGACAGGCGTTCAGAGGCTGCGGATGGCACAGGAGAGGTCAGAGGCTGCGAATGGTACAGGGGAGGTCAGAGGCTGCGAATGGTACAGGGGAGGTCAGAGGCTGCGGATGATACAGGGGGGGCCAGAGGCTGCGGAGGGTGGGGACAGGAGGTCAGAGGCTGCAGAGGGGGGGGACAGGAGGCAGGAGGTCAGAGGCTGCGGAGGGGGGACAGGAGGCAGGAGGTCAGAGGCTGCAGAGGGATGGACAGGAGGTCAGAGGCTGCAGGGGGGGACAGGAGGTCAGAGGCTTCAGAGGGGGGGACAGCAGGTCAGAGGCTGCGGAGGGGGGGCAGGAGGTCAGAGGCTGCGGAGGGGTGGACAGGAGGTCAGAGGCTGCGGAGGGGTGGGCAGGAGGTCAGAGGCTGCGGATGGTACAGAAGAGGTCAGAGGCTGCGGATGGTACAGAAGAGGTCAGAGGCTGCAGATGGTACAGAAGAGGTCAGAGGCTGCGGATGGTACAGAAGAGGTCAGAGGCTGCGGATGGTACAGAAGAGGTCAGAGGCTGCGGATAGTACAGGGGAGGTCAGAGGCTGCGGATGATACAGGGGGGGGGTCAGAGGCTGCGGAGGGTGGGGACAGGAGGTCAGAGGCTGCGGAGGGGGGGACAGGAGGCAGGAGGTCAGAGGCTGCGGAGGGGAGGCAGGAGGTAAGAGGCTGCGGAGGGGGGGACAGGAGGCAGGAGGTCAGAGGCTGCAGAGGGGGGGACAGGAGGTCAGAGGCTGCAGAGGGGGGGACAGGAGGTCAGAGGCTGCGGAGGGGCGGCAGGAGGTCAGAGGCTGCGGAGGGGTGGACAGGAGGTCAGAGGCTGCGGAGGGGTGGACAGGAGGTCAGAGGCTGCGGAGGGGTGGGCAGGAGGTCAGAGGCTGCGGAGGGTTGGGCAGGAGGTCAGAGACTGCGGATGGTACAGAAGAGGTCAGAGGCTGCAGATGGTACAGAAGAGGTCAGAGGCTGCGAATGGTACAGGGGAGGTCAGAGGCTGCAGATGGTACATTGGAGGTTAGAGGCTGAGGATGGTACAGGGGAGGTCAGAGGCTGTGGATGGTATAGAAGAGGTCAGAGGCTGCGGATGGTACAGGGGAGGTCAGAGGCTGCGGAGGGGGGACAGGAGGTTAGAGGCTGTAGAGAGGGGGACAGGAGGTCAGAGGCTGCAGGGGGGGACAGGAGGTCAGAGGAATCAGAGGGGGGGACAGGAGGTCAGAGGCTGCAGAGGGGGGGGACAGGAGGTCAGAGGCTGCAGGGGGGAACAGGAGGTCAGAGGCTGCGGAGGGGGGGACAGGCGTTCAGAGGCTGCGGGTGGACGTAGGAAGAGGCACATGATACGCTTGACAAGACCTGACCTCACTGGGTGGCGCTGGCGCGCTACTGCTTAACTTTTAGAAATGGCGCCGCTCGGCGCCATCTTGTCACTGCGCATGCGCCCGCCTTTCCGGAAATTGCCAAGCATGTACGGGCTTTCCCAAGCACGGCTAGTTTCAGAACTGTGCTGGCGCATGCGCAGTTGCATGTCGGCCCTGCCCTGCAGCCATATTTTTTCAGGCGCTGCTGCCCTCACAGCGGCCCCGGGAGCAGCCTGGCAGCCAGCCCACCGGGAATTTTCCCGGTATCCCGGTGGGCCAGTCCAGCCCTGAGTAGCCCGTTAGTTCGTAATTCGTGTCCGAAATTCAATTTGGATTCGTACGAAATACGAATGCTCGTTAGGTTCATTAACTTTTCGTAACAATTATGAACATTCGCACAGCACAGGGATGGTGGGAGCCCTTATTAATGAGCAATAATGAGTCGACGACTGCCAAATTGAGAGAGGTATTTTTTGCTTTTTAAATTCATCATAACGAACATTCGGAATTGTTCCTAAAAGTTAACGAACCTAACGAAAATTCTTATTTCGTACGAATCCAAATTACATTTCGGACACGAATTTCGAAATACAAATTAACGGCTAATACGAAACCGAACGAAACTAAACTAATTTATTGACAGCGCACATGTCTATTATGTATATAAATAACTGTAGGATTGGCATTCATAGGAACAGAGGCATAGCTTGAAGCTTACAGGGCCCGATGCAAAAGCTGACCTCACCTCAGGAGTCCCCATTTCACCTCAGGAGTCCCCATTTCACATCAGAGTCGCCCTCAACATTAGGAGTCACCATTTCACATCAAAGTCCCCATCAACATCAGGAGTCCCTATTTCACATCAGGAGTCCCCCCTCAACATCAGCAGTCCCTATTCCACAGCAGGAGTCCCCCTTCGACATTCGTATTCCCCATTTCACATGAAAGTCCCCCCTCAACATCAGGAGTCCCCCCTCAACATCAGGAGTCCCCCCTCAACATCAGGAGTCCCCATTTCACATCAAAGTACCCCTCAACATCAAGAGTCCCCCATTTCACCTCAGGAGCCCCCTTAGGGTTGCCACCTCATCCCTTTAAAACAGTGGTTCTCAACTCCTGTCCTCGTGACCCACTAACAGGCCAGATTTTAAGTATTACCTTGGGGGAGATGCAGGCTAGAATACCGCAATCACTGAGCAGCAAAGGATATCACCTGTCATGTATTTCAGTTATCTTGCAAACCTGGCCTGTTAGTGGGCCCTGAGGACCGGAGTTCAGAACCACTGCTTTAAAACCAAACACATATTAATTACACAGGGTCTATGGTTGATTAAGGTGCTAATTAAACTCAATTAGTGCCTTATTTGCATTAAATTTGCCTCAGAACCTGTGTAATTCATATGTGCTCGCTTTAAAAAGGGATGAGGTAGCAACCCTAGTCCCCCTCAACATCAGTCTCCCCTTCACAAGAGGTCACAAAAAAGAAGACGTTAGCAGTTAGACATTAATCCAGTAATGAATCACACCTGTGTCTCTAAAACTATCAATAGCCTTAATGTCATTCTAGATAACAGTATGTCACAATCAGGGGTTAAAGAGGTCTGGGATATATATATATATATTTTTTATTTTTTTAGGATTCATACTTACCTAGGTGATTGTTCGGTTTTCAGAGCTCCGTGAGCAGAGTTGTAGACTGTCGGTCATAGCTCTTTGCTCTGCTCCCTCCTCGCTCATTGGAGCGCTGGGCTGTGGAGGGGACGAGGGCCACTGGTTCAGCCTCTCAGCGGCTCGCTGAGAGGCTGAGCCGGTTGTCAGTCCAGGGATCTGGCGGATCTTGACTCCATGTTCGTGATGACGCTGAGCCTGGACTGACAGCAGTGACGCCAGCAGAGAGCAGACTTCAGCCCCCTCTCTGCTGAAAACGGGTCACAGGAGTGCACAACAAACTCCACTCCTGTGATCCACAGGAGAAATTCAGCCGAGTTTTGCATAGCATACTAGCTCGTTATGTAATACTCACCTGAGATCGAAGCCCTCGCTGCGGTGCCCGTACACACCACCGGCCGCCGACATCACTCCCGGAGTTACTTCCGGGTATCGCGGGCTCCCGCGCTGTGATTGGCCGGAGCCGCAATGAAGTCACTCCCGCGCATGTAAGGGTTTACAACCACTTGAAGTGGTTAATGTAAATAATATAACTGGGTACTAACATTTATAGGTAAAGTTGATCCGGGTAATATCTGATTGCCTCTCGAGCGATCAGGAAGGATTTTTTTCCCCTGCTGTAGCAAATTGGATCATGCTTTGCTGGGGTTTTTGGCTTCCTCTGGATCAACTGTGAGTGAAGAATTGTGTATATGGGATTGTATGATTTTTTTTATTTTTTTTACCGTAATTGGTTTAACTAGATGGACTTGTGTCTTTTTATGTAACTATGTTACTTTATATTCACATAAAGACAGATGTTAGCTGCAGTTTTGCACGCAGAAGAGCCTTACCTGTTCTTACACACTTCAGCTTGTGTTCACGCTGAGCATTCCTACTTAGGGGGCGCTAGGGGATAGTGAGATTTGTATATATCATGACTATTTATTACTGGAATGTTCCAAAATATTGTACCTGCCTGCACTGATGTAACGTCTGTCTTGAAAGCCTAACTATTTGTTTTTTCCCCTCGTGCTGGTTGTAGATCGCTAGTTTGTACGTTTTGTACCCTTTTTTTTTCTCCGATTTACAAACAAAAAAAGACATCCTCTATGCTGTGTTATTGGAGTCGATGTGAATGGACAGCTGTGAATGGACTGGTGCATGCGGTGGTGGACAGCTCCTGTACTTTTAAGGAAGAACCAGCTAATAGCAAAGGCCCCTAAAGGGGTAGCACTACTTTTTTTTTTTTTCACTCCTTCTGCCCTTATAGTGTAAGTGGAGTGTGGGGTAGGGGACACGTTGCAATTTTGTTTGAGTACTTTTTAACCAGATCAGAAAGGTGAAACTATGGCACCTTTTTTAGTTAGCAGAAATAATAGCTTTATTTTCATTTGAAACATTTGTATTGATTTTCTTTTTGTTTGCTGTCTGAGAATTAGTGAGAGTAATTCCATTATTGTACAACATTAGTGTCATTTTCTACTTTTTTATAGTTATTTGTCAAGGACGCTGCATATTTTTTGGGTCAGTTCTTCGATTAGCGTGTCATGAATCTAATAATACAAATACAGTTAACTTTGTCTTAATTCAAGTAAGGATTGTGTTATACAATTCAGACTGGTTATTGCACAGCGTTTCATATTGGAGTGAGATGACAATATTTTCTGAAGTTTACTTCTAAGGAAATGTTACAATGTATGACATTGCTTTTTCTTCTTGTAGCTGTAATTGCAATTCACAACCTCCTAATCCCGTGAAAGTGGCTGTAGCAGGGGCTCAGAATTACCTCAGTGCTGTGCTCAGACTGTTTGTGGAGCAGCTGTCACACAAGACTCCAGACTGGCTGGGATACCTGCGGTTTCTTATCATCCCTTTAGGTAACCAGAGAAAGTATATTTGTCCTTCTAGAATAAAAAGCAAACAGCAGTGTTTAGTAAAGCTGGTCATACACCAACTTCGTTAAAAATGTTTCATTTTCAGAATGTTCATTGGATTTTCTAATGATTAGAGAAGTGAAACTGAAAATCATTTTCAACTGTAGTTACAGGTAAATTTGGAAGTAACAGGATAAAACATATTTCTCAAATTTTAACTGTGAATGTGGTTTACATTCTAGAAAATTGTACATACTGTAATGCTCAAAAGCTAGGCATAAAAGAGACCTGTTAATCTGTCTGGGATTCCATTCTAGTAGCAGGTCTGACTGAAAATTTTAAATGCTTTTGAACAAAATGAGTTGAATCAATAAAAATGAATTAACTCAATGACAGTGAGATCGAATGCTCTGAGAAGAAATTTTTCAATATTTCTGTATCAAGGTTGGAACAAAATTCTGCTTGTGTATGACCAGCTTAATCCATAGTCAGACTGTATGAAGTGGGATTTGTTTACTTGTCATGGGTATTGTGCTTAGAATTCTCCTCCTTGTGATATTTTATTGTCTAAGGTGATTACGTTAAAGGATAAGTTTACCATTTGCAGGTAAAGAAAAAAAATGTGCATTTATTTTTCTAATGAACCTGCAAAGAATTGCACCCACTATCATCAGATCCTGAGTGCAATATCAGGCTCCTGCAGACTCTCAGGATCGCTGTCTGCCCGTACCTCTAATGTTAAAGAGCAGGAAGATCAATAAACTACGAGAGCACTCACCAGTGCCCTTGCAGTTCTTTGAGAACTTCAAGCCATAGTTTCCTGTGAATGAATAGATAAGCACCGTCATGTGTAGAGGTTAAGGCTATAATGGACTTTCATGGTAGAATTTTATTTAATTTACAACATTATGTTAAAAACATACATGATTATTTAAAAGAAAAACATATATCATGTATGTTTTTAACATAATGTTGTAAATGAAATAAAATGCAACTTTTATACGTACCTTATGTATCCCAATTGTTTACGGGACCATGAAAGTCCATTATAGCCTCAACCTCTATTCCTCTACACAACATTGTTAGGATGTAGGTACCCCCCCCTTTTCTATGCAATTACAAGTTCTGGCACTCAATTAAACTACAAGCACCGTCAGCCATTGCAGATGACGCGGCCGTGTCGGTGGAGCCCTGCATGACTGCGCTGTTTTCACATTGTAACTGCAGGTGCGGGAGAGAATCCCCCTATCCGATGTCATGGGGGGAGGGGGTGCATGTTGAATATGTTACATTGTAATTAGGGGTGTAACATGTTCAGAAAGGTGAACTTAGCCTTTAAAGCTTAAGTGAAGTCAAAATAAAAACAAAAAATAGGCACCAGGGACATTACTTGCAGTCAGTTGGATGTATCCCTTGTGCTGATATCTCTTTGTTAGCTGAAATCCTCCTCCATTTGATTCGCCTGCACCCATCCCCCCCCCTCGCCATACTCTTCTGGTGCTGGCTTATGATTTTGTTTTTTAGTTGCACTTGGGTTTTAATCTCCATAGAAGAGTTTAGTTTGCTTGCTTATTAATACCCATTTGAGTATCAGCCTGTGTTACCACTTCATTACTAGGTCTTTTTCAGTTTCCAGTGTTATAATAGTTTGACAATTACTCAGTCATGCAACACTTTACCTAAATAGATTTTTTATATTGTTTTTTGTGATCATGTTTGTTTTTGGTAGCAGTATAAACCCATTTACACTTGTAAATGGGGATGTTTGCAATTACCTGCGGGAGACTCGGCAGGGATCCCAGTGAATAGATGCAGGCAGGAAGCCCCATTCAAAGCAATGGGAGCCTGACAGCACCCACAGCTATTCACAGCTGTTTGCATGTTATTGCTCATGCATCGACTACCTGCAAATGATTGGCCCTAGATCCAGTTTTACATTAAATGGAGCTTCCCACCTGCACTTATTCGTAGGGATCCCTGCTGAGTTTCCCATGGGTAACCGCAAATGGCCATATTTGCAAGTGTGAATTGGGGTTAAAAAGCTAAGTTCATTTTTGGAACATATGTTGTGATCCCCGTGCTATAACCTTGTAGTGCTTTACTGTGATTGAGTTACCTAATTGACTGCTGCTGCAGTACAAGGTGTAGGTGCCTTTGTATCAATTTATAACATATGTACCCAGCGTTGTCTTCACATCAACAATATGTTTTAAAAATCATAATGTGTCACGAATACAAGTGCAAATAAATCATCTTAAGTGCCAAAAATTATAGAACAAAAAAAGTTAAAAATATTCTTGATATATATTCTTGTGCAAGTACTTATTCTTATGTCATAATGTGCCGTGCTCCCCTCCTTATCAGTGCCGTCTCCAGCTTTCATATTTAGGGGGGGCATGGGGGGACCGGGGACAAAAGTAGGGGGCCAACTATAAAATGTAATTATATATATATATATATCTCCTGGGGCCCTTTACTACGATCCCACAACGGGCCCTTTCACATGTTCTGCAGTGAGCTCCCTTCCTACTATACTGGGGCCCCCTAGGGTGGCAGAAAACAAGAGATATATGTCACCAGCACACCAAGAAAATATAAGGGTCCAAAGCAGTGGGAGAACTATCAGGGTTGCAAAGGTTGTCTTGCCACCGGGCCCTGGTGTTCTGCCACTATGGGGTTCCCCAGCTGTCATGTCCCTGCTATTGACAGCGCTGGTCTGGCATTTGTCTCCTTGGCAGCGGCGGCAGTCTATTAGGACCTAGTGATGGTGAAATTATGGGTGCATGCAGGGGAAGGCTGGCACTATTGGTTATAGAGAGCCGAGCCCCCAGCTGGTCACCTAGCAGCAGTAATGCTGTATAACCTTCTCTGTTGACATGCTGATCGGGATTTGATCCAGGTGATGCTCCCAGTCAGATCTAAGAAACACAGTATTTATTAGCATCAAGAGTACAACCACATATATATAATCAACCGTATGTTCAGCAGCCATGTGGGCTCTATGCCTGTAAAGTGTGGGCTTTGATCAATAAAATCACTGATATTTAACACTAGGATTTGACTAGGAGCATCACCTGGATTGCATCACGATCAGCATGTCAGAGAAGGCTCCACTGCTGCTAAGCAGGGGATTAGCTTTGACTCATGTTCGACTCGAACATTGCCTGTTCGCCCGTTCGCCGAACAGCGAACAATTTGGGGTGTTCGCGGCAAATTCGAAAAGCCGCGGAACACCCTGTAAAAGTCTATGGGAGAAATCTAAAGTGCTAATTTTAAAGGCTTATGTGCAAGTTATTGTCATAAAAAAGTGTTTGGGGACCCGGGTCCTGCCCCAGGGGACATGTATCAATGCAAAAAAAAGTTTTAAAAACAGACTTTTATTCAGGAGCAGTGATTTTAATAATGCTTAAAGTGAAACAATAAAAGTGAAATATTCCTTTAAATTTCATACCTGGGGGGTGTATAGTATGCCTGTAAAGCAGCGCTTGTTTCCCGTGCTTAGAACTGTCCCTGCACAAAGTGTCATTTCTAAAGGAAAAAAAGTAATTTAAAAGCACTCGCGGCTATAATGAATTGTTGGCTCCCGGCAATACAGAGAAAAGTAATTGATAAAAAAAATGCGTGGGGGTCCCCCCAAATTCAATAACCAGGCCCTTCAGGTCTGGTATGGATTTTAAGGGGAACTCCACGCCAAATGAAAAAAAAATGGTGTGGAGTTCCCAAATCCATACCAGACTCTTTATCCGAGCACGCAACCTGGCAGGCCGCAGGAAAAGAGGGGGGGACGAGAGACCTCCCTCCCTCCTGAACCGTACCAGGCCACATGCCCTCAACATGGGGAGGATGCTTTGGGGGTCTGTGACCCCTCAAAGCACCATGTCCCCATGTTGATGGGGACAAGGGCCTCATCCCCACAACCCTTGCCCGGTGGTTGTGCGGGTCTGCGGGCGGGGAGCTTATCGGAATCTGGAAGACATCTTTAACAAAGGGGACCCCCAGATCCCGGCCCCCCCTATGTGAATTGGTAAGGGGTACATTGTACCCCTACCATTTCACAACGAAAGTGTAAAAATTTTTAAAAAACACACAGACACAGTTGGGAAAGACCTTTATTAAAAATAAAAAACCCATTCCAGCGATGTAATCCAGTGTCCCACGGTGATCCGATGTCCAGCGCTGCAATCTCCACTCGAAACCCCCATGACGTACGAGGGGGTGGAGTCATCCGTCACATCATAGGGTAAGCCCCAGCTTTCCCCTATGATCTGACGGGTGACCCCGCCCCCTCGTACGTCAGACCCCGCCTACGTCTTTGGCTGAGCGGAACTTCCTCCGCAGTGTAATAAATGAATAGACCCCGCCGCTTCTCACGTTCCCATCAGGTCCACTCAGCCTTACACCCAGTGAAGGTGACCCCGCCCCCTACGTCATTGGCTGAGCGGACCTGATGGGGAACGTGAGAAGGGGCAGGGTCTATTCATATAATAAACTGCGGAGGACGTTCCCCATCAGGTCCACTCAGCCAATGACGTAGGCAGGGTCTGACGTACGAGGAGGCGGGGTCACCCGTCAGATCATAGGGGTAAGCCCCGGCTTTCCCCGCTTGTGGGGAATAGCCAATGACGTAGGCGGGATCCCGTCTACATCATTGGCTATTTCCCGGCAAGCGGGGAAAGTTGGGGCTTACCCTATGATGTGATGGGTGACCCCGCCCCCTCGTACATCATGGGGGTTTCGTGTGGAGTGGAGACTGCAGCACTGGACATCGGATCACCGCGGGACACTGGATTACATCGCTGGAATGTTTTTTTTTTTTAATAAAGGACTTTCCCAACTGTGTCTGTGTTTTTTTACACTTTCTTTGTGAAATGGTAGGGGTACAATGTACCCCTTACCAATTCACATGGGGGGCAGGATCTGGGGGTCCCCTTTGTTAAAGGGGTCTTCCAGATTACAATAAGCCCCCCGCCCGCAGACCCCACAACCACCAGGCAAGGGTTGTGGGGATGAGGCCCTTGTCCCCATCAACATGGGGACATGGTGCTTTGAGGGGTCACAGACCCCCAAAGCATCCTCCCCATGTTGAGGGCATGTGGCCCGGTACGGTTCAGGAGGGGGGGCGCTCTCTCCCCTCCTCTTTTCCTGCAGCCTGCCAGGTTGCGTGCTCGGATAAAGGGTCTGGTATGGATTTTTGGGGGGAACTCATGCCATTTTTTTTTTACATTTGGCGTGGAGTTCCCCTTAAAATCCATACCAGACCTGAAGGGTCTGGTATGGATATTTGGGGGGAACCCCACGTCATTTGTTTTTTAAATTTGACGCAGGGTTCCCCTTAACCACTTAACGACCGCCCACCGCCGATTTACGTCGGCAGAATGGCACGGACAGGCAGAATCACGTAGATCTACGTGATCGCCTTTGTGCAGTTGGGGGGTCCATCCGGACCCCCCTTCACTGCAGTGAGCGGCCGTTAAGTGTTCGGGAGCGATCAGGCATGAGGGGGCGGCCGCTCGATTCCGCCCCCCCCTCGCGATCGCTCCCGGCCAATGAAATTGCTTCCTCCGCCATGTGATGTAAACACAGGCTGGAGGAAGTGATGTCATCTCCCTCGCCGCGGTCTTTTCGTTCCCGGCGCCGAGGAGTGAAGACAGAGGTTAGTGCTCCAACAGTCCACTGACACGTAGGTACACATAGGCACACAAATCACCCCCCAGTCACCCCCAGATCACCCCCCAGGTCACCCCAAAGCCCCCAATCACAGTGTCACTGATTGCAGTGATCATTTATTTTACTGATCACTGCATTTAGTGTCATCTGTGATTGTAAAAAGTTGCAAGGCAGTTAGGATTAGGCCCCTTTAGGTCCAGGGTAGCCCCCTAACCCCCCCTAATAAAGGTTTAACCCCTTGATCACCCCCCAGGTAACCCTTTCACCCCCTAACTTCAGCGTCACTAAGCGATTGTTTTTCCGATCGCTGTATTCGTGTCGCTGGTGTTTTAGATAGGCAGTTATTTTTTTTTTAGGTTCGCCGCAGGTTTTTATTGGTGTCAGGTACCCCCATATTTAACCTAATAAAGGTTTTAACCCCCTGATTGCCCCTAGTTAACCCTTTCACCAGTGATCACCATATAAAGGTTACGGGTGACGCTGGTTGATTAGTTTGCTTTTTATAGCATCAGGGCACCCGCCGTATATAACCCAATAAAGGTTTAACCCCCCTGATCGCCCGGCGGGTGAGATCAATTAGGTTTTAGCGCCAGAGAGGGTCTGCGTCGCCCCAGGCAGTGTTAGGTTAGTGCCAGTAACGCTAACACCCACGCGCAAAGCATACACCCCCCTTAGTGGTATAGTATCTGATCAGATCTATACTAGCATCCCCAGCGGTTTAGGGTTCCCAAAAACGCAGTGTTAGCGGGATCAGCCCAGATACCTGCTAGTACCTGCGTTTAGCCCCTCCGCCCAGCCCAGCCCAGCCCACCCAAGTGCAGTATCGATTGATCACTGTCACTTACCAAACACAACACACATAACTGCAGCGTTCGCAGAGACAGGCCTGATCCCTGCGATCGCTAACAGTTTTTTTGTAGCGTTTGATATATTTGCTGACGACAGTCAGGTGCTTTTTTTCCTGTGAATCTTACTAGTGTACCCCTAAATTTAGAGCCCAAAATGGCAAGTCGAAGGTACACTAGTAAAGAGGCCTACGAGATTCTGAGCATGACAGATAGTGAAGAGGAGGTCACGTATCTGTCAGATTCAGGCTCAGAATATCTTCCCGTAGAAGACAGTGACGTCAGCGGCCCCACGTCAGATAGCTCTGACGACGAAGTTGAGGTCCCTGCTAAGGTCAGGCGTACCCGATCCCGATCTTCTGAGGTTGTTGAGGAGCAAGAACCGCAGGTCTCTCGTATCATGGAGCAGAGTAGTACTAGCGCCGCTATTCCTTCTGGTGAACTGGCAAGCACCAGCGGCCTAGTACAGCCTGGACGTACATCCAGCACTGCAGTAACACTTGGTGACATGGCGAGTCCCATAAGTGCAGTTCAAGCTGGCGAGGTGGCAAGCACAAGTAGTGTCCCGCTGCCACCAAGAAGACAAAGGCAGGCCCGTCGTGCCCATACTGCCCTTCCTGCAGAATTCGCCTATCCTGATTGGGTCCCCACCACTTCTGCAGAACCCGTACTTCCCCCATTCACTGCCCAACCCGGTATTCAGGTGGAAACAGCTGATTTTATGCCAATCGATCTTTATTCGCTGTTTTTCACGGAAGATCTCTATAGATCTATTGTGGACCAGAGTAATTTATATGCTGGTCAATTTATCGCCGCTAACCCCCAGTTGCCTAAAATTGCCAGAAATTGGAAACCAATTACGGTTTCCGAATTTAAGACCTTTCTGGGCCTTTCCCTCAACATGGGCACACATAAATTTCCGTCATTGCGTGCTTATTGGTCCACGCACCCAATTGACCACATGCCCGTGTTCTCTGCCTCCATGTCCAGGGCACGATACGAGCAGATTTTGCGGTTCATGCACTTCAACGACAATGAACTTTGTCGTCCACGTGGGGACCCTGAATACGACCGGCTCTATAAAATTCGGCCCCTCATAAACCACTTCAACGAACGTTTTGCAGCCTTGTTTACTCCCGATCAAGTTGTCTGCGTTGATGAGTCCCTGATTAAATTTTCTGGCCGCTTGTCTTTCAAGCAGTACCTTCCCAGCAAGCGTGCCAGATACGGGGTCAAGCTCTACAAGTTCTGTGACAGGGCAACAGGCTATGTAGTGAACTTTACGGTTTATGAGGGAAAAGACAGTCAGATTGAGTCGGTCAACTGCCCGGATTACATAGGGAGCGCTGGCAAGATAGTGTGGAACTTGGTGTCACCCTTATTCGGAAAGGGGTACCACTTGTATGTGGACAATTATTACACGAGCGTGCCACTGTTTAGTCACTTGTTTGATCATAAGATTGGAGCATGTGGCACCGTGCGACCTAATCGCCGGGGCTTTCCCCAGCGGCTTGTAGATGCCCGTCTTAGGCTGGGGGAGAGAGCCTGCTTGAAGTGTAATAACTTGCTCGCTATGAAGTGGAGGGACAATAAGAATGTTTTCCTTCTTACCTCCCTTCATGCAGACACGACAGTCCAAATTCGTACGGCGACTGGTGTTGTGGAGAAACCCCTCTGTGTCCACAAATATAACCAAAATATGGGAGGGGTGGACCTCAACGACCAGTTGATGGCGCCGTATCTAATTGACCGTAAGGCGAGACGCTGGTACAAAAAAGTGTCTCTATCATTATTCCAATTGGCTTTGCTGAACGCTCATGTGCTATACAGAGCTTCAGGCGGGACGTTATCTCTTCTAAAATTCCAGAATGAGATAGTCACAGAACTCCTGTATCCAGGCGGTTCTGCACCTCACCATCCCCAACCAAATGCAGTAAGCCGGCTGCATGAGAGGCATTATTCGTATGTCCTCCCGAGTACCCCTACCCAAAGCCACCCCCAAAAAAGATGTCGTGTCTGTAGCAAGCGCGGATTTAGGCGTGACACCCGTAGTTTTTGTCCACTCTGTCCTGACAAGCCTGGTCTTTGCCAAGGTGAATGTTTTGAACGCTACCACTCAAAAGTGAAGTTTTAGCGTAGGGTACAGCATTTCACAGACTAGGACACACTTACACAGGGTCTCCCAAGATGCCATTACATTTTGAGAGACCCGAACCATTACAGTTGTAAAGTTACAAAAAAAAGTGTAAAAAAGAAAAAAAAAACGTAAAAAACAAAACACAAAAAAAATATAAAATAAAAAAACCAAAAATAGTTGTCGTTTTATTGTTCTCTCTCTCTCTATTTTCTCTCTATTGTTCTGCTCTTTTTTACTGTATTCTATTCTGCAATGTTTTATCATGCTTGCTTTTCAGGTATGTAATTTTTTGTTTTCAGGTGCGCCATTCAACTGCAGCGCGGAATTATTTATCTTGACAGCAACAGCGTTTGCTCCCACGATACATAAAGCCGTGACTCCAGTGCTGTAGGAGGTGATTTCACCACCACAGTTAAAAAAAAGAGCATATATGCCGAAGCATGGGGGCAGCAGGGGCGGAGGAGCGATTTTGCTCCTAATGCCGCGTACATACGGTCGAAATTCCGACCGTGTGTACGCGGCATAACTTTTTTGCGGGAGGATGCCCCCATGCTTCGGCATATATATATTTTAGGCACAGGTTGCGTTAAAACATTTTTTTATTTTTTACTAGGTTTTGTTTTGGTATTTGCTTTGCAGGTATGGCATGGTAAGGTCTTACTGTTGTACTGTAATGTTACTTTGTTTTAATGTTAACCACCATTTGCTTAGCAGGTACGTCATTCAGTTGCAGCGCGGATCTATTTATCTTGACAGCAACAGCATTTGCTCCCACGATACATAAAGCCGTGACTCCAACGCTGTAGGAGGTGATTTCACCACCACAGTTAAAAAAAAGAGCATATATGCCGAAGCATGGGGGCAGCAGGGGCGGAGGAGCGATTTTGCTCCTAATGCCGCGTACATACGGTCGAAATTCCGACCGTGTGTACGCGGCATAACTTTTTTGCGGGAGGATGCCCCCATGCTTCGGCATATATATATTTTAGGCACAGGTTGCGTTAAAACATTTTTTTATTTTTTACTAGGTTTTGTTTTGGTATTTGCTTTGCAGGTATGGCATGGTAAGGTCTTACTGTTGTACTGTAATGTTACTTTGTTTTAATGTTAACCACCATTTGCTTAGCAGGTACGCCATTCAGTTGCAGCGCGGATCTATTTATCTTGACAGCAACAGCGTTTGCTCCCACGATACATAAAGCCGTGACTCCAACGCTGTAGGAGGTGATTTCACCACCACAGTTAAAAAAAAGAGCATATATGCCGAAGCATGGGGGCAGCAGGGGCGGAGGAGCGATTTTGCTCCTAATGCCGCGTATATACGGTCGAAATTCCAACGGAGGCTTATCCGTGGAAAAGTCCGACCGTGTGTACGCGGCATAACCTTTTATGCCGCGTACATACGGTCGAAATTCCGACGAAGGCTTGACCGTGTGTACGCGGCATAACTTTTTTGCGGGAGGATGCCCCCATGCTTCGGCATATATGCCCATCATTAGAAGTGGGTGGATGAAGGGAGGTATTCTAATGGTGGGCATACCCACCAATCAATCTCTTTTTTTCGTTCAGCCAATAGGCTGTATGAAAAAAAAGATTACAATACATGTCCAACAAGGACCAGCAACATACTGGTATGTTGCTGGACTTTGAATGTTTATACCAGAATGATGCCTGCGGGTTTAGGTATCATCTTGGTATCATTCTTTTCAGCCAGCAGCCGGCTTTCATGTAAAAGCAATTCTAGCAGATAATTAGCCTCTAGACTGCTTTTACAAGCAGTGGGAGGGAATGTCCCCCCCCCCCCGGATATAAAAAGCGCCATTGGGAAATTGGGAAAGCATTTTATCACACCGATCTTGGTGTGGTCAGATGCTTTGAGGGCAGAGGAAAGATCTAGGGTCTAACCCCCCAATTTTTTTCAAAAAAAGAGTACCTGTCACTACCTATTGCTATCATAGGGGATATTTACATTCCCTGAGATAACGATAAAAATGGTAAAAAAATAAAATATGGAAGGCACAGTTTAAAAATAAAATAAAAAAGCCAAATAAATGATAAAAAAAAAAAAAAAAAAAAAAAAAAAAAAAAAGCACCGCTGTCCCCCCCTGCTATTGCGCAAAGGCGAACGCACGCGTCGGTCTAGCGTCATATGTAAACAGCAATTGCATCATGCATGTGAGGTATCACCGCAAAGGTCAGATCGAGGGCAGTCATTTTAGCAGTAGACCTCCTCTGTAAATCTAACGTGGTAACCTGTAAAGGCTTTTAAATGCTTTTAAAAATGAATGTAGTTTTGTCGCCGCTGCGCGTTTGTGCGCAATTTTAAAGCATGTCGTGTTTGGTATCCATGTACTCGGCCTATGATCATCTTTTTTATTTCATCAAACATTTGGGCAATATAGTGTTTTTTAGTGCATTAAAAATAAAAAAAGTGTGTTTTTCCCCCAAAAAATGCGTTTGAAAAATCGCTGCGCAAATACTGTGTGGAAAAAAAAATGCAACACCCACTATTTTAATCTGTAGGGCCTTTGCTTTAAAAAAATATATAATGTTTGGGGGTTCAACATAATTTTCTTGCAAAAAAAATTTTTCTTTCATGTAAACAAAAAGTGTCAGAAAGGGCTTTGTCTTCAAGTGGTTAGAAGAGTGGATGATGTGTGACATAAGCTTCCTAATGTTGTGCATAAAATGCCAGGACAGTTCAAAACCCCCCCAAATGACCCCATTTTGTAAAGTAGACACCTCAAGCTATTTGCTGAGAGGCATGTTGAGCCCATTGAATATTTTTTTTTTTTGTCCCAAGTGATTGAATAATGACCAAAAAAAAAAATGTACAAAAAGTTGTCACTAAATTATATATTGCTCAAACATGCCATGGGCATATGTGGAATTACACCCCAAAATACATTCTGTTGCTTCTCCTGAGTACGGGGATACCACATGTGTGGGACTTTTTGGGAGCCTAGTCGCGTACGGGACCCCAAAAACCAAGCACCGCCTTCAGGATTTCTATGGGTGTAAATTTTTGATTTCACTCCTCACTGCCTATCACAGTTTCGGAGGCCATGGAATGCCCAGATGGCACAAAACCCCCCCAAATGACCCCATTTTGGAAAGTAGACACCCCAAGCTATTTGCTGAGAGGTATGTTGAGTATTTTGCAGATCTCGCTTTTTGTCACAAAGTTTTGAAAATGTAAAAAAAGAAGAAAAAAAGAAAAAAAAATGTCTTTCTTAATTTTCAAAAACAAATGAGAGCTGTAAAATACTCACCATGCCTCTCAGCAAATAGCTTGGGGTGTCTACTTTCCAAAATGGGGTCATTTGTGGGGGTTTTGGGCTATTTTGACATTTTATGGCCTTCAAAACTGTGATAGGTAGTGAGGAGTGAAATCAAAAATTTACGCCCTTAGAAATCCTGAAGGCGGTGCTTGGTTTTTGGGGCCCTGTACGCGGCTAGGCTCCCAAAAAGTCCCACACATGTGGTATCCCCGTACTCAGGAAAAGCAGCAGAATGTATTTTGGGGTGCAATTCCACATATAACCATGGCATGTGTGAGCAATATATCATTTAGTGACAACTTTTTGTACATTTTTTTTTTTCTTTTTGTCATTATTCAATCATTTGGGACAAAAAAAAAAAATATTCAATGGGGTCAACATGCCTCTCAGCAAATAGCTTGGGGTGTCTACTTTCCAAAATGGGGTCATTTGGGGGGGTTTTGTGCCATCTTGGCATTTTATGGCCTTCAAAACTGTGATAGGTAGTGAGGAGTGAAATCAAAAATTTATGCCCTTAGAAACCTTGAAGGCGGTGCTTGGTTTTTGGGGTCCCGTACGCGGCTAGGCTCCCAAAAAGTCCCACACATGTGGTATCCCCGTACTCAGGAGAAGCAGCAGAATGTATTTTGGGGTGTAATTTCACATATGCCCATGGCATGTGTGAGCAATATATAATTTAGTGACAACTTTGTGAAAAAAAAAAAAAGTTTGTCATATTCCCGCAACTTGTGGCAAAATATAAAATATTCCATGGACTGAACATGCCTCTCAGTAAATAGCTTGGGGTGTCTACTTTCCAAAATGGGGTCATTTGGGGGGGTTTGTGCTATTTTGGCATTTTATGGCCTTCGAAACTGTGATAGGTAGTGAGGAGTGAAATCAAAAATTTGCGCCCTTAGAAATCCTGAAGGCGGTGCTTGGTTTCCGGGGTCCCGTACGTGGCTAGGCTCCTAAAAAGTCCCACACATGTGGTATCCCCGTACTCAGGAGAAGCAGCAGAATGTATTTTGGGGTGCAATTCCACATATAACCATGGCATGTGTGAGCAATATATCATTTAGTGACAACTTTTTGTAATTTTTTTTTTTATTTATTTTTTTGTCATTATTCAATCACTTGGGACGAAAAAAAAAATATTCAATGGGCTCAACATGCCTCTCAGCAATTTCCTTGGGGTGTCTACTTTCCAAAATGGGGTCATTTGGGGGGGTTTTGTACTGCCCTGCCATTTTAGCACCTCAAGAAATGAGATAGGCAGTCATAAATTTAAAGCTGTGTAAATTTCAGAAAATGTACCCTAGTTTGTAAACGCTATAACTTTTGCGCAAACCAATAAATATACGCTTATTGACATTTTTTTTACTAAAGACATGTGGCTGAATACATTTTGGCCTAAATGTATGACTAAAATTGAGTTTATTCGATTTTTCTTATAACAAAAAGTAGAAAATATCATTTTTTTTCAAAATTTTCGGTCTTTTTCTGTTTATATCGCAAAAAATAAAAATCGCAGAGGCAATCAAATACCATTAAAAGAAAGCTCTATTTGTGGGAAGAAAAGGACGCAAATTTCATTTGGGTACAACATTGCATGTCCGCACAATTTACAGTTAAAGCAGCGCAGTGCCGAATCCCAAAAACAGGCTTGGTCCTAATGGCCCGAAATGGTCCGGGGCTTAAGTGGTTAATATCCATACCAGACCTGAAAGGCCTGGTAATGGAATTTGGGGGGACCCCCACACATTTATTTTTATTTTTTATCAATGACTTTTCTCTGTATTGCCGGGAGCCGACAATTCATTATAGCCGCGAGTGCTTTTAAATTACATTTATTTCCTTCAGAAATGACACTTTGTGCAGGGACAGTTCTAAGCACGGGAAACGAGCGCTGCTTTACAGGCGTACTATACACCCCCCCAGGTACGAAATTTAAAGGAATATTTCATTTTTATTGTTTCACTTTAAGCATTATTAAAATCACTGCTCCCAAAAAAACTGCAGTTTTTAAAACTTTTTTTTGCATTGATACATGTCCCCTGGGGCAGGACTCTGGTCCCCAAACCCTTTTTAGGACAATAACTTGCATATTAGCCTTGATAATTAGCACTTTTGATTTCGAACTTTCGAGTCCATTGTATTTAATAGGGTTCTAAAGTTTGCGCAAACTTTAGGTCTGTCCGTAGGTTCTGGTGCGAACCGAACGGGGGGGGGGGGGGTGTTCGGCTCATCCCTATTCAGCAGGAACTGGCTGAGATTTGAACTATTAATGAGCAGATTCTCTTATGATTATCACTAGTGGTTGCTATAGCCACTAGTGATAATCACTGTTTGTCGGGAGAACACAATTGCTGGGCAGGAGGGATATTCCCCTGTCAGCACTGTCTGTGTTGATGGGGGAATCATGCAAGTTTCTTTCCTGCAATCTGTGGATGCAGGAAAGAAATTTGCACCGTGAATTACCTGCCTAACTGAAAGTGAAAGTAAATTGTGAATGTCTTGAAAGAACAGGAGAGGGAGGGGGAGGGAGACAGATGGGGGAGAGAAGGGATGGGGATAATGCAGTTCAGTGATTGCAGTGTACTGCAGTCTGCAGTGCACACACTTACCCACGGTCCAGGCTGGAATCTCAGGTATCATTCACACACAGCTAGGAATAAAAAAAAAAAGAAAAGAAAAAACAATGTGCCTACTAAGTGCAGTATGTTGGTACAATTTATTTAAAAGAGGTTAAAATAACTGCCAAATGGCTACTCACAAGATGGAAATGGAGTACAGGCAAAGATATGTGTATCTCTCTCTATGATTAGTCTGCAGAGGGCATGAGTCACTCCGTGCATCTGTGGTCTCCCAGTCGTAAGTTGCTGCCAAGATGTAAAAAGTAGCACTAATGTATGCTGCAGAGATGGGTAGATAGCCATCGCTGCAGCATACATTAGTGCTACTTTTTACATCTTGGCAGCAACTTACGACTGGGAGACCACAGATACACGGAGTGACTCATGCCCTCTGCAGACTAATCATAGAGAGAGATACACATATCTTTGCCTGTACTCCATTTCCATCTTGTAAGTAGCCATTTGGCAGTTATTTTAACCTCTTTTAAATAAATTGTACTAACATACTGCACTTAGTAGGCACATTGTTTTTTCTTTTCTTTCTTCACTGCATATAGAGTTTGCTTCGCTCTACATTGCTGCCAACAGTGCATATGTTCAACTATCATATCATTAATAGTATCATCATCATATGGACTTTTTGATATAGAGACTTTAAATTAATAATTTAATTTATCTTTGTTTGATTTATTTATCAGTTAGGTTTCTGTTTCTTTTCTTTGCGCCGTCATTTGTATTATAACACAGCTAGGAATGCTGCTGATTTTCATATTTCCCACCCACACATCCCCTCTCTTCAGATACAGCACGCCGGGATAGTGTGGGCGGGACTGGAAGGAGGAGGAGGAGCTGTATTTCTCCCTGCTCGTATGTGAGGAGAGTGAGGGGTGTTGGCTGGACTCGCTGGGCTGTGAAAGAGTGTCATAGACTGACACTCGGCTCAGCTTGCAGTCACCACTCTCTGAATTTACAGGCTGGTTCTCCTGTCCTAAGGACGGGAGAAATCAGTCTGTTTTTTCAGTAACTGAGATGAAGGCTTGGGCCCCCCTCCCCCCGCCAGTGCTCGTGGAGTGCTTCCAGCAACTAGCTCTTCTCCGTGCCAATGAGGATGCGGGGGAAGTAGCAGATCGGGCGGCTGTGGTTGTGTGAGTGCTCGCATTATGCAGTGTCAGCGAGCAGAGGGAGGGGGGAGGAATCCCCCGCAGGAGCTGACTTGGGATGCTCTCCCTCTCAGGAGAGACTGTTACTCAAGCGGTGGCCCGAGCAAAATACAAAAAATGCAACAAAAAAAAAAATGGTGTCCCCCCCTAGGGACACCATTGCTCCTTATGTGCCCACCCTTACCAGATATTGCACCTAATCTAAGAGTAATTGCTCATCAGATAATGTTCTCAGTGGATGGTCTGCTTGTCCTTGTAGTTCTCCAGGAGGTGGGGATAGCTCCTCTTATACTGTATATCATAGGGAATATAACCAGGAAGTATCCATAATGTAATACTGTTTATTAGGTTAAAAAAAATGCTTTTATTATAGGCACAATATTTACCAATATCTGGTGAGTGTGGGCACATAAGGAGGGGAGCATGGCACGGCACAGTACGGCATAAGAATAAGCACTTGCACAATAATATCTATCAAGAACAATTTTAACTTTTATTTTTTACTTTTTTTGCTCTATATAAGTTTTGGCACATAAGATTTATTTGCGACGGGGCATGGTCTGACGCCAATGCGAGCGGGCGTGCATAGCTCACCTGGGCTCCTCCATCCTAGAACCAGGCCGAGGTATCCTGGATAGCTGCCTGAGATTAGCGGGCTACTAGCTCGGATTTCCCCCCCCTCGGCTTCAGCTGTCGGCAGGAAGGTATCCATGAAGTGGCTGCCAGCGTTGGCTCCAGATGGAGAGACTCAGGAAGGCTCAGCGCTTCTGCATGGAGGGGGAGCGAGAGTAATTTCCATTGGTCCCTGGCGGGTCACTTTAGTCTTTCTCGGCTCCCTTTGGTAAGAAGAGCTTGTTTTCTTCAGTCCTATACCCTCAGGTGGAAAAACGGCATATTTTAGCCCTGTGTGATCTTGATCCCTCTGCGATCCCCCTCTGGCTCATACTTGCCTCCTGGTAAGATTTAACAAAAATTTTTTTGAATAGAACTATTTTGGCTGTTAATTTTATTTTTCCTGGCCACGGGCAAACTCGGAGGTCTGTGCTGGACAACTTCCATTTATATTTGCTATATTTTTGTTATATTGAGAGCTATCGAACGGGCGAAGAGGTGAACGTTGGCCAGTGCTTTGCCAAGAGGGGGGTAGTAATACAGAAATTTCCATTTTTATCTGTGTGTCCTCCAACTATCTCCAAACTCCATTTATATTTGGGTATCTTTCACTTATCCCCAAATTTAGAGGCCTGGGAATCTGTATCTGTACCTATACTTATTTTATAACTGGAGACACGGCTGAGAACTATGACAAAAAAAAATACATCAGTACTACAAGACCTCTTTCAGCTCACAGTCACAACAGTAAAAGATAAGGATAAAGACAAGGGTAAAGAAGCGGCAGCCAAACTGGAGCGATTTGCCCACAATCCACCACAAAATACTAGGAAAATACAACAATCTAAAATATCTTCACCATCTTCTGCAGCCCTTAAGGGTCTTCGTTAACAGAGCAAATCCTCCAAAATGGCCTCAGCACCATCTCAGTGACAGACGAGCCATCCCTAAGAGAGGTATTATTTTTCAGTTAATGGGTGAAAGTCTACTCTGTCAATGACAGACTAGCTGAAATCTATTAACGAAAAAATGACATTTGTCACACATGACTTACAAAAAGTGCGGTAGTGCAATACAGAGTTGGAGGGTAGGGTCAGCGGAGTCGAGGATGCAATGACACCTATGAAGCAGGAGATTGCACTTTCAAAGGGGACAGTAGAGAAACAAAATGATAAATTGGAAGACTTGGAAAACCGTCTAAGGAGGAACAATGTTCGTATAATTGGTCTACCAGAGAGAAGTGAAGGGAATAGTATGAGGGACCTTTTGGAGAAATGGTTTAGGGAGTTTATGGGAGGGGGAAGAACTTTCCCCTGTATTTGCAATTGAAAGGGCCCATAGAATCCCATTGAAAGCCCCCCCCATTCGGGAGAGATACCAAGACCTGTATTAGTAAAACTCCACTTTTTCAAGGATAGAGAAACAATAATACAAAAGGCAAGAGAAATTAAAGATGTAATGTTTAAGGGGGGCAGTGTCTTCTTTTTTCCCAACTTCTCTGCAGATGTGCAAAGAAAGAGAGTGAAATTTATAGATATCACAAGGCGGTTATGGCAGCTAAATGTGCAGTATGCTATGTTATACCCGGCAAGACTGAGAGTTGTAGCAAAAGGGGTAGTTCATCTTTATGATGCACCGACCGCGGCTGCCTCTTGGCTGGAGAAAAATGAGCAGTCTATATAGTAGTAGTCGAGCCTGGGAGGTATGGGACATGAGCTTTAATACACAGAATCTTGGGATTTATTTGTTTTCTAAAATATTAAAATATAGGAGCACCAGAATAGTTATGGATCTAGGTGTAGTAGTTAGTTTAAGTGTTTTCACTGACACAGTTATTTTTTCCTTTTTTTATTTTTATACACGGATTGATTATGGGATGACAATTAATGCCCCCAGAGGGTTTTGGAGGGGGTCAGGGAATGGGGAGAGGGGGTGGTAGGGAGGGGGTAGTAGGGGGGTAGGGGGAAAATGACAGACACCGTTATTTTGGTATGGAAAAGGTATAGTGGAATCTAAATATGTGGGTAAAATGAGAAAATTGTTTGATAAAATTAAAATATTAGATATAATGCACAGAAGGTATGAGTTAAAGGAATATGGCTCTCACTTATATAGGGCTGTGATGAACCCTCTGTCCTCAAACAGATCTAGGTCCGCCGTCAATGCTTCCTTTGTCCAGAACCAGCACCCTCCAAGCTTCTTTAGCCCCTCCAGTCCTCAGACACAACACCTCGGTGTAGGGTAAAACCACAAACTGCTTTATTCAAGCACATGTTAACAGATATCTCTCTTCAAATCACTTCCCTCCCTCCCTTGGAAAACAGGGCGGGTTAAACTGTCCAATGACAATGGTGATACAGGTCTGGTGTGTTTAACTTCTCAGTACACAGTCTTATCAGCAGGGGGGTTGGAGGAATCCCCCCTCCCTTTTCCCTCACAGCAAACACACTTGCACATCCCATAATAGTTCAGGCAGCCACAATAGAATACAGTCCCACCCCAAACCATCACAGCAAATATTCCAACAGCATGACACAGCACACATTATATATACATATATACAGCATTGAATCTGACTAGCACAGATCATAGTGGGGGTTCTCATTCACCCCGTGCCCCTATTAGAGACACAGGGTGATTTACACATAAGAGGCGTCAGGGAAGCTGGACAAGGAGCCTCCAGAACTCTCCAGGGCAAGCTGAGCCGCACAAACCCCTGACCCAAAGTCACTCCTGTCACAAGGTTGATCCACAAATTTATGGACATATGAATTTATATATTTTTTCTTATTTTCAAACAAAAATGAATGGTGGTGTGACGATTTGTTCATGGAATGTGAGGGGATTAGGTGATATACTAAAAAAAAATAGCTCTACTTAACCACTTCAGCCCCAGAGAATTTGGCTGCCTAATGACCAGGCCATTTTTTGAGATTCGGCACTGCGTCGCTTTAACTGACAATTGCGCGGTCGTGCGACGTTGCACCCAAACAAAATTGACGTCCTTTTTTTCCCAACAAAAAAAGAGCGACAATTTTTTTAAAAAAAGCAATATTTTTTATATTTGCTATAAAAAATATCCCCCAAAAATACATAAAAAAAACAAATTTCTTTCTCAGTTTAGGCCGATATGTATTCTTCTACATATTTTTGGTAAAAAAAAAACCACAATAAGCGTATATTGATTGGTTTGCGCAAAAGTTATAGCGTCTACAAAAAAGGGGGAAGTTTTATGACATTTTTATTAATTTTTTTTTTTTTTATTAGTAATGGCGGCGATCAGCGATTTTTATCAACATTATGGCAGACACATCGGACCCTTTTTTGGGACCATTGTCATTTATACAGCGATCAGTGCTATAAAAATGCACTGATTACTGTGTAAATGACACTGGCAGGGAAGGGGTTAACCACTCGTGGGCGAGGAAGGGGTTAAGTGTGTCCTAGGGAGTGATTTTAACTGTGGGGGGGCTGAGCTACGAGTGAAACAATCACAGGGAGCAGTGGATCACTGTCCTGTCACAAGGCAGAACAGGGAAATGCCTTGTGTACATAGGCATCTCCCTGTTCTGCAGCTCCGTGACACGATCGCGGGACACCGACGGACATTGAGTCCGCGGCTCCCGCGGTATATGTACAGGTGGCGGTCGGCAAGTGGTTACATTTGCTTCAACTGTTGGAGCATCTGTCCTTTGCCTACAGGAGACACACTTAATAAAAGAAACAGTTCTAGGATTAAGATGTAAGGGATTTTCAAATTAATATCACCCATATTCATGGGGAACAAGTATTTTGATACATAGATCAATGAGGTTCTCCTGTAGACAAGTGCGGATAGATGATGAGGGACGGTACATATTCTTGTATTGTGTACTAGCGGAGACGCTTTGTATACCATGTTTCCCAGAAAATAAGCCCCGGGTCTTATTTTAATTTTGGCAACAAAAGACACAGTAGGGCTTATTTTTGGGGTAGGTCTTAACATGTAATGTGCTGTCTTCTCTCCCCCACTCTCTCCCTGCCTGACAGGAATCCCCAGTGTGAACGGAGTTAAAATGCTTGTAAAATCCTATAATCCACGCTATTACAGTAGTATATAATGTACAATGTGTGTTTTTCTGTAATATAATTGTGCCAAATACCTTTGTTATAGCGCCGTTCTGCATTTCTGTGATCCGCCGGAGCTCTCTTCCCCGCAATTTATATTACAGAAACACACACATTGTACATTATATACTACTGTAATAGAGTGGATTATAGGATGTTACAAACATTTTAAACTAGGGCTTATTTTCGGGGTAGGGCTTATATTGCAGCCTTCCTGGAAAATAATGCTAGGTCTTATTTTCGGGGAAACACGGTACTTATTAATGTCCCGCCCCCCTTTAAACTAGAAGTTATTAAACACTTGTTGGAATTTATGGTTGATAAGCCAAGAGTGTTAGTCCTGATAGTAGGAGACTTCAATATGGTAATGAATATACAGATGGATAAGTTCCCTCCGGAAAATAAACTTGACCAGAGCCCATTTACGCTATTGTATAGTATATTTAGGGAGACAGGGCTAAGGGATATCTGGCGTGAATGCTGCCCAACAACTCAAATGTTTTCATGTCATTCTGGTACACACTCTATACTCTCTAGAATAGATTTAGCAATAGGGAATGATACCCTGGCTACAATTGTAAAGAATGTTAAATACGAGGCTAGAGGATTGTCGGATCACTCTCCCTTAGTTCTGTCAGTAAGATTGGGAAAGCGGCGGGAAGGGGGCTAATAGAAAATAAATCCACTCTGATTACAGTTAATTACCCCTAAAGAATCTATGATAGATATATTTCGGGAATTTTTAGCACATAAAAGAACAACAGCAACACAGGGAACAGTTTGGGATACCCTTAAGGCTTATTTAAGAGGAATCTTTATCCAACAAATCTCTTAGAGGGAAAAAATCTACAAGGGATTGGGAGAGTGAAGCAATGAGGAAATTGACTGAAATAGAAAAAAACATATGTAGAAGATCCATCACCAGATAATCTAGCTAAATGGTTGGAAGCGCAGCAGATATATCGTACGGTATCTCTAAAGAGAGCGGAGAACAAAAGGTTATTTTTGAAGCAGGCCCATTATGAACAGGGGGAAAAAACGAACACATGCTGGCCCTTCTGGCAACGTCTCAAAATATTGGCACAACTGCTTCAATGTCTATTCAGACTTGTGGAAGGATCACCATGTGTCCGTTGGAAATAGTAAACGGATTTTAAGAGTACTATTCAGAGATATATAGATCCAAGATAGATGAGGTAGATAGAGAAATGGGAGAATTCTTCCAGGATTTAGTCATTCCACAACTTTCTGAGAAAGATAGGGCACTATTGGAGTTGCCCATTTCCATTGAAGAATTACAGCAAGCGGTAGTGGACTCTGCTAAACACAAAACACCAGGGCCAGATGGGTTGTTAAATTAAATCTATAAGGAAGTTATTACAGGTATTAAATGAGGCAATGACAGGGGAAAATTACCAGTATCTATGACATAAGCAACAATTATAATAATCCAAAAAGATTAATCCAAAGAATCTTATAGACCAATCTCTCTGCTCTGTGCAGATGTCAAACTGCTGGCCAAAATTTTGGCCAGCAGACTAAGTAAAATAATTCACACTATAATTCACTCTGACCAGTGTGGATTTATTCCCGGTCGATCAACATTGTTGAATACTGTATATACTCGAGTATAAGCATTTTCAGCACATTTTTTTGTGCTGAAAATGCCCCCCTCGGCTTATACTCGAGTCACCTTTTTGCGCCTGATTTCCCGGACTTTGGGGACCCAGTACCGGCCGGCCCAAACTTGGCACACATATAGCCCAACTCTTCCTCTATACGTTTGCAAAGTTTGTTGTCCAGGGGACCTATGGCCGGGGAGCACCTATTTTTCAAAGCCGGGCAATCCTTCCATAGACTCCCATGTTAAAGGGTAATTTCTCCAGTGACTTTGGGGACCCGGCACCGGCCGGTAGTATGTCCCCTGGACCCAAAACTTGGCACACACGTAGCCCCATTTCTCCTCTATAAGTGTGCAAAGTTTTTTGCCTAGGAGACCTACAGCCGGGGATTACTGATTTTTAAACACAGGCACTCCTTCCATAGACTCCCATGTTAAACGTCAGTCTAGTTATGGGCACAGTGAGGCATGGGCACAGTGAGGCATGCACATGGACACAGTGAGGCAAAGTGAGGCACAGTGAGGCATGGGCACAGTGAGGCATGGACACAGTGAGGCAAAGTGAGGCACAGTGAGACATACAGATGGACACCCTAGGCCAGGGATATGCAATTATGCATAGCTATGAATAAGCACTAGCACAGTGCGAAACATGTCAGCCAATTTTTTTTAACCTGTGTACCGTTGTACAGTGTGTATTTAGGATTCCTTGTTTTAAAATAAAGGCTTTTATTTTTGAGTGCTGCAGTCCAGAAGACTTTTTCGTTCCTGTTTGCTGTCAATAGCATTGCTTGCACCTTTGTCTGCAGGGAGGAAGTGATTTGAAGGATTCCCACACCTGAGCGGCTCCCTTTCTCTTGCTTCTCACAAATCTTTTAGAGCTATCCACCTCGTCCATTGGGAACGCACCCGCTTGGAGTCTAGTCCTTACCTCATTCTATCCATGGATGCAAAAAAAAAAGGCCTTTGACCGGGTAGACTGGTCCTTTTAAAGGGCGGTCCTGGAAACCCTGGGGCTGGGTCCACACATGCTAACCTGGATCATGGCTTTATATTCAGCCACCAGTGCCCAGGTTAAGGTGAATGGCCTTTTTTCTTCCCGATTCCTGATAAGGAACGGCACGTGACAGGGGTGCCCCCTTTCGCCCCTCCTATTTGCGCTTATCATGGAACCATTGCTGCGCTCGATATGGGCCAAACCTTATGAAGGAACTTCAACAATTTGAGGCACTCTCTAATTTTAAAATTAATTATGCAAATTTAGAGATTGTATTTTCCCCTCCACTAGTGAGTAGTTTACAGGCAGCGTTCCTCTTTACATGGGCCAAGTCCTCAATAAAATATTTAGGTATTCAACTCACTGACCGTAACTATCCCATTCTACTGGCAGCGGTTAGGAGTGGTCTTAAAAGTTGGTCTAACACTGCCTTTACCTGGCTAGGGCAGGTGAACATCATTAAGATGAATATCCTTCCATGAGTGCTCTTCTATTTTGCAAATGGTGCCAGTGCCCTTGCCCAGCACCTTTTTATCAACAATTACAAATATGCTATCTGAATTTGTGTGGAGTGCAAAGAGACCCTGAATAGCTATGCGGGTGCTGAGGCGTTCAAAAAAGGCTTAGGTATACCGGATATCAGGAAATATTAATAGGGCTATCGATTTCCAGCGGATATTAAACTGGCATTTCCATACCCGATCTAGGCTCTGGGTATCCCTGGAAAAGTGTTTGGCAGATAGGAACCTAGCTTATGCTCCGTGGCTGCCTAAGGAGCTACCTCTCCTTTAATGTTCCAGGCTCTCAAAGTTTGGGATAGGATCAACAGTCTATACTCATTGGCCCCCTTGTGTCCTCACTGGCCCCACTTGGGGGCATGTCCCAAGTCTTGAGGAATGGATTCGGAAGGTGAAGGAGATTAGAGAAGCGAAAGAATGGATGGCAACTTGCAAATGTACAAGGGAACGTTTTAATATCTGGGCTCCGTGGCTGGAGCATACTTCTGACCTGGGGCATATTTCATCCAGCCTGGATGTCACATTATTCGAGCTTGCTGAGCCTTAGACAGCACAGTTCATCTGATTAGGTCTTTCTCCTGGACTTAGACAGACCGCTATATTTATAATTTTTCCCTTGCGGTGCTGATCATTGGTGTGAGCGATCATCTACACTTTCCTAGTGGGAGCATAGGTACCTGCCTGGAGGAGAGGGCTCTTCCTCTTCTCTTTCTTATCTTTTTTTCTTTTTCTCCTATCTTTTAATCTTGGTCTGTATGTTGTGTTTTTGATATGCATATGTTTATCCTAATTGTGACACCTGGCGGCATTTACCTATTATGTTATCACAGGATACACCCCCTCTAGTGGTCAGCACCCCCTCTCCTTTCTGTTTCGGAGATGGGGCCCATATAGGTGTGGTGCCCTGTTCCCGCTTGTCCCTGGGCTGGACTTTTGGTCAGAGAATTTCATATGGAAGTTCTTTTGTGCCCCCATTCTCTGCTGAGGGCCTGCAGGACAGGGTTTCTGCTGGACCTGAGAGTCTAGATGGACCAAACACTCCAAGAACCAATGTATATTAACCTGAACATACTTCTATTATCATCTGTAACTTATGTGCCAGACATATAGTCGGTCCCCTCACGGGAAAGGTTTGTTTGGCATTGGTAAGGTAAGATTACATAAAAATAAAAGATCGGGGTAAAAAGGGGGATTTAAGTGACTTTGAACATGGCCTGGTTTTTGATGCCAGACGGGCTGGTCTGAGTATTTCAAAAACTGCTGCTCTACTGGGATTTTCACGCACAACCATCTCTAGGGTTTACAGAGCATGGTCCAAAAAAAAGAAAATATCGGCCATCTGGACAAAAATGCCTTGTTGATGTCAGAGGTCGGAAAAGTCGGCAGACTGGTTTGAGATGATAGAATGGCAACAGTAACTCAAATAGCCACTTGTTACAACCAAGGTATGCAGAATACCTCTGAACACACAACACATCAAACCTTAAAGCAGGTGAGCTACAGCAGCAGAGAGATAGCACCGGGTACCACTCCTGTCGGCTAAGAAACTGAGGCTACAATTCGCACAGGCTCACCAAAATTAGACAATAGAACATTGGAAAAATGTTGCCTGGTCTGATGAGTGTCGATTTCAGCTGCAACATTCAGATGGTAGGGTCAGAATTTGGCATAAACATAAAACCCTGGATCCATCCTGCCTTGTATCAATGGTGTGGGGGATATTTTCTTGGCACACTTTGGGCCTCTTAGTACCAATTGAGCATAGTTTAAATGCCATTGCATAGATTTGGTTGCCGTCCAGTCACGCCACGTGGGTTTGTGACTGGACTGCAACCTGAATCATTGCATTAACATTGTGAGAGCGATTGGCGTTTCCCTGGATATTCATCGCCCAGCGTGGAGGTGGTGAGACTGAAGGGGATCGCTTGATAATGTCATGAGCTATACAATGTTTGATGCAAGATCTTTTACATGTGAATGGACTAGGTAGTGTTTTTAGATTAAAGATTTGAGCTTTACAATATTACACTAGTGGAGGCTTTATTTTTCATGTACCCATGGATATGCACCTTTTCTACAAGAAACTGTGGAGAAGTGGATTGGCTTATTAAGAAATCTTTGAACAACTGATTCTTAGGGCTTACTAGCCTAACCATAAGAGTGGTAGGCAAATAAATTTAGTGAGTTTCCACCTGATTGTAGCGGGTCTGATGCAACACATACGGTGGTGGATACCTTGCAGTGTTTTTTCTTAGGAATATCATCACATTTTTTTTGTTGTTTAAAGAGGACTGCAATTGGACTCTTGTTTTGTTTTTCTTTTTATGACATTTTAATTTTATTATCTTTTATATTTTCTTTGCATATGGAATATTATATATATTTGATCATTACATTTTTGTATCGAACACTGAATCAATTAGGTGGTGTTGTTGCGCTACTGTGAATTTTGCTATATATGCACTTTGGTGTATATACAGGGGGTCCCCGGGTTACGAACCCGTTAGGGACTTTCCTCCTGTTTGCAATCCGTAAATCTTCGTAAGTCGGGCCGTGCATGTGCAGAACGACAATTACGGACATTTCCAATGTTTTTCAATGTTCCGTCGAATGCTGTTCTGCGCATGTGCGGCCAATTACGGACATTTACGTCATTTTCCGAGACTCCGTCTGGCCGCGCATGCGCAGAACGACTCGTGGTCCGTGCAGAACGGCAGAGGGTCCCCGCAGCGCCCTGTTCGTAAGTAGGAGTGGTTCGTAAGTCAGGCGTTCGTAAGTCGGGGACCTCTGTATATTCCATTTTCACTGGTTTTGATATTTATGGTTGTAAGTAGCAACATTGTTTTTTGGAGTGCGGCAGATCACTATTATATACACAATAATTATATATAAATATATATAAAAAATAAGGCCAGAATGGTGGCCTGAATTTATGGGAGGAGTTTGGAGGGTTATATTTCTTTATCGTACACCACGGGACACAGAGCCAGTCATTACATAATGGGTTAAGGGTCACCAGCGGTAATTGGACACTGGCACAACCAATAGAAGACAGTTCCCCTCCATATAACCCCTCCCATCAGGGGAGCACCTCAGTTTTTTCGCCAGTGTCTAAAGGTGTTGGACGCGATAGGATGTGCTAAAGGAAAGCTCTGCCAAAGAGACCCTCTGGGGGTAAAAGAGCTATGCTTTTGGACCCATCCAAGACGCCTAAAGTAAGCCAAAACTGGATGGGATCCGGGCCTCACGTGTGAGGCGTCGCCTGTAATGTCTCTCTTCGGAGGACTGGGCTCTAAGATCCAGCACTTTCGCTACTTCGCTAAAAGTCCTGGTAAGAGTCTTGTACAAGGCCCAGGGGAGAGGTATCCTTTAAATAGGAACCCATATCCCTGAAGGTTGGCACACATAGCCCGCCGTGAGGGGTGAAGTTTGGTATCTGTCTGAAAATTTCAGCAGAAAAAACCTGCGGCGTGGATAAGGTAAGAGGTTAGGTCCTAAAACTAGGTTTAAGGACCTTTCCAAAGAAAAACAGTGGATGTCTTCTCTTATTCCGCCACTGGGGGGAGTAAAGAGCTGAGTGTAAAACTCACCTCGCTCTGCTTCAGTGTCTGCTTCGGCAAAGTACACTGTCTGTCCCTCTGCTGCTGAGCTGGCTTGGGCGCCTCCCTCCTCCTCTCGGATGGCTGACCAGACACCTGCAGAAGCAGGTAAAGTTGGAACAAGGGCTGGTGAGAGGGAGCTCCACTCTCACTGTTACCGCCGCCATTAGAGCCGCGCGCGCGCGGGAGCGCGCTTTATCGGAAGGGGGGCGGGAGGCCGCAAATGACACGTGCGCGGGCACGTAGGGCGCGCGCATGCACGGAAACGGCGCGAAATTTTAAAAAAGGCTGTCAGTGTGCAGAAGCGCTGCAGAACAAGCAAGTTCGTTTTTTTTTTTCTCTCTCTTGGCAGGGATACACAGCAGCGATACAGGGACGTAAGACTCCATGTGGTTGGGCTGGGTACTTCCTAGAAGACATCCACTTTATGCATAGCTGTGTGTTTTTAAGGTTGCATACTTTATGTAAATTGCTGAACTGAGCACAGTAATATATGCATTAGAGTACCTTGTGTTTTTTTCTGAGCAGTATGCCTTCCAGGGGAAAGAATGCTGACAAAAAAGATAAAAAAGCACCGCTGCCTGAGACAGGCCCTAGCCGTGCTAACTCGGTACCTTCCTCTCCTGTGTTGCCGGATGCAGCTGTACAGGATGAGCCATTACCTCTGTCAGGTATGGCGGCTTCCCCAGTGAAGCCTGGGCCTGCGTATGTCACTGAAGACACTTTGTCAGCAGCCCTAAATAATCTGGAGGAGAGAATTGCTACTTTGATCGCTAAATCCTCAAAAAAGGACAATAAGCGAAGCAGATCTCCTCCAGTTGTTGACCTCCCTGCAGAAGTATCTGAGGAGGAGGAGGATGAGGATGATGCTACACAAGCAGAGGATGAGGAGTCAGACGGATCAGGGATATCAGATGAGCCTTTCTCTGCATCCCAGATTCTGAAGTCGCAGGTGCAATGCTATGCAGGAACAGTGCGATCTGCATTTAAGTTACCCTCTTCGGAGGTAACTGAATCACCTATCTCCTCCCTAGGTTCATTAAGATCCCTGCAGGGTGCATGCTCCTTTCCGGTTCATCCATTGCTAGAGGATCTAATGTACGCAGACTGGCTACACCCAGATAAGCGTTTCTCACCTCCAAAAAAGTTTGACATTCTTTATCCTATGGAGGAAATTTTTTTAAAGAAATGGAGCCTGCCTTCTGTAGACGCGGCTATTTCTTGTGTAAATAAGAACCTGACGTGTCCGGTGGACAATGTGCAAGTATTTAAAGATCCTTCTGAGAAGAAATTGGAATCCCTACTTAAATCTTCCTTTCTTTTGGCCGGCTCAGTTATCCAACCTGCAGTAGCAGCAGTCGGTATGTGTCAGGTCATCAGCCAACAGGTAAAGCAGGGGCTGAAGGAGCTGCCTCCAGAGCAGGCTAAAAATTGGGAGAATTTGCCAAAAGCCTTATGTTTCACGGTGGATGCCATGAGAGATTCTATTATGCAGGCATCACGCCTTACACTCCAACTGGTACATATGCGTAGGGTGCTGTGGCTTAAGCATTGGTCAGCGGAAGCCCCATGCAAAAAACTGTTGGCAAGTTTCCCCTTCCATGGCGAACGCCTATTTGGGGAAGATTTAGAAAAATATATCCAAAGGATATCAAGTGGTAAAACGACTCTTTTACCTGAGAGAAAGAAAAACAAGAGGCCTTGTTTTAAACGCTCTCTTTCCCCAGCTCCCGGGAAACCTGCCTCTAGCCAGTGGCGACGGCATTTTCAGCAACCCACAAAAGCCAAAGGAAATCGGGCTCAGAGGAACAAAAAGCCGTGGGGTGCAAGAGCTAATAAGCAGGACCCCAAGACCTCTCAGTGAAGGGGCGCCCCCGCTCGGCCGAGTGGGGGGAAGGCTCCGTCAGTTCTCAGCAACTTGGCGGACAGAAATCCAGGACAAGTGGGTTGTATCCACAATATCCTCAGGGTACAGACTGGAATTTTGAGAGATCCCATCTTCGCAATTCCGAGGTTCAAGACTCTCCAAGGATCCACAAAAGAGAGGATCCTTCTTCAAGGGTTTGAATCACTTATTGGCTCAAGGGGTGATTACAGAGATACCCCAAAAAGAGCAGGGTTCAGGTTTTTACTCAAACCTCTTTGTGATTCCAAAGCCAAATGGAGACGTCAGACCCATCCTGGATCTAAAATCTCTAAATCGGTTTCTGAATGTGTGCCATTTTCGAATGGAAACGATCCGATCCGTGGTCGCCACCTTGCAAGGCGGAGAATTCATGGTGTCCATAGATATCAAGGACGCATATTTACACATACCCATCCTCCCCACTCACCAAAAATTCTTAAGGTTTGTGGTGGAACAGCGCCACTTTCAGTTTGTGGCCCTGCCCTTTGGTGTAGCCACCGCGCCCAGAGTATTCACAAAGGTACTAGCTCCCCTGTTGGCAAATCTGAGGACACAGGGCATAGCGGTAACAGCCTATCTAGACGATCTACTGGTGATAGATCAGTCAAAAGAGGGATTAGATCACGCTGTGCTCACTACAGTAAGATACCTGGAGCATTTAGGATGGATTATAAACTTACAAAAATCCTCTCTTCAGGCCCAAAGAAGGATAGTATACTTGGGCTTGATCATAGATACAGCCCAAAACAAGGTATACCTGCCAGAGCCAAAGATACAGTCTCTGAAAGATCTGATCCACAAGGTCAAAGCAAACAAGAGGCCGTCTATTCGCCTTTGCATGAGGCTATTGGGGAAGATGGTAGCCTCCTTCGAGGCTGTCCCTTACGCCCAGTTTCATTCGAGACTGCTTCAAGGCAATATTTTATCAGCCTGGAACAGGAAGAGCCAAGCTCTGGATATACCCATGCGCCTGTCCTCGCAAGTACGCCAAAGCTTCAGTTGGTGGCTAGAAGCCAAGAACTTACGGAAGGGAAGATGCTTTCTCCCGGTCTCCTGGAAGGTGGTGTCTACGGATGCCAGCCTATCGGGCTGGGGTGCAGTATTCGAAGAGGCTTCTGCCCAGGGAACCTGGGCCAAGACCCAAGGGATCCTGCCCATCAATGTACTAGAGATCAGGGCAGTATATCTAGCCCTCAAAACCTGGACATACAGGTTACAGGGCCACCCAGTTCGGGTTCAATCCGACAATGCTACGGCAGTAGCTTACATCAATCACCAAGGAGGCACCCGCAGTCGGGCTGCTCAAAAGGAGGTGAACCGGATTTTGACATGGGCAGAAGAGCATGTACCTTGCCTTTCGGCAATCTTCATCCCGGGGATAGAAAACTGGCAAGCGGACTATCTGAGTCGTCAGCAGCTATTACCAGGAGAGTGGTCTCTCCACCCCGAGGTCTTTCAGGCCATATGTCTGAGATGGGGAAACCCAGATGTAGACCTGCTAGCCTCCAGGTTCAACAAGAAATTGGACAACTTTGTGTCCAGGACGAGAGATCCTCTGGCCTACGGAGTAGATGCTCTAATAGCTCCGTGGAACCAGTTCTCACTAATCTATGCATTTCCCCCGATCCCTCTTCTACAAAGACTTCTTCGCAGGATCAAAGAGGAGGGGATACCAGTAATCCTAGTGGCCCCAAACTGGCCCAGGAGGCCTTGGTACGCCGAGATCGTAAAGATGGCGAAAGGAAGGCCCTGGAAGCTTCCGCTTCGACACGACCTGCTGTCACAGGGTCCAGTATTCCACCCTTCCTTACAAGGGCTAAATTTGACGGCCTGGCTGCTGAGACCCACATTTTGAAAAAGAGAGGAGTCTCTGGTCCAGCTCTTTCTACGCTCATTAATGCTAGAAAGCCAGCCTCCAGACTCATCTATCATAGAGTCTGGAAAGCATACGTTTCCTGGTGTGAATCCAGAAGTTGGAACCCTCAGAGATATGAAATAAGCAGGATTCTTGCCTTTTGCCAGTTAGGAGTGGATATGAAATTAGCCCTTAGTACCATCAAGGGTCAAATATCGGCTCTATCAGTATTTTTTCAGAGACCATTAGCATCTCATTCCCTAGTTCGGGCCTTCATTCAGGGGGTACTGAGGTTAAATCCTCCAGTCAGGTCTCCCTTGTGTCCATGGGATTTGAATTTGGTATTGTCAGTGTTGCAAAAGCAACCTTTTGAACCTATTCGCCATATTCCTTTAATTATATTAAGTAGGAAATTGGCCTTTTTGATTGCTATTGTTTCTGCTAGGAGAGTATCAGATCTAGCAGCTCTTTCTTGTAAAGAGCCTTATCTAAATTGTCACAAGGACAAAATTGTACTACGACCCCATCCTGCCTTTCTACCTAAGGTAGTGTCGGCTTTTCACTTGAATCAAGACATTGTTTTGCCTTCTTTTTTTCCAAACCCGCGGACGGCACTCTCTAGATCTAGTGAGAGCGGTAAAGGTGTATCTGCAAGCAACCGCTCAGATACGTAAAACAGATGTTTTGTTTATTTTGCCAGATGGTCCCAAGAAGGGCCAAGCGGCATCAAAATCCACCATTTCCAGGTGGGGATTAGACAGGTAATTGTTCAAGCTTATGGTTTAAAGAACAGGACTCCTCCTTTCTCTGTTAAGGCGCACTCTACCAGGGCGACAAGTGCTTCATGGGCAGTGCACCACCAGGCTTCAATGGCTCAGATCTGTAAAGCTGCAACTTGGTCTTCAGTCCACACATTTTCCAAATTCTATCAAATAGATGTGAAAGGACATGAGGATTCCGCCTTCGGGCGAAGTGTGCTGCAGGCAGCAGTATAGGGCTTCTTGTCCGCAAGCGGCCTATTTGATCTGGGTCTCCCACCCTTCATATTGAGCATTGCTCTGGGACGTCCCATTATGTAATGACTGGCTCTGTGTCCCGTGGTGTACGATAAAGAAAACAGGATTTTTATAACAGCTTACCTGTAAAATCCTTTTCTTGGAGTACACCACGGGACACAGAGGTCCCCCCTTCTTATGGGAACCTTACTGCTTTGCTACAAAAACTGAGGTGCTCCCCTGATGGGAGGGGTTATATGGAGGGGAACTGTCTTCTATTGGTTGTGCCAGTGTCCAATCACCGCTGGTGACCCTTAACCCATTATGTAATGACTGGCTCTGTGTCCCGTGGTGTACTCCAAGAAAAGGATTTTACAGGTAAGCTGTTATAAAAATCCTGTTATTCCACTCACTCCCCTATCTCCTTGTTGGTTTCGGTGCGCGATACGTCTGATGTCACCAGGCCGACACTTCCTCACTCGGTTCTTTGCTCGCAAACTCATGCATGACCGGTGATAAGCATTCAAACTTGTTCGAGTTTCGATACGGCTCCGTCATTCATGGTCTACGTCATTTGGGGACTCGTTCGCTGACGTGGGTAGCATTCCAGTTTGTTTGAACTTCGCGGCGACTCCGTCGTTCGTGGTCATCGTCGGTTGGGGACTAACTCGCTGTCGTTGCTAAGCTTCAAATTATTCTCGTACCAGGCAATGTTGCTTATGCGTTCGTTGTTTAACCGTGGTAATTCGGTCCATTTGTGTTTTCTTGCCAACTCTTTCTGCGACATTGCTGGTTATCCCTTGTCATCTTAACAGACTAGTTCGAATCGACTCACTGTCAGTCGATGTTGCGACTTCTGTTGTTGTTTGGTTCGTAGTTCTATTCGTACTCGCAAGGCGCCGTTTGTCTTCATCTTCTAACCCGCTAGTTGCCGTGGGTGGGCATTCGAATCTCGTGTACGCACCATGTTTACCTGGCACTTTGTTCACCTCATCGCAGTTCGATTCCATTTTGTGTTGCTCGCAGCTATTCGGCTGATGCGAACTTGCACGCACTCGTTACCACAGCAGCAATCAAGTCAAATCTCATTCGTCTCTTGGATTGCTTTGGTTCGAATTTTCGGTCTCTTTCCTCTCGCTGGCACAACCATGGTTTCTCTCATGCAATCGTTCTTGGTACTCTTGTCCTCTGTCATGTCCCATCTTTGCATTTTTATCACATCCAGCATGATTGGTCATAACACAGCCTTACATATGCACTGCAAATTACTCCAACTCCCTGGTTTCTACAGCCTCCCTCATGAGGCCCCAGGCCCACGCAGCACTCTAGGCACAACTCACAGCAGTCACTCACACACATTCACGGTCATTGGTGATTATTGTAGCAATCCGGCTGGTGTTGAATTCCGTGCACACACGTTACCACAGCAGCAATCAAGCCGAATCTCGTTTGCCTCGTGCTGCTTTGGTTCAATGATTCGGTACGTCCTGCTTTGCTCATTCTCTAGCGCACAGTCTCTTTCCTATCGCTGCCACGACCATGGTTTCTCTTCTACAATCGTTTTTGTTCATTCTTGTCCTCTGTCTAATCCACAAACTTCGCAATTTCATCATGTCCAGCATAGTTGGTTGTGACACTTCCTTACGTATGCACTGCAATTTCTTCAGTTACCTGGTCCAACGACCTTCCTCTTCAGGCTCGGGGCCCATGCAGCACTCGAGTCGCAAATCACATTAGTCATTCACACACGTTTACAATCTTTCATTCAAGTTTCTGTTTCTCTTTTACAGATCGGCAGATATCAGTTTCGCCTTACATATGCACTACAGTTTTGTCAGCTACTTGGTCCAACAGCCTTCCTCTTGAGGCTCCGGGCCCACGCAGAACTCGAGTCGCAACTCACATCGATCATTCGCACAAGTTCACGATCATTTGTTCAAATTCCCATTTCTCTTTTACAGATCAGCAGATGTCAGCTTTGTTTCTTTAACCACTTCAGCCCCGGAAGAATTGGCTGCTCAATGACCGGGCCATTTTTGCGATTCAGCACTGCGTCAATTTAACTGACAATTGCACGGTCGTGCAACGCTGTACCCAAACAAAATTGACGACCTTTTTTCCCCACAAATAGAGATTTATTTTGGTGGTATTTGATCATCTCTGCCGTTTTTATTTTTTGCGCTATAAACAAAAAAAGAGCGACAATTTTGAAAAAAACACAATACAGGTGAAACTCGAAAAATTTGAATATCGTGCAAAAGTTCATTTATTTCACTAATGCAACTTAAAAGGTCAAACTAATATGAGATAGATAGACTCATTACATGCAAAACAAGATAGTTCAAGCCGTGATTTGTCATAATTGTGATGATTATGGCTTACAGCTCAGGAAAACCCCAAATCCACAATCTCAGAAAATTTGAATATTGTGAAAAGGTGCAATATTCTAGCCTCAGTGTCACACTCTAATCAGCTAATTCAGCCATAACACCTGCAAAGGGTTCCTGAGCCTTTAAATGGTCTCTCAGTCTGGTTCAGTAGGAATCACAATCATGGGAAAGACTGATTACCTGACAGTTGTGCAGAAAACCATCATTGACACCCTCCATAAGGAGGGAAAGCCTCAAAAGGTAATTGCAAAAGAAGTTGGATATTCCCAAAGTGCTGTATTAAAACACATAAATAGAAAGTTATGTGGAAGGGAAAAGTGTGGGGAAAAAAAGGTGCAAAAGCAGCAAGGATGACCGCAGCCTGGAGAGGATTGTCAGGAAAAGGCCATTCAAAAGTGTTGGGGCCTTTCACAAGGAGTGGACTGAGGCTGGAGTCAGTGCATCAAGAGCCACCACACATGGACGGATCCTGGACATGGGCTTCAAATGTCGTATTCCTCTTGTCAAGCCACTCCTGAACAACAAACGACGTCAGAAGCGTCTTACATGGGCTAAAGAAAAACAGACCTGGTCTGTTTCTCAGTGGTCCAAAGTTCTCTTTTCTGATAAGAGCAAATTTTGCATATCATTTGGAAAACAAGGACCCAGTATGGAGGAAGAATGGAGAGGCACACACTGCAAGATGCTTGAAGTCCAGTGTGAAGTTTCCACAGTCTCTGTTGATTTGGGGAGCCATGTCATCTGCTGGTGTTGGTTCACTGTGCTTCATTAAGTCCAGGGTCAATGCAGCCGTCTACCAGGAGATTTTGGAGCACTTCATGCTTTCTTCCGCTCTTTGGGGATGCTGACTTAATTTTCCAGCAGAACTTGGCACCTGCCCACACTGCCAAAAGCACCAGAACCTGGTTCAATGACCGTGGGATTACTGTGCTTGATTGGCCAGCAAACTCGCCTGACCTGAACCCCATAGAGAATCTATGGGGCATTGCCAAGAGAAAGATGAGAGACACGAGACCGAACAATGCAGAAGAGCTAAAGGCCGCTATTGAAGCATCCTGGTCTTCCATAACACCTCTGCAGTGCCACAGGCTGATAGCTTCCATGCCTCGCTGCATTGAGGCAGTAATTGCTGCAAAAGGGGCCTAAACCAAGTACTGAGTACATATGCCTATACTTTTCAGAGATCATATATTGTTCTATGTACAATCCTTGTTTTATTGATTGCATGTAATATTCAAATTTTCTGAGATTGTGGATTTGGGGTTTTCATGAGCTGTAAGCCATAATCATCACAATTATGACAAATTATGGCTTGAACTATCTTGCTTTGCATGTAATGAGTCTATCTTATATATTAGTTTCACCTTTTAAGTTGCATTAGTGAAATAAATTAACTTTTGCACGATATTCAAATTTTTCAAGTTTTACCTGTATTTTGTACATTTTGCTATAATATATATCCCCAGTTTTTTTTTTTTAAAAGCAAAATTTTTCTCAGTTTAGGCAGATATGTATTCTTCTACATATTTTTGGTAATAAAAATCGCAATAAGCGTACATTGATTGGTTTGCGCAAAAGTTATAGCGTCTACAAAATAGGGGATAGAATTGTAGCATTTTTATTATTATTTTTTTTACTAGCAATGGCGGCGATCTGCGTTTTTTTTTGGACTGTGACATTATGGCGGACACATCGGACACTTTTGACGCATTTTTGGGACCATTGGCATTTATACAGTGTTCAGTGCTATAAAAATGCACTGATTACTGTAAAAATGTCACTGGCGGGGAAGGGGTTAACACTAGGGGGCAATCAAAGGGTTAATTGTGTTCCCTCGTGTGTTTCTAACTGTGGGGGGAGGGGACTGACCTAGAGGAAATGACAGTTTGTGGCTCCTAGCTATTAGGAACTCACGATCTGTGTCTCCTCACATCCGTCGATCATACGTTCATCTAGTTGCTAAATCGTTACATACCTACGATAGGTTGTTACCAGACATTGGCTATTCCTTGCTCAGAATGCCCTGGGCCTCTGGTTCATGCTGCAATCTGAGTAATCGGTGTAATATTGACAGTCACCCCTGCAAATCCCGGTTGCCCCGCACCCTAGTGATTCTTCCAAATTTGCCATATCGTCATTTGTTCAACTCGCATTTTTCACATTGCTTTGTTTATGTTAGGTTTTTTTCTTTTTCTGACTACACCTACTCTCAACTTTCCCTAACACGTACCTTTTTTGTAGCTGGTTCATATCCCAGGCTTCTCACAGCAACAAGTCTGCTTCTGCCCCTCCTATACCTACCAGGGGTTCGGAGCATGGCAGCTGTAGCAGAGCTACAGCGTAGAGTCCTTCTCTACCCAGCCACAGCTTGGAAAGCAGAGCTGTTATATTGTTTTTCCGCCCCCATCAGTAGCCAGACCTAACTCGAACCCAGTTTCTCTAAAGTCCATATCCATGGCACTCACTCAGTTACACGTGAGGTTTAATACCATATACACATCTATCCATGATGTCCAAGCTAGAGCAGAGGTCTTAGGCCTCGTACACACGACCGATTTTCTCGTCGTAAAAAACACGTCGTTATTTTCGACGAGATTCTTGTTAAGCTTGTCGATTTTCTCGTCAAGCTTTCTATGCGTACACACTGTCATTTTCCAATTTCCTCGTGGTTCTCTGCGCTCACGTCCAGCACGTACGACGGCACTATAAAGGGGAAGATCTTTTTTCTTGGCGCCACCCCTTGGGCTGCTTTTGCTGATCTCGTGTTACCGCGTGTGAAGTAAAAGTTTGGGAAGAGACGATTCGCGCTTTTCAGTCTTCGTACTTTTCAGATCGTTTTCTGCGGTTCAGTTTGTGCTTGTGGGTTCGTATCTTGACTTTCAGGGCGTCTAGGCAGGTCGTATCTGTTTTACAGTGCGTTATTGCCTGTTCGTTTCTGAATTTCAGTTCGTTATTCATAGGCCTTGCTGTTCTAAAGTGCGTTCTGTTCTGTACGTTCTGATTAGACGACCGTTTCCTAGCCATGTCGCCTGGACGTTCTCGTCGTCGAGTTCGTGCTGTGCGTGCGCTTGGTGTTGGTCTGCTTGTTTTGGACCAAGACCAGTCCATGAATGGTGTGAGGAGGAGTTCATGGACCAAGAATTGGTTGCTCCAGCGGGACCAATTCTGCCACATGCCTCTGCTGCGGGAGATCGTCGAGAATAATCCTGAGGACTACAGGAATTTTCTGAGGATGTCTGACCCCGTTTTTCAGGAACTGTTGGCTTTGGTGTCCCCCTATATTACCAGGAAGGACACCGTTATGCGGGAAGCCATCAGTGCTGAGCAGAGGCTCATCGCCACGTTGCGTTACCTGGCGACAGGGAGAAGTCTTCAGGACTTGAAGTTCACCACAGGCATCTCCCCCCAGGCTCTGGGCCTCATAATCCCAGACACCTGTTCTGCTATTATACAAGTCCTGCAGGAGGACTATATTAGGGTAAGTTTTCTCCCTTAACATCACATTTTATGTATTACATGTATGCTAATGTATTGTATTTCTTTCATCCTTCCCTAATTACCATGATTGTAATATGCTGAGAATGTCCCCTTTGTCCCCATGCATGTTGGAAGCTTTAGATTGCCCCTTTTTTATCCTCCCTAAATATTTCCCCTCACTAACTTTTCCATCAGGGGCGCCTGTTGCTCCAAATGTTGGGGGGTTCCAACCCCAATTTCGGAAATAAACTTCCTCCTTTTTTGCTCTGTTGCCTAATAAACGCCCCCAGTTGTCCCCTCCAATGCAGCCATTTAGTCCCCTCTAATGCAGCCAGTTTCCCCCCAGCCCTGCACTTACCTTCTTGTGGTCAGCGCCATCCTTCTTCTGTCCTTGATGTCTTCTCCTTCCCTTCATGTTGCATCAGCCAATCATGTTACCATTAAACAGACTTGGTGAACATGATTGCCAGAGCAGCCTGTCAGTGTTTACACAAGGAATGCCCCCTCCTTGCGTCCCCGATTTTTCTTTGAGGAAGCCAATTACATCCCTCAGGTTGTAATTTGCCAGACTTTTTTAATACCTGTTTCTGCTCTGCAATTTTAACCCCCTAAATGACGCAATTATTCATATGTCGGTCGCTTTACAAGAGGCCATCCACCTGAATAGTGTGCGGCATAGACAATACATAGGTTCATGCAACGCATGAACCTATGTATTGTTCTGAGTGATGGGCACAGGAGAGAGGGGACAGTGCTCCAGCGCCCACTCTGGACGCACCGCCACTGCAATGCTATCCTGTGGCCAAACACATCTCCCCCCCCCAAAATAATTTAGTAATGGCCCATCAGAGGTGGTGATGAATATGATAAATGAGCCTTCCATTATACTTTTTTTACACACCTTAATAAACGTATAATTAGATTGATGTTGGTCTCTAATTTTTTGGTTTAGAATTTGCTTGTAATGTATGCCTTTGTTTTTCTAATATTATTTCATCTTGTTTCACTCCACAGCTTCCTTCCACGCCACAGGAATGGCAGACTGTGGCATCGGAGTTTGCCACGCGGTGGGACTTCCCCAACTGCGGTGGTGCCATAGACGGGAAGCACGTCCGCATCGTGCCGCCACCCCGTTCTGGGTCCTACTACTACAACTACAAGGGGTTTCATAGCATTGTGCTGATGGCGGTGGTGTCAGCACGGTATGAATTCCTCTATGTTGATGTAGGGAAGAATGGCCGGATGTCCGATGGGGGATCCTTCATCCAGACGGAGTTTGCCCTCCGTCTCCAGAGTGACGACCTTGCATTGCCACCGGATGCAGGGAATATTGAAGGACTCCCCTTTGTTTTCTTGGCTGATGAAGCCTTCGGACTCGGACGGCATCTTATGAGGCCATTTCCACAGAGGACCCTGACCCCAGAGAAGAGTGTGTTCAATTACCGGCTGGCCAGGGCCCGAAGAGTCGTTGAAAATGCCTTCGGCATAATGGCCAGCCGGTTCCGCCTTTTTATGACTTCCATCCACTTGGCGGACTACAAAATAAACTATGTAGTGTTATGCTGCTGTGTGCTACACAACTTTCTGAGCCAAAAATCTAATTCGTATATGGCCTCAGTTTTGCCAGAGGCTGGACTTTCCCCTGCAAATCCCCTTCCGGGCCTGGAATCTGCCCGTCTTGGCTTGCCCCCCCAAAATGCCCGTGTGGTTCGGGACAAATACATGGAGTATTTCACGGGTAGGGGGGCAATTCCTATGCCAGCCTATGTCTAAGTATCCCAATAAAAATCTTGTTTAAACCTTTAATTATTTGTTCTTTCCTGTCTCCTAGTTTGTCTTTGTGCATTTGTAGTGGCAAGTGTATTTTACTTTAGTAAATAACAACCAATTTCACTATGTTACCTTACAAAAGAACCAAATAAGCTTAGAGAGTATTATAAAAAGAAGCTACACGTTGTTTGTGGTCAAATATTTTACTCTCTGCACTTTTTTTTTTTTTTTTTACTTTGGGGTTGGCCTGGCCACAACCCGGCAAATTTTGGCTTATGAAAATACAAAAATACCACTTGCATTTCTAAAATGACAACATTGGATACCTCTGAGCAATCTGAGACATTCAGTTACACAAACTATGTCTCTATGTGCCCGTCCTAATATGGGGTCCTGCCACCCCTTGCCCAGCCAAAAATTCAATATGCACACATTTTTAATTTTTTGCAAATAGGAAGTTTACAATCCTGATCCCTATTGTCAACATGTGCTATCTGCCATCAGGGGTGATCAATGGACGTGTTTTGGGGGTGCATCCCCTTCCTCAGTTCACCGACTTTTGATACGAGGAAGGGGTTGCACCCACAAAAGACGTACATGGATATCCCCTGATGGCAGATAGCACATGTTCACACACTGTGTGCATATTCAATTTTTGGCTGCTTTGTTACTCAAAAAATTAGTAAAAATATAAAAACAAACATGTAAAAACAAATGTGTTTGGATGGCTTATTGAATTCTCCCCAAAACATTGAGAATGTCTTTAAATGTTTGTTCCATCACATGGATTCTTTGTTTAATTAGGTCCAGTTCCGTGCTACATTCCATCACTTGCTGGATGAGGTGGAGGGCACTGTCAGCAGAGAACGGTGTGCTATCCTTCACAACATTTCCATCCCCTAAAAACCATAAAAAAAAATTAATAAAACTCTGCAGGCCTACCTCGCTTACCTTAAGCTGTGGTGTCAGATACTGACCTGTTGTGGTGACCAGATCCACAACGTCATCCACCTCTCCTTCCTGCACTTCTCCTTCCTCCACCTCAACTTCCTGCACATCTTTCGGTTGTGGATCTTTGGGAGTTTGGGGTTGCTTGGAAGTTGTGGGGTGCATGTGCTCCCTGGAGTGTCCTCCTCCCAGTCTTCTCTCCCCTATGAGAATAAAACCAAAGGTCTATTTATCACACTGTAAAAATCTCATTTTTAAACTTAAAACAGGCTAAATTGTTTGGAAGTGGGGTACAAGTGTGTGTTTGTGCGGAATTTAAAGAAAAATGCATTATTTATGACCCCAAATATGTTTAGTATTCACATTTGGATGTAATTTTTTGGACATGGAGGCACCACAAATAAACTCTGATGCACCTGTGTGGGACACCCAAAAAAGGCGGGTCTGGTGGCCCACACTATAGTGCTCCAAAGTACAGATGTGGAAGCAGCTGCTGAGTGTCCTCTCCTTTACACTGATTAAAGTTTGCATTTCATTCTCCTTACAAACACATCATCTAGACTTAAAAATTAGCCACAATACTTGATCAAAAATGGCAGATGTCTAATTACTTTTGGGGGTCTTAAATAAGCCAAAACCGCGGATAGTGGCCGAACGAAGTGTCGGTAACGTAACGAACGATTACTGTGCCCAACCTAGTTCAAAATATTACATTTTGGAAGGGAGTCCAATATGAAAAAAAAAAAAAAAAAGGTCAGTTTCTAAAAAGATTAATAGCAGAAAGGTCGTCATTTTACTTACTTTTAGCGAGCATCCTCTTTATGCTCCTCAACTGGTCTGGCTCCCTCAGTTTGAGGTCTGACCACCTCTTTCTGAGCTGCTCATTTGAGCGTTTCACCCCGAACTTCGCCCTCAGACTCTTCACAACTTTAGTGAGGATTTTGGCCTTCCTTCTATTTGGTTTGCTATACGGCCCATGCTTGGCATCATAATCAGCCTTGACCAAGATGTCCACCATCTCCGCCAAAGACATATTCGATGCCTTGAATCTCCTCCTTGATCGTGACGTGTCCTCGGTCTCCGGGCTTGTCTCCTCGCTAGTTGCGGAATTATCAGACACCTGCTGTAACTCCGCCATATCTGTCTGCGCGCCGAAAGAGAAGGGGCGGGGAAAAGATGTTAGTTAGAACGTCATGGGCGGGCGACGTGTGCGGAGCGACGTGTTCGAATTTGGACGCATGCGTGGTGTGTATATAGCAAACACACATGTGACTATAGTATGTTCGGTGTGCGGAGAGAGGAGTTCAAGTGACGGACGTGCGAACGAAGGTATGTGATTTTGTGAGACTTGTAAAAATTGTGGGCCTATACTGTCTTGAGATTGGTGGAGGATATATATGGTGACTAGGATGTGAAGGAGGTTAGACTGTTTGCCTCACATTATTTAAATATAAATTATTTTACTTGCAGATACAATATGAATGTCTTTATTAGCGACAAAGAGTTCCTGGCGGAATTTATTGACCGGGTAAGGGAGCTGCCGGCTCTGTGGGAGACCAAAAACCCCATCCATAAAAAAAAAGGGGTGAGAAAAGCAGCGCTGGAGAAGCTGCTCCCATTTGTGCATACCAAGGTGCCCACAGCCACAGCAAAACAAGTGGACACTAAAATTGGGAACTTGAGAGGTACCTACAGGACTGAACGCTCTAAGGTGCTGGCTTCTCAGAGGTCAGGAGCAGCAGCAGATGATGTTTATGTCCCGGTTTTGTGGTACTACAGCAGGATGTCCTTCCTGGATGACCACATTGAGCCAAGGCCATCACTCTCCACTCTTCCCCCCAGACTTCCCTGCAGCCAACCTGAGCCTTCTCTGGAGCAAGAGGAGGCAGCCATCCTGGATGATCCTGATTTGCCCATCTGGAGCCAGGTATAGTATTAACTGAAAATGTAGTGGGATAAAATTAATGTTTCCCAAATATGTCAGGATGAGAAACATACATTATTTTGTATTCCACAAGTGAAATCATGATCTGTAGACATTATTCTGCACTTAATTGTGTGGTAAATAGTCAAGCTGATGTAGTGGTAAATTTAAAGCAAGGATTTATGCATTTACATTCTAATTGCTTCCATCAGGATTACAAAGTTTGAGGCAAAGATTAAACCAACATATTAAACTATGTTTCTTTTTCATACACAGGATGAAATCAGCCAGGAGGAGGGTCTGGAAACTGTCAGGCAGGAGGAGGAAGGGCCCAGTGGCAGCCAGGAGGTGGCAGGGCCCAGTACCAGCCAGGAGGTGGCAGGGCCCAGTGGCAGCCAGGAGGTGTCAGGGCCCAGTACCAGCCAGGAGGTGGCAGGGCCCAGTGGCAGCCAGGAGGTGGCAGGGCCCAGTGGCAGACAGGAGGTGGCAGGGCAAAGGAGAAGCACCAGATCCCAGGTGCCTCCCATCAGGCTTCACAAAAGAGGCAGGAGGGACAGGACCACCAGTGACGCAGCAATGGCCCTTATTAAAGAGGCCCATGCCACCCTCAAGGAGCCCACATCCCCTGAAGAGGCCATTGCCGGCCTAGTGGAGGCTAAGTTCAAGGTGATGAGCATGGAGCAACACCTCCTATGCGAACCCCTGCTCATCACCTTGCTCAACAAGGGGGTGATGGAGCAAATTACCCCCAATACCGCCATATGTGAGGTGGCCCAACTGACCCAACCTCAACCTCCACCTCCACCTTCCTCTTCTGCCCCACCCCCTTCTGCTACCCCTCCACCTTCTGCCCCACTCCCTTCTGCTACACCTCCACCTTCTGCCCCACCCCCTTCTGCTACACCTCCACCTTCTGCCCCACCCCCTTCTGCTACACCTCCACCTTCTGCCCCACCCCCTTCTGCTACACCTCCACCTTCTGCCCCACCCCCTTCTGCTACACCTCCACCTTCTGCCCCACCCCCTTCTGCTACACCTCCACCTTCTTCTTCTGCCCCACCCCCTTCTGCTACACCTCCCCCTCCTCCTCCTGACAGGAGTACCCCTCCAGTGGGCCAGCCTCCAGCTAACCGAAGAAGGAAGGCTGCAGGAAAGGCTTCAGGAAAGGCTTCAGGAAAGGCTTCAGGAAAGGCTGCAGGGAAGGTTGCCAGGAAGAAGAGGAAGTGATGGCCTTGCTTCATTGTGGTCGCACTGGTCGGACAGAAGGCAGCCTGTTGTAGTACCACACACTTGGGACATATATCTCACCTGCTGCTGTTCCTGACCTCTGGGAGGCCAGCATCAGATTGTGTTCTGAAATGTGGGCCTTCTCAAGCTCCCAATTTTAGTGTCCACACAGGGTTGGTGTGTGCTCTGGGGTCCCTGGGATGCACAAATGGCAGCAGCTTCTCCAGCGCTGCCTTCTCTTTATTTAATTTATAAACATGAATAAATGTGTTTTTTGTTTAAGTTCATACTTGACTATGTGTATTTTTAAATAAAAAAAAAAAAGCTTTGGAGTAAGCAGATACATTTGACTGACAATAAAAGGCACAGATATCACCCCCCCAAAAGAATAACTAAATCTGATTAGCTCAAAAACATGGTGTGAAATTTTAAAAATATAGATTAGAAAATTAAATGTGAGATCGCTATCAAAACATTGAGAAATTATAATTAACATCATTTTGAAAAATCTAACCATTTAAATTATTCCTAAAAACTTGCACGATATAATACACATAAATCTTATAAAGAGCAGCATGAAAAAGGTTAAAAATAAGGCAGAACTCTGTGTGAATATCAGCAGCAAAAGAAGGTCTCTCGTTTTGATTAATGTAACATTCTAACGAAGAATTCAATGCAGAACATTTAAACGATGAAATATTTATGAGCGTGACGAATGTGCTCTCTCCATTATGAAGGCTTGTTTTACCAGAAGATGCGCTCCCGTCTCATAGTTGCTTGTGAGCATGCGCGCTTTTGGAAGAGTCGTAAAAGCATACACACGAACCATTTTCTCGTCACAAAACAGGCCGACGAGAAACACGACGAGGAAATCTGGAATCCTGACGAGAAAATAGAGAGCAGGTTCTCTATATTTTCTCGTCGAGATTCTCGTCAAGTTTCTCGTCGTAAAACCATACACACGAACGTTTTTCTAGACAAAAAAACTCTCGCGGCACTTTTCTTGACTGTTTACGACGAGAAAATCGGTCGTGTGTACGAGGCCTCAGAGTCTCGCCTGCAGCCGCCACGCCAGAGGTAGTAGCAGTTCCAGTATCAGCAGTCCCGATTGCAGGTACAGCGGTTTTTAACCCTGACGATTATCCAGCACACTTCATCCCAGCGGGCTATACTTTTTACGACTATCATTGTTCATTTGCAGCAAAGCAGCAGCCAAGCTCACGCAGTTCAGGGTCATTAACAACTGGAGCAACATAGACATGTAGCTTTTCTGCTGCTATTTCGCCGGCTTACGTTCTCCGCTTTGCTCGGTCTGCCAATCTTCCACTCACACGGCTAATTGATGTCCCAGCGTAGATTCTGGGGACCCCCTGGTTCTCCCTTCTACCTCCCAGGTTTTCACAAGCATTCTTCTCACTTCCATACAGCGTTCCCAAGTGGATAAGTTGGGTCGTCCTATTCAGTTGCTCGGGAAGGCACAGATTTACAATAATTTCAGTTACGCCGCCTGCACACGCAGGCAAATGTTGCTTGTTACACAACTGTGCTATCTGCATAGAGATCACCCCAAATCCGTGTGTACTCTCAAACCTCTCAACACCACCTGACTAATCTGAATGAGCGTACCATGGTTAACTATCTCTCCTCCCACTCGTCTCCCTCGCTTAAGCTTTTCCTAGCACATGGGTTTGTTTGGGTTTCACACAGGTCTTATCATCCTACCACAGGCTACCCACGAGTGCAAAAATGTGCTGTCTGCCACCACTGACCCGGAGGCTATTGACACTCTGTTACAAACGGGGCTAGACAGAGGTTTTATCATCTGACCTTTCTCTGTACCCCTATTTAGTTATTGGAGAATTCGCCCCATTGGGCCTGTTATAGCAAATTGTCCAAAAAACTTTGGCTAATTTATGACTTGTCCGCTCCTCATTCTATTTGCATCCCCAGTCTGCATCCCCAATGAGCAGATTCACGAACAGAGTTGCCGGTCAGCCAGGAGAACCTGGGACATAAGCCCATAAATTGCCCCAAGACATAGAAATGTCGAGGGGCCTACTTGTGCCGGGGGACACCAAAGCATGGCACATATTTAACAAACCCTTAGTATGTAAAGATGTCACCTAGTGCATAAAACTCCACTATGGGTTTTTATGTCTGGTCTTTTTTGGACACGAATGGGGAAGAGAATGTGAGGCCTGAAAAGAGAAAAAAACATTAATGATAAAATAAAGTGCATGAGTATACAGGAGTTTACAGTACACATCTGGTTAAGCAATGATAACCATGTAAGATACATTTGCATGTGATAGTGTGTTTGTTAGACAGAAATGTGATATAACATTACATAGAACTTAATGGACAAGAAGTATACATAATGGTGAAACATATCATGAAATGCAAAGGGGGTGACGGCAATGCATATGATGGTCTCAAACAATTTGATTATCGCACAAGAGTACAGAAAAAGAGGAAGAAAGGGAAATCAACTAATCCTAAGGAAAAAGAGAGTATATAAAGTTAGATGAACTGATTGATGAAGGAGACAGTGTTAATTACATATCCCATTCAAAACCACCCGATGAGAACCCCTGTAAGAATGGCTTGAGGTTAAAGGCTTTGTTGAGGCCTGGAGGGGAGGTTGCATTTAGATTTGAAATCCATCTAAGTTCCTGCTGGAGGAGAATCTTATTAAGATCTCCTCCTTGCGGGGTCTGGTGTAGGCGGTCTTATACAAGGATGGTGATCTTAGGGAAGCGATTGTTATGAACTGAGGCCACATGGCGTCCCAGCGGAAGGTCTGGGTTACTAGTCTTCATTGCTGATATATATTTACTACAGTGTGAGTGTGACTGTTTTTATATTGGGAAAACCATACAAAAATTATGGAAAAGCCTTTTCCATAATTTTTGTATGGTTTTCCCAATATAAAAACACTCACCCTGTAGTAAATATACAACAAGTGTGGTCTGGCAGTTAGCATAATGTTTGGGGGAAAAAATCCATCCATTTGGTAATCATGGATTTTTGTTTGTATTCATGTAGCGGCAGTATCCACAGGCGCCACATGGGAATGTGCCCAAGGTTTTACATGGGTCACCCCGTTTAGAGTTCTTGAATTTGCTTTTGACCAGAAGGTCACCTAACGAGGTGGTACGTCTGAATGTAACAAGAGGAGCTGGACGAACAAGGGGTCCTACTGTGGGGTCTGAGACCAAAATATGCTAATACCTGCTAAGGATTTGTTTTACCTGTACATGCTCATTGGAGAAAGTAGTAATGATTCTAGTATATGTATTAGAAACGTGTATCTTTTTTGTGAGAGAATATTAAATTGTGTCTATTTTTGTTGACTACCCTATTAAATGCTACATTTAGGCATCTATGGCTGAAGCCTCTTTCCAAGAGTCAACTTTTTAAATACTTAGCCTCATGTATGAAATTCGAATCATTTGAACAATTACGTTTAATTCGTAAGAATTGGCTATACGCGATTGAGTCCTCTAAGGGCCTTGGGTGGAAGCTAGTGAAATGCAAAATGGTGTTACCTGCAGTAGGTTTTCTATATAGTTTGCAAGATAGCACATTGTTAGGATCTTTAAAGATTTCTACATCCAAGAAGGTTATTTTGGTAGCATCATAAGACATTGTAAATTTTAAGTTGAACTCGTTGTGGTTCAAGATGGTCAGATAATCATGTAGCAGGTCAGTTGGTCCATCCCATAGGATGAAGATGTCATCTATGTACTTGTGCCACATAATAATGTGGCACAGGTACATAGAGAGACCTCCATCCTCAAATATGGTTCGCTCCCATTCCCCCAGGTACAGGTTTGTGTAGCCAGGGGCACAGTAAGTTCCCATGGCCACTCCCTGTACCTGGAGGTAATATTGGCCATTAAAAATAAAGACATTGTGTTAAAGTATGTGCTGTTGTTCCTGCGGGATCTTCCTTGCAGCTTCAACAGTTTCATCGAACATCCCATCCACAATGGATGAGAAATTGTTCAATCGTTTCATAAGCTCAAGCCCCCACCCTGTACAAGCAGGAAACCATGCCCAGACCTGGTCGGGGTTGGTAAACAATTCCCGTCTAGCTGTTCCTGTCATTCTTACCTTCTCTCATGCCATCAGATCCTCATGATCAGAAGCAACATAAGATGCTGGGACGAGTTTCATCAGGACGCATGAACCTCTTGCATTAGGGGGAATTAAATTATAAGCTGTAGACCCGCATAAGTACCAAACTAAAGATGAAACACAGGGGGCGTGGCATTAACATGGCGGAGTGAAGACGCTCACTGCTTGAGCTTATGACCCACCAAACACGGCTGAAATGCTCTACTTACTGCATATTTCACATGGCCATGACATACCACAAATGCAGGAGGACTAGGGGAACTCCAAAAGCCGTCTCTAACAATCCAATCAGCCGATTCTTCCAGGACAGAGCCCACGTAATGGCCTCCCTGGAGGGAACACGTGGCAGGTGGGAACCCGTGAACCTGTCTTCCCCATCCATGGCTGCCTCACAGCACCCGGTGCCTAGCTCGTTGGAGGGGCTCCCATATCTCCTCAACCCATCGCACAGCCCCCGAGCACTTCAGGTACTTCCACACAATCGCCCCTAATTGACGCTGACATCAGGGCCCTGCTTTGCGCCCTCCCCACGAAAGCCGACATGGAGGCGCTGGTTATGAGGGTGGAGGAACAGCATCGGCGCGATTTCCAGGAACTCTGCTCCGAAGTTCACGGGCTAGATGACCGGCTGAGCAGGGAAGAATCGGAGATGGGCGCCCTGGAGATTGGGGTTGCTCACTTGGAGAAGGAACGTGCAGCGTTTCAATACCATCTGGCGGGGGTCCAGCTCCATGCGGAGGATTTCGAAAACCGGAGCCGCTGCAACACTTTGCGGTTCCCAGGGTTACCTGAGGTGACAGGCCCTGAGAACCTACAAGAAACTATCCAGGCGATCCTGCTTAGAATACTGGACACAGATCTCCCGCTAGCTTGAATTTCGATCGCGTGCACCGGGCGCTGGGACCTAAACTGACGGATCAAGACCGACCCCGAGACGTGATCTGCCGTCTCCATCGGTATGCTCAAAAGGACCAAATTATCCGGGCGGCCTGGTCCAAAGTCCGGATTGATTTAGATGGTGCTCAAATTTCCATTTTCCCGGACGTCTCTAGAGCTACCTTACAAAAAACAGCCATACTGAAGCCCCTGCTGGGGATTCCTTCTACAACTGATCATCCGCAGAGGCAGCTCGTCCTTCACCCTGAGACACCACTCGGAGCTCCCGGACCTGTTCGCTTTCCTGGATATGGAGCCGATCACACTCCCGGACTGGTTGAGCCCACTACCTACCAGGGACTTCCGTTCTGCACCCTGGGCACCCAGACTGGGCCTGCCCCGCCGCTCCACCAGACGTAGGAGTGGGGACCAAACACCGGCTTGGGTGCAGGACCCTGAAATGTGAGTGACTCATGTTTTAAGCTGCACACGGAGGGGACATACTGTATGCTTAGTCCGATACTGTGGGGGGGTGACTCGTTCCCTCATCCAGTGGCCTCATTCCCCCTGACCCTCTCTCTCCCCTTCCCGCTCTCTGATCCCCCTCCCCCTGTCCCCCTTCTCCCTTTCTCCCTTTCTCTCCTCGTGTCCCAGGTGTGCAGCCAGGCTAGGGTAACCTGTATGCAAGACATATCTTTCCCCCACTTGGCCCTTTAAGCAGGGGCCCACCTTCCAGAGCTATGTACAGCAGGGTGCATGGCATCTTGCTGTTCCTTATTTGCTCTCACAAGTTACATTTTCATTCTCTGTTCCTTAAATGTGTTATACTGTTAACTGACTATTTAATTGACGGCTAAGTGTGAAATTGAGGGGCAACATCGGCTCCTGCTGCTTCCCCCTGCTAGCCGTGATTTGGTACGAGGGGTAAGCCGGGCAGTCTGATTAGCCATTAACATGTTGTATCCTTTGGCATTTCAGCTACTTAAAAGTTTAGTTTTTTGTCATTGCAACCAGTGTGGGTGGGGATAGGGAGCTTCTACCCCCTGCTGTGCACAACCGCATCCCCCACATAGGGTGACACCCGATCAGCGGTCCCATTTTGGGAGTCACTGGGGTGCATTGAGACTAGGTCTCTCCTACGCCTACGGCGTATTAGTTGTTGTTTCTGCTCTCCTTTGCTCTCCTTCTAACCTTTGGATCTTTGGTATTTCTCTTATCTTCTACCTATCCCCCTCCCCCCTTTTTTTTGTTGTTTTGTCTGGTCCTCATTGACACTATTCCTCCACCAGCCACCACCCTATCCGTGGGTAAAACAGAGCCTGTTCATCTGGTCTCTATTAATGTGAAAGGGCTAAACCCCCCGGAAAAACGCTCCACAGTGTTGGCTAACCTGAAACATATGAAAGCTCACGTGTGTTTTCTCCAAGAAACGCATTTCTGCATTGATAAAATACCAAGGTTCCGGGACCGCTTTTCCCCGGCGGCATGCCACGGGTGCTCCCCAGATTCTAAGTCATGGCGGGTGAGTATTCTGATTCGGGACACGATCCCGTGGGTGGAGAAAGAGCAGTTGTGCGACACAGAAGGCAGGGCACTGTTTGTTAAGGGTACGTTGGGGAACACCTTGGTCACTCTAGCGAACCTATACCTCCCAAATTCAAAGCAAATCACTTTCCTGGATCCCATCTTGACCAAACTTGGGGAGTTTGCTGAGGGAGAGGTGCTCCTGGGGGGTGACATGAACTTCATCCTGGACCAGGCCCTGGACTCCTCCAGGAAAACCTCCCAGCTCTCATATGCAGTGCTGAAACGCCTGAAGAGAGGCTTCCACGCTTTCCACCTTGTGGATGTGTGGCGGATTCTCCATCCAAATTGTAGAGATTACACATTTTACTCACACCCTCATGATTTCTACACCCGCATTGATTTGTTCCTGCTGCCTCAATCCCTCTTGTCCAGGCTCACCTCAGGCTCGATTGGCTCCATAACGTTCTCGGACCATGCACCAATCTTTGTGGACGTTGACCTTCTGCAGCCCTCCCCCAAACAGTGGATGTGGAAGCTTAATGACTCCCTGATCCAATCGCCCGAGGTCATTGAGGAGATATCTGGGGAACTGAGGCAGTAATTTTCTGCTAATGCGAACCAAGAGGCCGTCCCACCTATGGTCTGGGAGGCGCATAGGAGCTACATCAGGGGTCTCCTGATAAAGATAGGATCCCGCCTCAAGAAAGCTAGAGGGCAACAGGTTGTCGATATACTGGATAAGATCAGGTCATTAGAGGCAGCTCATAAACCATTGTTAGCTGCCCGGGCTCTCGCAGATCTGACTGCCTTGCGGAATCAATTATGCACCCTGGCTCTTTACAGGGCGAAAGCGGTGATCGCTAAGTGCAGAAAAATGTTTTATGAACACAGCAACAAATGTGGAAAACTGCTGGCACAGGCGCTTAGAGCCCAGCAAGCTCGAACTTGTATTCCGGAACTTCTCACCAACACCCAAACTAAGGTCCATACCACAGAGGACATAGCGGACCAGCTTTGCAGGTATTACACCTCTCTATATAATTTTTCAGGCTAAGCTTCCGGAGGGGAGCGATCTGCCGACCAGAGAAACACACAGGACTACTTACAAAGGTCGGGACTCCCTTGTCTCTCCGATGAGGAAATAACCGAACTGGAGCAACCCATCTCTGCAGATGAAGTGGCTCTTGCGATAGAGTACATGCAAAGGGGAAAAGCTCCGGGACCGGATGGATATTCCCTTCTATATTATAAGACCTTCGGGGACCTTTTGACCCCACATTTCCTAGCTGCATATAATGCGGCAGGGGAAGGGACAGCCCTCCCAAGAGACACACTGCATGCACACATCGTGGTGATCCCGAAGGAGGGTAAGGACCCTCTACTTTGCCAAAATTACCGGCCGATCTCCCTGTTGAATGTGGATCTAAAAATTTTCACAAATTCTTTCCATACGATTGGTGAACTTGATTCCACAATTGATCCACTCCGACCAAGTGGGCTTTGTACTCACTAGAGAGGCACACGGTGAAGTGTGGCCTGGATGGCAATGGAGTAGGAAGCAGGCAGAGTGAGCTCCTCTTGATAAATATCCTTCCTGATATCATGCTCACAAAATAGCCCTAAAAACATTACTGCCAGACAGTGCTCAACAGCGGGGAACGGACCAGCACCATGTCGCCACCCAAAAGAACCACGGACGCTGTGGATAAGCTGGCGAAATACAGACACCAGGATAAAGGCCAGGCAGACCAAGATGGCATCGACATGTGCTCTGCAGCCGAACACCAGGGTGCAGACACGGCCAAAGTACTGGAGGCCATAGCCGCCCTACAGGGGACACTTACTACGAAGATTGATGAGGTCAAGATTGATATATCCCTGCTTAGACAAGACCTTTCTAAAGTGAAAGACCAGGTCACAGAGGCAGAGGCCCGCATAGGAGCGACAGAGGACATACTACACCCCTTAAGCCATACTGCAGAAGCAGAGGCAACCCCAAATTAGGCAAAGTAGGCGGTGGCCTAAGGCCTTGCCCTCACAGGGGCCTCGCATGACCCGCCTACTTTGCCGAACGTGTGTGAGAGGGGAATGTCCCTGGTCAGCGGGTAAAGCCATGCAGGTTCCAGCCGTGCCGATCTTTAGAACACTGGCTGTAACATCTCCCTCACACTGAGAACAGCTCATGTGATCTTTACTGCCTCCTAGCCTTCTCAGAAAGCCGACACCAGAGCTGGAAGGAGGTAGGGGGTGGATTGCAAGCTGCACTATGCTCGATCAGTGCAGGAGAAATAGCCTGGGCTGAGATTGTGTACACTGTGCACACTGCGTGCCTCCTCTCTGTAGCTGCAGCCATACCAGTGCCCATACAGGAGAAGGATGATCCTCTTGGGTTTGCCTGGTTCAGGCTGGCTGGATCGGAGCTTGCACAGTCTGAGCAGCAGTAGATGTGGGCGGAGCAGGCTAAGAAAGTTCATCACACTGCACACTCTGCAGCACCGATCACTGTCCAGCCCAGCAGTTACCAGAGCTCTCCCCAGACCAGCACACAAGATCTTCATTCAATCCATGGAAGCTGCTAGTAAGGTGAGGTGCTAATGTATTTGCTGGATTACTAGTGTCAGCAATGCCAGATTTGTAAAACGTCCTGGCTGTGTCAGTCTGCAATCAGTGCTTGCAAATTACTGTTAAATGATCAGTATCCTGCAACTCTGATGAGATCACAGACCAGAAAAACCTCACTACTTCCCAGGATCAGAAAACTTTACTGGACATTTACTAAAGGGAAGGCTATGTGTTTTGCTTGCAAAGGAGGTGAGGGTCTACTAGAATTAATTAAGCCCCAAGCCTGGGATCAGTGATATATGCAGTTATAAATGTAAATAAAACCTCTCTGCAGTGCAGTGACTCGTTATTAATCATTTTGGGATATCAGTATGTAGCTGCTAATCTATAACAAGGAATCTGAATTTAAAGTGGTTGTAAACCCACTTATGCAACTTGCACCTACAGGTAAGCCTAGATTAAGTAGACAACGGTGCATTCACAGTCAGACTCCCATTCACAAATTCGGCTTTGCCGGATTTGATGGCTCCCGCGCGCATGCGCGGAGTGACGTCTTCGCCGCTCCGGCTAATCACAGCACCGGAGCGGCGCTGTGATTGGCCGGAGCGGCCATACCCAGAAGTAACCTTCCAGGTATCTGTGGAGCGATGGCTGCGGCTGGAGGGGGAGACGAGGACGGCTTCGGGGCCCCATACTAGCTCATTATGGCTTTGTCTTGCAGGTGGTTTTAAAAAAATAAATAAAATAAAAAAACGGGTTTACAACCACTTTAAGGCTGGCAATAGAACACAAAATTTAGCACCAGAGTTGCCCTCTCCCTCTGATCGCACCGCTCCTCCTTCATAATTACACAGAGCCCCTAAAAGCGGAGATTTCACTGCAAATTTTTTTTAAAAGCCAGCAGCTACAAATACTGCAGCTGCTGACTTTTTTTAAATATGGACACTTACCTGTCCAGCGCGCCCGCAAAGTCGTGAGCCGAGTTCGAGCAATCGCTCGTCCCTCGGCTGCACCCGCCGCCATCCTCGGTAAGGGAATCGGGAAGCGAAGCATTGCGGCTTCACTGCCTGGTTCCCTACTGCGCATGCGCGAGTAGCCACGGCACGCCGTCACTGGTCCCCGCTCTTTCCTGGGAACAGTGTATTTCCCAGGAGACAGTGGGGGAGTGTGGGTAGAGGCGTGTTTGCCGCATTAGTCTATTCCCGGAAGTGGGTGCAAATACCTGTCTTAGACAGGTATCTTCACCCCCTCCCCCCTGAAAGGTGCCAAATGTGACACCGGAGGGGGGGAGGGTTCCGAAAAGCGGAAGTTCCATTTTTGGGTGGAACTCCACTTTAAACTGGGCGCACACAGACCAAAAATCTGATATTTCAGTAGGGACCAGACAAATTTCAGTCTGTGTGTGGACTTCCCCCTTTCTGTTCAACAGAAATCAATCAGTAGATCAACTTCTGTCAAACGACCATGCTAGAAAACTTTCCTTCAATCAGCGGCCAAAGCCAAATGGTTGCAGACTGATCAGTGTATTCTGACATTGGGGGGGGGGAGTCCCACTGTCAGAATACAATGGCATAGAAGGGGAGGATTCCTCCATCTGTCTCATTTGTGTGGCTGGGGTGAATCCGTTCATTTATCTTTTCTTCCACACACCAGCTGCACAAAAAAAAAAACTAACCGTGCCTACTTCCCGTTAGACTCACACCACAGAAGCAGGGGCATCTATACGTTCTAGTGACACAACAAACACAGGCATTTTTCCTCACACTGATACATTTTTTCTACATCACTGTTGGCCCAAAGCTTTACTGCAGGATAAAATGCGTACTGCTATTAAACTGCACATGTCGCTACAAACTGCACCCCCAGCCCCTACTCCACCTGGGGAGTGGGGTGCAGTTTAACACTTTGCCCTGGGCACTGGATGACCTTATCCCGGCATCACATTGCATGGCGGGAGTTGTAGTTCTCCACACCACACACTAGACTTGGCCCACCGATGCCTGCACTCTGCAGAGACTACATCTACCAGAATGGTGCTCAAAGCAAATGTGTTGGCTTCTGCTTCACTGCTTGTTGTAGGAACCAAGGAGAGTATAGAGGGATCATCTGTCTGCTCTGCACCCTGTCTGTGGCGGTATCATCTGTGGGTATGGCTCCAGTGTTTGGTGCCTGTCTGCACAGTCTAATACCATCTCCTGTATCATAACCGGATAGTCTCTGACCATCTTCTGCAGCATGTTTGCAGTCTCTGACCATCTCCTGTGTCCTGTCTGCGCAGTCTCTAACCATCTCCTGTATCCTGTCTGCACAGTCTCTGACCATCTCCTGTATCCTCTCTGCACAGTTTCTGACTATCTCATGTATCCTGTCTGCACAGTTTCTGACCGTCTCCTGTATCCTGTCTGCACAGTCTCTGACCATCTCCTGTATCCTGTCTGCACAGTCTTTGGCATTCCTGTATCATGTCTGCACATTCTCTGACCATCTCCTGTATCATATTTGCGGCCCTGACCATCTCCTTTATCATGTCTGCAGAGTCTCTGACCATCTCCTGTATCATATCTGCAGTCTCTGACCATCTCATGTACCATGTCTGCACAGTCTAAGACCATCTCCTGTATGATATCCGGATAGTCTCTGACCATCTTCTGCAGCATGTTTGCAGTCTCTGACCATCTTCTGTAGCATGTCTGTACAGTCTCTGACCATCTCCTGTATCATGTCAGCACAGTCTCTGACTATATCCTGTATCATGTCAGCACAGTCTCTGACCATCTCCTGTATCATGTCAGCACAGTCTCTGATCATTTCTTGTATCATGTCCGCAGAGTCTCTGACCATCTCTCTGCAGTCTCTGGGGGGGGGGGGGGCTACAGAGGAGTCAAGAGCGGGAGTGCTGCCAGGACAGGGGTCACGTGAGGAGTCAGATGTGTGCAGAATGTGGAGCGGATACTATAGGATGAAACCAGAGCCACCAAGCTGGAGCCTAGAGAGGACCGTCTGACTGAGCCCTGCACGGTGCTCCTGAGAGGAGGTCAGTGACAGCACTGCAAGGCCAGTCTGAGGGGGATCACTGATGTAAGGGGAGAGTAAATACAGTAAGGTAGGGGTACTTATTTTAAAGTTCCCCCTGATATCAGTAACCCCCCCCCCCTTACCTTAGTGCATTCACTCTGTGTAAGATGGTCTGTGGTCACCAGAGTCCCCTCCCGTTTTAGATGCAAGTTGGAACTCTGCGGACCCTGATGTAAAGGGGAATGCTCTGCACTCTGATATAAGGTGATCTCTGGTCACCAGAGCCCCCCTTACATCAGAGTTCCCCTTTACACCAGTCTGCAGCAGTCCCTCTTACATCATGATCTGCAGCATTCCCCTTTACATAAAATGTCCCCTTGCAGTGTAAGGGGTAATCCGGCAGACTCTGATGTAAGGGGGGACTCTGTGTTGGGTTATATTAACCTGACCTTCATGTAAATGGAGAAATATGTTTTTTGACTTTTGTTATAACCTAAACACATTGCTAGAAGCAGCTGCACAAATTGTATCAATATTTGTGTAGGTGTAATAAAAAAAAAATGTGTCTCTCTCTATCTCTCTCTTTCTCTCTCTCTCTCTCTCTCTCTCTCTCTCTCTCTCTCTATATATATATATATATATATATATATATATATATATATATATATATATATCCTATGTTTAATGGTATTTGATTAAAGAATAAATTGGTTAGAGAACATTTTAGAAACTGTGAATTCATAGTTCATTGGATATAAGGCTCTTAATATAGGCGATTTATACAGTTAATTTTTTATCGCTTTAAATATTTTTCCCGTTATGGGCATTAATGGGGCCTCATGTCTAAGTTTTGCCTAAGGCCTCAGAAAGCCTAGAGCTGCCTCTGTGCAGAAGACATGCAAAGGCAAATACAACAACTGCATGCACATCAAGATGAAATGGAAAATAGACTGAGAAAGTGCAATCTCCGGTTCATAGGGCTGCCAGAGAAAACTGAAGGTAACAATCCCACTGAATACCTATAGTCACTTTCTCTATCATGTTTGCAGTGGAGAGAGCTCTCCGCATCCCAGCAAAACCCCCTCCAGCAGGAGCCCCCGCCCCCAGAACCTTTATTGCAAAGTTTCTCAATTTTAAGGATAGAGACAAAATCCTGAGAATATCCAGAGAGAAAGGAAATATTCAGCTTGATAACAGTCATGTGGCAGCAGCGGCATTGCTAGCCAGGTGCTGGGGGGCTAGCCGCACCCGGGTGACACCCACCAGAGGGGTGACACCCGTGGGTTGCGGCAGGCCGGCACCACACTAATGCCACCCGCCCGCTGCCTGTGCCTCGCGCCGCGGCTGTGTCCCTTAGCGGAGCGGAAGGAAGCCGCCGCCCCCTCTGCCTCCTCTCTGTTTACATCCACAGAGGAGGAGGAGCCCGCGCTCGAGGGACACACCGCTGTGTGCATCTGCTGCTCTGTAAGGTATGGGGGGAGGGAGTGTCTGTGCTGCTGGGGTCTGCACTAGGGGGCATTTGCACCGGGGGGGGTCTGTAACTGAGGGGGTGTCTGTACTGAGGGGGGTCTGGTACTGGGGGGGTCTGGTACTTGGCAGGGGGGGTGTCTGTAACTGAGGGGGGTCTGTAACTGAGGGGGGAGGTTTATACTGAGGGAGGGGGTCTATATTGATGGAGGGGGGTCTGTACTGAGGGGGGACTATAGTTGGTGGGGGGTGACACCATTTTTTCGCACCGGGTGACACCAACCCTAGTGACGCCACTGTGTGGCAGTCTTCCCTGATTTCTCTAATGAGGTTCAAAAGAGAAGGGCACAGTTCCAAGATGTTAAAAGGCGGCTTAGAGCACTGCATCTCAAATATGCCATGCTGTTCCCTGCTAGAGTGGAGGAAGATGGCCGTGTACAGTTCTTTGAAAATCCTAAAGCAGCAGCATCCTGGCTGGATCAACGCGGATGACAAGATGTAACACGCTGACTACAGAATCTGAGTGAGCACAACTAAACTTTGCCCTCAAATGATGGATGATTTACCCCCCACAGTTCTCCCCATTTCCCCTGTGTCACTTTACACATGGATCCCCCCTCCCCCCTAGGACTGCCTGCAAGGGGATGGGGAAGGAGAACATTGAACCATGCGCTGCACGAGGGGGGGTAAAAACAACAGTCTTTATCTCCTTTGGGAACAATGCCCCCATACACAGGACATGCCTGGGCAACAATGCTCTATAACTAACATTAACTCACACTGAGATAAAATCTGACCCACCATGAGACACTGCTAAACTATATGGGCACGTAATTTGCACTCAAGTGTTTCAGAATCCTGAATAGCAAGAGACTCGCTCGATTGAAGGACTACTGAGCATAGGACTTCGTCTGCTCCCTCCCCATGCGCTGTGCAGTGAGAAATCGCCCCCATCTCAAATACACAGCCTTTTTTTTCATCATAGCTTTTTTTCATGCTATAACTAGTTCAAGTAGAACACCTCCAGTCAGTTTGGAAGGCTGGAAGAAAGTCTGAACACTGGTTCATGGGTATTGTATGCTTTCACCAAGTTGGGGAGGTGAAAAGCTGGGAGGGAAGGGAAACCAGAACCTACACATTCCATTCCACGAGTCATAATACCATGTCTAGAATAGATTTTGTACTAGTGTCCCAGGCTCTATTACCTAAGGTCACGGGGTCGGGGATTGCACCAAGGACGCTGTCAGACCATTCCCCTTGCTGGGTGACAGTATCTCTGAGGAGTGCCCCCCCGTGCGCACATGGAGATTGAACCCCCACTGGCTGTCGGCCCTTACAGATCATGATTCCTTCGAGAGATTAAATACTTCCTGGACAGACCTAGAATCCCACCCTCCCTTAACACATTCTGGGATGAATTTAAAGTACAGGCCCGATGGATTCTTACCACCAGAATAAACAGACTTAAACAGTCATCTAATCCAGGGGTCTCCAAACTTTTCAAAGGGCCAGTTTATTGTCCTTCAGAATTTAGGAGGGCCAGATTGTGGCCAGTGGGTGTAGAAAATATCCCGGGCCCAGCATCGGTGAGAATAAATATGGTCTCAGGGTTGGTTGTCAGTGGGAGGAATAGTGCCCCAAGGGCCGGATAAAGGCTAGCAAAGGGCCACATCTGGCCCTCGGGCCACAGTTTGGAGACCTCTGATCTAATCTAATACTGCAACTAACGACTGTTAAACTGCAAGAGCTGGAAACAACTTCTAACTCCAATCCCACCCCTGAAAATCTAGACAAGTTAAAACTACAGTCCCGCATGGTAACACAATTATGCACTGAAAAGGCCAAACAAAGTATATTTTTCTGCAAGCAAAGAGTTTATGAGCAGAAACCTTTATAAATCCCATACTACACATACACAATGGGAACTCCAAGCATATTTAAATACGATCCAATTCCCCAGATTAAAACAAGAGCACGTGAAATTACTTGATGCACCCATAACTACACAGGATATTACCGATGGCCAAGTCTAAAGCTCCTGGACTAGATGGACTGCCCCTGGAGTTCTATGCAACATACTCCGAAACACTCATACCTAAACTTACGGATCTCTACCAATCCATATTTGACACAAACACGCTCCCTCTATCCATGCAGGAGGCCCAAATAATCGTACTCCCCAAGCCAAGCAAAGACCCCCATTACCCTGAATCATGCAGGCCTATGGCACTCCTACAGGTAGATATTAAGATACTAGCTAAAATACTGGCCAATCGATTGAATACAGCTATACTCACGCTAATACATTCTGACCAAACAGGCTTTATGCCAGGGAAAAAAACTGCCATGAACATTAGGAGACTATACATGAACATACAGGCTCAACAGGACAATTCTGGAACCAGGGTGGTGGTAGCACTAGACACTGCCAAAGCCGTTGATTCCGTAGAATGGCCGTACTTGTTGGAGTGCTTACACAACTATGGCTTTGGTCCACAGTTTATAAAGTGGGTTAAGCTTCTTTATCAGACACCTAAAGCAAGGATTTTTGTCAACGGCTGGCTTTCGGAGCAGTTCCCTCTGGAAAGGGGAACAAGACAGGGATGTCCCCTGTCCCCCCTACTGTATGCCCTGGCAGCGGAGCCGCTGGCAATTGCCATCAGAGCAGACACTAATATAAAGGGATTGAGAAGAGGACACACAGTAGATAAAATAGGTCTGTATGCTGATGACACTATTTTGTACTTGGCAGATCAAGGACCTTCACTAAAGGCCGCACTTGAAATCATTGAAAAAATGGGTAGTTACTCGGGATTGCGTATCAACTGGGAAAAATCCCAAATCCTCCCACTGGACATCTTTCCCCCCCTAAAACAAACCCAACTTTAACATTATCTAGAGTATCAAAAATTAAGTACTTGGGGGTGAAGGTCACTAGGACTTTAACGGACTACACACACTTGAATTTCACACCCCTATTTGACTTTATAAAGTCCAAAACCCAGACATGGTCCAGGCTGCCACTAGGGGTGATGGGACGTATAAATATAATAAAAAAGATTTTGTTACCCAAAATACTATATATGGTTTGGCATGCTCCTCTCTATATCCCTTTAAAAGTCTTTAAACAAATGGAAGCCATTCTAAACTCATTTGTATGGGGAAATGGCAGACATAAACTGGCCTGGCATGGTCTAAAGAACCCTATGGATATGGGAGGAGTGTCCCTTCCTGATCTACAGGATTATTACTTGGCAGCTCAACTCTCCCACATATACCACTTTAACAAAGTGGAAATGCAATGCTATAGATCCCTAGTATGTAATAAACCGGGTCACCCAGCATGTACCCCACTCCAAGCTATCCTTCGAGGGAAACAAATCACAAAAAAAAAAGCAAGGTATAATATGGGAACGCTACTCCATCATCAAAGAATATGGGAAATCCCATTAAAAAAGCAAAACACTGGGAAAATTCACGCCCACACCACACTATGGTTCAACAAACACCTACCTGAGTTAGCATCTTTCTCAGACTTGACAGTATGGGCTACACATGGCATAATATACCTCCATCAGGTGTTCTCTAACTCCAGACTCAAGCAGTTTCAAGTACTTAAGGAAGAATATACACTCCCTAACCAGATCGCTTTTAAGTATCTACAACTGTGCCATGCATTAAAAACACAATTACCAAATATGGAAGTAGTGTCAGATTCTCCCCCAGTTCTGGATATAATAATGGGAGAGGAACCCTCTAAACTCATATCGACCCTGTATCTAAAGATCAGAAACCGTAGTTCAAATGCCATTGCACAAAAGGCAAAAATGGAATGGGAAAAAGACGTAGGCCCCATAGAGAGGGAAGACTGGGATGAAATAATGGAAGGGACCAGACTGACGTCTCCCAAGTTATCTGACAGACTGACACAGATATACATTGTACACAAAGTCTACCTGACTCCCCTAAAAAAAGGCAAAATGTTTCCATACATATGACCCGACATGCAATTTGTGCCACGCAGCACCAGGTATGTTCTTCCATCTCATATGGAGCTGCCCAAACATTCAGACATATTGGATGCAGATTGTTCAGTTTTTACATGACAATATGGGATCCCCAGTGGTATTGGACCCCAAACTATGTCTTCTGGGACCTCTGCCAGACGTAGAAATTGACAAATACCAAGCTACATTTCTAAATGAAACTCTGTTTATGGCGCGTAAGGGCATAGCCAAGGTATGGATGCAGGCTCATCCTCCCTCCATACGCCAATGGAAGAGGGACGTTAATGATGCACTACCATTTAAAAAATTAGTCTATGCCCGTAGAAAGTGCGCGCATAAGTACTCAAAGGTGTGGGATAGATGGTTAGAGGATGGAGAAACATGTGCCTAAAATACTCCAAGCCCTGCAGACAGGCCTACTTAGATGAAAGTAGAAAGTGACTGTCCTATGAAGGTGTAAACCATGAAAATCTTAATCAGAACTGTATTGGTAGCAGAATGACATGAAGTCTCTTATATACTGGATGTATATACCCTCGTAAACTTGTGCCCTAACATGTATGTACAAAGAATCTCACACAAAAGGACTGTTATAATGTACTGTTTATTATTCCACATAAGCAACTGCTTTGTAAAATGACTTTTATCCAAATAAAGTTGGCTTTTTCCAATAAAAAAAAAAGAGAGGCATGCGACAACACAACCAAGGCAATCAACTTGATTCATGCTGCGCTGACACGAAAGACCCCAATGGTGATCCTGTCGGCATCAAAGGCGTTCCACAGGCTGAGCTGGTTCTTTCTCCTTGAGACCCTTAGACGCGTAGGTCTGGGGGACCGAATGATGACCTTAGTCCAAGCTATTTACTCTGGCCCATCGGCATGGGGGAAGATCAATGGCCATCTCTCATCGTCGTTTCAGATAACAAATGGGACGAGACAGGGGTTCTGCAGAGTGGAGGAGATATTTCCCCTCAACCCCCCCCCTCTTGACTGCCATAAAAAAGGACCTTCAGAAATGGCAGCACGGATTCTTCTCATGGCTCGGCCACTGTGGCATAGTGAAAATGAACATTATGCCCCGGTTGCTATCCCACCTCCAGGCCCTCCCCATATGGATCCATGCCTCTTTCCTCAGGGCGGTGAATAGGACTTTGGTCGCATTTGTGTGGGCCCAGAAGCCCCCCCGGCTGGCACAGTCTATCCTTTGGCTCCCCAAATTGAGAGGGGATATCGCATTGCCGGATGCTGCCCTTTTTTACATGGCGTGTCACCTAACTAGAATTCTGGACTGGTGTCGCCATGGCAATCTGAAGCAATGGGTACAAATTGAGAAAAGGTTAACAGAGAGCCGGTTGGTGGCGCTGACCTGGTGCCAGAAGCCCCTACCAAACCGGATCTTACACTATCCCACGGTGGGAGAAACGTGAGGCCTTTCGCGACTCCTCGGTCGCACCACTCCCCTCTCCGCTAACCCCCATTGTTGGCAACCCGGCCTTTTACTCTGGGACTCACAGGCTCCAGATTTGGGGACTTGACAGAGGTTGACAGATCACAGGCCCAACACTTTCTGGTTGATGGTAAGTGGAGAAACAGGCAACAAATTATGGATGATCCTGCCCTGACGGGGCTTTCTTTTTGGCAAAAGGTGCAGCTTACTCATTTTATTGGATCCCTCCCTACTCCTGGGGCTTATGGGAGACGATTAACCGCTTTTGAGCTGTTGAGCCTGGAACAATCTCCGTTGAGACACGTTATCTCCCTGACCTACCAGATCCTGCTAGTTCAATCCCCACCCTCTCAACATTACTAAATGGGAGCAAGACCTGGGAGTCCAATTTACAGAGAAACAAATTGACCGCCTCTTTCTTTTTTCCCACAAAACATCTATATGTGCCGGACACCAGGAAACGGGCTTTAAAATACTGTTCTGGTGGTATTACTCTCCAGAGAAAATCCACAAGATGTTCCCTCAGAGTACGGATCTTTGCTGGAGATGTGGGGAGGAAACCGGATCGCTCCTTCACATCTTTTGGTCTTGTCGCATTCTCCAGCCATTTAGGACAGAAGTACATTGCATAATGAAAAAATTCACTCACCGAGAGGTGCCGGCTACCCCAGAGTTCTTTCTCCTACATCACCACGGGATCCCTAGTAAGATCTACAGGAGATCCATTCTGCCTCTCCTGCTCACAGCGGCAAAAAGCTGCATCCCCCTGCTCTGGAAGCAGACTCAGCCCCCGTCGGTGGCCGTCTGGTTGAAAAAAGTCTCGGAGCTCAAAGCAATGGAGGACTTTGTAGCCACAGAAAAAGGCCTCAGTGAGCAATTCTCAAAAAAATTGTTCTTTTGGCATGAATTCGACTACTCCGATGAATATAGGGAGTTGATGGCTTAGCTCCCCGATGGTACGACTAATCTGTATGCTCCCCGGATGGGGATGGTGGGTCTGGCTAGAGGTAGTTGCCCTCTCTACCTCCCCCTCCTCCCTCCATGGAGGACAGGGGATAAACCCCTCCCCCCTTCTTCTCCCCACTTTTTTTATTTGCTCACTCTGACACACTCATCTATATCTCTCCTCTTTCTTCCCCTCCCTAATTCTTTCTTCTCTAACTCCGCGGATATCTCTCTACTATATCTCCAAGGTTGTCTCGACGTTGGGGTCTATGCGGTGTTAGTCTGAGTCTTTTTCTTTTCCTTAATATAAAACGGTGTTTGCCGTAGAAAATGGGTCATGCGGGGTGCAGAACCTCCCTTATCCTCTGGATTGCTGCTACTCCCTAATGACAAGTAGACCTATCCTATATTACAGTGATGTTTGTATTCTTGACTGTACCTGGGGGTGCTCAATGTTTCATTGATATGTATTATGGTGGTTTTCTGTATATCCGCATGTTCGTTCTTCTTAAATAAAGAATTTATAAAAAAAAATAAAGATGAAGCACACTTGTGAGCTTCCTAGTTGTCCCGATACCCAAACTGGCAAGAACCAGAGCTATTGTTAAAACTGTAACAAAGTTTACCCTCTAGAAATGTATCGTTAAGTTCTATTGACAAGTGTCTGTTTGGAGTTTTTACACGTTTTTACACGTTTTTCAAAATTCCTCCTACCAATCTGAACATCATATATAGCATGTACCGCTGTCATCGCTGGGGTACTAAAGCTCGGTGGAGATTCAGAGTAGACCCAGCAATTGGTCCTGTTCACAGAATACAAAGCCAAGGTCGAGAACAAGCCGGGTCATAATCTGGGAGAGCACACAGAGTCAGATCAGGATACAGGACACAGCTGAAGAACAGTCAGAAAAGGATTGGAGGCTAGACTCCCTTTTAAATAGGCCGTCTGGCGCCAAGAGGAATTAAGCCTGTGCGCATGCGCACACGTGATTGCGGATTCATACGCGCAATGCGCGCGCTGGTTAGCCGTTCTATGGGAACTTCTATGCGCAAGTGCAAATCTATGTGCCAGGCGTCTCACAGGGTTTCCCTGATACAGTGGCTGGCATGGATTTAGTTGTCTCGTCCCTCAAGCTAACGAACCAGTCACCTGGTTGGAAAGAATGTAAACCTGTTATTGTATCAGGGTCCAGGAGGGACTCGTGGACCCTGTGGTGGACCTTTTGAAGTTCACGTAACAGTGCCTGCACCTATCCTATTAGCTGAGAATGTTGACAGCTGCTGAGGAAAGTACAACCCTGTTTTTGGTTGACCTCCAAACAAACCTCTTCTGGATGTAGCGATACCCTCAACTAAGAGGGCCGCAGATTCGGTTTGGGCCCTGGATACAGCTCCACCAACCCCCGGCAATCTACTCGACCCTTTCTGGCACAGTTAGTCTAGGGGTATACACATTTAATACTTATACTTTATGAGAGACTCAGACACAGAGTAGTTATAAAGGAATAACAGATTTTACTTTCAGCTATGCAAAGGGAATGAACAGTGATAACAACTTGACCTTCAGGTTATACGCAGAGCCCTGCAATATCACAATATCAATCACACTACACCATGGAGAGGGGGGGTGTATAAGGAGACGCCACGTGGGGCGACTGCTAACTAGGCGCCCTGTGGCGCAGTAACTAAACTAGGTCCCTAATGAATCAGGCCTGATTCCTAATTCTAGAACTCAGTCCTGTATGAATGATGGATTCTTCACCGACATCTGTAGAGGTGGTGCACTTAAGAATAAACAACAATTGTAATCCAGGAAAAGGGAATGTTGATAACTGGCAACACTACACTGGAGATCCTCTGGATCAGTCCTGCTGTGGATCTCCAGTGAGAGTCTTTAACATGAGGTAGTAGGCCTCAGCAGTCTATAGGCACAGTACTATCAAACAGGTTATCGAATGAGCTTACGCTCGCTCACCCGCCGGACGCGATCTCCGTCCGGGACTTCCACCGGCTGTGTCTTCACTCGCCCACAGCGGTCGCTGCGATCGGGTCCCCGGTCCAATCTAGGCAGTAAGTAGAGATGTCGGATGCCACCCAGGCTCGCAGTGGGGTGGAAGGCTCTTTGGTTGTCTCCGGAAAGGCCCCAGGCTTCAGGCCTTACCCAGCGCAGGTCCGCACAGGTGTATCAGTCTCTGCCGTCCCGTGTCCAAAGAGAGCGAGCCAGGCTTCGCCCCTTCTTTATATATCCCCACCCATGAGTCTCTGGGGCAGAAGCAAAACATCCTGGGAACCAGTGGGGTTCTGGGAACAGTAGTTCGAGAGTCTTTAAAGGAACCCCGCTACATGGAGATAACCCAGACACGTGGGAACTCCATGAACCCTTTTTCACTTTTCACCGACTGTGGTCACTGAACCTGTGTGTGGCTTACCATTTGGGGTGTAATACCTGGAACCATTGACAAAAAGGTTCTTAGCATCTTCACCGGACTGCTGGTTGCTGATTCAAATTTCATCAAAGAAAGACAGTCGTGGAACATGTCGTCCTACTAGGTCACAAACTTGGTTAGAATTAGAAAGGTTAGTATTGTAAGTTTGAAAACTGTCATTCTTACCTTTACCCCCCCCCCCCCACACACACACACACACACTTTCTTCCTCATTACAAACCGGCTGAAGATACGCAGGGTTTAGAATGGTGCAGAAAAAAAACAATGAAACAGCCTATTCTACTTCTACCTTCTTTTAGGAGTGTGTGTATTTATGCATGTGTACAGCTATCTACATACACCGGCTTTCTATGTCATACACTTTCATAAACTCTCTGGACCTGAAAAGATACTTATAAACAAGAGTTATTACTCTATCCCTCATCTTTAACCTGCAAAGAAAAGCAAAAAATACAACATTCCTGTACATTGGTAAATTGTCACTGACATTCCTCAAAACCGACAACAACTAAACCCTCTGTAACTCTTAAGCCTCGTACACACGGCCGAGAATCTCATCAAAAAAAAAACGTCGTTTTTCTTGACAAGATTCTTGGACAAGAAACTTGTCCCGGCCGAATGTACACACGATCCATTCAAAGAGCCCACGGTTCTTTGAATGGAGTGAACGCGGTGACGTAATCGACTACGACGAGCGTGCGCTCGTCACATTCGATGCCGTCGCTGCCATCTTGCTACACCCTACCTATGCCTAGGAAGCTACCGCACATGCGTCAAAGTCATTTCGAGCATGCGCGGGCTTCCCGGAGGACAGGTAAGTGTACACACACACACTTTTCTCGTTCGAGAAACCTGCTGACAAGAATCTCGACGAGAAAAAAGAGAGCAGGTTCTCTGTCGGTTTTCTTGACGAGAAACATGATAGCCGCGTACACACGACCGATTTACTCGGCAAGAAAGCTCTGCCAGCAAGTTTCTTGCTGGTTCTTGCCGAGAAACTCGGTCGTGTGTACGAGGCTTAATTTTCACGTTCCTACAAAAATACAATAGCTGCGATGCATAGGAGGGCCGCCACTGTGGATTCTAACATATTCATATTAGATACAAACAATGAGAAGACTAAAACATGGGACAAACATTTCATAGTTTCCAAATAAAAAATAAAAAAAAACAACCAGACGGAATGCTGCCTTCACTCTTTTAGCAATAGAAAAAAATACAATGGGGAAAACACGAGAGCCGCTAGAAAACCTTGCATGGGCCAGCCACACAAAGTTGAAAAACAGGTGTGAGAATTTTAACCACACAAGCGTGTACTACACATCCAACCCACAAATTTTTGAAGCCACAGCCAAGCTACTTCCAAGGCATTTTTATTCTGTAGTCTCGTACCTCCAGACATCAAAAAGTACCTTCCAAAGGAATACACCTTACTGTACCCTCTGACCATATATGCCAATCTTTTAGGGGTCTCATGTCCGGAGCCCCAAACTCAGACCTCATTTGTGGTGCAGCTGTCTGACTGGTGTGGACCCTCATTTGTTTTTCTCCAATGCATGGACGGCAACATTACCCATGACGATTCGAATCGCTTATGACGTGTCCCTGCGTCCAGGGCACCCTCGCACTAGCTTTTGGAGCGGTACTGCCTAGTGCCCATTTTTACAGTACTGGCACCCGGTGTTTTCCGATTATTATACACAGCCTCCCGGTATGCTAGAATCTACTCCTCGCATTATGCTAATACAATCACGCACCGGATTTCCGATTATTATACACAGTCCGACCAATCTCATGATATACGCCCCTATAACGTGTACGTCAGGCAACTACAAAGCACAATGAAATCCTCCACTATAAAAAACAATATGGCTTCTTTCTATCTGTACCTAGATGTTACAACAATAATGCTGATGCCTCCCGTTTACACACAGAATGTTTACTCTCTACCCAAAACTGAATTACAGTATAAAATTTCGCAAAAAAACTAAAACTAAATTTAAAAATCAAAGTGATTTCCGTCGTCCTTCCAAACACAAGTCCCTTTTTGTCCACATGTTTGTTTCAAAAGACCAAAAGCTCCTCCCACCAACTTCCTGTTGATATCTTACATCCTGAAAATAACTTCCTGTTGCATACATCACATCCTGCAAAGAACTTCCTGTTCTCTGCTCAGCTCCAAAAACCCATCCAACTGGTTTATTTACATATCAATGGACAGTAATGGGGGAGGGGAAGCCTGGCTTCCCTGAACTTCAGATTATGTCTATCAAGACACAAAAAAATGGCTATGGCTACCCCCTCTGGACTTTATAACATCATATAGGAAACTTCAACATCTCTAAAATCCTTTTGTCTAGGAAATGGCGAAACAACCCCCCATATTGCAAATGGGAGGGAATCCCCTTTGACTTCCATATCCTCTGGGCAGTCAGAACACAATTTTTGAGACCAAAATACCACACAACAATGCAACTAAAGCCAAAAACTGAAACTCCTGCAAAAAGATGACTCACCCTCACTAAATGCTGAAACCTGGCCCAAAAGCAGAGCAATTCCACCCAAAACACAGCAGACACGAAATGGCAGTTGCAACAAACGAAAATCGGACCACGACAAAATGGTGGATGAAATCTAGACTACAGAAAAATGGCAGACGAAAGTCGGGCCACAACAAAATGGTGGATGAAATCCAAACTACAGCAAAATGGCCGGCGAAAGCCAGACCACAAAAAAATGGTTGCATTAACACATAAAAAGCAGTCGCTGATCCCGCCAAAACCAGCACAAACCGAGATTTCTTCACTAGAAAACCAAAATTTCTCCCCACAAGAACTGACTACACAATTGAGACACCAAATTAACACTTAACCATAGACAAACACTTTAGGCTTCATCAACTAGGACACATAGGAGGACTAAAATACAGGCTATCCAACCAAACAACACATTTAGAAACGTCAAAGTTGCATAAAACACAATATTACACGGGTTAAACATACACTTCTGTTACATAGATACATAGTAGGTGAGGGTGAAAAAAGACCATCAAGTCCAACCTATGTGTGTGATTATATGTCAGTATTACATTGTATATCTCTGTATGTTGTGGTCGTTCAGGTGCTTATCTAATAGTTTTTTTTAAACTATTGATGTTCCCCGCTGAGACCAGCGCCTGTGGAAGGGAATTCCACATCCTTGCCGCTCTTAAAGTAAAGAACCCTCTACATAGTTTAAGGTTAAACATATTTTCTTCTAATTTTAATGAGTGGCCACGTGTCTTGTTAAACTCCCTTCCACAAAAAAGTTTTATTCCTATTGTGGGGTCACCAGTACGGTATTCGTAAATTGAAATCATATCCCCCCTCTAGCGTCTCTTCTCCAGAGAGAATAAGTTCAGTGCTCTCAACCTTTCCTCATAACTAATATCCTCCAGAATCTTAGCTTTGTTGCCCTTCTTTGTACTCGCTCCATTTCCAGTACATCCTTCCTGAGGAATAGTGCCCAGAACTGGACAGCATACTCTAGGTGCGGCCAGACCAGAGTCTTGTAGAGCGGGATAATTATTGTTTTATTTCTGGAGTTAATCCCCTTTTTAATGCATGGCAATATTATGTTTGCTTTGTTAGCAGCAGCTGGGCATTGCATGCCATTGCTGAGCCTATCATCTACTAGGTCCCTTTCCATCTTAGATTCCCTTAGAGGTTCTCCCCCCTGTGTATAGATTGCATTCGTATTTTTGCCACCCAAATGCATTAATTTACATTTTTCTACATTAAACCTTATTTGCCATGTAGTTGCCCACCCTAATAATTTGTTCAGATCTTTTTGCAAGGTTTCCAAATCCTGTGGAAACGTTATTGCCCTGCTAAGCTTAGTATCGTCCTCAAATATAGAGATTGAACTGTTTACCCCATCCTCCAGGTGGTTTATGAACAAATTAAATATGATTGGTCCAAGCACAGAACCCTGGGGGACCCCTCTACCCACCCCTAACCATTCTGAGTACTCCCCATTTATCACCACCCTCTGAACTCCCCCTTGTAGGCAGTTTTCAATCCATGTACTCACCCTATGGTCCATGCCAGCCAACCTTATTTTGTACAGTAAACGTTTATGGGGAACTGTGTCAAATGCTTTTGCAAAATCCAGATACACCATGTCTACGGGCCTTCCTTTATCTAGATGGGAACTCACCTCCTCATAGAAGGTTAATAGATTGGTTTGGCAAGAACGATTCTTCATTAATCCATGCCGATTACTGCTAATGATACCTTTCTCATTACTAAAATCTTGTATGTAGTCCCTTATTCTCCCCTCCAAGAGCTTGCATACTATTGATGTTAGGCTAACTGGTCTGCAATTCCCAGGGATGTATTTTGGGCACTTTTTAAATATTGGTGCTACATTGGCTTTTCTCCAATCAGCTGGTACCATTTCAGTCAGAAGACTGTCAGTAAAAATTAGGAACAATGGTCTGGCAATTACTTGACTGGGTTCCCCAATTACCCTTGGATGCAAGCCATCTAGTCTCGGTGATTTATTAATGTTAGGTTTCCCAAGTCTAATTTTAATTCTGTCCTCTGTTAAGCATGGAGGTGCTTTCTGTGATGTGTCATAAGTAGTGATGAGCCGAACACCCCCGGGTTCGGTTCGCACCAGAACCCGCGAACGGACCGAAAGTTCGTACGAACATTAGAACCCTATTAAATACAATGGATGCGAACGTTCGAATTCTAAAGTGCTAATTATAACAACTATTATGCATGTTATTGTCCTAAAAAGGGTTTGGGAACCCGGGTTGTGCACCAGGGGACATGTATCAATGCAAAAAGAAGTTTTAAAAACGTCGTTTTTCGGGAGCAGTCATTTTAATGATGCATAAAGTGGAAAAAAAAAAGTCAAATATTCCTTTAAATATCGTACCTGGGGGGTGTCTAAAGTATGCCTGTGAAGTGCCACGTGTTTCCCGTGTTTAGAACTGTCCCTGCACAAAATGACACTTCTAAAGGAAAAAAAAGCCATTTAAAACTGCTTGCGGCTTTAATGTAATGTCTGCTCCCGGTAATATGGATGAAAATCTTTAAGAAAAATGGCATAGCTACCCCATGACCCCCCCCCCTACCCCAGCCCATTACCAGCCCCTTTGGGTCTTGTATGGATATTAAGGGGAACCCCGCACATAAAATAAAAAAGGCCCTATATACTCTGAACAGCCGTATACAGGCGGTGCATACAAGACAGGGACTGTAGGTTTGTTCTTATGTAGAATCTGTTTGTAATTTTGAACAGGTACATTGTTTAAGTGTAGCTCCAGTCCAAAAATCTATTTTTAAACTTTTTGGAAAACATAGGTAAGGGTTATCACCCCTGTAACATTTGTTTTGCTGTCTGTGCCCCTGTTCAGAACATTTCACCTCACTTTCCGTCCCAATGACAACTGTTTTTGAAATGTGGTGTTTTTCTTGAAACAAGGATTGCTGATAAAGCATCAGTACAGAGGAGACACCTTTCTCCCATATTAATTCTTACAGGAGAGAATTTTCCTTCCAAGGGGTAGATTTCCTCTCACTTCCTGTTGTCTTCTTGCGTTTGCAAGTAGGAGTCGTTTGTAAGTTGGATGTTTGAAAGTAGGGACCTGCCGTATATACTCTGCAGAAATAGGCCCCTTAGTTGTTGGTGTTGGCACAACACTGTAAGCACTCACAGTTACTCTTGGTTGGTGCTGGAACGCCCTGCTGTCAACTATTATATCAGGAATTTTAATTACATATAATTGTTGAACAGTGGTAGTAAAAATTGGGCCTTTGATGGTGGTGCTGGTGCCACAACACTGTAAGCCCTCAGAGTTACTCTTGGTGGGTGCAGGAATGGGCCCTGCTGTGAATTATTAGATCAAGAATTGTAATTACATGCCCCTTTTGAACAGGGGCTGAAAAATTGGGCCTTTCGTGGTGGTGGTGGTGGTGGCGTTGCCACAACACTGTAAGCCCTCAGAGTTACTCTTGGTGGGTGCAGGAATGGGCCCTGCTGTGAATTATTAGATCAAGAATTGTAATTACATGCCCCTTTTGAACAGGGGCTGAAAAATTGGGCCTTTCGTGGTGGTGGTGGTGGTGGCGTTGCCACAACACTGTAAGCCCTCAGAGTTACTCTTGGTGGGTGCAGGAATGGGCCCTGCTGTGAATTATTAGATCAAGAATTGTAATTACATGCCCCTTTTGAACAGGGGCTGAAAAATTGGGCCTTTCGTGGTGGTGGTGGTGGTGGCGTTGCCACAACACTGTAAGCCCTCAGAGTTACTCTTGGTGGGTGCAGGAATGGGCCCTGCTGTGAATTATTAGATCAAGAATTGTAATTACATGCCCCTTTTGAACAGGGGCTGAAAAATTGGGCCTTTCGTGGTGGTGGTGGTGGTGGCGTTGCCACAACACTGTAAGCCCTCAGAGTTACTCTTGGTGGGTGCAGCAATGGGCCCTGCTGTGAATTATTAGATCAATAATTGTAATTACATGCCCCTGTTGAACAGGGGCTGAAAAATTGGGCCTTAGGCACTGGTGGCACAACACTACAACCCCTCACAGATACTGTACTTGGAGCACAGCAATGAGCCCTGTTGCAAAGTATTGCTTCAAAAATTGTAATGACACGCCCCTGTTAAACAGGGGCTGAAAAATTGGGCCTTAGGCACTGGTGCCACAACACTCCAACCCCTCACAGATACTGTACTTGGAGCACAGCAATGAGCCCTATGGCAAATTATTGCTAAAAAAATTGTAATTACACGCCCCTGTAAAACAGGGGCTGAAAAATTGGGCCTTAGCCACTGGTGGCGGCACCCATAAACAAAAATGATCTTCCAAGCTATCATCATCAATCGTATCATTGAGGACTCGGAGGAGGAGGATAGCCAGTCAACATAACAGCACAGGCACTCAGCATCAGCATCAGTCTTGAAGGGATGTGACATGTTAAAATCAATTAGTCTGTTATATCAGCATCAGGTGTGTGGTAGCTGGTGGTGATCCAAGACTGGTTCATCTTGATGAAAGTCAGTCGATCAACCGAGTCGGTGGACAGGCGCACCCTGTGATCCGTGACAAATCCTCCAGCAGCACTGAATGTGCGTTCCGAAAGAACGCTGGATGCAGGACAGGCCAGTAGCTCAATTGCATACTGTGCAAGCTCTGGCCAGTGATCCATCCTCAAGACCCAGTAAGCCAGAGGATTTTCGGTGGGGAAGGTGTCCAAGTCTGACCTTGCCCCTAGATATTCCCGCACCATGTTTATCAGACGCTGGCGATGGTTGCTGGAACCGATCATACTTTGGGGCTGCGGACTAAAGAATTGTCTGAACGCATCGGTCAGACGGCCACCTTCCCCACCGCTCCTTCTTTGACTGGCCGAAGCCTCAGCAACTCGTTGTCCAGGACCAGGAGTTTGTAACCTCCCAGTCTCTGGGAACGCGTTGCACAGACCTTTCTGCAAGGCCTCCCGGAGTTGTCTCATCCTCTGCTCCCTCTGCGACGGTAACATAAGGTCCGCAACCTTACCCTTGTACCGTGGATCAAGGAGAGTGGCCAGCCAGTAATGGTCCCTCTCCTTGATCCGAAGAATACGAGGATCCTTCCGCAGACTTTGCAGGATCAGGGAGGCCATGCAGCGTAGGTTTGCTGAGGCATTCGCTCCGGAGTCCTCTGGGTCACTAAGGACGACATGATCCGCAGCCACCTCCTCCCAGCCACGTACAAGTCCACTGGTTTCTTGGGACTGTAAATCATCCCTAAAAGACTGCTGATGATGATGCTGAGTGCCAGCCTCCACCTCCATGCTGACACAATCCTCCTCCTCCTCCTCCTCCTCTTCCTGTGCGATGGGTGGGACAGAAGGAACACTGTCTGGGTAAAGGGGGCCTTGAGAGGCAAGGAAGTCCTCCTCTTCCTGCCTCTGTTCTGCCTCAAGTGCCCTGTCCATTATTCCACGCAGCGTGTGCTCCAACAGGTGGACAAGAGGTACAGTGTCACTGATGCATGCACTGTCACTGCTCACCATCCTCGTGGCCTCCTCAAATGGTGCCAGGACAGTGCATGCATCCCTGATCATGCCCCACTGGCGTGGAGAAAAAAAACCAAGCTCCCCTGACCCTGTCCTGGTGCCGTAGTCGCACAGGTACTCATTGATGGCCCTCTGCTGCGTGTGCAGCCGCTGCAGCATGGCCAACGTTGAGTTCCACCTGGTGGGCATGTCACATATAAGGCGGTTCTTGGGCAGGTTCAACTCCTTTTGCAGCTCAGCCAGGCGAGCACTGGCATTATAAGATCTGCGGAAATGCACACAGACTTTCCTGGCCTGCCTCAGGACATCCTGTAAGCCCGGGTACCTGCCCAAGAACCGCTGCACCACCAGGTTAAGGACGTGAGCCACACAGGGCACATGGGTCAGTTGTCCCTGTCGGAGGGCGGAGAGGAGGTTGGTGCCATTGTCGCAAACCACCATTCCTGGCTTAAGCTGGCGTGGCGTCAACCACCTCTCGGCCTGGCCCTGCAGAGCAGACAGGACCTCTGCCCCAGTGTGGCTTCTGTCCCCCAAACACACCAGCGCAAGCACGGCATGGCATCTTTTTGCCTGCGTACTTGCGTAGCCCCTTGAACGCCTACGGAGCACCGCTGGTTCCGAGGACAAACCACAGGAAGAGGCCATGGAGGAAGAAGAAGAGGAGGGGGTGGAGGAGAGAGGTGTGTCACAACCAGTAGTAGCATTTTGGAGGCGTGGCGGTGGAACAACCTCCAACACTACTGCACCTTGTCCTGCATCCTTCCCAGCTGCCAAAAGAGTGACCCAATGGGCCGTGAAAGAAAGGTAACGTCCCTGTCCATGCCTGCTGGACCATGAGTCAGCGGTAATATGCACCTTACCGCTGACCGCCCTGTCCAGCGAGGCCAAGACATTGCCTTCCACATGCCGGTAGAGAGCCGGAATAGCCTTCCGTGAGAAAAAGTGGCGTTTGGGAACCTGCCACTGAGGAACCGCACATTGCACAAACTCACGGAAGGGGGCCGAGTCTACCAACTGAAAAGGCAGCAGTTGAAGCGCTAGCAATTTAGCCAAGCTAGCATTCAACCGCTGGGCATGTGGATGGCTGGGAGTGAACTTCTTTCGACGGTCCAGCAGCTGGGGCAGGGAAATTTGCCTGCTAGAATCGGACGTCGGTGTACTGCTAGCAGAGTGGCCGCAAGTACTTGGCTGTGACACACCTAATTCTACACCTTCATTCCTCTCAGTGCATGTTTCAGAGAGGACTGAAGTTATAGTGGGGTTGGAGATCCCAGCTGATGCGGTGCAAGGAGAGGTCCGCTTTGTTCTTTGGTGTGGGTCTTTGAGGTAGGCTTGCCAACGAGCTGCATGGCAGGTCAACATATGTCTGGTCAGGCATGTGGTACCCAAGCGGCTGATGTTTTGGCCACGCGATATACGCTTGAGACATATGTTGCAAACAGCAGCTGTGCGATCTGATGCACTAGCCTCAAAAAAGGCCCACACCAAAGAACTTTTTGAATGACGGGCAGAGGCAGCGCCCTGCACAGGCGGAGCTCTGCGGTGTGATTCCGTCGGTGTACTGCCCTTACGCTGGCCACCAAAGGGCATCCTGCCTCGTTGGAGATGTGCCTCCTCCTCATCCTCCTCCTCCTCCTCTCTCCTATTAGGCACCCACGTGGAGTCAGTGACCTCATCATCCCCTCCCTCCTCATCACTGGAGCCAATCTGGCAGTATGCTGCAGCTGCTGGAACATGACTGCCAGATTGGTGTCCTTCTTGAGCATCCCCTCTGTCTGCTCTCACGCTACTGCCTTCCTGTAGCTGGGTTTCATCATCAGACCCTTCGAAACGCTGGGCATCCTCCTGGAGCATGTACCCAACACTGTGCTCAAACAGTTCGGGGGACTCCTCAGGAGGAGGACATGGTGGGTCTAGGGAAGGAGTGACTGATGATGAGTCTGACATTGATACCAGGGAAGAGGACGCTTTGGCAGCTGCTTTGCCAGTACCCTGAGCCTGGGTGAGAGAGGATGAGGAGGAGGAGGAGGGCTTGGTCATCCACTCTACCAAGTCTTCGGCATGATGTGGCTCAACATGTCCAGCTGCCGAAAAGAAGGACAAGCGTGTCCCATGGCCATGTGCTGATGACAATGCACCGCGTCCACGACCAGCACTGTTGCCCCCAGACACAGAGCCTGCTTGCCCTCTTTTATTGCCTCCTGACTGTCTGCCTCTCCTTGTTTGCCTTCCAGACATTCTAATAGATGGCCTGCAGGGAGATGGGAAAAAAGCAATAAGGGCTACCTTCAGGTGTCCTTCTCTGTCCCTTTACTTAAGGATTTCTAAATATGGTTGAGGATGATTGCTTTTGCACAGAATAGCACAACGACAATTTCCCTGACTGTCCAAAAAACAAGGATTTCAAAGATGGTTGATGAGGAATGCTTTAGCACACTATAGCACAAGGAGAATTTCCCTCACTGTCCTTCCCTGTCCCTAGAAACAAGGATTATCACAGTGAAAGAAACTGACAGTCTTCCTACCTATAGTTTTCTGTCCCTAGAAAAAATGTTTTTTTTAAAGCACACTATAGCACAAGGAGAATTTCCCTCACTGTCCTTCCCTGTCCCTAGAAACAAGGATTATCACAGTGAAAGAAACTGACAGTCTTCCTACCTATAGTTTTCTGTCCCTAGAAAAAAAATTTTTTTAAAGCACACTATAGCACAAGGAGAATTTCCCTCACTGTCCTTCCCTGTCCCTAGAAACAAGGATTATCACAGTGAAAGAAACTGACACTCTTCCTACCTATAGTTTTCTGTCCCTAGAAAAATTTTTTTTTTAAAGCACACTATAGCACAAGGAGAATTTCCCTCACTGTCCTTCCCTGTCCCTAGAAACAAGGATTATCACAGTGAAAGAAACTGACACTCTTCCTACCTATAGTTTTCTGTCCCTAGAAAAAATGTTTTTTTAAAGCACACTATAGCACAAGGAGAATTTCCCTCACTGTCCTTCCCTAGAAACAAGGATTCGCACAGTAAAACACACTGACACTCTCCCTACCTATCCTTCTCTTTCCCTAAACTAAAGGAATCCAGGTTAAGCAAGAAAAAATAAATGTCACTGTCCCTGCCTATGCTTCTCTTTCCCTGCTCCGGAACACACTATACTAGGCCGCCGTGCTGGCGGCCTTTTATAGTGTGGGGCGTGTACTAAACACCCTCAGCAATAATTGGCCACAGGCATCCTGCCTGTGGCCAATCATTGCTCTCCTCGCTGCCGGCGCTGTGATTGGCCAAGCATGCGGGGTCACAGTGCATGCTTGGCCAATCACAGCGCCTGGATGACACTGCGATGGCGTAGTGCATTGTGGGCCGTTCGCGTCACTCGAATTAGGCGCGAACGGCCCAAATCGTTCGATCTTCATCGAACAGCCGATGTTCGAGTCGAACGTATGTTCGACTCGAACACCGAGCTCATCCCTAGTCATAAGGATAAACACTGCAGTTTTGGTTACTGTTCCCAAATACAAACAATACTTAGCTCTGAAAGTTGGAAGGTCAACAGATACACAGGACCAAGACAATGCTGGTTGCATGCTTGATCTTTTCATCTCAAAACAAAAGAGCTTCTCTGTGCTATTGCCTGGAAACCTGTAAAACACGTCCCAACAATGCATGGTCGCCCTTCCCCCCTCAGCCACATGGCAACTTAAATATGCGGCAGCTATTTTTTTTAAAAAACAACTTCCTACAAAGTCATTTCAAAACAACTTCAAACCAAACTTTTTTAAACGACATCAAAGTTCACTAAACCATTTGTAGGTGAACGATATTACAAATTTATGGGGACATGTATCCTGTACCGGTAAACAATATACACAATTGACTTGTTGGTCCCATACATAGGTAATAATCACAATTCATACATTTCTATTTCTCATATACATCACAAACTTATTACACAACATATAGTTACTTATGAGCCTGCTCAGTCATACAAAGCATTAGGGGTGCGCATCTTCACTGGCCTCACGATTCGATTCGATTACGATTATCTGGTCAACGATTCGTTTCGATTCCGCGATGCATCACAATTTTTGACGTGCTCCCACATCCGCTTGGGCTGCCTAGGCGGCCCATCCTCCCTGCAATCTTCTGGGACACATCACAGGTCCCAGAAGATTGCCCGGTTATGCAGGACAGCGCAGAGAGACATGCGCACACAGCTGTTAAGCTGCAAGCTGTCACAGCCAGATGCCCACAGTAGTATTGCCAGCGCCGTGGACAGGCGGGGGAGAGAATGGAGGATTCGGGTGGCCACGTCACTGGATTGTGGGACATGTGAGTGTCTTTTTATTAAAAGTCAGAAGATACTTTTTTTTGTAGCTGGTGACTTTTAACAAACAAAAAATGTACTGGAACTCTGCTTTAAATAAAAAATAACCTCACTCCCTTAAAGTGGAACTTCCGCTTTAAGCACTCCTCGCCCCCTGACATGCCACATTTGGCATGTCATTTTTTTTGGGGGGGGGGTGTGTTTCCTCTGTTTAGTGGGACTTCCTGTCCCGGCCGCCTAGGTGACTCCTCCTCTCACCCTAGGCGGCCCCTCCCTGCCAGCAAGCTTCTGGGACACAACACAGGCTCCAGAAGATTGGCTGGCCAATGGCAGAGCGCAGTGCGGCTCCCGCAGTGCGCACCCGGCCGTGAAGCCGTAAGCTGTCACAGCCGCGTGCCCACAGTAGATTTGATGGTGCAGAGGAGAGGAGTGAGGCTCTGTGCGGCCGCATCGCTGGACCGCGGGACAGGTAAGTGTCTGTTTATTAAAAGTCAGCAGCTAAACTTTTTGTAGCTGCTGACTTTTAATAAACTAAAAAACGGTGGAACTCCGCTTTAAGAAGTGCACTAATACTGCTGGGAGGCCAAGATGGATTAGAATTCACAGCAAACAGCCCTGTGAAGTTCCCTGTACTTCTGTCTCTGTGCTGGCAGTTCCCCTGGGCTTCCCTATTTGCACCTTCCAGCACACTAGGAGTTAACACAGCGGAATGTGCAAACAGGAAGCCGGGAAATGCCAGCACAGAGCACGTGTAGGAGCCAATGTAAGTAGAGTACTGTAACGGGTGGGCCCGTGGAACCCAGAAGTTCTTAGAAAGTATGAGCCAGAAAATAATGGACATTGAGAATATGTCTTGGATTGCTTTAAAATGGGTCTGTAATATTAATCCACCTGGATGCCTGTTGTAATGTTAATGAATCCAGACTAGCTTCCAAAGACCTTTTCATTGTTGTTTGTGGTGATGTGGATTGGAGCTGGTAGACAGTCTGGCTGCCTATTATGGGATGTTTAAGTGTCTTGCTGTGAGGAAAGGGGGGGAATCACTCCAGCATCCCCTCCTGCTAAGACTGTTTACTGAAGGAGAAGTTTGAACACACCTGACCTGTACACGATTGTCATTGGACAGTTTAACCCGCCCTGTTCCCCAAGGATGGGAGGGAAGTGTTTTGAAGAGAAGTGTGTTACCATGTGCTTGGAATAAAGATTCATTCCCTGTTTTGGAACCTCAACACAGAGTGGTTGTCTCGTCTGTGGTGGGAGAAGTATTTGTATGGGGTCTTATTCGGCTGGTTGGAGTGTCTGGTGGCTGTCGTGTGTTCGGAAAGGGAATATCCTAACGGCGTTAACCCCTTTCATCCTTGGGATGACGTTAAAATTGGTGGCAGCAGTGGGATGATTCCCACAGCCTATAAGGACAGCTACAAGAGGACACAGGACAATGGAAGCACAGTATGAACGGCTAAAACACGCTACCCTCAAGGACTTACTTGGAGAACCGGGGCAGACCGGCCAACAACCGTAAGAAGAGGGACATTATTGCAGAATTAGTCGAAATGGATGGAGCTCAATGACCCAACATAACTGAAAGGCCCAGCGTAACAGACAGGACACCCGAAGAGGCAAGTTTTGATCGGGCTGTTAACATAAGACTGGCACATTATGGTCCTAACCCTACAGCAGAGATCATAGACCGGGTTATAGCGGCTGTGGACGCAAATTGGCTACATGAAAGAGGTGCTGCAGCAGCAGAAGTCAGAGCAGCACCAACTGAAAGGAGAAAGATACATTTTGCTGCTTTTAAAAATGTCATTGAAACTGAAGGGGAGATTAATGGGTACCTTGCTGATTTTGAACGGCAATGTGCCCTACACTGCGTGCCCACAGAGGAATGGGTTACCATTTTGTCTGGGAAATTGTCGGGCCGGGCCAGTGAAGCGTTCAGGGCCATCCCAGACGAGGATATTATGAACTGTGGACTGGTAAAAGAAGCACTGTTGGCCAGGTATGCCGTCACACCGGAGGCATACCGGAGGCGGTTCCGAGAGACGAGCAAGCAGACTGGAGACTCGTATACCGAGTGGGCATGCCGCCTACACCGCATGACATCCCACTGGGTCACTGGATGCCAAGCAGAATCCGGGGAAGAGGTGCTGCAGGTGTTCCTGCTGGAGCACTTCTTTGACAAACTGTCCCTGGAAGTCAGAGAGTGGGTTCGGGACCGAAAACCTTTCACCTTGCCTGAAGCAGCTCGCCTGGCAGACGAATACACAGACGCCCGCAAACTGGATAACCCTGTGGTCAAGACAACAGGTCGGGTGGATTATCGATCAGCGGCACCCCCTCCGGCTATCGCCTACCAACCACAGTCATACCGCCCTACAGCACCACCTCCAGTGGACACTTATCCTCAGCAGCCCAGGTTGAACTCCCAGGACTACTCAAAACCCATCAGGTGTTTTGGGTGTAAACAGCTAGGGCACAAAAAGCCAGACTGTCCGTTGAATCCAGCCAGGCAGTCCCAGTCATGGAGCCAGCAAGGGGAAACCCCCACACAACCATGCCTGCGGCCCACTGCGTTGAGGAGGAAGAACATTGGGGCATCCTGCACGAGGCTGATCCAATACAAGCAGCTAACCGGGACAACCAGCAGCAACACAGGCAGACTGTCTGGGTCAATGGAAAGGTAGCCAATGGCCTACGTGATACTGGCACCACCATGACCCTACTACAGAAGAACCTCATCCCAGAGAGCCAACATACTGGAGACACTGTAGCCGTAAGAGTAGTGGGAGGCACCGTCTTCCGGCTACCCGTTGCCCGTGTTCACCTGGATTGGGGGGTTGGTTTGGGACACGTGAATGTGGGGGTGATGAAGGATTTGCCAGCGGATGTACTACTGGGGAATGATTTGGCCCCCCCCTCGTTTCTGCTTACGCCCCGATGGGCCCCGCTGAAGCCAACCCAGTGACTACCTGTGCCCAGACCCGTGCTGCTGGAACCGACCCGCTTGCTGCCGAGACCCGGGTAAGACTATCTTCCCCGACATGTACCTTAGATCAGGCACAATATCACAGTCTAAAATTGGAATGTGACAAGTTGGCCAGTGAGAAATCTGAGATGCAACGACACTACGTCATGTATTATGAGACGTCCCATGGCTTGAACACTGAAATGCACAAACAGGCTGAAATTGTCAAAAGGTTAAATGGGTTTTGCACCCAGGTTTTGCCTTACCTCTCCCAAGAGCGTCAGCAACAAGTTTTGGGAGCCATTGAGAGAGCAAAGCAAGTGACTGTTCCAGAACTGAATTCCATTATTCGCCCTGCAACCTTACAACTTCACCATCAGCTACTGACCCGGTAAGCAAAATGGCAAGGCTGATGGGTTGTCCAGGCATTAGAGGAAGGGAACTATGGACTAACTTCGGAGTCAACCCGTCTGGGGTCTCCTCCTGTGTTAGTCTCCTGCCGAAAGGGGAGAGATGTAACGGGTGGGCCCGTGGAACCCAGAAGTTCTTAGAAAGTATGAGCCAGAAAATAATGGACATTGAGAATGTCTTGGATTGCTTTAAAATGGGTCTGTAATATTAATCCACCTGGATGCCTGTTGTAATGTTAATGAATCCAGACTAGCTTCCAAAGACCTTTTTATTGTTGTTTGTGGTGATGTGGATTGGAGCTGGTAGACAGTCTGGCTGCCTATTATGGGATGTTTAAGTGTCTTGCTGTGAGGAAAGGGAGGGGAATCACTCCAGCAACCCCTCCTGCTAAGACTGTTTACTGAAGGAGAAGTTTGAACACACCTAACCTGTACACCATTGTCATTGGACAGTTTAACCCGCCCTGTTCCCCAAGGATGGGAGGGAAGTGTTTTGAAGAGAAGTGTGTTACCATGTGCTTGGAATAAAGATTCATTCCCTGTTTGGAACCTCAACACAGAGTGGTTGTCTCATCTGTGGTGGGAGAAGTATTTGCATGGGGTCTTATTTGGCTGGTTGGAGTGTCTGGTGGCTGTCGTGTATTCGGAAAGGGAATATCCTAACGGTGTTAACCCCTTTCATACTTGGGGTGCCGTTACAAGTACAAACACATTTGTACTCTACTTACTGCTGTTAACATAACTGTGTTGTAATAAATGCAGTTATAATCCTTTAAGTGCCCACCGCTGTATGTGCTTTTTTAAATATATGGTGCTTCGTACCTCATTTCTGTATACACTATATATCCTGCTCATGTGACTGCACGATCCGGCCTGCCTCCCTCCTCACACGTCTCTCGTCTTTGGTCTCGTCTCTCCTGATGTCAGTGGGAGTTCTCAGCCCCGCCCACCGACTGTAGCTATCAGATCAGAAGAGAGCCCCGCCCGCCTGTAATAGACTGTAATAGACTGTATAAGCATATGCACAGGAACTATCTCTCTATACTGAGGTACTCCCTCATAGCCTCTGTCCCGAGATCGAAAGGGATAAAAAAAAGGGGAGGGTAATACCTCACAGACTCTTTGTAATTTTTGGGGTTTTTTTCCCCTCCTTTTGTGACTGTGAAGGAAAATTGCAGCTATTGCAGCTATCAACCCTATGTAGTGATTTTTGTTTTCCCCTATTTGTTTTGTATACTGGAGTACAATTAATTGAATTTATGTGGCTATGTGAGTAAGAGGAGCCATATATGATCTGTATATGGTACAGTGCATGAGACAGTACAGCACAGCATACAGGTCACAGTTCTCGCTTCAGTTGAAAGAACAAGCTTAAAAGGGACGTATAACAAAGTACAGTGTTGGTCAATTAAAAAGTTCCCTTTTTTTCGGCCCACTCCTTTTTTTTTTTTTTGCCCTCTATACCTTAACTTAATTTAAACTTCATAAAAACTGCTGCTGACTACTAATTGCTCTCATACAGACTGCCCATAAAATACAGTGGCTGGACCAAAGAACAGAGCCCGGTAACATGTCAGCAAGGAGAAGAGGGGATGAGAATGCCAGCCAGGAGAACGTGGAACCACAATCATTGCGGTCAGCTAAGAGTAGCCAGGCTACAGCAGTTTCTGCTAAATTAGAGAAATTTGCTCATACCCCAGATTATACTCCAACTAAAAGGGGGGTCGCTGGCCCAGGCTAAAGGGACAGCAGAGAGAAGTCAAGGTAGCCAAGGACAAACGGCAGTAGCCACAGTTAAAAATATTAATAAAAATACGGTCATGGCCGATAAAGGGACAGAGATAAATCCAGCACCAACTACCTCTGCATAAGGAACCCCCACATTAAATGATATGTTTCTGGTGGTTAATGCATGTAAACAGTCACTGGGGGAGGTTTGTGACCAAATGAAGGGCATTAAAGAGGAACTGACCTCCATGCGACTTGAGCTTCAAAAGACAAATGAGAGGATAACAGAGGCAGAAGGAAGGATTTCTCAAATAGAGGATGAATTATACCTGGTAAAACAAGGAGGTTAAAACTTTGAAAGAACAGATGATCAAGTTTGATGAAAAAATGGATGAAATGGAAAATAGACTTCGTAGGGATAATGTAAGACTGGTGGGACTGCCGGAAAAGTGCGAAGGGACTAACCCCATAGAGTTTTTGGAAAATTGGTTTATAAAGTTATTTGTAAGAGATTGCTTTTCGCAACAATTTTCGATAGAAAGAGCGCACAAAGTCCCCTCCAGGCCCCCCCCCTCAGGAGGACATCCCCGATCAATGTTAATGAAATTTCTTAATTATCGGGATAAAGTAACCCTATTGAGAAAGCGTAGAGAGATGGGGAATATTTTGTTTGGTGAAACTAGGGTTTCAATGTACCCTGATTTCTCACCCTATTTGCAGAAGCGAAGGGCGGGTTTCATAGAAATCAAACGAAAACTGCAAACATTTAATGTTATGTATGCATTACTATATCCAGCGCGGCTACGGGTGGTAGCATTAAGAGGAACTACTTTTTTTGATACCCCTGAAGGAGTGATGACATGGTTGGAGGACAAAAAGGATCAGCTGCCAACAAAATGAAGGGACATTTTTATTTAAAGAAGAGAAGCTTTTTTTGTCTTTCTTCTTTTCACTTTTTTTTTGAAGAATAAAAGTACACTGATGGGTGGGGGGTGGGTGACACACACTATGGGAGGAAACAAGAATGGGTAGGGAATGTATTCAACCAATATTTGGTTTGGGGGGTGATGTGGGGGGAGGGGAGGGGGGGTGGGATGGGATGGAAAATAGTGGAATCGGTATGATAGAAGAAAGTGTGGGGATGTATGGACCGATCACAAAGAAAGCCTCTAGAGACTACCTAGTAAGGTGTAGGGAGGGGTGGGGGGGAGGGAGGTAAAATAAAAGGAGGGATGGGATGTAAGATATCAAAGTATGTCATTACAAGGGACACTAAAGGGTTTGAATTAAATAAGGGTTAAAACCCACATATATATATATATATATATATATATATATATATATATATATACAGCACATTTTGTATTAAGAGGAAAATTTACATATACACATATAGTATATTTTATAGGAAAATGTATAGTTACTTCACAAAGCAATGGTAAAACAAATACAAAAAGGGGGGGGGGGGGGAATCACATATTTACACTCCTCAAGCTAAAGAAAAAGAACATTTTGGCACTGTGTGGTATTGGGAGAAGACAAAAGTTTTAATTATAGAGTATTATCATGGGAGTTTTGAGATCTACTTCGGAAAGCCCCTGATTTATGAGTTTTGTTCCCTTTTAAATGCTTGGATTTTTATATGCAGTCTAGAGTAATGAAAATAGGGTCTTGGAATGTCTGTGGGTTGGGTACCCCTGCTAAGAGAGCCATAGTGTTTAATTCGCTAGAAACGTATAAGGTGGGACTGATCTGCCTTCAGGAGACACACCTGACTAAAATCACTAAGCAACAAATTCAAAGTAGGAAATTTCAACAACAATACCACTCGGTGCACACCTCTTATTCAAGAGGTGTGTCTGTATTAGTCAAGAGGGGGGTGATGTTCACCTGTAGGCAGATCAGTATTGATGAAGAGGGGTGGTATATTTTTCTTCATCGTGCAATAGAGAATATGTTATTGCTAATACCTATATCCCCCCTCCCTTTAAACCAGAAGTTATATATAAATTAGTGGAGTTTATGTTGGATAAAACTGGGATACCAGTTATAGCAGTGGGGGACTATAATGAGGTTATAAATAAAAATGGGATAGATTTCCAGGGGGAAGAGAGCAGAATGCCTCAGAGAGTCGGCTGCATCAGATCTTACAGGAATCTGCGTTATTTGATTTGTGGAGGTTGAGGAACCCGGACGTGTTACAATACTCTTGTTTTTCTAGCTCCTACTCTACACTCTCGAGGATAGACTTAGTTTTGGGCAATGTGGAAGCATCCCAGATAATAAAGGACATAGTATATCAGCCTAGAGGGGTGTCGGATCATTCATTAGTGACGGCCTCTGTAAATTTAGAAGGGGATAGATCTATTAGAGTATGGAAGATGAATCCTTTATGGTTTGAAGTAATTGGGAATTCAGAGGAGATATTATCCAAATTAAAAGAGTTTATAGAATTTAACGAGGGAACTGTCACACAGGGAGTAATGGGGGATACACTGAAAGCATTTATTAGGGGTATATGCATTCAACAAGTGGCTAAAATTAAAAAGGTATCAAGAGAGTGGGAGAATAGGATTAGGATGGAACTGGTGAACGCAGAGAAGGAATATGTTGAAAATCCAACACCAGAGAAACAAAGAACGTGGCTGAATAAGCAACAGGAATATAAAGTAGTAATGACAAAAAAAATCTGAGAATAAGAAATTCCAGAAGCAGGATGCATTCGGGGAGGGAGAAAATGTTGGAAGAATGTTAGCACACCTGGTGAGAACTAATTACTCCCCCTCCGCAGTACGTGCGATAAGGATATCGAGTGGAGAGATCTTAACTCGGGTGTCACCGATTACAGACACATTTAGAGAATATTATAAAAATGTATATAAGTCGCAGGGGGCAACGGGAGAGGAGGAATTGGAAACTTTTTTTAGGAACATAAAAATGCCGACTCTTACTGAAGTAGAGAAAGAGGGAATGGAGGCCCCGATAACTCTTGAAGAAATACAGTTAGCAGTCGCGGAGATGGCCAATCAGAAATCGCCCGGACCTGACGGTCTCCCCGTAGCGACCTATAAATATTATGGTAAAGTGTTGCTTCCAGAACTACTTAAAGTGTTGAACTGGGCAATGACAGAGGCAACAATCATAGTTCTACACAAAGAGGGAAAAGACCCGTTAGAAACGACATAATATAGACCTATATCTCTCCTTTGTTCAGATGCCAAAATACTGGCCAAAATAATGGCAGCTAGGCTAAATAAAATTATCGCAAGACTTATACATCAGGACCAAACAGGGTTTATTCCCAGCAGATCAACTAGCATGAATATCAGGAGGGTATTTCTTAACCACTTAACGACCCCCCCATGTACATATACGTTGGCAAAATGGCACGGACAGGCACAAACGCGTACCTGTACGTGACTGCCTTCGTATGGGTGGGGGGTCCAATCGGACCTCCCTCCGGTACATGGAGCAGTGGTTTTCCATTCGGCGGCGATCTCGGATGAGGGGGCGGCCATTGGTTTCTGGCCACCCCCTCGCGATCGCTCCCGGCGAATGACATTCTTCTTCTGCCTGTGTAATGTAAACACAGGCAGAGGAAGTAATGTCATCTCTCCATGCGGCGGTCTTTTCGTCCGGCACGAGGAGAGAAGACATCTCACAGTAAGTTGCACCAACAGCCCACTGACACCAGTACACGTAGGCACACAAATCACCCCCCAGTCACCCCCAGATCACCCCCAGTACCCCCAGTCACAGTGTCACCGTTTGCAGTGGTCATTTTTTTACTGATCACTGCAATCAGTGTCATTTGTGACAGGACAGTAAAAAGTTGCAGGGCAGTTAGGTTTAGGTCCAGGGTAGCCCCCTAACCCCCCCTAATTAAGGTTTAATCCCTTGATCGCCCCCCAGGTAACCCTTTCACCCCCTATCACCAGCATCTCTAAGCGATCGTTTTTCCGATCGCTGTATTAATGTCGGTGGTGCCCCTAGGTAGCCAGTTATTTTTTTAGGTTCGCCGCAGGTTTTTATAGCGTCAGGTACCCCCATATATTATTTTAACCCCCTGATTGCCCCTAGAGTTAACCCTTTCACCAGTGATCACTGTATAAGTGTCACTGGTGACACTGGTTAGCCAATTAGTTATTTAGGTTACCCGTCAGGTACCCCCATATTTTACCTAATAAAAGTTTTAACCCCCTGATTGCCCTTGGTTAACCCTTTCACCAGTGATCACCGTATAAGGGTTACGGGTGACACTGGTTGGTTAGTTTGCTTTTTATAGCATCAGGGCACCCGCCGTATATAACCCAATAAAGGTTTAACCCCCTGATCGCCCGGCGGGTGATATCAATTAGGTTTTAGTGTCAGAGAGGGTCTGCGTCGCCCCAGGCAGCGTCAGGTTAGTGCCAGTAACGCTAACACCCACGCGCAAAGCATACACCTCCCTTAGTGGTATAGTATCTGATCAGATCTATACTAGCGTCCCCAGCGGTTTAGGGTTCCCAAAAACGCAGTGTTAGCGGGATCAGCCCAGATACCTGCTAGCACCTGCGTTTAGCCCCTCCGCCCCAGCCCAGCCCAGCCCACCCAAGTGCAGTATCGATCGATCACTGTCACTTACCAAACACAAAACACATAACTGCAGCGTTCGCAGAGACAGTTCTGATCCCTGCGATCGTTATTAGTTTTTTTTGTAGCGTTTGATACATTTGCTCACAGTCAGGTGCTCTTTTACCTGTGAATCTTACTAGTGTACCACTAAATTTAGAGCCCAAAATGGCAAATCCAAGGTACACTAGTAAAGAGGCCTACGAGATTCTGAGCATGACAGATAGTGAACAGGAGGTCACGTATCTGTCAGATTCAGGCTCAGAATACATTCCTGTAAAAGACAGTGTCTCCATGTCAGATAGCACTGACGACGAAGATGATGAGGTCCCTGCTAAGGTCAGGCATACCCGATCCAGATCTTCTGATGTTGTTGAGGAGCAAGAACCGCAGGGCTCTCGTATTATGGAGCAGAGTAGTACTAGCGCCGCTATTCCTTCTGGTGAACTGGCAAGCACCAGCAGCCTAGTACAGCCTGAACGTACATCCAGCACTGCAGTATCACGTGGTGACGTGTCGAGTCCCATAAGTGCAGTTCAAGCTGGCGAGGTGGCAAGCACAAGTAGTGGCTGCCGCCAAGAAGAAGACAAAGGCAGGCCCGTCGTGCCCATAGTGCCCTTCCTGCAGAATTCGCCTATCCTGATTGGGTGCCCAACACTTCTGCAGAACCCGTACTTCCCCCATTCACTGCCCAACCCGGTATTCAGGTGGAAACAGCTGATTTTACGCCACTTGATTTTTATTCGCTGTTTTTCACGGAAGATCTCTATAGATCTATTGTGGACCAGAGTAATTTATAAGCTGGTCAATTCATCGCTGCTAATCCCCAGTTGCCTTCCATTGCCAGAGATTGGAAACCAATTACGGTTTCCGAATTTAAAACCTTTCTGGGCCTTTTCCTCAACATGGGCACACATAAATTCTCGTCAATGTGCGCCTATTGGTCCATGCGCCCAATTGACCATATGCCCGTGTTCTCTGCCTCCATGTCCAGGAAACGATACGAGCAGATTTTGCGGTTCATGCACTTCAACGACAATGATTTTTGTCGTCCACGTGGAGACCCTGAATACGATCGGCTCTACAAAATTCGGCCCCTCATAAACCACTTTAACGAACGTTTTACAGCCTTGTTTATTCTCGATCAAGTTGTCTGCGTTGATGAGTCCCTGATTAAATTTTCTGGCCGCTTCTCTTTCAAACAGTACCTTCCCAGCAAGCGTGCCAGATACGGGGTCAAGCTCTATAAGTTCTGTGACAGGGCAACAGGCTATGTATGGAGCTTTACGGTTTATGAGGGAAAAGATATTCAGGTAGAGCCGGAGAACTGCCCAGATTACATAGGGAGCTCTGGCAAGATGGCAAGATGGCAAGATAGTGTGGAACTTGGTGTCACCCTTATTCGGAAAGGGGTACCACTTGTATGTGGACAATTATTACACAAGCGTTACATTTTAGGGTCACTTGTTTGATCATCAGATTGGAGCATGTGGCACCGTGCGACCTAATCACCGGGGCTTTCCCCAGGGGCTTGTAGATTCCCATCTTAGGCTGGGGGAGAGAGCCTGCTTGAAGTGTAATTATTTGCTCACTGTGAAGTGGAGGGATAATAAGAATGTTTTCCTTACCTCCCTTCATGCAGACACAACAGTCCAAATTCGTACAGCGACTGGTGTTGTGAAGAAACCCCCTCTGTGTCCACGAATATAACCAAAATATGGGAGGGGTGGACCTCAACGACCAGTTGTTGGCGCCGTATCACATTGCCCGTAAGGCAAGACGCTGGTACAAAAAAGGGTCTCTCTCCTTATTTCAATTGGCTTTGCTGAACGCTCATGTGCTATACAGAACTTCAGGCAGGACTTTATCCTTCCTAAAATTCCAGGATGAGATAGTCACAGACCTCCTGTATCCAGGCGGTTCTGCACCTCACCATCCCCAACCAAATGCAGTAAGCCGGCTGCATCAGAGGCATTTTCCGTATGTCCTCGAGGGTACCCCTACCCAACGAGCCCCCCAAAAAAGATGTGTCTGTAGCAAGCGCGGATTTAGGCGTGACACCCGTTATTTTTGTCCACTCTGTCCTGACAATCCTGGTCTGTGCATTGGTAAATGTTTTGAACGCTACCACACAAAAGTGAAGTTTTAGTGTAGGGTACAGCATTTCACAGACTAGGACACACTTACACAGGGTCTCCCAAGATACCATCGCATTTTGAGAGACCCGAACCGTTACAGTTGTTAAAGTTACAAAAAAATACGTAAAAAATAAATAAAAATAAAATAAAAAAATAGTTGTCATTTTATTTTTCTCTCTCTCTCTCTCTCCATTTTCTCTCTATTGTTCTGCTCTTTTTTACTGTATTCTATTCTGCAATGTTTTATCATGCTTGCTTTTCAGGTATGTAATTTTTTGTTTTCAGGTGCGCCATTCAGCTGCAGCACAGATTTATTTATTTTGACAGCAACAGCGTTTGCTCCCACGATACATAAAGCCGTGACTCCAACGCTGTAGGAGGTGATTTCACCACCACAGTTAAAAAAAGAGCATATATGCCAAAGCATGGGGGCAGCAGGGGTGGAGGAGTGATTTTGCTCCTAATGCCGCGTACATACGGTCGAAATTCCGACGGAGGCTTGCCCGTGGAAAAGTCTGACCGTGTGTACGCGGCATAACCTTGTATGCCAAGTACATACGGTCGAAATTCCGACAGAGGCTTGCCCGTGGAAAAGTCTGACCGTGTATACGCGGCATAACTTTTTTGCGAGAGGATGCCCCAATGCTTCGGCATATATAAATGGTGCATGTATGCCCATCATTAGAAGTGGGTGGATGAAGGGAGGTATTCTAATGGTGGGCATACCCACCGATCAATCTCTTTTCTCTTATCGTCCATGGACTGACACAGCCTCTCTTACAATTTACACGTGGGTTATGTCCCTGCTTGCAGGAGAAGACCTAGGCAGAATGTGAAATGTTATACATACATTCTAAAAAGCCAGAGCTGAACAGCCCCACCCAGGGGGGCGGTCCCTCCGGACATAACCCTCCCACTGCAGTCAGCAGACCTCAGTTTTTTTTTCTGCCTAGCAGAAGGAGAAGACGTGGCTCTCTCAGGAGCCAGTCTCCTGACCTAATTTGATTCCTTTTTGGAATTTTTTCTTATTTTATTTATTGATACCTTCTATTAACTGTCGGCTGGGCAACAGGTTGGGTACAACATATCCTCGTAGTCTTCCCTTTCTGACCATCGAGCATGCTGATCCTCGCCTTGTGTGCGTGAGACTCGGTTCACGACATGCCCCACGACTCCAGGGGTGGCCGGTGGGCTTTTATGCTCCGCTGTCCTCTCAAGATTGAACAGTCCTGCTGTATCTTTCGCGGTGGACCGGGCCGACAGCTACTCAGTACCGCACTGTGATAGTCCTGTCAGAAACACACCAATGGGTCCCTCAGGGGATGGGTAAGTAGCCTCTCCTGCCTGCAGGTGAGTATGTGCTGTGTGTTTCTCTGTGTGGGGGATTTTCCCTGTCTCCCCCTGTTTTTTTATTGTCACTCTCTGTCACCATTGCTGGCGCTGTGCTGTGTGGGGTGCCTGGGTGTCATACTGTCCTGGGGGGGATCATGGTGGTCTCCATATCGCTGGGGCTGTTTTTTTGAGTGTTTGGGGGCCTGGGCGCCGTTCGGCGCCATGTTTGTGTGGTTACATTTACTTTGCATTGGCGGCCATCTTGCCGTGGATCGCCTGAGCACATTGCGGCGTCCATTTTCTTGAAGCTGCGCACTTTTTAAACACTTGTTTGGCCTCTATCGCTGCTGGGAATGGCACAAATCTCCTCACAGTCTCCTCTCAGCTCACTCATGCTGATACAGCGTGGCGCAGAGAGGGACAAGGCAGCGGAACCCAGCGGTCCTGGTCCGGGTTGGTGAGTCCCCTGGGCATTCCCCTACTCAGTCAGCACACCCTGTGGGTGGACTTTTTTTCTGAGGAGTCTCAGAGAGGTACAATATGGAGTCAGTGTCACCAGCTTCCCCTTACATGCCAGAGGCAACAGGCAGTGCTCCTGCACCTGCGGTCCCTATGGACCAGTTGTCGGCAGTCCTGGAATAATTTCTGACCAGGATGGAAGCGGTGTGCAAGCGCAAGGGAGCAAAAAAAGCGCCCTCTCACCACATCTCCACAAGGGGAGTGCGCTGAATCAGATATGAGCCTAGCTGCTGCGGCTCAGGACCCTAGCTCTGAATATTTTGATGGTTTTGAACAGGACATTCCTTGTGAGGAAGACTCCAGTTCTGAGTCAGTAAATGACAGGGCGCTTGTTAGTGAACTCATTGATGCTGTGAGGGACACTCTCAAGCTTGATGCTGCGGCTGCGGAACCTCAGGCGGAGGCAGTCTCCTTTGGTTCTTTTAAGGCCAAGCCTTCTAAAAAGGTTTTTCCATATGCACCTTTCTTTGACCAGTTCATTGACCAGGTTTGGGAAAAGCCGCAGAAGACTTTTATGGTCCCGCGGTGTTTGTCTATCAGATACCCCTTTGATGAAACCCTACTTAAAAAGTGGGCTTCTACCACAGTGGTCGACCCTCCGGTCGCCCGTTTAAACAAGGCCACCACTCTCCCGATGGAGGGGACTCCTGCATTTAAGGACCCCACTGACAGGAGGGCAGAAGTGGTGAGCAGAGCCATGTTTGCCTTGTTGGGATCCGCCTTGCGGCCTATTGTAGTGGCAACCCTTGTGTCTCAGACACTCACGGAATGGGCAAAAATTTAGCAAAAGACTACAGGAGCATAATCTTCCTCCAGACACTATTGCTCTGGCCCACCAGATGGTGCAGGGCCTGATATATGTGTGCGACGCCACTTTAGACGCGGCCCCTTTAATATCTAGGGCCTCTGTTTCTGCAGTGGTATTGCGTCGTCTTATCTGGTTGAAATGCTGGTCTGCTGACCTAGCCTCTAAGAAGCTCCTGACGGATCTACCCTTTAAAGGTGGTAGACTTTTCGGTGCTGCTCTGGATGACATCATCAAGGATGTCACGGGAGGTAAAAGCACTCTTCTTCCTCAGACTATCAAGGGTAAGGAGGCCCGCCGTAAACCGGGTCCTTCCTTTCCAGCAAAAAATGATTTTTTTCGTCAGTCAGAGAACACGGGTAAGCCCTCCCAGACTGACAACAGTGCGGCTGGTGGACACAAGCGCCCTTGGGTGCGTAAGCCGAACAAAGCGGCTCCCAAGCCCGCCTCCGCGTGAAGTCTTGCCCCCGCCCAATGCTGGGGTGGGGGGACGACTTTGCAGGTTCACGGATCGGTGGACCTCCCGGATCTCCGAGCGGTGGGTGTGCGAGGTGGTCACCTCAGGATAGAGTTCCGTTCCTGGCCCCCAGACAGATTCTTTCCCTCAAATGTCCCTCTCCTTCCTGCCCGTCGGGCAGCCCTCTTAGGGGCTGTACAGGATTTGATCAGGTCCGGAGTGATTGTGCCGGTTCCGTCCCAGGAGAGGTTTCAGGGGTTCTACTCGAATCTGTTTGTTGTCCCGAAGAAGGACGGGGTTCAGCCAATCCTGGACCTCAAGGCCCTGAATGCCTTCGTGAAGGTGCAAAAATTCCGCATGGAATCCATTCGCACGGTGATCGCTACACTCCATCAAGGGGATTTTCTGGCGTCCTTGGACATCAAGGACGCCTACTTGCATGTTCCGATCTGCGCAAGTCATCAGAAGTTTCTGCGCTTTGTGATCAGTGAATTCCACTATCAATTTGTGGCTCTTCCCTTCGGCCTAGCCTCGGCACCAAGGGTGTTCACCAAGGTGCTTGCTCCGGTTCTAGCTTTGCTGAGACAGCGAGGCATTGCTATCGTGGGCTATCTGGATGATCTTCTTCTAAGAGCAGACAATGGCTCAGAATTAGAAGAAAGTGTGACTATCGTCAGTCAGATCCTCAGGGACTTCGGGTGGCTTCTGAACATTCAGAAGTTGGTCCTGGTCCTGACTCAGCGTCTGGAGTATCTAGGTCTGATCCTGGACTCCTTGGAGGCGAAGGTATTCTTACCCCCGGAGAAGTTACTGACACTTCGGTCTGCAGTGTGGGTCCTGACGTCCCGAAAATGGTCGTCAATCCGTTTTTGCATGAGAGTCCTGGGACTCATGGTGGCCTCCTTCGAGGCCGTTCCGTATGCCCAATCACACACCCAGGCATTACAGAAAGAGATCCTGTTCACCTGGGACAAATCCCCGTTGTCCTTGGATCTTCAGATCCAGGTGAGTCACCCGGTCAGGGCGTCCCTGGCGTGGTGGTTGAGGTCCCCGGCTCTTCGGTCCGGGAAGTCGGAACTTCCTCCCCATTCAATGGACGGTGATCACGACGGTGGTGGAGTCTGGGGAGTCCTGTCAGCCCAAGGGCTTTGGACTCCGGACGAAGCCCGTTTACCGATCAATGTTCTGGAAATACGGGCAATCAGACTATGCCTCTCCTCGTGGTCGGAGAGATTACAGGGTCGCTCCCTCAGGATCCAGTCGGACAACGCCACGACGGTGGCATATGTCAACCATCAAGGGGGGACTCGGAGCTCAGCTGCGGCTTCCGAGGTCGCCCGCATCCTAAGGTGGGCCGAAAGAAGCGTGCCGGCTCTGTCGGCCGTCTACATTCTTGGCGTAGACAATTGGCAGGTGGACTATCTGAGTAGCCAGACGCTGGACCAGGGAGAGTTGTCCTTGCACCCGGAGGTCTTTCAAATCCTTTGCCGACGGTGGGGCACGCCGGATGTGGACCTGATGGCCTCTCGCCTCAATCGCAAGGTGTCGAGGTTTGTGGCCAGGTCCAGGGATCCTTGGGCGGATGCCTCGGATGCGTTGGTGGCCCCATGGGGTCATTATCACCTGATATATGTTTATCCTCCGCTGCAGCTGCTCCCTCACCTGCTGCACAGGGTGGCGCCTGAGGGGATTACGGTGATCCTCATTGCTCCGGATTGGCCTTGGCGTCATTGGTACGCCGATCTGGTACGTCTCGTCGTGGACGTTCCTTGGCGGTTGCCAATAAAGGAGGACCTTCTGTCTCAAGGTCCTAGATTTCATCCTGCTTTACAGTCTCTGGCTTTAACGGCACGGCTATTGAAAGCCAGGTACTGAGAGACCGAGGTCTCTCGGATTCGGTCATTTCGTCCATGTTAAGGGCACGGAAGTCTTCCTCCAAAAAGATCTATCACCGTACCTGGAAAGCTTACATCGCCATGTGCGAAGAGCTGGACTGGCGTCCACGGACGTATTCCGTCCCCAGAATCCTGCGGTTCTTGCGGCGTGGCGTGACCCAAAAGCTTGCTTTGAGTACCATTAAGGGTCAGATTTCGGCCTTGGCCGTTTTCTTTTAGCGACCCCTGGCGGGTAATTTCTTGGTTAGTACCTTTGTGCAGGGGGTTTACCATGTGCTCCCTCCTGTCAAGCCTCCTCTCCCTCCTTGGGATCTGAATTTGGTGCTCTCGGTTCTCCAGGAACCTCCATTTGAAAACATCAGAGATATTCCCCTTTTGACCTTGTCTCAGAAGGTAGCCTTCTTAGTGGCCATTACTTCGGTTAGACGGGTGTCTGAGTTGGCGGCCTTGTCCTGCAAGTCGCCCTATTTGGTCATTCATAAGGATAAGGCGGTGTTGCGTCCACGACCTTCTTCTTTTTTGCCAAAGGTGATCTCGGCCTTTCACATTAATGAGGACATTGTCCTCCCGTCCTTGTGTCCTCACCCATCGCATCCCAGAGAGTTTGCCCTTCACACATTGGATGTGGTACGAGCCTTGCGGGTGTACCTGTCCGCTACTGCTTCTATTCAGAAGTCTGACTCACTATTTGTGGCTGTCTCTGGTCCGAAACAGGGCCAAGCGGTTTCGTCTGCCACCATTTCTAGGTGGATCAGACAGACCGTCATTCAGGCCTATGCGCTCAAGGGGCGGGCGCCTCCCTTTCCGGTTACGGCGCATTCCACCAGGGCAATTGGTGCTTCCTGGGCTTTCCGACATCAAGCGTCGGTTGCACAAGTGTGCAAGGCGGCGACCTGGTCGTCCGTTCATACCTTTTCTAAGTTTTATAAGGTTGATGTGGCTGCATCTTCGGATGCTTCCTTCGGCCGCAAGGTGTTGCAGGCCGCTGTTTGATGTTGCAACTCTGTTGAGGAGCTCTGCCTTGTTTGGAGTGAAGTTTTTGGTTTTCCATTTATGCTGCTCCCATCCCTCTTGACACTGCTTTGGGACATCCCACGTGTAAAGTGTAAGAGAGGCTGTGTCAGTCCATGGACCATAAGAGAAAATAGTATTTTTGTACTCACCGTAAAATCTGTTTCTCTGACGTCCATGGACTGACACAGCACCCACCCTTCTTTTTATGGTTTGTACTGCTTTGTTACGAACTGAGGTCTGCTGACTGCAGTGGGAGGGTTATGTCCGGAGGGACCGCCCCCTGGGCGGGGCTGTTCAGCTCTGGCTTTTTAGAATGTATGTATAACATTTCACATTCTGCCTAGGTCTTCTCCTGCAAGCAGGAACATAACCCACGTGTAAAGTGTAAGAGAGGCTGTGTCAGTCCATGGACGTCAGAGAAACGGATTTTACGGTGAGTACAAAAATACTATTTTTTTCGTTCAGCCAACAGACTGCATGAAAAAAAAGATTACAATACATGTCCAACAAGGACCAGCAACGTACTGGTATGTTGCTGGACTTTGAATGGTTATACCAGAATGATGCCTGCGGGTTTAGGTACCATCTTGGTATCATTCTTTTCAGCCAGCAATCATCTTTCATGTAAAAGCAATCCTAGCAGATAATTAGCCTCTAGACTGCTTTTACAAGTAGTGGGAGGGAATGTCCCCTCCCCCCCGGATATAAACAGCGCCATTGGGAAATTGAGAAAGCATTTTATCGCACCGATCTTGGTGTGGTCAGATGCTTTGAGGGCAGAGGAAAGATGCGTTTGAAAAATCGCTGCGCAAATACTGTGTGAAAAAAAAATGCAACACCCACTATTTTAATCTGAAGGGCCTTTGCTTTAAAAAAATATATAATGTTTGGGGGTTCAACGTAATTTTCTTGCAAAAAAAAACAATGTTTTCACGTAAACAAAAAGTGTCAGAAAGGGCTTTGTCTTCAAGTGGTTAGAAGAGTGGATGATGTGTGACATAAGCTTCCTAATGTTGTGCATAAAATGCCAGGACAGTTCAAAACCCCCCCAAATGACCCCATTTTGTAAAGTAGACACCCCAAGCTATTTGCTGAGAGGCATGTTGAGCCCATTGAATATTTTTTTTTGTCCCAAGTGATTGAATAATGACAAAAAAAAAAAATGTACAAAAAGTTGTCACTAAATTATATATTGCTCAAACATGCCATGGTTATATGTGGAATTGCACCCCAAAATACATTCTGTTGCTTCTCCTGAGTACGGGGATACCACATGTGTGAGACATTTTGGGAGCCTAGCAGGACCCTGAAAACCAAGCACCGCCTTCAGGCTTTCTAAGGGTGTAAATTTTTGATTTCACTCCTCACTGCCTATCACAGTTTCGGAGACCATGGAATGCCCAGATGGCACAAACCCCCCCCCCCTCAAATGACCCCATTTTGGAAAGTAGACACCCCAAGCTATTTGCTGAGAGGTATGGTGAGTATTTTGCAGATCTCGCTTTTGTCACAAAGTTTTCTTTCTTCATTTTCAAAAACAAATGAGAGCTGTAAAATACTCACCGTGCCTCTCAGGAAATAGCTTGGGGTGTCTACTTTCCAAAATGGGGTCATTTGGGGGGGTTTGTGCTATCTTGGCATTTTATGGCCTTCAAAACTGTGATGGGTAGTGAGGAGTGAAATCAAAAATTTACGCCCTTAGAAATCCTGAAGGCGGCGCTTGGATTTTGGGGCCCCGTACGCGGCTAGGCTCTCAAAAAGTCACACACATGTGGTATCCCCGTACTAAAGAGAAGCAGCAAAATTTATTTTGGGGTGCAATTCCACATATAACCATGGCATGTTTGAGCAATATATCATTTAGTGACAACTTTGTGGCAAAATATAAAATATTCCATGGACTCAACATGCCTTTCAGTAAATAGCTTGGGGTGTCTACTTTCCAAAATGGGGTCATTTGGGGGGGTTTTGTGCTATTTTGGCATTTTATGGCCTTCGAAACTGTGATAGGTAGTGAGGAGTGAAATCAAAAATTTGCGCCCTTAGAAATCCTGAAGGCGGTGATTGGTTTTCGGGGTCCCGTACGCGGCTAGGCTCCCAAAAAGTCCCACACATGCGGTATCCCCGTGCTTGGGAGAAGCAGCAAAAATGTATTTTGGGGTGCAATTCCACATATAACCATGGCATGTGTGAGCAATATATCATTTAGTGACAACTTTTTGTAAATTATTATTTTTTTTGTCATTATTCAATCACTTGGGACAAAAAAAAAATATTCAATGGGCTCAACATGCCTCTCAGCAATTTCCTTGGGGTGTCTACTTTCCAAAATGGGGTCATTTGGGGGGGTTTTGTACTGCCCTGCCATTTTAGCACCTCAAGAAATTATATAGGCAGTCATAAATTAAAAGCTGTGTAAATTCCAGAAAATGTACCCTAGTTTGTAAACGCTATAACTTTTGCGCAAACCAATAAATATACGCTTATTGATTTTTTTTTTACTAAAGACATGTGGCTGAATACATTTTGGCCTAAATGTATGACTAAAATTGAGTTTATTAGATTTTTCTTATAACAAAAAGTAGAAAATATGTTTTTTTTTTAAATTTTCTGTCTTTTTCCATTTATATCGCAAAAAATAAAAATTGCAGAGGCAATCAAATACCATTTAAAGAAAGCTCTATTTGTGGGAAGAAAAGGAAGCAAATTTCGTTTGGGTACAACATTGCATGTCTGCGCAATTTCCAGTTAAAGCAGCGCAGTGCCAAATTGTAAAATCACCTCTGGTCTTTATGCTGCGTATTGGTCCGGGGCTTAAGTGGTTAACTTACAGACACCAACAGAGAATTCTGGTACAAGAGCAGTGATGTCTTTAGATATGGTTAAGGCCTTTGATAGCCTGGAGTGGGGGTATATCTGGCATGTTTTAGGAGTATTTGGCTTCGGCCCAGTGTTTATTAGATGGATAAAAATATTGTATAGGCATCCTAGTGCAAGAGTGAAGCCTCGTACACACGACCGGGTAAATCGGTCGTGTGTACGCGGCTTTCAGTTTTCTCGTCAAGAAAACCGACAAGAAGCTCGACGAGAAAAATAGAGAACCTGCTCTCTATTTTCTCGTCAGGTTTCTCTTCGGCCCTTTTCTCGAAGAGAAACCCGAGTGTGTGTACACTTACCTGTCGCCGCGGAAACCCGCGCATGCTCGAAATGACTTTGACGCATGCGCGGTAGCTTCCTAGGCATAGGTAGGGTGTAGCAAGATGGCGGCGACGGCATCGAATGTGACAAGCGCACGCTCGTCGTAGTCGATGACGTCACCGCGTTCGCTCCATTCAAAGAACCGCGGGTTCTTTGAATGGAGCGTGTGTACACTCGGCCGGGACAAGTTTCTTGTCCAAGAATCTTGTCAAGAAAAACGACGTGTTTTTTCCTGACGAGATTCTCGACCGTGTGTATGAGGCCTTAGAGTAAACAATGATTATTCAGACAAGATTCAATTAGAGAGAGGCACAAGGCAGGGGTGCCCATTGTCCCCCCTGCTTTTTGCACTAGCAATGGAGCCACTGGCGACTGCAATTAGAGTACATACAAAAATGGAGGGATTTGTGAGACCAACTGGGAATTGCGCTTTACGCCGATGATGTTCTCCTTTTCCTTGGGGACACAGATCACTCGCTCAAGCAGGCAATGAGTATTTTTAGAGAATTTGGAAGACTCTCAGGACTAATCATAAATTGGGAGAAATCAGCATTGATGCCGGTGGACCCTATTGTAAACCAAACTTCAGTAGAAACCCCTCAGTTGGAAATAGTAGATACAATGAAATACCTGGGAATATATATAATGACCGATCCTAATAAATACATAAATAACAGCATAGTTCCTCTCCTGTCCAAATTTAAAAATAAAATCCAAGTATGTCAGTGTCTCCCATTATCAGTTGCAGGGAGATGTAATCTGATTAAAATGCTGTGGATGCCACAGTTATTGTATCTTTTGCATAATACCCCAATATGGATACATAAGAAATGGTTCAGGAAAATTGATACAATATTTAGAGAACTAATATGGAAGGGAGTTCAGTCTAGGATAAGGTTGCAAACCTTACAGCTATCAACAAGGGAGGGAGGTATGGCGGTGCCACACCCTCGGCAGCACAATTGCAGCATATAGGAGTAAGATCAGAGCCAGGAGGAGATATAAATGGGGGATTAATGACAGTGGGGGCACCCCATAAAATAACGATGGAGGTACTGGAGGCCAGTTCATATGCCAATAGATCCCCTACTGTTAAGATGGCCATAAAGATATGGAAAGCAGTAAAAGCAATAGGGGGACAAGGCGGAGTGACAGAATACACGCCTCTCTGGGATAATAGGAATCTTCAGGAGTTGGAGACGGTGGGAAAAATCAAGGAATGAGAAGTAAAGGGGATAGTTAGGCTAGCCCAGTTGTATGAGGGAAGTACCTTAAAAACCTTCACTGAACTTAGAGAGGATTATGATGTTCCTAGATACACATTTTATAGATATCTTCAAATTAGACACGCTTTAAATGTTCAGTTTGACAGGTTGGGGCCAGTCTGGTGTAAATCTCCTATTCTCCAGAGATTGGGTAACCAGAGCAGGACTGGGGGCTTTATTTCTGAAGTATTGAGGGCCCCAAACTCCTCAAAAGTAAAGGCAAATGGGAAGAAGATCTAGGGCCAATATCAGAGGGGCAATGGAAGAAGATATTAGAGAGGGGACACCAGGTAACAATTTCGCCCGCACAGAAGTTCTCATTTTTGATGCTGATACATAGGACGTACTATACACCAAAAAGGCTGTTTAGGTTTGGGTGGAGGATAGATGCAGGGTGTCCCAGGTGCCAGGGCACGGAGGACTTGATGCATATGATATGGAGGTGCCCAAAATTATTCAGATATTGGTCAGAGGTCCTTAACACCATAAATAGGATATATAAAATAACATTAGAAATGGAACCTATACTGTGTATCCTGGGATTAGGGGAGGGAATAAGCAGAGAGGCTAGTACACTAAAAGCAGTGCTCAGGTTTCTCTTTCATGCAAGAAAATTAATTGCGCAAAGATGGCAATCAGAGAGACCGCCGTTGGTAAAAGACTGGGTTAATGTAGTCACGGAAACAATTTGGAAGGAGAAAGTAGCCTACACTAATGCGGCGTACACACGTACGTTTTTAATGCCATTTTTTTAACCAACGTTTTTTCTCATCGTTTTTTTTCATGCTTCCTCTCAAGCCTGTCTTGCATCCACACGATCATTAAAAAAAACGCTCGAGCAAAGCGCAGTGACGTTCAACACGTACGACGGCAGTATAAAGGGGAAGTTCCGTTCTAATGACGCCACCCTTTTGCTAATTTCGTGTTACCGCGTGTTAGTAAAAGTTTGGTGAGAGACGATTCGCGCTTTTCAGTCTTCGTGCTTTGAAGATCGTTTTCTGGAGTTCAGTTTGTGCCTGTGGGTTCATATCTGTCTTGCAGTGCTTGTAGTCAGTTCGTATCTGTTTATTCAGTGCGTTCTTGTCTGCTCGTTCCTGTTTTTCAGCTTGTTCTTCATAGGCCTTGCTGTTCTTCCATGCGTTCTTCTAGTTCGTTCTGAGCAGCCGACCGTTATCTAGCCATGTTGCGGCTACATACTCGTCGTAGAGTTTGTGCTGTAGTTGGTGCAGGGGTTCATGCTGTATCCCGACTCCAGGCCATGAACAGGGTGAGGAGGAGTTCATGGACCAAGAATTGGTTGCTCCAGCGGCACCAGTTCTGTCACATGCATTTGTTGCGGGAGATCAGGGAGAATAATCCAGGGGACTACAGGAATTTTCTCAGGATGTCTGACCCCGTATTTCAGCATCTGTTGGCTTTGGTGTCCCCCTACATTACCAGGCAGGACACCGTTATGCCATTAGTGCTGAGCAGAGACTCATCGCCACGTTGCGATACCTGGCGACTGGGAGAAGCCTGCAGGACCTAAAGTTCTCCACAGGCATATCCCCCCCAGGCTCTGGGTATCATTATACCAGAGACTTGTTCTTCCATCCTTCAAGTTTTGCAGGAGGACTATATTAAGGTAAGTGTTGTTATTTAAAACATCACATTGTATGTATTTCTTGCTTAATATATTTTTTTGGTTTTATTATCAGTCCCTAATTCCCATGATTCTTAGCTGCAGGGAATGTTCCCTTTCTCCACATGCCTTTTTTATTTTTAGGATGTTTTTTTTTAGGCCTACATTTAAATTTGCCTTACCTAATCTCTCCAGCATGCTATCCTGGGGCCATACCCACCTTGCCTAGTCATTTCCATTTATTTTTTTCTATGCTCCATTGTAGTGCTTTACCCTAAACGCACCCTAAAGATTGCCTAGGAATGTTACATTTAGTTAAACTTCATACAGAGTGCTACAGCCTTCATTTGTGATCTCCCCAACTCATCTTCAACCCCCCCCCCAGTTTTTTTTTTTTGGGTTTGTTTTTGGTTTTTTGTTGCTTACTAATAATGTTTTAATTTGTCTGTTTATCCTAATGTTGGCCATGAATGGTTTTCTAAAATCTGCTTGCAATGTTTCTGTCTCAAAGTATTAATTTATTTTTAATTTAACTCCACAGTTCCCTTCTACGCCACATGAATGGCAGAATGTGGCATCTGAGTTTGCCCAACGATGGAACTTTCCGAACTGTGGAGGGGCCATAGACGGCAAGCATGTTCGGGTCGTACCACCACCCCATTCGGGATCCTTTTATTATAATTATAAGGGGTTCCACAGCATCGTCATGATGGCAGTGGTGTCGGCCACCTACGAATTCCTGTATGTGGACGTTGGCAAAAATGGCAGGATGTCAGATGGAGGAGTCTTTGCACAGACCGAGTTTGGGGAACGGCTCCTATTGGATCAGCTGGCCTTGCCACCAGCGGAGCAGAATGTGGAGGGACTCCCATTTGTTTTTGTAGCGGATGAGGCGTTTGGCCTGGGTCCCCATTTGATGAGGCCATTCCCTCAACGCACCCTCACCCCTGAGAGGAGGGTGTTTAACTATCAGCTGGCCAGAGCAAGAAGGGTGGTGGAAAATGCCTTTGGCATCATGGCCAGCCGATTCCACCTGTTCCTCACCTCCATCCACCTTGCCCCCTATAAATTTGAACCATGTAGTAATGACTTGTTGTGTGCTCCATAATTTTTTGAGGGTGCATTCTTCTAATTACCTGACTTTGAGTGGGCCTGAGGCCTCATTAGTTGATACTGAGAATTTAGTGGCCCTGGAAGCTGGCCGTCCAGGCTTGGCCCCCCAAACCGGACGTGATGTCAGACAAAAATATGTTGAATATTTTGTGGGTAGGGGGGCCATTGATATGCCTGAGGATGCATAAAATTATTCTTTGGTTAAATAAAGCTTTTTTTTGAGAAAATATTGGTATTGTGTTTTAGATTTGTATTCTTTTATGCTTCTCGTAGGTTTACCTAGTGCACTTGTAGTGCCATGTGTATTTAGCATTCTTAAATAGCCTTCATTGTCAGTGTAAACACAAAACATTGATTAGTTCACTTTGCACAACATTTACATAATGAAGCTACAAATTATTGTTAATAAAATACCTTTTTTTAAAAAAAAATTAGGAAACTTTCTTGTAAATGTAGATGTATCAAAATTATTTTGGGGGGTAAAACGCATGAACAGCCATGCATAAAAAACAATCTAAAAAACTTGAATGTAAATGTAAACATGTACTATTCATTAAAGCTAAAAAGCAACAAAAACCTGCAAAAACACAGCACGGTCAACGTTCTTTTGAGTTAAAAAATTAAACACGCCCAAGCACAGCCATGATATTTTGTAGCCTTTCCTCCACCCGCTTGGTATTTTGCCTGATCTCTATCAAGTCTCCCTTTATTTTTTCAAGGTCACGACAGCAGACCATTAGGTATTGGATCAGGATCTGGCCACTGTGATGTGTAAACTTTTCGGGGTCTTCGGCCAGAACAGCACCTAAATAAAAAAAAACATGTACTATAGTATATGTAGGCCTACATCTATTAAACTGCATCTGTCTGGTTTGACACTGACCTGTTGTGGTGCCACTTTCCACTTCCTCTTCTTCATGTTCCTCTACATCATGTGGTTCTGGGGGTCTTGTTGAAGGTGTTGAATTTATAGGCTCATCTGACGTAGCTTTTTGAAGCCCTATGGAGATTGCAAAAAAAGGTTTAGTTTAATTGCTAAATATTAATTATATACCATAAAATACCCTGAAAGGGAATTTATAAAGCTTATTTGGAAGTGTGGTCCAATTTTAAATATACCCCCAGTGACAACCTGAACACATGATTGGATACATTGCCAAAACAAGAACATCTACTTTATTTAATAAAGTTTGACACATTGAAACACCCCAAAGTATATACACTGGATCACCTGTGTGTGACACCCTCAAAATCTTTTGGTTTTGGGCCAAACTTCTACTACTGCGTTCAGATGTTTAATCAGCTGCTGAGCATTCTCTTCCTTTAACATTACAATGCATACCCTTTTAATTATTCAAAAATAAAAGTTATATAAAAAAAAAATAATTCAACTTGTTTCCAAAATTAGCTCCCCAATAAATACTTTGACATTTTCACACTGGATGATCCAAAAACATCGTATTAAGAAGTGTACGGAGAAAGAGCTTTACTACGTCCGTTTACTGTGTGGACAAACATGAAAGTTGTTATCTTTCACTGTACTATATCAAAGTCAAAAATACACTACTTAATACAAGTAATAATCTTTAGCAGGGAGAATGTATGAAAATTACTTACTTTTTCCTAAAACTTTCTTTATTCTTTTGTATTGGTCGGGCTCCCGCAACTTCAGATCAGACCATCGTTTTCGGAGCTGTTCCTTCGTTCTGCACACCCTGAATTTTTGGTGAAGAGTTTTGACCACTTTGCCCATAATTTTTGACTTGACAAGATTAGGCCTTTTATACGGCCCATGCTTGGCATCATAATCCTCCCTCCTCAAAATGGCGACCATCTCCACCATTTCCTCGAATGACATGTTGGATGCCTTCAATCTCCGGCCTCTGGATTTGGGTTCCTCAGGAATTTCCTCCTCTTTAGAGGTAATCTCAGCCACCTGTGTCTCCGCCATGTTGTTTAGCACTACGCCGAGCGAGAAGGGGCGGGGAAAGTACAATATCGAACGTCAGGGGCGGGGAATGCGTGCAGAGTTTCACGCATGCGCAGTGTATATAAAGCGAATATCCATCTGGCGAAAATACGTTCATTTGCCGGGAGAGGGGATTAGCAACGAACGTGTTCACCAAGGTACATAACATTTTAAGGATTTGGGTTTCTTCAGAGGATGAGATTTGGGGCTTATATCTGTCCAAAATGATTATTTGATGAATGTTGACTGAAACAAATGTATTTTCTTGGTTCTTGATTTTACAGAGAAAATGAAGTTTCAAAAATCCTGAATTTATGGGGGAGTTCATCGATAGATGGAAGGAATTCCCTATCCTGTGGCAGACCAAAAGTGGGTCCAATAAAAATAAAGCGGCCAGGACAGCAGCACTGGAGAGCCTGCTTGCATTTGTCCAAACCCAGATACCCACAACAACTATCCAAGATGTTAAAACCAAACTTGCTACCATCAGGGGGACATACAGGACCCTGAGGAATATGGTCCTGAAGTCCCAGAGGTCAGGTGCTGCAGCAGATGATGTTTATAAACCCAGTCTGTGGTACTACAGCAAGTTATCTTTTCTGGATGACCAGCTGGAAGTGAGGAAATCTCTGTCCACCCTTCCCCCCCAGAGGTCAATCCAGCCTTCCTTGTAGCCAACCCTCCAGCCTTCCTTGCAGCCAGCCCTCCAGCCTTCCTTGCAACCCTGCTCTGGCTTCCTCTGAGGATCAAGCAGAGTGTCACGTACCTGACGGTGACGAGCCCGGATCTGCAGAGGGAGGCCTCTCTTACGGCTTCCACCGGCGGCCCCTGGTACTGAAGACAGGAGGCACGGAGGTAGAAGGGGTACGAGTGCCTGGCAGGATGGATCAAGGTAGAGTAGAGTCTGAAGACTGGGACGGATCCAGGCACCCAGGAAGTATGGCAGGCTGAACCGGAACCAGGAACACAGCAACTGGACTGGAACTGAAGAGACTGGCTGGACTGGAACCAGGATACAGCAACTGGACTGGAACCAGGAACAAGCAACTGGACTGGAACTAGGAACAAGCAGCTGGACTGGAACCAGGAACAAGCAACTGGACTGGAACTAGGAACAAGCAGCTGGACTGGAACTGATGAGGCTGACTGGACTGGAACCAGGACACAGCAACTGGAGAGATTGGTCGGACAAGCCGGGTCGGTAGTATTGGCTGACGGCAAGGTACTGGAGGATCAGGCAGAAGATTGGTCAAACAAAGCCGGGGGTCAGAGGCAGGCAGGAAACTGGAAGGGTCAAGGCAAGCCGGGTCGGATACAGGTAAATACACGAATCAGGTCTCTTTGGGTACTACACGCTGTAGAGCAGACAGCAGGGACTGTCTGTCACAGGCATGTTTAAATAGCTCTTCTGGCGCGCTTTGTGGAGCGTGCGCGTGCCCCCGCACGTGCTCGCCATCGCGCGCGTGGACGTGCCCGAGATTCGGAATCAGGAAGTCCAGGAATCCCGTAGCTGACAGGATTTCTATGACATTGCCCCCCCCCCCAAGGGGCAGCCTCCGGATGCCCAGCCGGGTGAACCTTCCAGGGTGAGTCCTTTTGAAAGCCTGTATCAAACTCCTGGCATGGATATTCTCCTCGGGTTCCCATGAGTTTTCCTCGGGTCCGTAGCCCTTCCATTTAATTAGGAATTGGTTCTGGTTATTTCTTCTCCTGAAGTCCATGATAGCTTCTACTTCGAATTCCTGCTCACCGTCAATAATGATCGGATCAGGGTGATCCGGCTTCCGATCTGGAAACGGATTAGAGACTGTGGGTTTTAGGAGAGAGACATGAAAAACTGGATGGATTCTAAGAGAGTCAGGAAGTTCCAATTCATAAGCTACTTCATTAATTTTCCTCTTAACAGGGAATGGACCTAAAAATTTGGGGCCCAGTTTTTTAGAAGGGCATGCCATTCTTAGGTTTGTGGTAGATAGCCATACTTGGTCGCCGGGTACCAACACTAATTCACCCCGTCTCTTCTTGTCATAAATTGTCTTGTTGCGTTCTTGAGTCTTGGTCATGGTCTCTTGTAAAAGCTGGTTATTGACCGAGAAAAAATTTAACTTTTCCTGGACTGCAGGTACAGGACACTCAGGAAGGGAGTTAGGCAGAAAAGTAGGATGAAAACCATAGTTTGCAAAGAAAGGAGTCTGGCAGGTAGCGGAGTGGATGGAATTGTTATACGCAAACTCGGCCAACGGAAGTAGGGAAACCCAGTTGTCCTGAGCAAAAGAGGAGAAGCATCGCAGGTATTGCTCGAGCGTCTGATTCGTTCTCTCCGTCTGTCCGTTGGTCTGTGTATGGTAAGCAGAGGAAAACGATAATTCGATTTTCAAGGTTTTGCAAAGGGATCTCCAGAATCGAGAGGTAAATTGAACCCCGCGATCGGAAACAATATTGGCTGGTACCCCGTGGAGTCTGACTATTTCTCTGATGAATACCTGTGCGGTTTCAGGAGCGGAGGGAGTCCCTTTCATAGGGATGAAGTGTGCCATCTTGGACAGACGGTCCACAATAACGAAGATGGTGGAATGGTTCTCGGCCGGGGGTAACTCGACAATGAAGTCGATGGACAACATTCTCCAGGGCCTATCTGGAACGGGTAAGGGTTTTAGTAGTCCCCAGGCCTTGGATCTGGAACCCTTGTTTCGGGTACAAGTTGTACAAGAATCTACAAACCTCCTACAGTCTTCACGTACTCGAGGCCACCAGAAGGTGCGCTGTACCAGGTCAGTGGTCTTGGCAACGCCAAAATGCCCGGCCAGGGCGTGGTCGTGGCAGAGTTCTAATGCGGTTACTCTTAGTTTCTCAGGTACGTAGATTCTGTCTTGGTACCACAATAGTCCATCCTTAACCTGCAATTCCGGCTCGGAGAACTGTCTCTGCCCGGTGGAAGCTTGTTTGATTTGAGTGAACAGGTTCTCCTGTAGAAGAAGGAAATTTCCGGGGGCAAGGATGGTATCAGGCGGAGAAGTCTCCTTGGACTTATGGAACATCCGAGACAGGGCGTCAGGCTTAATATTCTTGGCCCCAGGACGATAAGTAACATGAAAAGAGAACCGGGAGAAGAAGAGTGCCCACCTGGCTTGCCGTGGATTCAATCTTCTCGCGGCTTTCAGGTACTCCAGGTTCTTGTGGTCAGTGAATATTAGGATCGGATGAGCCGCGCCCTCCAGCAGGTACCGCCATTCTTCTAGTGCAGACTTGATCGCTAGTAGCTCCCGATCCCCCACGTCGTAGTTCCTCTGCTGCAGAAAGCTTGCGGGAGAAGAAGGCTACTGGGTGGAGCAAGGCTTTGACTCCCTGTCTTTGGGACAGTATTGCTCCTACCGCTATTTCGGAGGCGTCTACCTCAAGTACGAATGGTAGTGAGGAGTCTGGGTGTTTCAAGATAGAGGCTGAGGTAAATAGGGCCTTCAGGCGTTCAAAAGCTTCTTGGGCTTCAGGAGACCAGTGAAAACGTGTTCCTTGCTTGGTGAGTTGAGTAATGGGTGCGATAATAGCTGAAAACCCCCTGATGAACTTGCGGTAGAAGTTGGCGAATCCAACGAAACGTTGGATTCCCTTCTTGTCCACCGGTTCTGGCCAGTCCAGGATTGCGGTAATCTTTTGAGGATCCATCTTGATGCCCTCGCTGGAAATGATTAACCCCAGAAATGATATACTCTCTTGCTCGAACTCGCATTTTTCGGCCTTCGCATACAGGCCATGCTGGCGGAGCCGACCCAACACATTTTTGACATGTCTGCGATGAGAATCAAGGGAGGAAGAAAAAATTAAGATATCATCAAGATAAACAATAACAAAGAGGTCTAGGAAGTCCCGTAGAACATCGTTGATAAAATACTGGAAAGTGGCAGGGGCGTTACACAACCCGAATGGCATTACCAAGTACTCAAAATGTCCATACCGGGTACGGAAGGCGGTCTTCCATTCGTCACCTTCTTTGATACGGATCAAGTTGTAGGCTCCGCGGAGGTCAAGTTTGGTAAAGATGGTGGCAGTACCTAGTCTCTGAAATAACTCTGGTACCAGGGGGAGAGGGTAGCGATTTTTTACTGTAATTTTATTCAATTCCCGGTAATCCACACAAGGTCGAAGGGTGTGGTCCTTTTTCTCTACAAAAAAGATGCCTGCGCCTGCTGGGGATGTGGAAGGGCGGACGAACCCTTTTTGCAAGTTCTCATCAACATAATTTTTTAAAGCCCCTTGTTCCACCTCCGTTAAAGGGAAGACTCTACCGAACGGAATCTTTGCTCCAGGAAGTAGGTCGATGGGGCAATCGTAGGCCCGATGGGGTGGTAGAGTCTCTGCCTTTTGTTTACTAAATACGTCAAGAAAGTCGTGGTAAACTTCAGGGATGGATTGACGGGTGCCATCTTCGGTGTCAATGCATAGTAACGAGGCCGGCCCAGGAGGTTTATATGAGCCACAGGACTGTTGGCAATAGGAAGAAGGAAAGGCAACTATTCCCGTAGTCCAGTTGATAGTGGGATTGTGGGCTTGTAACCAAGGCATACCAAGGATCAAGGGAAACAACGGGGAAGAGATGATGTCCAGACACAAGCATTCTTGGTGGGTTCCAGAGGTGGTAAAGATGGTAGCGGGTATAGGAGTGGTCTCCTGGGTCACAGGTCCGGACTTAATGACGGAACCATCAGCCAGATGGACACGAAGTCCGTGGGTCTTGGTACGAAGGGGAATTTGGTGTTTAATGGCAAAGGCTGAGTCCATAAAGCAGCTGCATGCTCCGGAATCAATAATGGCGGGTACTTGCAAAGTCCTTCCTGGGAGCTGTAATGAAACAGAGAGGGCAAGGTGAGATGTGGTTTTGGCTTGTAGGTTAGTCATGTTAGAAGAAACTGAAAGAAACTTACGAAGCTTCAGGGGACAGGTTCTAACGAAATGTCCGGGGTCCCCGCAGTACAGGCACAGATTATTTATTCGGCGGCGCTGGCGTTCCTCAGGAGCGAGGGATGGACGAAGGAGCCCGAGCTGCATTGGTTCAGGCGTGTCAGATGTGGGAGTTGGAGGTGTAGCAGGAGCCGAGTACAGGTGACTAGGAGCCCGAGGAAGCATCCAGGTTGGGCGGGAGAAGCCAGTGGTCCTCTCAGCCCTCCGTTCCCTCAGACGTCGGTCAATCTGGATGGTTAGATCAATCAACAGGTTGAGTGTCTGTGGTACACCAACTCTAGCTAGCTCGTCCTTCAAGGAATCGGAAAGTCCTAAGCGAAACTGATGGCGGAGGGCGGCATCATTCCAATTGGTATCCGCACTCCACCGCCTGAATTCTGCCACATAGTCCTCCGCTGGTCTGCGTCCTTGTTGAAGGGAACGCAAGGCGGCTTCTGCGGTTACTGAGAGTTGGGGATCTTCGTATAGCTGGGCCAGGGCATCGAAAAAAGCAGCGAGGTTGTTTAGTGATACATCCTTCTGTTCAAAGAGACGGTGGGCCCAGCTCTGAGGGTCTCCAGCGAGCAAAGAGACCACAAAGCCCACCTTGGTGGCCTCTAGAGAAAAGGTACGGGGCTGTAGGGCAAAATACAGTTCACACGAATTCCGGAAGGCCCTAAACTTGCTCCGATCCCCGGAAAATCTTTCGGGTGTAGGAACCTTAGGTTCAGGAGGAAGCATGACCACTGTGGGTAAGGAACTTGTTCCGGCTGTGGAAGCAGAGGCGTGGGGCCCCTCTTGGATGGCAGAGGGATTGGTGAGGACCCGCACTTGTTCTTCCAAGCGGGTGTATCCTTGTTGAAGACTCTTGACTGCTTCAGACAAACCTGCCAGGTGCCGACAGAGTTCCTCCATAGGTGAGGCTCCCTGCCCGGGCTCAGACATGGCTGTCTGCTACTGTCACGTACCTGACGGTGACGAGCCCGGATCTGCAGAGGGAGGCCTCTCTTACGGCTTCCACCGGCGGCCCCTGGTACTGAAGACAGGAGGCACGGAGGTAGAAGGGGTACGAGTGCCTGGCAGGATGGATCAAGGTAGAGTAGAGTCTGAAGACTGGGACGGATCCAGGCACCCAGGAAGTATGGCAGGCTGAACCGGAACCAGGAACACAGCAACTGGACTGGAACTGAAGAGACTGGCTGGACTGGAACCAGGATACAGCAACTGGACTGGAACCAGGAACAAGCAACTGGACTGGAACTAGGAACAAGCAGCTGGACTGGAACCAGGAACAAGCAACTGGACTGGAACTAGGAACAAGCAGCTGGACTGGAACTGATGAGGCTGACTGGACTGGAACCAGGACACAGCAACTGGAGAGATTGGTCGGACAAGCCGGGTCGGTAGTATTGGCTGACGGCAAGGTACTGGAGGATCAGGCAGAAGATTGGTCAAACAAAGCCGGGGGTCAGAGGCAGGCAGGAAACTGGAAGGGTCAAGGCAAGCCGGGTCGGATACAGGTAAATACACGAATCAGGTCTCTTTGGGTACTACACGCTGTAGAGCAGACAGCAGGGACTGTCTGTCACAGGCATGTTTAAATAGCTCTTCTGGCGCGCTTTGTGGAGCGTGCGCGCGCCCCCGCGCGCACGTGCTCGCCATCACGCGCGCGTGGACGTGCCCGAGATTCGGAATCAGGAAGTCCAGGAATCCCGTAGCTGACAGGATTTCTATGACACAGAGGTCCTTGAGGAGGCAGATTTGGATATATGGAGCCAGGTATAGTATTGATATCTACATTTATATGTTACAAAAGTGATGATTTAAAATTGATGTTAGTATTGTTATGTACTGAATGTCTGAAAAAATAAGGATTTACAGAGCAATAGACAGTAATGGTCAAATTTGATGGGGACAAGCCAAAAATATCAGGAGTCGGAATCTATGGAAATTAAATCCCTTTTGCCATTCAATCTAAAAATGTCTGGAGGTGAACAATGTGTGTGATTGATGGTGGCAAAAACTAAAGAATGTCCCTTTTTTTTTCAGCCAGAGCAGAGCCAGGAAGAGTGTGATGTTGGGGACCAGGAGGAGGCAGGGCCCAGTGGCACACAGGAGGCTGGGCCCAGCACAAGAGCCCAGATGCCTCCCCTGAAACTAATCCAACGAGGGCCAAGGAGAGCTAGGCAGGTGGAGGAGGAAACCAGAGCCTTCCTAAGAGAGGCTACTGTGGCCCTCAGAGAGGCACCCTCTGCTGAGGAGGGCTATGCCGCAGTCCTGGCCCATAAATTAAGCCAGATGGACTTAAGGCAACGCCTATACAGCGAGAACCTGATGCTTAAGATCATCAAAAGGGGGTTGCTAGGTGAACTGACCCAGTTCACAGACATAGCTGAGGTTGTCCCTCCTCCTCCTACTACTCCTCCTACTACTCCTCCTGCCACAACGTCTCCTCCTGATCCCCAGCCTCCGAGGAAGCAAGCAACAAAGGCTGCAGAGAAGGCTGGAGAGAAGGCTACAAGGAAGAGGAAAAAATAATGACTGCTGTAGTACCACAGACTGGGGACATATCTTACTTATCTGCTGCTGTTCCTGACCTCTGGGAGTTCAAGCCAAGATTGGGCTCCTTTTTTTTTATGAATTCAAGAGTTTAGTTTTCACATCTTGGATGGTTGTTGTGGGGTCCAAAGGATGCACAAATGCAAGCAGGCTCTCCAGTGCTGCCTTCCCCTTTAATTTGTAATGTACCTAAATAAAGGATTCTTTTGTTTTGCTTAAAATACTTGACTATGTGATTTCTATTTTAAAAGAGAGTTTGCTAGGGAGTAGGTAGGGACATTTCTAATAATATTATTGTTATTAACAAGGGACACAAACCTCCTTGAGGCAAAATTAGACAAATTTAGAAGGTTGGTGTGGTAACTTTACACACAAATAATTATAAAAAAAAAAATACAATACGAAATCTAAAATAAAAAAATAAGCCTAAATATATCGAAGAAGCCCAAAAAAAATGAAGATATCTAACTTAAATAAAAAAAAACAAAATAAAAAACACAAACATCAAAAAAAAAAAAAAATTGTGATCTTTACATTTATTTATGAATTTATGAGGGAGATCTGGCTTAACAAGAATATTTTACAATCATTAGATCAATTAGGAATTACTTAAGAAACAAGTTTGGCATAACTCTGAATATCATTATCAAAAGAAGGTAATTATTTAGGCATTATCAAAAGAAGAACGGAATGCGCAGCATTAAAACAATGCTATTATTTCCACCGTGATGAATGTGCCATCTCCATTTCAAACGCTAGCTTTACCAAAACGTGTGCTCCCGTCTCATACTTGATTCTGAGCATGCGCGTTTTTTTTCACCTGGTCAAAGCATACACACTATCGTTTTTCACGTCGTTAAAAAAAACGGCGTGAAAAAATAGAGCATGTTCGAAATTTTTAATGGCCGTTTTTCACTCCGTTAAAAATGCTCTGGAGCATACACATGATCGGTTTTAATGGCCATTTTTTAAAATTGCTTTTTTAACGGCATGAAAAATGATCGTGTGTATGCGGCATAAGAGAAGGCATATTAGAGAGTTCGAAAAAGTGTGAAAACCGTGGTTGGAAAGTATGGGGTACCCTTTGTAAAAACAGAAGTAATGTAGTAAGTAGAAGAAGAATAAAAAATAAAAAAAAACTAAGCAAAATAAATAATGTTTAAAAAAGGAAGAAAAGAAGATAGAAACCCTAGTGCGAGAAATTATAGAGTCGGGGGGAGGGGGAGGGAGGGGAAATGGTTTAATAGAATGGAAAAGGTGTTAATTATAAAAATGTGTGTTATTATTGTTATCTTGTTACTATAAGGGATGAAAATTATTAATGCATATGTATGCTCAACGTTATTTATAATGTTGAAGAAAATCAATAAAGAAAAATATTAAAAAATAAATAAAAAAAGTCCTGCCATTATACAGAAAGCGACAAAAAAAAAAAGGTTATTTTGCTTAGCAGAACTTACCCCATACAGCGGACAGAGAAATCAAGATCCCCGACACAGAACAGCAAAAATGTTAAAAAAACTTGAAGTATGGTTAGGTATAACAAAGGCCGGCCTTTGCTGATCTTGTTCTAGATCCTTATTCCCCCTTGAGGTCCACTGGATAAGAAAGTTCTGTTAGCTCCAAAATTCCTGGCCCGCCATCTGTTGTGGAATATTATAAGCTTTGTCACAGCTCTCTTGTATAATGCGGGAAAAGCGCACTTGAAAATTTCCAAGTAACACAGACAGACGCTGGTATCATGTTGAGCTTAACCAAAATCCTCTCTAGCAGGATCTGCTCTTTTTATTTATACTGTAAACATGAATAACGAGGGGCGTGGCCAACGACCGGGATGTGAGGACGTGCTTAGCCTGAGCTCCGTCCGTGCCGCACACATCCTGACTTAATCCTGCTGATCTGATCGCCATCCAGGGGTCCCAGTTGTCCCCATAGCATCCGGGGAACCTTGTGCCCACCAGGAGATGGTCAAATACGGCCAACTTATGGAGGAAGCCTCAGGATCAGTCCCGCCACCGCCGCCATGCAAAGCAAGGCAAGATGGCGCCGGTCACCATGCTGCAGACATACGCAGCCAGCCATCCTCCTACTCATCAGCGCTGAAGCAGAAGCCTGCAGGGAAGGGTGAGTCACACTGTTCCCCCCCTACTCTGAACCCGGAGGATCCTCTCTTGTTCTCCCTGGCTGAGGACACTGCTCCTGATACCCCCAGCGCGGACACTGCTGATACAGGCCCTGCAGAGCCCTCCCTGTCCCAGATTATGGAGGCCATCCAGAACAGCCATGCGTTTCTGACCACTCAAACGGACTCCATTAAAACTGACTTGTCTTTTCTGAAACAAGATGTTCATAACCTCCGCCATAGAGTAACAAATGCTGAGCAGCGCATTGGTACACTGGAGGATGAGACCCGCCCATTACAGTGCTCTGTTAGGGAGCTACGCCAAGCCCATGATTATACTGCAGATAAGCTCACTGAAATGGAGGATCGTTTACAGAGGAGCAACCTCCGCTTCCTGGGGTTCCCAGAGGTATCTGCGGGTAAAACCCCAGAGGACTTTATGGAAAGATGGCTGATCACCACATTTGGCGCCTCCACCTTTTCACCATTATTTGCCATTGAACGCGCACACAGGGTTCCCCTGCGCCCCCTACCGCCAGGGGCCCCGCCACGTGCCATGATTATCAAACTACTTCACTTCAGGGACAGGGAGGCAGTTCTTGGAGCTGCCAGAGAAAAGGGAAGGGTATCCTTCAATGGGAGTGGGATTACTATTTTCCCTGACTTCTCTGTAGCTACACAAAAGCAGAGGGCCACTTTCCTGGCTATTAAACACAGGCTCCGTGAGCTTCATCTTCCCTATGGCATGTTATATCCTGCTCGCTTGAGGATCGTTTTTCAGGTAAAGGCATACTTCTTTACGGATCCTAAGGAGGCATCTCACTGGGTGGATACCCAGGGACATCCTGAACGCCGGAACCAGAATCAAAGATCCCCTCCACGTTGGAAGTGCACCTACTCTGTATTCCTCCTTTAATACATCTTGCGCCCTAACTGGTGTACACTACCCTTTTCCTGCATGGGACAGCGGGAGGGGGTAGGAGTGGGCCTGGATATCCTCACACCTGTGATCGTCTCACTCCCCTCTTTCCAGTTATAATGGGGTGGTGAGCTGCATTCATCTACCATTGTTTGTTTACTACTTGATCAACCTGGATGACTGTTATCACTTCATTCCTTCTTTTTTCTTTTTTTTGAATGATTTATCCTGTTATTCTTTTTTTAACTCTTTTTCAGACTCAGGGTCAGCTAGCATATTTGTCATGTGCGGACACGGGTGGCGGCCCGTGTCTAAGGGACCTTACCGCTCCTCAGGGTTGGTTGATTGGGGGTCTGTGTCATGGTCCCCCTGCTTTGCAGTTTTGGTTTTGGGAACAAAGCTCTCATATGTTTGGGTTTGAGAGCCGGGAGGGTTAGGGTGGGATGGGATGTTTGGGGATTTGCGTTTGAGGTTGTTGCTTTTTTGTGTTTTTTTTTTTAATTGCTGGTATCTATTTGTGCATGTCCATCTACAGGCCGGTCTAGCCGGCCCTTATCATATGCAACTGATCTTTTCATTTCCTACAATGTTGTTTTATGTCTGTGATCTGCTCCTTGCCATACGCACTTCTCATGGTCCACGGGTCTTCGGGCTCTGGTTGTACCATAGGACGTGGGGTCCTCTAGTCATGTATTTTATGCCTCCTTATGTCTAGACTACGTTTGGTCTATTGGAATGTGCGGGGGCTGAATTCTAAAGTGAAAAGATCATTAATGTTTGACTACCTGGCACATCACAATCCGCATGTAATCCTTCTTCAAGAAACCCACCTCCAGGGCTCTAGAGTCATGACCCTTAAGCGGGCAAAAATTGCCTATGCCCTCCATTCCACATACTCCACATACACCAGGGGAACCTCCATCCTCATAGCCAAATCAGCCCCGGTTAGTATTAAACATGTTAAACTTGATCCGCAGGGGTGCTTTGTGATTGTTGTGCTTGAACTTATGGGTAGGCCGTATACAGTGACTAGCTTATATGCCCCACCCCCTTCACTAAAATGTTCTTTGAAAGGGTGATGAACTCCATACTGGCGATAGCGGAGGGTCCTTTATTGATAGCGGGTGACTATAATACAGTATTGGACAATTCCCTTGATAGATTACGTTGTTCTACGTTACCCTTCACTCCCTGGGTTCCTTCTTAGCTCAATTTGATTTGGTGGAGGCCTGGAGGTGGAAGCATGCGGATGGGAGGGAATATTCATGTCACTCTGGGTCACACGACACTCTGTCTCGTATTGATTTATGTCTGGTTTCTTCGGATCTGCTCAATATGGTGACAGAAGTTAAATACCTCCCCAGGGCGGTGTCTGACCATTCTCCTTTGATGGTGGACCTCGCCCTGGGTCCCTCCTCCTCCTTTCGGATATAGCGGCTAAGCCCGCTATGGCTGGCGGACGAGATTGTAGTGAACCAATGTATGACAGAGATTAAATCCTATTGGCTAATTAATAAGCAAAGCGCCTCTGTTTGGTGGTTTGGGATGCCTTTAAGGCCACCACCCGCGGCTCTTTTGCTGCGGCGGTCGGTCAGACACGCAAGGCCTCTATGTCCAAATTTATGGATGCCGAGGGGACTCTCAGGTAGGTGGAGGCCGCTTATACTGCGACTCCCTCCCCTGAGACGCACACTACCTGGAAGCATAGGCCAGAGAAATGGACTTAGTGCTTTTGGAGCGTACCCAGAAGAAGCTGCTGTACCAGAATCAGTGAGTCTTCGAGTTTGGTGATAAGAACAGCCATTAGTCATGTTTAGAAAGATAAGCCAACAATCAGCCATGTAGTATACCTAGAATTAAGAGCGCAGAGGGCGTAGTGGTAGAACAAAACAATGAGATCATGGATGCCTTTATCATCTTTTATTCCTCCCTATATGCTACTAGAGCTCATTACACGATTGTGGAATTAGATGATTATCTTGCTGAAATTTCGCTGCCCAGACTTCAGACCCAACAGGCGTCAGACCTTGACGCTCCTCTGACGACTGAGGAAATTGGGGAGGCTATCCAATCCTTTGCCAGAAATAAAACGCCGGGACTGGACGGTTTCCCTATCGAGTGGTATATGCAGTACAAAGATCTGCTTATGCCTCATCTAAGCAGGGTGTATAATTTTGCTATGAAAGTGGGACAGTTACCGCCCTCTATGTCGGAGGCGTTGATTGTCCTCATTCCTAAACCACATAAGGATCACCTCCTATGTGAATCTTACAGACCAATATCACTTATCAATTCAGATGTTAAGATTTTGGCCAAGGTGCTCGCCCGGCGATTGAACACGGTTATTACTACCATTATTGGTGCAGACCAGACTGGGTTCATCCCTGGGCGATCGACCTCCATCAACTTGCGTTGACTGTTTACCAATCTTCAGGCCACTCATGTAGAGATGGGTTCCCGGGCTGTTTTGGCCTTGGACGCACACAAGGCATTTGACTCGGTCGAATGGCCTTATCTGCTAGAGGTCTTGGCGAAATTTGGTTTTGGCAACACCTTTATCAGATGGGTTCAGTTGCTCTATTTAAAACCCACCGCTAGACTGAGAGTAAACGCAGCCGTGTTGATCCCTTTCCGATAGAGAGGCACCAGACAGGGGTGCCCTCTGTCGCCGTTGCTTTTTGCACTGGCGATAGAGCCTTTGGCAGCACTGATAAGATCCTACGGGGAGATTAAGGGTCTGACGATTGGGGGTCTGGAGAAGAAGGTGTCTCTTTACGCTGATGACATGCTAATATATTTGTCGGCTCCCCAATTGTCTCTCCCAGTCCTGCTGGAGATTATAAGAAGGTTTGGGCATTTTTCCGGATTCCGGGTAAACTGGGACAAGTCCATCTTATTTAAGATGGACCAAACAGAGTCGCTCACTGCCTCCCTCTTGCCCACTACAAATAGTCACCTCCTTCCGATATTTAGGAGTTATGGTACAACTCCCTATAGCCTCTTATGTTAAAATCAATTTAGACCCCCTTAAACCACATTCAAAACCTGGGCTAATCTTCCACTTACATTACTGGGTAGGATTAATATCTTTAAAATGATATTCTTACCACGATTTCTGTATGTCTTGGGTAATTCGCCAGTGTATGTGACTAAACTTAAATTCAAGGAAATAGACTCCATCCTTACTTCCTTTCTTTGGAGGGGGGGGGAAGTAGTCAGGATTGCCAAGAACACCCTTCAGTTACCAGTACTGGAGGGCGGATTGGCCTTACCCTGCCTCCACACATATTATATTGCCTCGCAATTAGCTCATGCACATTGGTGTTTTTTTCCTGAAGCCAACAACACTGCCACTGCCTTGGAGGCGGCTATTCTTACCTCCTATGAGTCCCTGCAGAACCTGATTCATCGTATGTCCCTTGGAGGGTGGGAGGGTAAGAGTGTCCTGGCAATGACTTTACGGCTTATTAAACTCACTAAATTGCAATCTTCCACAGACAGTAATACTTATTCGCCAAACACTCCACTTTGGGGGAATCCGTCTCTACCAGAGTTCTTCCACAGATCTGACGGAGGATTCTGGTCGAGAAGGGGGTAAAAAACATTTTGCACTTGTTCTTGGACAATGTGTTTTGTTCTTCTGACGAATTTCGTAGAGACTACAATCTGCCATGCACAGCTTACTTCCTTTACTTACAGATACGCCACACTGCAGCGATGCAGTTTGGCCTTCGTAACATGGCTATTCAGCTCTCTCCACTGGAACGTTTAATGATTGACCCCTCTCACACCAAACTAATTTCTACATATTATGGGTCCCTTCTGCATTCCACGACTCAAAGGCTGAGCAAGACGGTCGCCAGTTGGAGAGCTCACATCCCTGAATTGACGGAGGACATCTGGCAGGAGCTTTTGCCCCTCCTGGTTCCCTCTGTCATTTCTTCATGTGACAAGGTAATACAGACTAAATTGCTATACAGATCCTATTTTACACCATGCTTACTGTTTAAATTAAATAGATTACCCTCTGCATTATGCTCTCGTTGCGGCATGGCTGATGGCACGTTCTTTCATTTAATGTGGGAGTGTGCTCCGATTAGAAAGTTCTGGTCGGAGGTCACGGCCTTCATTAGTTCAGTGACACAATTACCTAATGTATGTAATCCTCTGAGGTGCTTACTGGGTTATATTGATGATGATAATATGTCTAAGAATATGCAAACATTCTTGCAGATAGTTTTGTTTTATGCTAAGAAATCGATAACCTTCCACTGGAAGTCTCCATTCTTGCCCAATATTGCCTTTTGGCTCACTACCGTTAACCATGCTGTATCGCTGCATAAGCTGACATATGAGGCTAGAGGATGTCCGAAAAAATGTATGAAGGTTTGGGGCTACTGGGTTGTCTCTGAGAGCACTGTACCTCCTGCTATTTAGAACTGTGACTGATCTTTATTTTCTTTGCATATGCCAACTGTTTACCAGCTTCCAGATTTTTGCACTGTAATGGATTGGGCGATGTTCGCTCCGTATGTGTTTGTTTGCTGTCTATTGTATGTCTTGTTTTGAAAAAAATATATAATAAAAATTTACCTTTAAAAAAAAAATACATGAATAACAAAAGGAAGGTGGTGGCTTCAGAATAAGCCAATCAGACACTTGTATTATTTCAAAAGAACCAACCAGGCACATGTATATATATAAAAAGACTACCAGTAGTGACATGTGCAGAGCCAGGAGTGTTAATGCAATCACCATGAGGTGGCCAGTCTCTTGGTGAGCCATAAACGAACATCCCTGAAAGGGCGAACAGATCTACCGTGTCCACAGGAAGGTTTCCACAATCAGCGGTGATTCACACTACTCCACTCTTCTGCTCTAAGACTTTGTGTCAGAAGATAGCCTTTCTGGCCCTCATCACCTTTGATGATATCTTCCTTTCAGTGAAAACATTGTTTTGCCCTTCTTTTGCCTATCTCTTTCTCATTCAAAGGAGCTTGTTCTTTACTCTCAGGATGAAGTAAAAGCAGTCAGGATCTGAATTACAGTGCTGCTTTCCACGAGTGAGATTTGTGGTTCGTCATGCCTGTAGGCTTTTGTAACAGCTCTCTGGCAATCCAATGTGACTATTGCATGGTGGATTCACCTGATTCATTTTTCAGATGCACCTGGTTAAGGGACAAGGTCCCCCTTTACCTGTTATTGCTTATTACACTAGAACAAGGAGAACATCTTGGGTTGTTCAACACCAACCTTCTGCCATTCAGGTGTGCAAAGCTGGCGGCCCTGATCACGTGTTTACCAAATTATATTGAGTAGCTGAAGCAGCTTTGGCCAGAGTCTACTGTGGCGAAGATCTAGCATTTTTTGGCTGTGCAATAAGCTGGACCTGAGTGTGCCCCCTCCCCCCCATCTCTTATTTGAAAACATTTGGACTTCCCAATGGTGTACTGTGTGCCTCTTAAAAACAGAGAGAAAAGAGGACTTTATACACTTTACACTCCATTTCTTTAGTAGTTGATTGTTGAGGGGGACAGGTCCTGCCCAAGTTTCTATTTCATAGTTGTCAGGACCGTTGTCTCAATTGTTCATGGTTCTTAAAGCAAAACTTACCTGTATTGCTAGGTTATCTTCAAAACACATACCCCCACTGTTTCCAGCTGTTTGGGTGACATAGCCCAGGTCCCACTCTGCCATCTTGGTCCTATTTAGCTGGCAGCCAGCTCCCAATGACACACTGGGCCTACCTCCAGCCAATTTATGTCCCTGGTCCTGCAGCCTCCTGGGAGATGTGACATCAGTATACCAGGTTGCTGCAGGACCAAAGACAACATATTATGGCCTAGGTCAGAATTAAAACAAACCTCCCTTTGGGGCTTAGATTCCACTTTAAAGTGATTGTAAAGCTTTGTTTTGTTTTTTTAACAACAAACATGTTATACTTACCTCCTCTGTGTAAGGGTTTTGCACAGAGTGGCCTCGATCCTCCTTTTCTGGTGTCCCCCAGCAGCGCTCCTGGCTACTTTTCTTCTCGAGTGCTGCCATGGAGAGCCGCTTTCCATGAGGGCACTCGTGCGTGCATTCCCCCTAAGTCCTACTGCTGCGTCCATTGACACAGACCGCAGGACTCGGCCCCACCCCTTGGCTTCCGTGTCACTGGATTTGATTGACAGCAGTGGGAGCTAATGGCTCCTGCTGCTATCAATCTATCCAATGAGGACCCAAGACAGTGGCTGGGGCTGCTGTGCTCATCCCCGTCGCTGGAACGATCAGGCTCAGGTAAGAAAAAGGGGGGCTCTGGTGGGCAGCTGTAGCACTAAAGGTTTTTTATCTTAATGCATAGGCATTTAGGTGAAAAACCATGAGAGTTTACAACCCCTTTAAGGCCTGCTGCCTCTGTTAAAGGTTAGCCTTCTGCTTTGTTAGTTTTTATCCTACTGAGGCAGGACATATACCCAGTGATCTATTGTATAGATCAATAAACCTCTGATTTCTCCTGTATTGATGTGTTTTGTAAAGCCCGGTTCACACAGGGGCGGCACGACTTTGGGGGCGACTGCCGCGACGCGATCTCAAGACGAATTGAGATGCCCGGTTCAGGCGATTTGCATAATGACTTCTGTATAGAAGTCAATGCAAGTCGTCCCGAGTCGCCCCCTAAAGTAGTACAGGAACCTTTTTCTAAGTCGGAGCGAACTGAGTCGCTCCTATTAGAACGGTTCCATTCAACAGAGCCGGACGCGACTCGTCAGGCGACCGAGTCGCCTGACGAGTCGCCCCTATGTGAACCAGGCCTTAACTGTACTGTTTGCCTTCATGTTGTAAAGTGCTGTGCAAACTTTTGGCACTATATAAATCCATTATTATAATAACAACTACTAAAGAAAAATATTTTACAATGAGTACAAAATCCCAATTTGTTTTACAGTACATTCATGGTGGATTACTTGCAAAGTGAATTTAAATGCTGCTTTTACAGGTTCCCATCCAGTGGCTGAGTACCTTGGCTTTGTGGACTACAAATACAATAACCTCTTCCAGGATCCAGCCTGGAGAGATCTTTTCACAAAATTGGATTCACAAGCTTCAGGTAAGTGTTTGATCAAGAACTATTTAAAAAAGTGGTGTACTGCTACTTATTGTAGGATCTGCTATACTGTTTACAGTTCCTCAGCTGCATCAGTGGCTCTATTCATCTTTATGCATTAATGGATTTATCAGTAATGCCGCGTACACATGATTGATTTTTTCGACGGTGAAAACACCGTCGAGAAAATCGACGTGAAAAACGAGGAACAGCTTTTTCCCCCCACACACGGCCGTTTTAAATGACATTTTTTTTTTTGGTTGAAAAAAACGACCGTGAGTGGGCTCCGCGGCAGTGTTTCCCTATGGGAAAACTGCCACGGAAAAAAACGACGGGAATCATGACGAGAAAAATTAGAGCATGTTCTAATTTTTCTCGTCCTGATTAATGTCGTTTTTCCCGTCGAGAAAAACGACAAAAAGCCCACAGACGATCGTTTTTCTCGTCCAAAGGAAAAAATTTAATTTTTCTCAACGGGAAAAACGGTTGTGTGTACGCGGCATTAGACATGATACAGGTAAGAAAAGGAGTAGATGTTAGTTTTCAAAAGTTACAATTGCTTTATACTTGCTTGGGTTTGCAGTATAAACTGGCAGATACATTTTGTGATTTATGTTTCAGTAACTCTAGGTGGATCCAAACTGACCTGTTGTTTTCAGAGTATCTATTTTTCTTTTTTTTATTATTATTTATTTAGGCTTTTTAAACATAGTTACACAGTTAGTCAGGTTGAAAAAAGACACAAGTCCATCCAGTTCAACCATAAAAAAATAAAATAATAATATACAATCCCATATAACTAATTCTATACCCACAGTTGATCCAGAGGTGGGCGAAAAACCCCAGCAGAGCATGATCCAATTTGCTACAGCAGGGGAAAAAATGGAGATAGTACAGAGAAGGGCAACAAAGCTAATAAAGGGTCTGGAGGATGTTAGTTATGAGGAAATGTTGCAAGCACTAAACTTATTCTCTCTGGAGAAGAGACGCTTGAGAGGGGATAAGATTTCAACTTACAAATACCATACTGGTGACCCCACAATAGGGATAAAACTTTTTTTCACGGAAGGGAGTTTAACAAGACACGTGTCCACTCATTAAAATTAGAAGAAAATAGGTTTAACCTTAAACTACGTAGAGGGTTCTTTACTGTAAGAGCGGCAAGGATGTGGAATTCCCTTCCACAGGCGGTGGTCTCAGCGGGGGGGCATCAATGGTTTCAAGAAACTATTGGATAAGCACCTGAACGACCACAACACAGGGATATACAAAGTAATACTGACATATAATCACACACATAGGTTGGACTTGTGTCTTTTTTTTCAACCGCACCTACTATGTAACAATGTAACTATGTAACATGAAGCAAAAACCTCAACAGGATCTTCAATACTATTGGGGCTGGTCCAGTCTGAAGAATAGAATAAAAAATAAGAGGCATGGAAGGAGAATGTATGTGAGGGAATAGTATAGTTCAAGGTTCATGTTAGTTTGCTACTGGAAAATCATCTGGTGTCCATTCTGCATGGGGTTCTGGGACAGAGGGCTGTCCTCCACAACCTCCAGTCCAGGGAGCCCCCCTAATCAAGGTTGGAGGTCAGCAGAATAGTCTGCGAAGAAAGTATAATAAACCAGGTCTTGCTGTATTGTTGTTCTTTATGATTGGAAGCTGCTAGTATTTCTTCCATAGTACAAATTTCTTGAATTTTGCGAAGCCAGACCCCCATGGGAGGTTGCGTTTGACACCATCATAGAGGTATACAGGCTTTGGCTGCGTTAAGCATTTGGAAAGTGAGAGATTGTTAATAGCGCCTGGAGGACATGGGGGCCAGGTGTAGTAGGTAAGTCGTCACCCAATTGCACATCAGTAAGTTAGTAAATCGGGTTCCACACCCGAATCCAAAATGGCTGCAGAACTGGGCAGGTCTAAACGATATGCAGGTATGTACCCTCCTGCTAAGACATCTCCAGCATTGAGGGAAAAGATGCAGGAAGATCTGAAGGGCCTAAGGCCATGTTGTACCAGTGAGTCAAAATCTTAAATCCTGTTTCTTGTACAGCGCTAGAGATTGAGGCCATGTGTGTGAAGTGAATGATGCAGGTTTTTTGTTGTTCAGACAAACTGACCCCCAAATCAGCTTCCCATTTGGCTATTGTCACGTACCTGGATCGTGAGCCTGATGTGTAGAGGAGAGCCTCTCTTGCCGCACCGGCTTGTGGGACCCTGAGGTTGAGACAGTAGCCACAGAAGCACGGTGTCGCAGGAGTAGGATCAGTCCAGTATTTGGTATGGCTGGATGTTCGTGGCTGGTGATGCAACAGGCAGACCGGCAGGGCTGGGTAGACCAGAGCTGTGGCAGGCTGGATAGCAGAAGAGACAGGAACTGGTGCGATTCGCCAAGCAGAACTGCAGCAGGCAGAGAAGCAAATGTAGAGTCAGGCAGGCCGGGTCGGTAGCGTTCAGGTGGATCAGGCAGAGCAGCAGGCAGAAGAGAAGTCCAAAACAAGCCGAAGTCAGGGTATCAAGCAGACAAGGTTAGTGAGAGCAAGCCGGGTTCAAGATCAGAAGTCAGCACAGGTAACAGGTTTTAGACACACAGAAGCTGCAGACCAAACAGCAAAGAGTCTTTGATGCACTCACTTTAAATAGCCTCTTTGGCGCCAATGTTGGTGACAGGTGCACGTATGCGTGAAGGTGCACGTGTGCGCGCGTGTCTGGCGTGCAATTCCTGCTGGACTGCTATGCCTTTCCTGACATTACCCCCCCCCCTCGCGGGCAACCTCCAGGTGCCCAACTGGTTCCTCTTCCAGGGGTGACTATGAAAAAAGGCACAAACCAAGTCCGTGGCGTGCACATTACTACTGGGCTCCCAAGAGTTTTCCTCCGGACCATAACTTCTCCATTTTATCAGGTACTGTGTTTGTCCCCTTGTATTCATGCAGTCTATAATGGCCTCAACTTCAAATTCCTCATCTCCATTAATGGTAACAAGTGCAGGGGGTCCTGAACAACTATTAGGAAAGGGATCTGGTACTGCTGGTTTTAACAGGGACACATGAAAAACACGGGATGTACTTTGAGGGACTCAGGTAGAATTAATTCATAGGATACATCATTAATCTTTTTCCTTACCGGGAAGGGTCCCAAGAATTTTGGTGCCAATTTCTTAGATGGGCAAGTCATCCTTAAGTTCGTTGTGGCGAGCCATACCTGGTCCCCGGGTTGCAGCAGCAGTTCCCCTCTTCTCCTCTTATCGTCCTGAGCTTTCTTGATCATCTCCTGCAATAAGTTGTTAGAAGAAAAAAAATCCAGAGTGCTCTGGACAGCAGGAACAGCAGTTTCAGGAATTAAGTCAGGTAAAAAGGTTGGGTGGAACCCATAATTTGCAAAAAATGTAGATTGTTTGGTGGCAGAGTGGCTGGCGTTATTATACGCGAACTCCGCCAATGGAAGAAGAGGTACCCAGTCATTTTGGGCGAAGGAGGTAAAACATCGGATATATTGCTCCAGGGTTTGATTGGTCCCTTCTGTTTGACCGTTGGTCTGGGGGCGATACGCTGATGAAAAAGACAGTTCAATTTTTAGGGATCCACATAAAGCCTTCCAAAATCTTGATGTGAACTGGACTCCACGATCAGATACAATGTTCATCGGAATGCCATGGAGTCTGACAACCTCTTTGATAAAGACCTGAGCGGTCTCGGCTGCAGATGGAGTTCCTTTCAGGGGCAGGAAGTGTCCACCACCACAAAAATAGCAGAACAGTCTTCAGAAGGTGGAAGCTCAACAACAAAGTCCATAGCGATCATCTTCCAAGGCCTATCAGGTATGGGTAAGGGTCTGAGTAGACCCCAAGCCTTATTTTGGGTACTTTTGTTCCGGGTGCAGATAATACATGAATTGATATAGGCCCTGCAGTCCTTCTCCAACCCAGGCCACCAAAATGTACGCTGGGCTAATTCTACGGTCTTGTAGGTACCGAAATGGCCTGCTAACGGGTGGTCATGGCAGAGTCCTAGGACAGCCACTCTAGCACTTTCTGGTACAAAAATTTGCCCTTCTTTCCATAATAGGCCGTTCTTTGCCTGCAAGGTGACCCCTGGAGGACTGGACGTGCCTGCTGAGGCTTGCTGCAACTGAGGTAGTGGGCCTGACTGTAGCAGAAGGAAGTTACCAGCTGGTAAGGTGGTGTCTGGTGGAAGTATGTCTTTTGGATCATCAAACATGCGTGAAAGCGCATCGGGTTTAGTATTCTTTGATCCGGGTCTGTAAATAATATAAAAAACAAACCTCGAGAAAGAGGGCCTGACGTGGCCTCAGATGTTTTGCAGTTCTTAAGTACTAGTACTAGTACTTTTTGCTAGGAGCTACCTATCTCCCACATCATAATTCCTTTCTGGTCGGGTAAGTTTCAGAGAAAAGAAAGCAACCGGGTGGATCACATCCTTTGGGCCCTGTCGCTGCGATAAGACTGCTCCGACTGCGCTCTCTGACGCATCCACTTCCAAGATGTAGGATAGGGCAGAATCTGGATGACTTAGAACAGGAGCAGTGGTAAAACGTTCTTTCAGGGTTTCAAAAGCAGCTTGTGCCTCGGCGGACCAGTGGAAACGGATGCCTTGTTTAGTAAGTTGAGTGATTGGGGAGATAATGGCTGAGAAGTTCATAATGAATTTACGGTAAAAATTGGCAAAGCCTACAAAGTGTTGGATTCCCTTCTTGTCGGTAGGAGCTGGCCAATCCAAAATTGCGGACACTCTCTGAGGATCCATTCTGATTCTCTCAGTGGAAATAATTAATTCAAGGTACTGGATGCTCTGCTGTTCAAAGTCGCACTTCTCCGCTTTGGAGTAGAGTCCGTGCTGGCGGAGCCGGAGAAGTACGCTCTTGACATGTCCTCGGTAAATCTCTAATGAAATGGAAAAAATCAGGATATCGTCCAAGTACACAACGGCAAAGATATCAAGGAAGTCTCTGAAGATGTCGTTGACGAAATGCTGAAAGGTGGCTGGAGCATTACACAAGCCGAACTGCATGACCAGATACTCATAGTGTCCAAAGCGGGTACGAAAGGCGGTCTTCCACTCATCGCCTTCCCTAATCCTGACCAGGTTGTAGGCTCCTCGGAGGTCAAGTTTGGTGAATACCCTGGTGGACTTGAGTCTCTGAAAGAGTTCTGGGACCAAGGACAAGGGGTAGCGTTTTTTTTACTGTGATCTTATTAATGTCGCGGTAATCCACACATGGTTGCAGGGTCTGATCCTTTTTCTCTACGAAAAATATACCTGCTCCTGCCGGTGAAATGGAGGGACGAATGAACCGCTTCTTTAGGTTTTCGTCAACATAGTCCTTTAGCACTTCTAACTCGCGTTCAGACAGAGGAAAGATGCGTCCGAAGGGAATCTCTGCCCCCGGGAGAAGTTCTATGGGACAGTCGTATGGTCTGTGTGGAGGAAGGGTATCTGCGCCCCATTTACTAAATACATCCAGAAATTCATGGTAGCATTTGGGAACTACCTGGCACAGTTCGGCATGCGACTCCAAGCATAGTAAGGAAGCAGGAAGCTGAGGCGGTGCCGGGCAGCACTGTTTCTGACAATAAGATGAGAGGAATTCTATTCTTCCGGACTCCCAGTCAATATGCGGGTTGTGAGCCTGCAACCAAGGGAGGCCTAGGATTACGGGGAAGAGCGGTGAAGAAATCGCATCCAATCGAAGTAGCTCTTGGTGGTTGGTGTTGGTTGTAGTTAGAAGTGGGGGAACCTCTTGGGTCACTGGTCCTGATTTAATGCAAGATCCATCTGCCAGGAACATGGAGAGGCCTTGGTTCTTTGGTTGCAGAGGAATGTGCTGCTGGCCCGCAAAGGACAGATCAATAAAGCAACTGCAGGCACCAGAATCTATAATTGCAGTCGCTGGCACAGTCCTTCCCGGTAGCTGGAATGATATAGGCACAACTACATGGGCAGAATTGGCAGATATGTTGGGTTGTGCAGCTGAAGGAGGAGGAAGACATTTACGGAGCTTAGTCGGGCAGGTGCATATATACCGGACTCCCCACAGTAGAGACAGAGGTTGTTTGTCCGTCGACGTTGGCGTTCTTTGAGAGTTAGTGACTGGCGGATCACACCCAACTGCCTTGGTTTGGGTGCCACTGGAAACAAATGGACAGGATTTCCAAGCTCGGGGTCAGCAGACCTGGGTGACTGAGGAAATGTCCATGTTGATCCCAACTGCTGAGAAGACCTCTCAAACCTTCACTCACGTAGTCAGCGATCGATCCGAATCAAAAGCGCTATCAAAGTCTCTAATGTACTTGGTATTCCTACCCGGGCCAACTCATCCTTAAGTCCCTCTGAAAGGCCCAGATGAAATCGGTGACACAGGGCTGCGTCATTCCAGTCAACGTCTGCACTCCACCGCCTGAAATCTGTAACATAGTCTTCCACTGGTCTGAGACCTTGCTGCAGGGTGTGCAAGGTAGATTCTGCGGTGGCGGTTCGTTGTGGGTCGTCGTATAGCAACGACATGGCCGTAAAGAAAAGTTGCAGAGTTCTTATCTGTACGTTCTTTTCTTCCAGTAGGCGATGAGCCCAAGACTGTGGTTCTCCTCGAAGCAAGGAAATGGTAAATCCCACTTTTGTAGTTTCCAGAGAGAATGTCCTTGGCTGTAGATCAAAGTAGAGCTGACAGGCATTCCGAAAGGCTCTAAACTGGCTTCGATCACCGAAGAACCTCTCTGGGGCTGGAACTCGAGGTTCGGGGGTGCCAACATTACTGGAGGGCAAGCAGAGACCCCAGTGGAATTAGCAGAAGTTGCAGCAGAAGTAGCCAGTCCTTGAACACGATCCTCCAGCCGAGTATAGTCTTTCTGCAGGGATGTTATCTCCTGGGAGAGAGAGGCTAGATGCTGGCAGATCTTTTCTAAGGGAGAGGATCCTCCTGCAGGCTCAGTCATGGCTGTTTGGTACTGTCACGTACCTGGATCGTAAGCCTGACGTGTAGATAAGAACCTCTCTTGCTGCACCGGCTTGTGGGACCCTGAGGTTGAGACAGTAGCCAAAGAAGCACGGTGACGCAGGAGTGCCTAGGATCAGTCCAGTATTTGGTATGGCTGGATGTTCGTGGCTGGTGGTGCAACAGGCAGACCGGCAGGGCTGGGTAGACCAGGACTGTGGCAGGTTGGATCGCAGAAGAGACAGGAACTGGTGCGATTCACAGAGCAGAACTGCAGCAGGCAGAGAAGCAAATGCATTCAGGCAGGCCGGGTCGGTAGTGTCCAGGTGGATCAGGCAGAGCAGCAGGCAGAAGAGAAGTCCAGAACAAGCCGAAGTCAGGGTATCAAGCAGACAAGGTTAGTGAGAGCAAACCTGGGTTCAAGGTCAGAAGTCAGCACAGGTAACAGGTTTTAGACACACAGAAGCTGCAGACCAAACAGCAGGGAGTCTTTGGTGCACTCACTTTAAATAGCCTCTTTGGCGCCAATGTTGGTGACAGGCGCACGTGTGCGCGCAGGTGCGCGTGCATTTATGCGCCGTGAATGCGCGTGTCTGGCATGCAATTCCTGCTGGATAGCTATGCCTTTCCTGACAGCTACAGTGGGTACGGAAAGTATTCAGACCCCCTTAAATTTTTCACTCTTTGTGTGACAGCAGGAAGGTAAAGTCACCTGGTTGCATCCAGGGGGGTAGATATATTTCGCCCAGATTCAGGCTTTACGCCGACTTATACAACTAGGTGGAGAGTTGTATAAGGCTAGTGGGCTCATGGATGACTCATACCTCTAGGGAGAGGGCTGGGCGTCGTACAGACAGGGAGTTGATGAGGCCAGCTGAAGCTTGTCAGCTCATTTAGGCCTCTATAAGAACTCCCAGATTCATTAGATGTTAGCTCATGCCTGGAACCAGACCTGTGTGGACTGTCTAGGGAGAGTGAACCCCTGTGCGGTGAGACAAAGCCTGTGTGGCTATTTGCTTGGACATTTAAAACCAGGGACTTAGGGACTAGGACAGCACTAGGCTGATCCCAGTTGTTAGTTAGGAAACCTGTATGTTTAGTCAGAGGTCAACTTGACCAGGATTTATTTTGGTTATGTTTCTTTTGCTTTGCTGTGTTTTGTCACTGTAAATAGAAAATAAACCGCACCTTTTTTGATTTTGAAAACCACAACCTCCGTTTGCTGGGCCTGTTTTGTGTGGGGAGCCCATCCCGGGGGTCACACACACCCGCTGCCGAGCTAACCCCCTCACAGTTGGTGGAGAACCAGTGGCAGTTTTTTTTAAGCCAGCATGGAGGAGATACTGAAGCAGCTGGCTCTAGCAAATGCCAATCAACAGCAGACAAATGCAGGTTTGCAAAGGAGCCTTGCAGCCCAGCAGCAGACAAACGCAACTTTGCAACAGAGTCTGGAGGCTCAGCAACGAGCCCAGCAGCAATCTGAGGCCCGCTTCATAGACCTGTTGCAGAAGCAAGAGCAGAGACTACAACAACAGATGGAAGCAGTAATGCAGCAACGTCCGCAGACCAGTGAGGAAAGCCGTCCCACTAATACCGCGTCCTTTGGGGTGAGTCGTTTATTGACAAAAATGACTGGAGAGGATGATCCAGAGGTATTTTTGACCACATTTGAAAGGACCGCTGAAAGAGAAAAGTGGCCTGAGGAGCAGTGGGCTGGACTGGTGGCTCCTCTGTTAACTGGTGAATCGCAGAAAGCTTACTATGACCTAGAGCCTAACCAAGCAAAAGACTATGTGATGCTAAAAGCTGAAATATTGGCAAGGCTGGGTGTCACCCAGGCTGTCCGGGCTCAGCGTGTGCATAACTGGACTTTCCAGCTTGGAAAACCCCCCAGGTCTCAAATGTATGATCTCATTCACCTGAGCAGAAAGTGGCTACAGCCAGAGACTTTGTCCGCACCAAAGATTGTGGAACGTGTTGTAATGGATCGGTTTTTGAGAGCTCTTCCTACTGCCATCCAAAAGTGGGTAAGCCATGGAGACCCAGAGACGGCCGATGGTCTTGTGGATCGTGTGGAGAAATACTTGGCTACAGAGAACCTGACGGCCTCTTCCAGAGACACTCGGACTTTCCACCCTAAGACCAGACCATCCCCAGGGGCGGATAAGAGGATTCCAAGGGGTGAGGATGGAGAGAGTGAGAGGGTGGGAGCTCTACCCCAAGTTTGGCGAGAACAGCCTGGGAAATCAGCGGCTCAAGAGGCGGCAAGAAGGATCGTTTGCTACCGCTGCCGGCAAGCGGGACATATTGCAGCCAATTGCCCGGTTGTGGAGGAACCCATGCAGTGTGACTTTCTGACGGGCAGACGTCAGTCGCTGTGTGCGACAGTCGCATGCACTGCCATTCGAGGAACTGAGAAACATTTATGCAAAATGTGTGTTAATGGTAGAAATGTTGTGGTATTGCTGGATTCAGGTAGCCTTGTGACCCTGATAAAGGCTGAGTTAGTTAAAACAGAGGTCTCTGGGAATAGCAAGGTAGCTGTTATTTGTGTGCATGGGGACACCCGAGAGTATCCAGTGACTACAGTGTGTTTCGAGACCCCCAAAGGTACCCTCTCTCATCCAGTGGGCTTAGTATCTCAGTTACCGCATGACGCCATTGTGGGAAGGGATTTTCCGAAGTTCTGGGAACTGTGGGATGATCCTGAGCCCCTCACTGGTGCCCCTGTGTACCAGGAATGTGATAGCCAGAACTCCCCTGAGAGTGGTGAGGACTCTCCGGAATTTCCCTTATCAGTATTGGCAGGGGAGACTCAAGAAACTGGAGAGGAGCCCACCTCCTCAGACGAAAACCTACCGTCTGTGGAGTTTTCTGATCTTGAGGTTCACAGGGAAAACTTTGCCACAGAACAGTTGAAAGACCCCGCCCTAATAAAGGCACGGGAAAACGTAGTGAAAATAGATGGCGAGTTAGTGAACCCAGATAATACCTGCACTTACCCATACTTCAGCGTAGAGAAGGACCTACTGTATCGGGTGGCAAAAAGGGCAGAAGAAACCGTTGAGCAGCTTGTGGTGCCCAAACCTTACAGGAAGTTGGTGTTGGAGTTGGCCCATGGGCACATTCTTGGAGGTCATCTGGGGACAGAGAAAACCCGAGAGAGGGTATTACAGAGATTCTATTGGCCGGGGGTGATGAAGGACGTAGAAAATTATTGTTCCTCCTGCCCTGTGTGTCAGAGGTTGGCCCCGATGCCACATTTCCGTAGCCCGCTGGTCCCTCTACCCATCATTGAGGTCCCGTTTGAGAGGATCGCCATGGATTTGGTAGGTCCTATAATCAAGTCCGCTAGGGGGCACCAGTACATATTAGTTATAATGGACTATGCCACCCGTTATCCAGAAGCGATCCCTCTCCGAAATACCTCGGCCAAAACCATAGCCAAAGAGCTATCTCTTGTTTTTAGCCGGGTGGGTATTTGTAAAGAACTGCTTACAGACCAAGGTACACCCTTTATGTCCCGGGTTATGAAAGAGCTGTGTAAATTGTTCAAAGTGACGCAATTGCGTACGTCTGTGTATCACCCCCAAACCGATGGGCTGGTTGAAAGATTCAACAAAACCCTAAAACAAATGTTGAAGAAAGTGGTGGATAGAGATGGAAAGGATTGGGACTGTTTACTTCCTTATTTGATGTTTGCTATTAGGGAGGTGCCCCAATCCTCTACGGGATTCTCCCCCTTTGAGTTACTGTATGGGAGACACCCAAGAGGGCTGTTGGATATTGCCAAGGAAACTTGGGAAAGTGAGAGTTCTCCCCACAGGAGTGTGATTGAGCATGTCGCCCTGATGCAAGATCGAATTGCACAGGTAATGCCCATCGTGAAGGAACATTTGGCCCAAGCGCAGTTGGCACAGCAGAGAGTGTACAACCGTGGAGCCAAGACCCGTACCTTTTCCCCGGGGGATAGGATATTGGTACTTGTCCCTACGGTTGAAAGTAAATTCCTTGCCAAATGGCAAGGCCCCTACGAGATAATGGAAAAAGTGAGCGAAGTGAATTACAAGGTCAGACAACCAGGAAGGCGAAAGCCCGAACAGATCTATCACGTTAATCTGTTGAAAGCCTGGAGGGATAGAGAGTCCCTAGTCGCAGACACTTGGTCACCAGCTCAAACTGGTTGCGTGATTCCTGAGGTTGGAATAGCAGCCACCTTGTCACAACCCCAACAACAGGAGGTTAAGGAGTTTGTGCTTCGCAACAAGGAGGTATTCTCTGAGCTGCCGGGACAAACATCTGGGGTAGAGCATGACATCATTACCCCGCCCGGTGAAAGGGTGAAGTTAAAACCCTATCGGATCCCAGAGGCTCGACGGGAGGCAATACGGGAGGAAGTACAGAAAATGCTGAACTTAGGGGTGATAGAGGAGTCCCAAAGTGATTGGTCTAGTCCCATCGTGTTGGTGCCTAAACCGGATGGGAGCTGGCGATTTTGTAACGATTTTCGTCAGTTGAACAAAGTTACAAAATTTGACACCTACCCCATGCCACGTATAGATGAGTTGATCGACCGGCTGGGAACAGCCCGATACATGACGACTCTTGACCTCACAAAAGGGTATTGGCAAATCCCCCTGGCCAAGTCGGCCAAAGAGAAAACCGCATTTGTAACCCCAGACGGGGCGTTCCAATATAAAAGAATGCCGTTCGGGTTACAGAATGCGCCGGCCACATTCCAGCGGAAAATGGACCAGATGCTGAGGCCCCATCGGAAGTATGCTGCGGCTTACCTGGATGACGTAATTGTCCATAGCACAGATTGGGCCTCACATCTGCCAAAAGTGCAAGCAGTCCTGGACTCTGTTCGGGAAGCGGGGTTTACGGCTAACCCCAAGAAGTGTACCATTGGGCAGGAGGAGGCCAAATATCTTGGGTACACCATTGGGAGGGGAGTAATAAAACCCCAACTCAACAAAGTCGAGGCCATCCAGAGTTGGCCACGTCCCAACAGCAAGAAGCAGGTACGAGCCTTTCTGGGAATCGCTGGGTATTATCGGCGATTCATTCCCCACTTTGCTTCTAAGGCTGTGCCCCTAACCAACCTGACGAAGGGGAAAGGGTCGGTCATGATTAAATGGACCCCCGAGGCTGAGGCAGCATTCCAATTCTTGAAACAAGCCTTATGTAGCCAGCCAGTGTTGTACTCACCCGACTTCTCTAAAGACTTTGTCGTACAAAGTGATGCGTCAGATGTGGGGTTAGGAGCAGTATTGTCCCAGGTCTGGAACGGGGAAGAGCACCCAGTCATTTACCTCAGCAGGAAGTTGAAGTCCCATGAGGTAAATTACGCCACCGTTGAAAAGGAGTGTTTAGCGGTGAAGTGGGCTCTAGATTCCCTTCGGTACTACCTGCTAGGTAGGCACTTTGACATGGTTACGGATCACGCTCCGTTAAAGTGGATGGCTCAAAACAAGGAAACAAATAGAAGAGTGAATAGGTGGTTCCTGGCCCTCCAGGAATTCAACTTCACAGTAAAGCATCGCCCTGGCGTTCAAATGGGGAATGTGGATGCTTTGTCTCGAGTACATGAATGCCTGATTGCTGGTGTTCCAACCCCGAGGTTAAAACAAGAGGGGGGGTATGTGACAGCAGGAAGGTAAAGTCACCTGGTTGCATCCAGGGGGGTAGATATATTTCGCCCAGATTCAGGCTTTACGCCGACTTATACAACTAGGTGGAGAGTTGTATAAGGCTAGTGGGCTCATGGATGACTCATACCTCTAGGGAGAGGGCTGGGCGTCGTACAGACAGGGAGTTGATGAGGCCAGCTGAAGCTTGTCAGCTCATTTAGGCCTCTATAAGAACTCCCAGATTCATTAGATGTTAGCTCATGCCTGGAACCAGACCTGTGTGGACTGTCTAGGGAGAGTGAACCCCTGTGCGGTGAGACAAAGCCTGTGTGGCTATTTGCTTGGACATTTAAAACCAGGGACTTAGGGACTAGGACAGCACTAGGCTGATCCCAGTTGTTAGTTAGGAAACCTGTATGTTTAGTCAGAGGTCAACTTGACCAGGATTTATTTTGGTTATGTTTCTTTTGCTTTGCTGTGTTTTGTCACTGTAAATAGAAAATAAACCGCACCTTTTTTGATTTTGAAAACCACAACCTCCGTTTGCTGGGCCTGTTTTGTGTGGGGAGCCCATCCCGGGGGTCACACACACCCGCTGCCGAGCTAACCCCCTCACACTTTGTTATATTGCAGCCATTTGCTAAAATCATTTAAGTTCATTTTTTTCCTCATTAATGTACACACAGCACCCCATATTGACAGAAAAACACAGAATTGTTGACATTTTTGAAGATTTATTAAAAAAGAAAAACTGAAATATCACATGGTCCTAAATATTCAGACCCTTTGCTGTGACACTCATATATTTAACTCGAGTGCTGTCCATTTCTTCTGATCATCCTTGAGATGGTTCTACACCTTCATTTGAGTCCAGCTGTGTTTGATTATACTGATTGGACTTGATTAGGAAAGCCACACATTTGTCTATATAAGACCTTACATCTCACAGTGCATGTCAGAGCAAATGAGAATCATGAGGTCAAAGGAACTGCCTGAAGAGCTCAGAGACAGAATTGTGGCAAGGCACAGATCTGGCCAAGGTTACAAAAACATTTTTGCTGCACTTAAGGTTCCTAAGAGCACAGTGGCCTCCATAATCCTTAAATGGAAGATGTTTGGGACGACCAGAACCCTTCCTAGAGCTGGCCGTCCAGCCAAACTGAGCTATCGGGGGAGAAGAGCCTTGGTGAGAGAGGTAAAGAAGAACCCAAAAATCACTGTGGCTGAGCTCCAGAGATGCAGTCGGGAGATGGGAAAAAGTTGTAGAAAGTCAAACATCACTGCAGCCCTCCACCAGTCGGGGCTTTATGGCAGAGTGGCCCGACGGAAGCCTCTCCTCAGTGCAAGACACATGAAAGCCCACATGGAGTTTGCTAAAAAAAAAACACCTGAAGGACTCCAAGATGGTGAGAAATAAGATTCTCTGGTCTGATGAGACCAAGATAGAACTTTTTGGCCTTAATTCTAAGCGGTATGTGTGGAGAAAACCAGGCAATGCTCATCACCTGTCCAATACAGTCCCAACAGTGAAGCATGGTGGTGGCAGCATCATGCTGTGGGGGTGTTTTTTTTAGCTGCAGGGACAGGACGACTGGTACTAATCGAGGGAAAGATGAATGCGGCCAAGTACAGGGATATCCTGGACGAAAACCTTCTCCAGAGTGCTCAGGACCTCAGATTGGGCCGAAGGTTTACCATCCAACAAGAAAATGACCCTAAGCACACCGCTAAAATAACGAAGGAGTGGCTTCACAACAACTCCGTGATTTTTCTTGAATGGCCCAGCCAGAGCCCTGACCTAAACCCAATTGAGCATCTCTGGAGAGACCTAAAAATGCCTGTCCACCAATGTTTACCATCCAACCTGACAGAACTGGAGAGGATCTGCAAGGAGGAATGGCAGAGGATCCCCAAATCCAGGTGTGAAAAACTTGTTGCATCTTTCCCAAAAAGACTCATGGCTTGTTTAGATCAAAAGGGTGCTTCTACTAAATACTGAGCAAAGGGTCTGAAAACTTAGGACCATGTGATATTTCAGTTTTTCTTTTTTAATCTGCAAAAATGTCAACAATTCTGTGTTTTTCTGTCAATATGGGGTGCTGTGTGTACATTAATGGAGGGAAAAAAATGAAATTAAATGATTTTAGCAAATGGCTGCAATATAACAAAGAGTGAAAAATTTAAGGGGGTCTGAATACTTTCCATACCCACTGTATGTAAGCTAGGTGTTGGTATTCAGAGGGAAGAGCCATCATCCTATATGCTGTGGAGAGGCCGTGTCTAATGGGGGTAGTTGACAAGCTTCTTGAAGCTTGTCAACGGAGGGAAGGGGAGGCAGGTTCCCCCATACTTTACAAAAAGTGTCATAGTTGCAATGCACTCCAGAAGGGTAGCAGTTCTTCTGTCATATCCTGAGGCTGATATAAAGTTTTGTACCCTGAAGCAGTGAGGAAAACCTCCAAGCTGGTAAGGTGCGCTGTTTTAAAAAGGTGGAAGGGTTTGTCAAGGCTGGTGGGAAAACCCGGGTGTCCAATCACTGGCGTCATGTGTGAAGGGTAACCTGCCTCTATGATGTCTGCCCACTCAGTCATAAGCATTCAAGCTGATAGCCCACTAGAGGGTGGCCAGTAACCAGCAGATCGAAGCCAAGACATGCCCTGTAGGGGTATGCCCACAGAGGCTTCCTCAAGCTGGATCCACTGTTTGCCCCCAGCATGCGTACATCAGTCCAAGGCTTGGAAGAGGTGCACAGCACTTGTGGGCTCAAAAGAACATAAACTCCCCCCGGAGCTGCTTTAGGAAGGTTTTAGGGATCCTGGCCGGCAGGATTTGGAGCACATACAATAGACGCAGAAGAATTTTACTTTTGAGAACAGTATTCCAGTCAAACCAGGTGCCGTATTTAGCAGACCATTGCCACAGGTCTTGCCGTATTTTGGTCAACAGCGGTGGGAAATTAGCAGGAAAGATATCCTTGATGGTAGGGGTGAGGTTTATTTCCAAGTAAGGGATGTGTTGAGGGGACAATTTAAATGGGAAGTGAGGCTTGATTGCGTCTAATGTGGACTGCAGTAAGTTTATGTTCAACGCTTCTGATTTATAAAAATAGATTTTGGAGTTAGGACACTGTATTGCCTAAATTTCTCCACCAGACTAGGGAGAAGATCATCTGCGTAACCCGTGACTTTATGTTCTCCTTGAGGAATGCACAACCCAGTAATAATCGGATTTGCCCAGATATGTCCTAGGAAAGGTTCCAAAGTGAGAATGAAAGTGAGAATGAAAGTAAGAGGGGACAGAGGGCAGCCCTGTCTGGTCTCATTACGCAATCTAAAGGAATCAGACAGAACCTCATTTACTCTAACCCTCGTGGATGGGAAGGAATAACCAATTCACCCAAACAAACTCTTTCTCAGTGTCTGTGAAAAGCATGGTTGGGGTATCTGTAGCATGTGCCACGTGAAATACAAGGCTCTAGTGGTGTTATTTTTGGCCTCTTGGAGAGAGCCCCACCTGATCTCGGTGAACCAACCGCTGGATAAATGGCTTGAGTCTGTTGGCCAAGATCCTAATGAAAAGCTTCATATCAATGTTGAGCAGAGAGATAGGGTGGAAATTTACACACTGTGTTTTGTCTTTACCCTCTTTGGGAATTACCGTAATAATTGCACTTTGGGAGTCCATAGGAAAGTGGTGGTCATCTGAGGGCATTGAATGCAGACAGAAACAGCTGGGTCAATATCTGCAGGAAAGTTCTGTAATATAGAAGGGAAAAGCTGTCTGGGCCGGGAGTTGTGACGGTATCTGGACACCCTAACCAGGTATCTCCGCCAAGAAGCTGCTTCCCAATTCTCTGGAACACAAGTTACCCCAAGAACTAGGCCACACCAGTTTTGGTGTAAACCAGAATAAGAACTGTTTGAACAAGAATACAGGCTTTTATACACTTGAGAAGGTTTTCACTCACTGTCAGCGAATTAGTTGACCAGACTGTGTGGACTGCATAGAGAGAACCGAAAACGCATGTAAAGTGAATTATAATGATGTTTATTAAGAGAGGTGATCTATAAATAAATAAAAATAGTACGAAACAACCCAAAAACAACAAATAATATATACAGCAAAGGGCAGTACCAGAATCTTGAACGTAAGCCAGGCCAGGGTCATACACAGTAGATCAGGAGATTGACAAAGGGGTGTTCCAGAAGCATAAACGTAGCCAGGCCAAGGTCATACACGGGGAGTCAGCAGATGAAGACAGGGAACAAACAAGACAGGGAGAGGATGGATGGTTAGGCTCAGGATGGGGATCAGATCAGGTCAGGTCAGGTGATTGTACAGGCTCAAGGTCAGAATACAGGCAGCGAGGTCAGGGCTCAAGGAGAGAGATACCAAAGTGAGCATGTAAGGGCTCACCGGGTATTTATAGGACTACAGTAATTGTCTTCATGTGACAGCTGAGCGGAGGAAGTGCTGCCTGCCCCACACTGCCAGAATACACCCGCTGGTGGATGCCGGTACTACGGCCCATGGATGAGGCATTACCACCAGCAGGTGAGATCCTCTTTCAAAGATACTGGCTGCAAGAGGACACCTGCTGGTGGACACTAGCACTGCAGTCCATAGGACCAACAGTGCCACCAGCGGGTGAAGCCTTTCCTGACACTCACCACATTAGCAATGACCCAAATATTTACTCAAAACATCACTCAATGGTTTAGCTATCGAGGAACAGCTGACTCATGGCTAATCCCATCACAGAGGATCCTTAATTAACCACTGGATGACTCAGATGTCACATTGCAAGTCAGATTTGCCAAGTCCAAGCTCACTACAGACAATACACATTATCATAAGTATAAACACAGACACCTTCAGGCAATAGCAGACCTACTTACAATAAACACATTCAATAAACACGCAGGGGGCCCCAGACAGGTGGCTTACTGATGACATCAGCATCTGCTATGAGTCCCACACTGGCAGAGACTGTTGTGGCCATTTTAATAATGTCCTTTTGCATTACATAACAGAACATCTTCCTAAATGCTTGTAGCTCCCTCAAATGCCAGGGTTCATAGATGGTAGGCAAGAGGCTAGCATTCAGTCCTTTCCAAAAGCCTCTGTCCTGAGTGAGTCTATCACAGGAGCCATGTGTGGTTTGGTGTTTTTCAGGGCTACAAAAAGCTATTTTGCAGGGAAAACTGGGGCATGCCAGAGGAATTAAGATATTGTTTGATATCAGACATTCTATCATCTCCCTTGGGTGTAGAGGAGGTGGGTGAAGAGTTGTAAGATATGTAACAGCCTGCCATCGCCCAAGTCAATGTCGGGGATATATGTCGGTAGAGGTGCATCTCTCAGGGCCCTAGCTAATATCTTCCCTGGCTTGTTACCCCCTTGATGATTTTATTTTACAAAGATTTATTAGCATGTAATCGAATATAGCAGGTCAACATTCAGATGGTTACATGTGGAACCCAGCATATCCAAATGTGGATGTAACTCAAAAATTAGAACTACTTTAAAAAAACAAATATAGAAAATACAATGTTATGAAGTATAACCAATCCGATCAGCACTATCCCTGTTGGGATTAATATGTGATTAATGCATAAAGCATAATGAACTGAAGAGAAGGATGCAACCAATAAGAGGAGATAGAGTCTAAAAAGGAAAAGGAGAATAAGAAAGGAGAAGAAAAGAAGAGAGTCCATGGGGTGCGTGCCAGAGGAGCCTTAAACGAAAGGAGCGTACTGTCGAACGGGAAGGTTGAGTATATGTAATCCATGGCTGCCAAACTAAGAAACTTGTCATGCGTGTCTAACAAAATGGCTGTCAATTTCTCATTCACCATGACATCGTTCATACGATTCATGACCACCTCAAAACTGAGCATGGGGGTTTTCCATGCTTTAGCAATAGTCAACTTGGTTGCAGTAAAAAGATGTTGTGCCAGCTGCCTTTCCGGACGTAGCAATTTGGCAATAAGTTTGCCTAGAAGGGCTTCATAGGGGTCCCCTTTAAGGTTAACATGAAATAAATTCTGAATAAGGGCGTAGACCCTGACCCATAACCTGCACGCCCTCGGGCATAACCACCAGATATGTGCCATGGAGCCTTCTTGTGAACATCCCCAAAAACAGAGAGGAGGGTAAGTTGGGATAAAGTGGGCCAATCTAGCCGGCATGTAATACCACCTATACAGCACTTTATAGGCATTCTCCAATATAAGAACATTTTTTGAACATTTGGAAATGGCTATGGTCCCTAGCCTGCCAGTCCACTGGGTCAAGCTGCCTCTCCAGTTATTTTTCCCATTGGAGAGTATAGGGTCTAAGTGGGGGCTTTTTTGCAGAGATTATAGATGAGTATATCCGAGATATCAGGCCGAGAGAATGGGGTCTAGCTCTTCATATACTTTCAAAAGGAGTCAGAATATATGGAGTAGGGTGGGATTTAATGAGTTGTTGGCGAAAATGCCTAAGTTGTAGGTAGCTATAGTGTTCTTGCAAGGGGATATCATAAGAAGAGAGTAAGGCATCAAACATCAATATCCTAGTAGGAGTGAACAGGGGAGTGGATGTCCGTGAACCCATTCGTGGTCCACCATGAAAATTGGGCCGGGTTTTCACAACCTGGAGAAAACAATGGGCAATGGGGAAGTCGTAAAAGTGGGAGATGAGGGGAAATCAAACCAGAAAAATATTTAACAGAGTCCCATAATTGTAGAGAGTGGGCTAGACACAGTCCTATTACAGCCGGCGAAGAATGGGAGGGAGCCAGGGTAAAGAGGAAACAGGTATGGGGTCGGAATCAACAATATCAGTTGTGACCCATAGCAGCTGATACGTTTCATGAAGATGGGAGAGCAGAGCTATGCTTGCTGCAGCATAGTAGGTTTGCAAGTTAGGGACCGAAAGGCCGTACAAAACCTGTTTATTCGAGGACGAATATAACCCCATATAAACTGCAAAAGCTTGCGTTGGTGTATTCATAAAATAAGTGAAGGGACTAAAACAGGCAAGACCCGAAAGAAATAAAGCAGTTTTGGGAAATAAGACATTCGAATTGCGGTTATCCTGCCAAACTAAGACAATAGTAAATGGGACCAGGAGGAGAGCGTGTCAGACAATCTTTTAAATTAGGATGGGAAATTGGCCTGGTACAATCCCACATATGTTGAGGTAAGGCGGATTCCCAGGTAAGGCAACAAAGAATACCACTGAAAGGGGATGGCTTTTTTCAAGTCCGTCAATACTGGAGAAGAGGGGTTGACCGAGAGAGCCTTAGACTTGAAGGGGTTGACACGAAGACTTGAAAGAGAGCCAAATGTGTCTAGAAGGGATAGCAAGTTTGGTAGAGAGATTTTAGGGGAAGTTAAAGTTAACAAGATATCGTCGGCAAATAGGGATATTTTATGAGAAGAGCCTGCTTCATCAATACTCTGGATCTGGATGGGAACGAACTGGCTCCGCCAATGGCTCTAGAGCCAAATAAAGAGAAGTGGTGAGAGTGGGCACCCTTGACGAGTACCCCTCCCAATGTTGAGAAGGGGTGACTCAAATCCATAATACTTACTTTTAGCCTGAGGGGAGTCATATAAGATTGTCATCGAACGCAGAAATGAGGCACCAAATCCATAGTAGCGAAGTACGGATGCTAGATAAGGCCATGACAAAGTGTCAAAGGCCTTATTCACATCCAGAGACAAAAGCATCAATTCCAACGAGCGGCTGTGGGCTATATGTTGTAGCTGCAATATTTGCCGAATAGCGTCCCCGGCCTGCCTCTGTGGTACAAAACCAACTTGATTATTTTTAATTAAGCGGGGAAGAAAAGAGTTCAAACGGTTGGCCAGAATTTTGGTCAGAATTTTAATGTCTATATTATTATGAGGAATGAGCCCAAAAAGAGTGGTCACGATCAGGTTTGGGGATCATCACAATATTAGCAGTCAAAAGATCCGATGTAAATGACTGGCCATCTTTGACGGAATTATACATGGCTGTCAGATGTGGAGCTATAACGTCAGCTAGCTTCCTATAGTAAAGTGCTGTGTAGCTATCAGGTCCAGGTTGTATACCCACTTTCAGGTCTTTAATACATTGAAGGACTTCCGAAAAACCTGGATGTCCCGGTCCATAAGGGCCATATGAGCCTCAGTCAGTGTGGGGAGCGAGAGACTATTAAGGAAATTATCAGTGTCCTGACTACCCAACTGATCAGGAGCCGAGTACAGTTTGGTAAGACAGTAACGGAATTCCTCCAAGACCTTCAATGGGTTACCAGTGAGTACATTATGTCGATAGGGGTATATTTAGGAGTAAAAGTGCGGAGTCTGTTGCCAGCATTTGGTTTGGATTGTTCGCTTTAGCGTACCACTTCTGACAAGACCAACATAAGACACGCTCAGCACTATCAGTGAGACAGAGGTCCAAATCTGAGCGGGCCTGATCCAAGAGTTTACGATTAGCAGAGGTGGGAGATAGTTTAAACGCGTTTGAATGTACTTTCAGGCAGGTGTCTAGGTCTCGCTGCTTTAAACAGCGTTCCCTTTTACGTTTCAAAGCCAACTGTATAATGTGTCCCCTAAGAACTGCCTTTTATGCCCCCCAGAGAGTTACAGGAGATGAGACTGAACCTGCATAAATGCGGAAATAGCCCGCAGAGGCCTTCAGAATTTCAGCCTGAACCTCTTGGAGGGATAAAAGAAAATCATTCATCACCCAGGGCGAGTGTTGAGGTTTATCAAGAATGGAACGACAAACCACCAAAACGGGACCATGGGGTGGCAAGGATGGAAGTAGAAACCACTAAGGGGAGATGTTTCCTCAGCATAAACACATGGTCTGTTCTAGAGTGAGAATGATGGGGATGCGAATAGTGTGTGTAATCTTTACCCAGGGGATGAAACTCCCTCCAGAGGTCGACCAGATCATTAATTTGCAGAGACCGAACAAACTTCTTGGCGTCAGGGGAGGGGGCCGCACGTTCTGAGGGATATTTGTCCAGAGAAGGGTTCAAAGCCAGATTAGAGTCTCCCGCGAGAAGGAGAGTACCCTTTTGATGGGATGCCAGCAGGCAGCAGATATGGGTCAAAAAAGGTCCCGGGGCAGAGTTTGGAGCATAATAAGTCATAATCGTATAGCGATACCCTCAGTTTAAGAGGGCTGCTTGTTTGTTTTGGGCCTTGTAATGCACCGCTATCAACCCCTGGCAATCGGCTCTAACCTCTCGTGACACAGTTAGGAAAGGGGGGGTGGATGGCACAATTACAATATCTCTATATTGTTATATGCTACAACCCCCTTTCCGTATCCCAGCACAGTGATCGACACTGACCACCAAATTACTTACCGTATTTATCGGCGTATAACACGCACCCCAAGTTTAGGAGGGAATTTTAAGGAAAAAAAACTTACATTTAAATGCAGCATGCAGCCTTGCCCAGTGTCCATCTGCAGCCTTGCCCAGTGTCCATCTGTCCATCTGCAGCCTTGCCCAGTGTCCATCTGTCCATCTGCAGCCTTGCCCAGTGTCCATCTGTCCATCTGCAGCCGTGCCCAGTGTCCATCTGTCCATCTGCAGCCTTGCCCAGTGTCCATCTGTCCATCTGCAGCCTTGCCCAGTGCCTTTGCGATCGTGTCAGTCCCGGCGTTTTTTAAAATTTGGCGCCGATTTCTGTGGAGAGGAGCGAGCGGGGCCGAGTGTACTTCGGCTGGACTCGGCTCCTCTCGCAGTCCCGCCCATCTCCACTGACAGCGCCGCTGACGGAGAAAGCCGAGTGTACTTCGGCTAGACTCGGCTCTGCTCACAGTCACAGGCAGGACTGCGAGAGGAGCCGAGACTAGCCGAAGTACACTCGGCTTTCTCTATGTCAGCGGCGCAGTCAGAGATGGGCGGGACTGCGAGAGGAGCCGAGTAAAGCCGATTGTACTTCGGCTTCGGCTCCGCTCGCTCCTCTCGCTCGTTTTCAGCAGGGGAATTCGACGGAGTATCGGCGTATAACACGCACCCACGATTTTCCCCTGATTTTAAGGGGAAAAAAGTGCGTGTTATACGCCGATAAATACGGTAACTATAACTTTTTACTATTGGTAAAAGTATAAAAGGTAATTTGCATACAATATTTCATGCAGATCCCTGCAATATAGATGCACGCATTAAAAGAGTATAACATTCAATAATGCAATGACAATATAATAACCCCGCTGCAACTATCCTCCCTCGTGAACAAAAAAATATGGCGCCCAGCAATGTCCTATACTACCCAGTCAGGCCTGACTATAACCCTGGGGTATAGTTCGTTGAAGAATCTTTGCTAGCAACTCTCGGTGGTGCACATAAAGAAACAAACTGTAATCCAATAGGGGTAGCAGATGATTCTTTAACTTGGTAAAGCTGGAGAGACTGATAAACTCAGTTCAGCAGACAGTCTCTCCAAAGTATAACTGTGGTCAATGATGGGCCTAGGCAAAGTTAATAGGCAACAAAGTTACTTAGATGTGGTTCTGAGCTGGCGCTCTCTCACCCAGACCGGTCCGACGCCTGTCTGGTTCCTCTGCTACTGTGAGTGGCTTCACAGTGCCCACGATGCACCGGGTCTTCGGTCCTCCAGAAGATGGTGGCACCTCAGGCTCCTCGGCGGAACGGAAGGCTCTCTGGAACAAAGTGCGAGGCCCAGGCTTCAGGCCTTGCACGCGCAGCAGGTTTGTGCAGGGATCCTCTTACAAGGAGGGCGGCGTTCCAAGAGAAAGAGCGAGACCCCTCCTCTCCCTTTTAAAGTCCACCCCCAGCAGTCCTTGCGTGCTGGGAACTGTAGTCTTGTGAGTGAAAACTATACCCCGCTACACACTCCCCCCACTTGAAATCTTTGGTCCCCAAAGACAGTATCAACAGTAGGAGAATACAAACTCATTAAGGGCAGCTAGAGAAGTTGGCAGAGGAAACTCCCACCAGAACAGGGAAGGGAGCTTGTCCTGCCCACTGGTTACATCAATGGGGTTGACCTGCCTAACTGTGCCAGAGAGTGAGCTGGGGTTGCCTTCCACCAAATGCACAGCATAAGGATCAGGTGTTGGTAATGTCCTTCGAGCAGTGATTACTGTATCCTCAGAACTTTCCCCCATCTGGGTATAGGTTAACTTCCTGGGAGGACGAATGGTTCTCCTGGATCTTTGCTCTCTTGGGGTGACTGTCTCATCCCTCACTGTATCTTCTTCTGAAGTATGTACACTGGGCTCCAATACTTCCGGTACATCCAGATCAGGTGCAGGAAGATGTTGGGAATAATCTTGATGATCAGCAGATGGTGACCATGTGGCATCTTCCCACTCTTCAGACAGAGGACTAGACGGAACAAACTCAGTGGCTTCCACATTCAATGTACTATCCACAGTACCCTCAGAGGGTGGAAAATCTATAGACATGGGCTCTGGGGTCTGAGAAGGCCACAACCATCCAAGCTCTTCTTCTTCTTCACTCTGATCAGAGACATCCATTTCTCCAAACTGAGATACCTGAGACCGAGTGTTTGGCCTAGGTGTCTCCAAGTTTGAAGATGATCCAGGAATCTTCTACAGGAGGTATCCGAACTGCTTCTGAAAGTGGAAGTAAATGATTTCGGTGCCATGTCTTCAGCGGCCCTATCTTCCCTTCTGGTTTTAGCTGATACACCGGCAGGTCTGGCAACTTCTTACAGATCACGTATGGTTTCCGGCCTCCATCTGTCTGCTAATTTACGCTTCCCTGGAACTCCTAGGTTTCGCAGCAGCACTCTGTCTCTTGGCTGTAGGTCCTGGTTTCGAACTTTTAGGTCAAAGTTCCTCTTGTTCCGGGCACCTCTTTCTCTGAGGCTACTTGGGCCTGTTCAAAAGCTAGCTTCAAACTCTTCCTCAGTCTGTCTACATATGCCTTATGTGAGGTGGCTGAAGTGCGATCCGTTGATATGCCGAATGCCAGATCCACAGGCAGTCTTGCTTCCCTGCCAAACATAAGGCGATACGGAGAGTACCCTGTGGCATCGCTAGTGGTACTGTTATAAGCGTGCACGATGGCCGCTATGTGCTTGCTCCAGTGCTGCTTCTGCTCACTACTCAGAGTCCCCAACATATTTAACAGAGTCCTGTTGAACCTCTCCGGCTGAGCATCACCCTGAGGGTGATAAGGGGTAGTGCAGGTTTTCTTGATGCCCAAAGAGTCCAACAATTTCTTAATCAATCGACTCTCAAAGTCTCTCCCTTGGTCAGAGTGCAGGCGCTGTGGCAGTCCATAATGCACAAAGTATTTCTTTACTAGGATTTTAGCTACAGTGGATGCCTTCTGGTCTTTGGCTGGAAAAGCCTGGGCATAACGGGTGAAATGGTCGGTTATCACCAGAACATTTCCTTGTCCACTTAAGGTTCGAGACAGAGAAAGTCAATGCACACCAAGTCCAAGGGTCCTTGACTCTGCAGATGGCCCATTGGGGCAGCTTGGGGTGGCAATGTCTTCCTCTGGATACAGCGTGCACAGGAGTGGCAGTACTCCTCCACTTCAGCCGGCATACAAGGCCAATAGAACCTATCCCTTACAAGTTGGAATGTTCGTTCGGCCCCCAAGTGTCCATGATTATCATGTAAGGCAGCCAAAACAGTTCTTCTGTGTTTCTCTGGCAGAAACAGCTGCCATTTCTCTTCTAGGTCATCAGAGGGGCCCCTTCGGTAGACCACCCCTTGATGCACCTGCAACTTGTCCCATTCTTTGTGGACCAACTGGGCCACCTTTGAGGGGTCCTTCAGAAGTCTACCTGGATCCTGGTCTTCCAATGTCTCCAGTGCTAATCTTCCCCAAGGATCTTCCAACTGGTCTTTCCTTAAGTCCTTTTTGGACAGTTTGGGCAGGTCATCCTCTCCAACTTGGGTCACATTGCAGTAACACTTAGGCACCCCCACCGCAGAAACACTGATCTCTTCAGCCCTTGACCCACCACTAGCTTGAAGCTGTACTCCTTGACACAAGGCCCGTACCCCATCTGGGGTTACCTGGGTCCAATCTTCTGGATGGTGGGTGCGTGCGTGGCCTCTTCTGGACAATGCATCTGCATCACGGTTTCCAGCTCCGGGCCTATACTTCAGGCTGAAGTTGAATCTGGCTAGGGCTGCTAACCAACGGTGGCCAGTGGCATCCAGCTTGGCCATGGTGAAGAGATAGGTGAGTGGATTATTGTCAGTCTTTACTGTGAAGTCAGCTCCATACAGGTAATCTCTGAGTTTATCCACGACTGCCCATTTTAGGGCCAGGAACTCCAACTTGTGGGTGGGGTAGTTCTTTTCTGTGGGTGCCAGACTTCTACTAATGTAGGCAACTGGGCACAACTGCCCTTCATATTCTTGGTATAGCACCCCTCCTAGACCATCATGGCTGGCATCTACATGCAGTTCATATGGCTTCTTGGGATCAGCATAGGCCAGGGCTGGTGCAGTGGTAAGACTCTTCTTTAACATCTGGAAGGCTTCTTGGCACTCCCCTGTCCACTGGTCTTCCACGGACTCTCCAGGCTTCCTGGGGTCAGTATCATCCTCCTCTCCTTCAGTCTTCAGTAGCTCATTTAGGGGTTTGGCAATTTTTGCAAATCCTTCCACAAATCTACGGTAGTAGGAACAGAAGCCTAGGAAGGATCTGAGCTCAGTCACTGTAGTTGGTCTGGGCCAGGAGGTGACTGCCTCCAGTTTATCAGGGTCTGTAGACACTCCTTCTGCAGATACTATGTGCCCCAGATAGTGGACCGAGGACTAGTAGAACTGGCATTTTTCTCTGGAGAATTTTAGTCCTTCCTCACTGAGTCTCTTCAGGACTTTCTCCAATCTTTCTTCATGCTCCTCCAGAGTCTTGCCGAAGACAATGATGTTGTCTAGGTACACCAGGACTTCGATCAGATTCATGTCCCCAGCGGTCTTCTCCATCAACCTCTGGAAAGTAGTGTGGGCTCCCGACAGGCCTTGGGGCATTCTATTGAATTCATAGAATCCCACTGGGGTGATGAAGGCCGTCTTCTCCTTATCTTCAGGGTGCATTGGGATTTGATAATACCCACTCTTCAGATCGATGACACTGAACCACTTGGCCCCAGACAGACTCTGCAAAGCGTCTTCTATCCTGGGGGTAGTGTACTGGTCGAGTATGGACCTCCGGTTGAGAGTCCTGTAGTCTATGCAGAGTCTCAGAGACCCGTTCTTCTTCCTTACCACCACAATGGGGGAAGCATATGGACTTCTGGACTCTCGTATGACCCCTGTCCTCTTTAGCTCTGCCAACTGCTCACGCAAATCTTCCAGGTCAGCCAGTGGAACTCTTTTGACCCTCTCCCGAAAGGGTTTGTTGAAGACGGATTTTATGGGTGGCACTTCTTGCACACCCCACATCAAACTTCTCCTCCCTTGGACCCTAATTCAGACAGGGCCACTGGGGTAGCAGGATTCACCTTGCCCAGTAGCACCCGGGCTGGGATCTTCACAGGAGAATTAGTGACATTTCTGACACTCACTGGAATCTGGCCCTTGGCTTTCTTCAGTGCCCTCAACGGGACCACTTCAGGGAGTACTTCCAATCCTTGGTGGGTGTTGAAGGGGTCTGGTTCCACAACTACAAAGGGACCCGGCTGCTACCAGGAGAGTTTTACTGTAGCCTGAAGACAGGTCACCTCACCAGGCTGCAGTATCTTCTCTCTTTTAGACAGTCTCCAGACTCTTCCCACTCACTCGTCCGGGGCCTTTTGCTCCAGGATCATCTTCTGGTAGACCTGTTGCAACATGGGGTGAATCTTTTGTTTGGGGGAACTCCGCTCTTGCACTAACGGGGTCAGCAGTCTCCGGACCAAGTCAGTGTTGGTCCCCATCAACATGGACATCGTGTTAGCTCCTGGTGGGCGAGGGCAAACCACCGCCAGGGTGTCAAAAACTTCGGCCTTCCCGGTCACAGAGGGGTCAAAGGCCAGCCTGATTGAAACATAACCGTCGTAGGGGAAACTGCGAGTGCCAATCCCGCCTATCTTCAGGTCTTCCAGCTTCTGCAAAGGTACGTGACTCAAATGCTTCTGATAAAAGTCTCTGTATAAGAGAGTCACTTGGGCTCCTGTGTCTAGGAGTGCCTTTGTGTAGACTCCCTCCACTTGAACGGAGACTAGAGGGGAGGGTCCAACTAATTCATCCGGGAACTTCTTAGGAGGTATTTTCTCCTTTGGACTCCTTGATTTTTCCAGTGTTTTTTTTTTCTTTTTCCATTTCTCTCTGGACCTCAACCCTTTTTGAACCTGGTATGCATTGATCTTTCTCTGGTTGTCAAATTGCAACTCCCGACAGGCGGTATGGGAGTTTTTAGGAGGGGCATTGTTGCCCTTTCCTTTTTTTTCTGCTTGTCTTTGGATCTTCTTGGAGCTTTCTGTAGGTAGCGGGTGCCCGGCTAACTCCTTCACCGGGGCCCTCTGAAGTTTTCCGCCGGCTGGTATTGAGTGCCTCTGTTCTTTCTTGGGCTGGTACACACACTTTCAGGGTGGCCAATTCCTCCACAATTGAAGCAGATAATTTCCTTTCTTATTTTTGGGGATGCTGGAATAGGGACGTTCCGGTCCGGTTCCTTCCGGATTTCTTCTTTCTCCTTAGCTCCTGAGTTCTTGGCCAATAAAGAGGTCAACAAGTCCAGTACTTGGGCCATTTGAGACTTCAAGGTTTCTACTTCTGGGTCACGTTCAGTAACCACTGTCGTTCTAACTCCTACCGAAACAGGTGGGGTGGTTTTCTCAACCCCCTCTTGATCCTTCATCAAGGCCTCTTCGTCCCTTATGATCCGCACAAGGTCTGTGTAATTGAGAGCCATCACTCTGTCAGAGGTCTTCAGGTGGAGCCAAACTGGATCCGACCGTAAGCCTCCCCTTAGGATCTGTTTCATTCTGGTAGCATCTATGACCTGTGGTTGTATTCCTTTTCTCAGTACAATCTGGCACAGCATTCTATTCAGTCTCCGGACATACTCGGACAACTTCTCCCTTGGCTGTTGGAAGGTATGTTCAAATTGATACACCAGCTCCGACACCTTCTCCAGCTGGCCAAACTCCTCCTGCAACATAGACAAATAATCCATTGCTCTACACACAGTATTGCTGCACCTAAGATTTTTCACAGCCTCAGCAGCAGGACCTTTCAAGCTCTCACTGATGCACTGCTTCTTCTGCGCTTCTGGAACTTCCCAACCTTCTACTGCCCGCATTGCCTGCTCGATCCAAGTGTCGAAATCTTCCTCCCCTGGTGGCACAGGTTGTGTTCCTGAAAACACCCGGAGTTTCCGGTACCCAGCTTCCACGTGCACCATGTTGTTTTCTTGGCACTTAACAACAAAGTCCCCCAAAGCAGTCAGCAGTTCCGGACCTATGGCGGTCAGGGGTGACTTTGTTGCTTTTGTTTCGCTACTGCCTCCCATTTTGGAGAAGAGTGACGAAGATAACTGTGGGGAGATTCGTGGGGACTCTTTCTTCACAGCCCCAGTGTGCACTAAGCGATAGGTTCTGTCATCTATGTCTTTTACACTCTGCCCTTTGAACTCTTCTGGGACTCCTCTTGTCCACTCTATTAGTGCCTATGCCCCCGAGGTATTTGTCTTTACATCCACCGCCCATGCTTTCCAGTTTGGGGATATTGACATTATTAGCTGCTTTACCTCTTCTTTCTCCTGGATCCCTCCCGGGAGTTCAATAGCTACCGTCCGGAGCGGATCCACGGCCTCCTCTGCGCACCATTCTGTCACTGCCTGCGAGTCCATGTTGGTACTTCAGACCGCCTTGATTGCAGTGTGCAATGTACAAGAATCCCAGACGAGCCCCCACGTATAGCGATACCCTCAGTTTAAGAGGGCTGCTTGTTTGTTTTGGGCCTTGTAATACACCGCTATCAACCCCTGGCAATCGGCTCTATCCTCTCGTGACACAGTTAGGAAAGGGGGGGGGGTGGATGGCACAACTGCAATATCTCTATATTGTTATATGGTACAACCCCCTTTCCGTATCCCAGCACAGTGATCGACACTGACCACCAAATTACTTAACTATAACTTTTTACTATTGGTAAAAGTATAAAAGGTAATTTGCATACAATATTTCATGCAGATCCCTGCAATATAGATGCACGCATTAACAGAGTATAACATTCAATAATGCAATGACAATATAATAACCCCGCTGCAACTATCCTCCCTTGTGAGCAAAAAATATGGCGCCCAGCAATGTCCTATACTACCCAGTCAGGCCTGACTATAACCCTGGGGTATAGTTCGTTGAAGAATCTTTGCTAGCAACTCTCGGTGGTGCACATAAAGAAACAAACTGTAATCCAATAGGGGTAGCAGATGATTCTTTAACTTGGTAAAGCTGGAGAGACTGATAAACTCAGTTCAGCAGACAGTCTCTCCAAAGTATAACTGTGGTCAATGATGGGCCTAGGCAAAGTTAATAGGCAACAAAGTTACTTAGATGTAGTCAGAATACTCTCACCAGTGAAAAGATATAAAAAAAGCTATACACAATCGGGAGAAAAAAAAATGGGGGGAGGGGGGTGGATGAAGGTCATAGTACTCCGAAGGTCAAGTATCTCAATTAGAGTTCCAGTTTTCCAGGACCCAGCGCTGCCATCATTCAATTGGGGCAGCCCAGGGCGAAAGACCTTCAGGGAATAAAGTAACCTAAAACGGGGAGGGGGAGATGGGGGGACCCGGAGTGACTGATGGTACATGAGGGGCACAAACTGAGTGCCGAAGTCATCTGGGCCCGAGCTGAATGAGGTCAGTAACATAATGTGGATCAGAGTTCACAATGGACGGTTAGAGTCATCAGGCTGATAGGAGTATCAGACTCATGGTGGAGTGGGCAGCAAGGGTATCTACGACATCCCAGGTGAACCTTATCAACTATCAGCCGTTGGGCACATCCTGGAAGCGTTGAGCTTGGAGGGAGCGAAGGGCTTGAGAGCCTTGTTGAGATATCAGACAAGGCCTGCGAAGTGGCTTGGACAAGCGGATGAAGATGGCATCTCCTTTTAAGAGGGGGGGGGTCAAACTGCAGTTCCTGAAAGTGCCACCGCAGGTCAGGTAGGGAGGATGTTGCCCCCTTGATTTTACCAGTAAGAAGAGACTCAAGCTGCTCTTGAAGTGTCTGCCGCTCTCTATAGGTTGTCTGAGCCAAGGACTTTTTGTGAAGTGATTTGAGGAACCTGATAAGGAAAAGTAAGGATGCCACTTGTTCCACACGCTGCCCCTACCTTTTTGAACCCTGCAACATAAGAAGGCCTCTTATGCAGCCCTTGCACCTTCAACCGGTTTAAAATCAAGTATTGATTGGTAAGAAAGAAAGATGTGAGTTCCGCCGTTTCCGTAGTTTTAACTTCCTCATCCTGGATGAGGCATTTGTTCTATTTGCATTGCCAGGATCGGTGGGGCTTGTGATGGAGAATTCTAATACCACTGGAGCGTGGTCTGACAGGGTGCAGGTGTCTATGATCACACTGTGGACCCAGAGAAGATCAGATTGTCAGATGAAGACATAATTGATACAGGAGTATGTTTTATGGGCCGCTGAGAAAAAAGTCTAGTCTCTCTTGTTATGATGAAACACCTGCCAAACTAGCAATTCAGAGTGCAGGAGATGTATAAAACATCACAGAACGGAGTATGAGAAGTGGGAGGAGCCATATATATATAAACAGTAGTGGATTAAGTGTCTATATCACCTCCAAATATGAAAACTCCCTCAGCGAAGAGGAATCGTTTTTCAAAGCACATCTGCAAGAATGATATCTGCATGGTGTTAGGAACATATAGGTTAGCTAAGGTAACTGCAACTCCCTCCAAGGTTCCTTCATGAATAGGTACCAGTCCAAAGGGTCCGATGTTGGTGACTACTATGTTAACCCCCTGGGATTTTGAGTCTGTGGTACACGTGAAGGAAACGACGATTGGTGATACGTTGAACCTGCCCAGTGCGAAAGTGAGTTTCTTGTAAGTAGACAACCTGGACCCTGGCTATTCACATGTCTCCCAGAACCCGGGATCTCTTCTCAGGTACATTTACATTTTTCACATTACAGGACATAAATTTAGTGGGAGGCTTCGAGGTGGATACCGGGCCTAGGGAGCCGTGAGAGACATGATGGAACTAACAGCCATGGAGCCTGAAAAAGCCTGATGCGTAAGTGAACCAAGAAAAAAAAAGTATAAATGGGGGAAGAAGTGGTGTCCTGTGCTCAAAACCTACAGTATCTAATACAATCATGCATCATCTAAGCTCTGGTAGGTGCTACCATCCTAGTATCAGGAGCTGCCATAGTGGAGCACCCTACACAGGGTGTGTGCCAAGCAGGGCAAAGAAACGGACCAAAATGAAAGCCTGAAAATCGAAGTTAAAAATGAACTATAGAAGTGAGAGGCGAGCCCTGCGTGTACTCATTGCAAAACTGTTTTGTGAAGCATTTAAGAAGAAGTCAGAAAGGGACTGTGCAGCCAACCTGTCACAGGGCCGCGTTGCCCCCGAAGAGAGGGGTTCCCCCCTGAATCGGGGGGTGGGGGGAGGCCCGGGAGAGGACACATCCTTAGCCCAATTGATCAGCACAAGCCGTCCAGACTGCTAAATGGCCCCAATGACTAGCAGCAAAGTCTCAGCCTGTAGGGTCGACAGGGGTCTGCAGCAAAATAATAAAAGATGCGGTGGAACCCTCCTGGGGTGGAGTGGGTTATCTGTATAACATGAAGGGGCTAAGTCAGGGAATCCCCAAGCACCCCCACCCTCACCCAGAGGGCAACTCAGGTGGATTCATGAGGCCAATAAACAATCGCTTCACTGAGTAAAATTAGAGCTGCAAGACCCCTCTAGTCTCTCCCAGCAGTCCCCCACCCCAGCCACGGCCATTATCATATGGGGTTTATCCTCTGTATGAGTCAGAACTGTTGCTTCTCCCACATCCAGACAACCTTACAAAAAGACGACTAGATGGGAGCAACCTGCAGAGAAAGCCCAGCTGGGACTGGGAGCGCAGTGTATCACCAAGGTGTCCCCCCATGGCCCCGGGACTCAGACACCTTCACTGCATCCACACTGTCAGACCAGAAAAAGTGATTTTCTCAATACACTCAGAAGCCAGGAGGGATGGTTCAGGAGACAGAGGGAGCCGACCCAATGCTAACCTGCAACCAGAGCCCCAGGTGGGGACGATCCAGAACTTTGGGCCGCTGCCATAGGCTGGAATCGGCCCATCAGTCACCTCCCCCAGACCCCCCTCCTGGATCCTCCCTGCACAAGTGCCCCAGCCCCTACGACATTGGGACAAGATAAGAGCTCACTTTCCCCTAGAGGGAGAGGAGCCAAGAGCTTAACAACTTGTCTGGAAACTTGCATCCCCGGCCAACTATGCCCCCGGACAGGGGGGGGGGGCGGGGGGTAGGGACTGGCAAACCCCCAAGGCAAGGCCCGCAACAATTCAGTAGTATGATGTTAAGGTGCCCAAACCTGAGGCAACATATAAAAGAAAAGAAAAAGGCAACAGCAGACTACAGCAGATAACATAAAACACCAGGGGGGTCTCAAATGCCCCTGGCCCCACCAGAGACCGCAGACCAAATGAGGTCTACAGGCCCGGCAAGCCACTTGGGCCCAGGGTCCCCCTCTGTATATAAACATATGCACCTCATACAACAACCAATGTGTGTAGCAACATCTTGCAGAGAGGCCTTCCAAAGCCATGTGTCAGGAGAGCATGTAATGTAATTTTTGTAAGACAAGCCAGCTTGACAACTATGGTGGGTAGCGAGTAGCCACTCATCCCTCCAGGCATTGGGTTACTAGAGCATGCCGGATAAACGATTGTGAAGCTGTCCCAGGGAGGGAACAACAGGAGGTGAGCCAAGATACACGCCAGACCCCATCATCCCTGATGTTCCTACAGGGCATATCCAAGGCATATCATGGTGCAGATTGGGGTCAACCTGTAATGCCCTGTACACACGACTGGGATTTCCGAAGGCAAAAGGTCCGTCTGAAATCCCGAGGGGAAAACCGAGAACCTGCTCCCTACTTTTCCCCCGTACACACGTTCGGTTTTCCTGTCAGGAAAACTCAGATGAGAGCTTTTCCTCAGGAATCTCGACCATGTGTATGCTCCATCTGACCTATTCCCCACAGGAAAACTGCCAAAAACGTCCGTTTTCCGCCGGGAATAAAGAGAGCTGGCTCTCTTTTTTTTTTGCCGGCCAATTCCGGCAGGATTCCTGGCCAAAAGCTCTCATCGCAGTTTTCCCGTTGGGAATCCCGGTCGTGTGAGCAGGGCATAAGGGTGTCTATCCTGTAGTTAGATAAAGTAGTCCATCTGCACAGGACAGCAAGTGTATGGAAGACTCAGCTGGTGCCGAGTGCCAGGAGTTGGTCAAGGCTGCATCCAGAAAGCTATACATCATTGACAGAGCTAGCGATCAGGAGAGAGAGAGACAGTCGGGGCTCTCTCTAGGGTCCACCTGCAGGAAAGTGAAGAGGTCAGGAAGTTGACATGGGTGCAGTAGGTAGAAGTTCTGGCCATTGCTCTTGACTGGTAGATGGAATGGGTGCCGCAACGGTTTCAGCAGATGACCTCATGTATAATGTATCGCCAGAGAGCTCTGGATAGAAAGTAATGGCAACCCCTTCCAGATATTCAGATTTCTTCTCCCATGCTTTCTGGAAGATCTCCTCCTTCTTTCGATAATAATGGTCGTGACAAAACACATCTTAAGGCAAATCAGCAGGAGCATCCCTGGGCCCCACCAATCTTTATTTCAGTAGATAGATCAGTGTTCAATAAAGTGTTGAACAGCCTCGTGACTGTAGTGAGTAGGTCTGCTCCAGGGATGGCCTCCTGTATGCCTCTAATGTGCACGTTGTTGTGACGGCTGGGATTCTCACATCGTCTACCACAAGTCACATGTGAGTGAGGGCCTGAGAGTGGCTCTGGTGAGCAACTTCTAGTGCAGCCAAGCAGGCTTCTACACTTTCCAAAGATGAAGCTCTAGAGTCTATTTGAGACAGAGGTGGAGACCCTCTCTATTTCCTACTGCAGATCCCCTTCAATCCGTGCTGCTAGATTGTCAATGTCAGCCTTGAAGCCATTGAACAGCTCCCAGCGCTCTCTCCGGGAAAGTGCCACCTGTTCTGCCGATGATTGTAGTTCTGTAGAGACAGACTGAGGCTGGGGCTGAGAGGCAATGGAGCTGGGGGAAAGAGCACATGTTAGTGAAGGCTGAGAGTGAGCAGGAAAGGGAGCCACGGATGTTCTACTTCCAGCCCGCTGCTCCAGCACAGGGGTGGTGCGTTCATCCTCCCAAAGCAGCGCCATGCTGGGGACTGAGGCAGAGAGGGAATCCAGTGTGAGAGGGGGGAAGAAAAGCAACAAGTTTTTACCTGGTCAATCCAGAGGGAGTCTAGTTGTCTTCCTGCCTTTTGGCATAGAGATATCGGTGCTGAAGCTGTATTGTCAGCTTTTTTAGAGAACACAGGGCTCAGAGCTCTCAGCACATCCGACCTCACGGTCCATTTCTTGACCACAGCCGCCTTCAGAGTATCTCTTGCCTTCTTAAGATATTACTTATTACTGATTTTTTGTGTGTGTAGAATTTTGTATTTGGACAGAATGGGAAAAGACAGGAAGTGAGCACAATTTTTCTAGGCACATATTAAAGTGATATTAACTGCTTGCCGACCAGTGCTCAATGATATACGTCGGCACAATGGCACGTCTGCGCAAATGGGCGTACAGGTACGTCCCCTTTAAATCGTGGCTTAGTGGGCGTGCGCCGCGTTCTCCGTGAACGCGCCCTCGGGTCCCGGGGACACTATGTCCGCCGGTGTCCCGCGATCATGACACAGAGCTGCAGAATGGGGAGATGCCTATGTGAACAAGGCATTTACCTGTTCTGCCTTGTGACATGACAGGGATCTACTGCTCCCTGTCATCGGGAGCAGTGATCGCTGTCATGTCAGTGGTAGCCCATCCCCCCCGACAGTTAGGCCTTATGCCCACGGACGTTTTAACAGCTGCTTTTAGGAGCGTCCATGTTAGCCAATAGCCTCATGCCCACCAAGGCGTTTAGGAGCTGCAAGTATCTTAGGCGTTTTTAAGCTCCAAAAAAAAAAAACCCAGGACCAGTGCTAAAGCTTTAAAAACGCCAGACGTCGGCAAAAGGTGTTAAACACGATTTAACGAGGCTTAACGCTGTGTTAAGCCTTGTCCAGCATTTTTGTGTCTATTCAAAATCAATGGTTTCCTATGGGAGCCTATTGATTTGAATAGAAGTCGCACCAGAAGTCGGATCAAGATGATCCGACTTGCGGTGCGACTTGTGTGCTGAGAATCTTGAAGGGGAACCCCACCAAAATGTAAAAAAAAAAATTTTGCTGGAGTTTTCCCCCAAGACGATACCAGACCCTTTGGTCTGGTATGGATCTTAAGGGCAACCCCCCACGCAAAAAAGCACCTTGTCTCCATGTTGATGAGGACAAGGGCTTCTTTCCGACAACCCTTACCCGGTGGTTTTCGGGGTCTGCGGGTAGGGACTTATCGGAATCTGGAAGGCCCCTTTAATAAGGGGGCCCCCAGATCCGGCCCCCCAAATGGTACCCCTACCCATTCACCTAAAAAAAAGTGTCAAAAATAAACACACTACACAGGTTTTTAAAATATTTTATTGAGGCAGCTCCGGCTCTTCTGGCGACGTCTTCTATTTGTGGAAAGAAAAGGACGTAAATTTTGTTTGGGTGCAACATCGCACGACCGCGCAATTGTCAGTTAAAGCGACACAGTGCCGTATCGCAAAAAGTGCTCTGGTCAGGAAGGGGGTAAGTTCTTCCGGGGTTGAAGTGGTTAAAGTAGAGATATTGAGATCTATACTGTATGTGTGTGTATATGTATATACAGTGCATCCGGAAAGTATTCACAGTGCTTCACTTTTTCTACAGTTTGTTACAGCCTTATTTTGAAATGGATTAAATTCATTATTTTCCTCAAAATTTTACAAACAATACCACTTAATGACAATGTGAAAGCGTTTGTTTGAAAGTTTTGCAAATTTATAAAAAAACGCATGTACAAAAGTATTCACAGCCTTTGCCATGACACTCAAAATTGAGCTCAGGTGCATCTTGCTTCCACTGATAATCCTTGAGATGTTTCTACAACTTGATGGGAGTCCACCTGTGGTAAATTCAGTTGATTGGACATGATTTGGAAAGGCACACACCTGTCTATAGAAAACAGTCACAAACAATATTGGCGCACTGGAGGTATGGATGGCAGAAAAAAAAAACAGCTGTCAAGACACTAGAACAAGATCCAAGCTGACAATAATATTAGCCCAGTTCTGTGAGTAACCAATGGGAAAAAATTGTCTATAATACTAATACGAAGATGCATGCGCCACAGTATGTTAAAAGGAACGGCCAGTTCATATTCCTAAAACAATGAGTACGCAGATGCTGAAGTGTAGGACCTGGTGCTGGACGGCTGCAGGCTCTGAAAAGAGCTAGAAGGAACTCTGCAGGAGATATGAGGGAAGAGAGAAGAGCAGTGCCATTGAAGTGCAGCAGTACAATATTTAATGAGCAAATAAAAGACAGCAACTTACAAAGTGGAAGATGTGTCAGTGTTTGTATGATCGTACAAAAATGATCCACTCCAGGGGAGTGCAATGGGATGAAAGTGCAGTTTGTAATCCTGGCCACGCTGATCAGCTTCCAGTGTTTCCTAGAGACACGGGTGCACTGGGAGATGACTGTTGACATCACATCCAGGTCCAGAGGTGAGCGGGCGGTGCGTGCATTTGGAGCATGCATGCTCCTTCTTCAGGCATTAGGTACCACAGTTGACAGTGAATGTCAGAGCACAAACCAAGCCATGAAGTCCAAGGAATTGTCTGCAGACCTCAGACAGGATTGTATTGAGGCACAGATCTGGGGAAGGATACATAAAAATGTCTGCAACATTGAAGGTCTCAATGAGCACAGTGGCCTCCATCATCCGTAAATGATAGAAGTTTGGAACCGCCAGGACACTTCCTTCAGTGGGCTACCAGGCCAAACTGACCATTCGGGAGAGGAGGGCCTTAGTCAGGGAGGTAACCAAGAACCTGATGGTCACTCGGACAGAGCTCCAGCGTTTCTCTGTGGAAATAGGAGAACCTTCCAGAAGAACAACCATCTCTGCAGCATTACACCAATCAGGCCTGTATGGTAGCGTGGCAAGACGGAAGCCACTCCTCAGTAAAAGGCACATGACAGCCCGCCTGGTGTTTGCCAAAAGGCACTTGAAGGACTCTCAGACCATCAGAAACAAAATTCTCTGGTTTGATAAAACAAACAGTGACCACTTTCACCTGAATGGCAAGGGTCATGTCTGAAGAAAACCAGGCACCGCTCATCACCTGACCAATACATCCCTACAGTGAAGCATGGTGGTGGCAGCATAATGCCATGGCGATGTTTTTTAGCGACAGGAACTGGGAGACTAGTCAGGATTGGGGGAAAGATGAATGCAGCAATTTACAGAGACAAACCTGCTCCATAGTGCTCTGGACCTCAGACTGGGGCGAAGGTTTATCTTCCAACAGGACAATGACCCTAAGCACACAGTCAGGATAACAAAGGAGTGGCTACTGGACAACTCTGTGAATGTCCTTGAGTGGCACAGACTTGAACCCGATTGAACATCTTTGAAGAGTTCTGAAAATGGGCACAGAAACGGGCCCTGCTGTGAAATATTATATCAAAAAATGTAATTGCATGCCCCTGTTAAACAGGGGCAGAAAAATTGGGCCTTGGGTGGTGGTGGAAGTACCCTAAACCAAAAATATTGTTGAAAGCTAGCATCATCAAGATTGAGGAGGAATAGAATAGTCAGCATAGGCAGTCTTCAAGGGATCCCAGATTAATAGCAAATTCAATCAGTTACATCAGCATCAGGTAGCTGCTGATCCAAGACTGATTAATTTTTATGAATGTGGCCCTATCAACGGAGTCTGTGGACAGACGCACTCTTTGATTCGTTACAAACCCTCCAGCAGCACCGAATGTGCGTTCAGAAAACACTTTGGATGCAGGACAGGCCAGTAGCTTAATTGCATATTGAGCAAGTTCTGGCCAGTGGTCCATCCTCAAGACCCAGTAACCCAGCGGATGCTCTGTTGGAAAGGTATCCAAGTCTGTTCTTGCCCCTAGATATTCCTGCACCATTAAATGCAGACGCTGGCGATGGTTGCTTGAACCGATCAGACCTTGGCACTGAGGACTGAAAAATAGTTTAAAGGCATTGGTCAGCCGGCCACCTTCTCCACCGCTCTTCCTCTGACTAACGAAGCCTCAGCAGCACGTTGTCCAGCACCAGGAAATGGTAACCTCTCAGAGTCAGGAAATGCGTTGCACAAACCTTCCCTCAAGGCCTCCTGGAGATGTTCCATCCTCTGCTCCCTCTGCGAAGGCAGGATGAGTTCTGCAACTTTACCCTTGTAACGTGGATCAAGAAGGGTTGCCAGCCAGTAATGATCCTTCTCCTTGATACCACGAATCCTAGGGTCCTTTCGCAGGCTTTGCAAAATCAGGGAGGACATGCAGCGTAAGTTTGCAGAGGCATTCGATTCTGAGTCCTCTGGGGCACTAAGGATCACATTATCCATAACTTCCTCCTCCCAGCCACATACAACTGCTTGGGTTTCTGGGGACTGAAAACCATCCCTTGAAGACTGCTGCTGAGTGTTATCCTCTACATCCATGCTGACACAATCCTCCTCCTCCTCTTCTTTCTGTGTGTTTGGCGGGCCTGCAGGTATGCTATCTGGATAAAGGGGGCCTTGAGAGGAAGGGAAGTCTTCCTCTTCCTCCCGCTGTTCTGCCTCAAGTGCCCTGTCCATGATTCCATGAAGCGTGTGCTCCAGCAGGAAGTCTAGAGGGACAGTGTCACTGATGCATGCATTGTCACTGCTCACCATCCTTGTGGCTGCTCACCATCCTTGTGGCCACCTCAAATGGTGACAGGACAGTGCATGCATCCTTGATCAGTAGCCACTGGCGTGGCGAAAAGAAGCCAGAATCCCCTGACCCTGTCCTGGTGCCATACTCACACAGGGACTCATTGATGGCCCTCTTCTGTGTGTGCAGCCACTGCAGCATTGCCAACGTTCCACCTGGTGGGCATGTCACAAATGAGGCGGTTGATGGGCAGGTTGCATTCCCTTTGAATGTCAGCCAGCTGAGCACTGGCATTGTATGACCGGCGGAAATGACCACAGACTGTTCTGGCCTGCCTCAGGACATCTTGTAAGCCTGGGTACCTGGTCAAGAAACGCTGCAACACCAAATTCAGGACGTGTGCCAAACATGGAACATGGGTCAAGTGTCCATGTCAGAGGGCGGAGAGAAGGTTGGTGCCATTGTCGCATACAACCATTCCTGGCTGAAGCTGGCGTGGCATCAACCCCCTTTGAGCCTTCCCCTTTGAGCTGACAGAATTTCTGCCCCAGTGTGGCTTCTGTCCCCTAGGCAGACCAACTCAAGCACCGAATAGCATCTTTAGCCTGACTCCTTGCGTAGCCCCTTGAACACATTTGGAGCACTGCTGGGCCAGAGGACAAATCTGCAGAAGAGGCCATAGAGGAAGAAGAGGAGGGGATGAAAGAGAGCTGTGGCAAAATCACCACTAGCAGTTTGGGGGCGTTGTGGCAGAACAAGCTCCAACAACACTGAACCCTGTCCTGCATCCTTCCCAGCTGCCAGCAGAGTTACCCAGTGTGCCGTGAAGGAAAGATAACGGTAATATGAACCTTACTGCTGACCGCCCTGTTCAACGAGGCCAAAACATTGCCTTCCACATGCCGGTAGAGAGCCGGAATGGCCTTCCGTGAAAATAAATGGCATTTTGGAACCTGCCACTGAGGTACAGCACATTTCACAAATTCACAAAAGGGGGCAGAGTCTACCAGCTGAAAAAACTGAAGTTGCAGTGCTAGCAAATTTGCCAAGCTAGCATTTAGACACTGAGCATGTGGATGGCTGGGACCAAATACATTTTTATGATTCAGCAACTGGGGTAGGGAAATTTGTCTGCTAAAATCAATTGGTGGTGTACTGCTAGCAGATTGGCTGCAAGTACTTGGGACAAATAAACAAAAAAATTGCCGCTCCAGGTAGATTAGATGAGGAAAGTGCTTCTCTCAGAGACAAAGGGTGCCAGCAATGCACGTAGAAAATGGGGAAAAATAGATGAGGACAGCCGCACTCCAATCCAACGTGTGTTTATTAGGCAAAACAGGCACTACAAAAACCAGCAAACTCAGGACACTGACGCGTTTCACACAAATTCAGTGTTTACTCATAGCTAAATATAACAAAAATTACCTCTAATACATATAACACTCCTAACTAAACATGTGATCATAATCAGGTGCATATTAAACAACCCTTGATTGAAAAACAATCATGAAATCAATGGGAAGCAGCCGGGGGCTGCTAAATGTCATGCCACTAAGCTCTATTCAACGCTGCAGTGCAGTCAATATATTATCATCATCAAATAAAATCATCACCAGATAACAAAATAATACATGATGAATGTGCATACATGGATAACATCTCATTGTAAAAAATTCATAAATATTGAATAATATAAGTGTAGATCCAGAATGTAAATAACAAGATGATGATAAATGAATAAAAATAAATCGAAATAGATTGAAATAAAAATTGGTAAATAAAAATGGTATTAAAAATATCGTTCATTGTGAAAGGTGAATGACCATGTGTGTGTAGTGACATGTAATTGTTAAAATCTGTGTGTATAAACAAGTGTTCTAAAGAATCTTTGGAATCAGGTACTGTATGTTTGTTTGGAGAAAAAAAACATTTATTGTTTTTTATTTTTTATATTAAACTATATATAACCATATATAATAGTAAAATGGTGAAATTTATGAAATAATAAGTAAAAAAAAAAAAAATGCATAGCACATGACAATAAAGTCTGTGCAATATATATGTGACATGCAAGGTGTAGAGATCTAACTGTGCACAAATGATATGTGTGTGTATTACATAATAAATATATAATAAAATAAACGAATAGTGAAATTCACGTAAACTATTGTGTATATACTAGTATACAATAGTATGAATAGTGAATAATAATATTGTGTAAATAGAATGTAATAAGGTAAAGAAAAATGTAAATGGCAATAAGAAATAAAAAATAAATAGATAATGGGATATGTTCCTAATAGTGCCAAATATGTACCATGATTAGGAGCGCAATATGTAAATATATATGCATGTAACAAAAAATCTGTTTGCACATGTATATCTGTGTGCATGCATGGATATATGTTTGTACGTATATGTGCACGCATAAGCGAACATAGTTGGACAGATATCCATACACAATATGTCATGTGGGACACATATGACAGAATTGAATACATGCAAAAGATGTTATACAAAAAATTTAAAGAATGACAAAGATATATAAGTATTACTGTTATATTTGTGGGAATGTAAAAAGGACAAAATCCAAAAGATGAAAAATGTAGCAGCATACTAAAAGTCCATGATATGGAAATTGGGATTGGATGTAGTTGATATGTATATCTAGATTCTAAAAAATTGTATATTGATATATGAATATATAAATATATAAAATATCGTATGCATAAATTAAGAACACTAAAATACGAAGTACCGTAATCCAGTATCCAACAAAGCTGTTTACCATGTAAAATGGCCCATAGCAACTGGATGTATCAATATCTGTATATGGACAACCAGAAGAGTATGATTCTACATCTTCAAATAACAAAATGTTTAGCCTATGTGTAATCAACACTCCATAACAGATAATGAAGAAAAGGATGTGTGTATGTGGGGACAGTATAGACAAATAATATAAATCATTTAAACGAGATAGATTTCGCTTAGTCACCCATATATATAAAACACATCCTATATACAACTTTACCAAAAATTGACATGGCGCCACAAATGTGAGCACTAAAAAATAAAAATAGAAACACCCAGTTCTACACCAGATATCAAGAGATAAAAATTGATATGGTAAAATGATCTAAACAAATCCTTGTCTCGATCTTCACAATTTAGACATGGAACCAAGGGACCATACACTGTATGTATCCACATATTCTCGCTGCATACTAAAATCCCAGCTGGGCTAAACTTCGAATGGGATGTATCCCATTACTATGACTGAATTTAGTATGTCTATTCCCCGTGCCACAGTTTTCCTTGTCCCTATTTCTTTCTTCTTTTTTCCTTCTTTTTCTTTTTCTTCATTTTTTCCTTCATTTTTACCTCTTCCATTAATTTCCGTTAATGTTACCTTGTTTATTGGTCCTTTATTGGTCTTTATTGGTCTTCACATACACCTATACAAACTAGTGTTAGTCCATACCCTGTTTTCTATAGTCATAATGCTTATGCATGTGTTGTAGATTATGATAAGCTTGCTCGATCCCTGTGTAATTTTTTCTAATGATCACAGCGATCTAACAGCATCTTATATTATATATACACATACACATGTGCATATAGCAGTTTCAATATCTGTCTCGAAGGTTCTGCTACATTTATGTATTCATCTACACATCCCTCGTATCTCTTTTTTCTTCCTAAGTGTATGGTCCCTTGGTTCCATGTCTAAATTGTGAAGATCGAGACGAGGATTTGTTTAGATCATTTTACCATATCAATTTTTATCTCTTGATATCTGGTGTAGAACTGGGTGTTTCTATTTTTATTTTTATATTTATTTTTTAGTGCTCACATTTGTGGCGCCATGTCAATTTTTGGTAAAGTTGTATATAGGATGTGTTTTATATATATGGGTGACTAAGCAAAATCTATCTCGTTTAAATGATTTATATTATTTGTCTATACTGTCCCCACATACACACATCCTTTTCGTCATTATCTGTTATGGAGTGTTGATTACACATAGGCTAAACATTTTGTTATTTGAAGATGTAGAATCATACTCTTCTGGTTGTCCATATACAGATATTGATATTGACACATCCAGTTGCTATGGGCCATTTTACATGGTAAACAGCTTTGTTGGATACTGGATTACTTCGTATTTTAGTGTTCTTAATTTATGCATACGATATTTTATATATTTATATATTCATATATCAATATACAATTTTTTAGAATCTAGATATACATATCAACTACATCCAATCCCAATTTCCATATCATAGACTTTTAGTATGCTGCTACATTTTTCATTTTTCATCTTTTGGTTTTTGTCCTTTTTACATTCACACAAATATAACAGTAATGCCGCGTACACACGATTGTGATTCACGGCGGTGAAAACACCGACGTGAATCACGACAGGAAAAACGAGGGAACGGCTTGTTCCCCCACACACGGACGTTTTTCCCGTCATTTTTTCTCTTGGCGAGAAAAACGACCGTGTGTAGGCTCCGCGGCAGTGTTTCCCTATGGGAAAAAATGACAGGAATCACGACGAGAAAAATTAGAGCATGTTCTAATTTTTCTCATCGTGATTAATGCCATTTTTCCTGTCAGGAAAAACTGCAAAAAGCCCACAGACGATCGTTTTTCTCGTCCAAAGGAAAAAATGTAATTTTTCCCGACGGGAAAAATGATCGTGTGTACGCGGCATAATACTTATATATATCTTTGTCATTCTTTACATTTTTTGTATAACATCTTTTGCATGTATTCAATTCTGTCATATATGTCCCACATGACATATTGTGTATGGATATCTGTCCAACTATGTTCGCTTATGCGTGCACATATACGTACAAACATATATCCATGCATGCACAGAGATATACATGTGCAATCAGATTTTTTGTTACATGCATATATATTTACATATTGCGCTCCTAATCATGGTACATATTTGGCACTATTAGGAACATATCCCATTATCTATTTATTTTTTATTTCTTATTGCCATGTAAATTTTTCTTTATCTTATTACATTCTATTTACCCGATATTATTATTCACTATTCATACTATTGTATACTAGTATATACACAATAGTTTACGTGAATTTCACTATTCGTTTATTTTATTATATATTTATTATGTAATACACACACATATCATTTGTGCACAGTTAGATCTCTACACCTTGCATGTCACATACTGTATAATATTGCACAGACTTTATTGTCATGTGCTATGCATTTTTTTTTTTAAAACGTATTATTTCATAAATTTCACCATTTTACTATTATATATGGTTATATATAGTTTAATATAAAAAATAAATAATAAAAATTATAAATAAAAAATAAAAAACAATATATGTTTTTTTTCTCCAAACAAACATACCTGATTCCAAAGATTCTTTAGAACACTTGTTTATACACACAGATTGTAACAATTACATGTCACTACACACACATGGTCATTCACCTTTCACTGTTCACAATGAACGATATTATTTTTAATACCATTTTTATTTACCCATTTTTATTTCAATCTATTTCGATTTATTTTTATTCATTTATCATCATCTTGTTATTTACATTCTGGATCTACACTTATATTATTCAATATTTATGATTTTTTTACAATGAGATGTTATCCATGTATTCACATTCATCATGTATTATTTTGTTATCTGATGATGGTTTTATTTGATGATGATAATATATTGACTGCACTGCAGCTTTCAATAGAGCTTAGTGGCATGACATTTAGCAGCCCCCGGCTGCTTCCCATTGATTTCATGATTGTTTTTCAATCAAGGGTTGTTTAATATGCACCTGATTATGATCACATGTTTAGTTAGGAGTGTTATATGTATTAGAGGTAATTTTTGTTATATTTAGCTATGAGTAAACACTGAATTTGTGTGAAACGCGTCAGTGTCCTGAGTTTGCTCGTTTTTGTAGTGCCTGTTTTGTCTAATAAACACACGTTGGATTGGAGTGCGGCTGTCCTCATCTATTTTTCCCCATTAAGTACTTGGGACACCTATTGCTTTACCTTCATTCCCCTTGGTGCAGGTTTTTGAGAGGACTGGAGGTTACATAGTTGCATAGTAGGTGAGGTTGAAAAAAGACACAAGTCCTACCTATGTGTGTGATTATATGTCAGTATTACCTTGTAGAGCCCTGTATGTTATGGTCATTCAGGGGCTTATCTAATAGTTTCTTGAAACCATTGATGCCCCCTGCTGAGACCACTGCCTGTGGAAGGGAATTCCACATCCTTGCCGCTCTTACAGTAAAGAACCCTCTACGTAGTTTAAGGTTAAACCTATTTTCTTCTAATTTTAATGAGTGGCCACATGTCTTGTTAAACTCCCTTCCGCAAAAAAGTTTTATCCCTATTGTGGGGTCACCAGTATGGTATTTGTAAATTGAAATCATATCCCCTCTCAAGTGTCTCTTCTCCAGAGAGAGTAAGTTCAGTGCTCGCAACCTTTCCTCATAAATAATATCCTCCAGACCTTTTATTAGCTTTTTTGCCCTTCTTTGTACTCACTCCATTTCCAGTACATCCTTCCTGAGGACTGGTGCCCAGAACTGGACAGCATAATCTAGGTGCGGCCAGACCAGAGTCTTGTAGAGCAGGAGAATTAACGTTTTATCTCTGGAGTTAATCCCCTTTTTAATGCATGCCAATATTCTGTTTGCTTTTTAGCAGCAGCTTGGCATTGCATGCCATTGCTGAGCCTATCATCTACTAGGACCCCCAGGTCCTTTTCCATCCTAGATTCCCCCAGAAGTCTTCCCCCAGTGTATAGATTGCATTCGTATTTTTGCCACCCAAATGCATTATTTACATTTTTTCTACATTGAACCTCATTTGCCATGTAGTTGCCCACCCCATTAATTTGTTCAGATCTTTTTGCAAGGTTTCCACATCCTGCGGAGAAGTTATTGCTATGCTTAGCTTGGTATTGTCCGCAAATACAGAGATTGCACTGTTTACTCCATCCTCCAGGTCGTTTATGAACAAATTAAACAGGATTGGTCCCAGCACAGAACCCTGGGGGACCCCACTACCCACCCCTGACCATTCCGAGTACTCCCCATTTATCAAGAAAAGGTACTGAAACACACTGGCCCTACCTAACAGCACCACTCTGCGCTTAGGAATAAAACTACAAAGATAAAAAAGAATCCAGAGTAAAAATGGATACGCTAATATAGCAGCTGCTTGAAAAAATCCAAATATATGTAAAACAGTAATATCAAAACTAAAAAGTCCACAATAGTACTGTAGCAGCGCTGTGATCAAACCCTCATTTGAAAATCTTCTATATTACAGTTCATATAGGATAAGGTAGTGAGCATGGAAGAGGGTGGCTGTGATTAGTCAAACAGTTCTAGCATCAGTGCTCCTTTCACCAGGGATGTTCACCACGTGGGGGGATACAACTCCCCTTATGGGGATGCACTCACCAAATGACAGATCAGTATAAGCATTCAAAAAGCCATCTAATTCCAGCATCTATGTTCTCCACCATAGGTTTCACTTGTTAATTAGGTACCGTGGTCACATGTGAGAGAGATAAAATCCACATAGGGCAATACCGTTTGAAATGTTTAATAACCCATTAGTAACCCCTTTACATAATATGCGTACCAAATACAAGTAAAACACAGGCAATATAAAAGTGGGCGCTCGGACTAACTTGACCCTAGGGATCACCGCTGTTGAATTCCTCCAGCGTCTAACTGGATGTAAGCCCATGGAGCGCACACGTCACTTCCAGTTGTTCGATGCGTGGTCACGCCCTGACACGTTTTGTCACTTCCTGACTTCGTCTGAGGGCGTGACCATACACCATAGCAACCGGCCTTATGTATGCACCGCTCCCGTCCCATGAATGACACCAGACGCGTCAGTCTGCATCCCGCGTCATCACGCCGGCGCAGCAGAGGATCTGTGCTATTGCCAGACAGTGGGCGGAAGTGCTGTGGTGAAACGGCCCGCGCTGCAATCTTACGATCACCACCGACCTGTAAATCGGTGTGCAGATCGATTTCCTGGCGCGGCCTTCAACGCCAAAGGGAAACATGTCATAGTTCATACTATTAAGAAGTCTTAGTCCATAACATTGAAACTATTAAAAACAAGTAAAGATTGAAGGAATACACACTGCATAGTGCATGATATACAATAGTCACCATGGTGCATCCTGTGAGAATCTGAATATAAGCAGGTATATAGATGAATAATATACCGACAACCTAGAGTGTAAGCAACTCCGTGGCACTGTACTGGAGACATGTATTATCCGCATGTGTAGTCAATGATCTGCAAACTGACTAGAAAGTGAACGTCATTTTTTCGGCCACTCTCCAATATTGCCTTAATAAGTGCACATATGGTTGCTGTTTCCCCTAGCTCTGGTGACTAATTGGCTACATGCGGACCCAGAGCCAGAGGTGATCAAAATACATGTTAGGCTAACTGGTCTGTAATTCCCAGGGATGTATTTTGGGCACTTTTTAAATATTGGTTCTACATTGGCTTTTCTCCAATCAGCTGGTACCATTCCAGTCAGTAGACTGTCAGTAAAAATTAGGAACAATGGTCTGGCAATTACTTGACTGAGTTCCCCAAGTACCCTCGGGTGCAAGCCACCTGGTCCTGGTAATTTATTAATGTTAAGTTTCCCAAGTCTAATTTAAATTCTGTCCTCTGTTAACCATGGAGTTGCTTCCTGTGATGTGTCATGAGGATAAACACTGCAGTTTTGGTTACTGAAACCCCCCGATTCCCTCATGAAGACTGAGAAGAATAAATTCAATACCTTCGCCATCTCCCCATCCTTTGCAACCAGATGTCCTTCCTCATTCTTTATGGGGCCAATATGGTCTGTCCTCCCTTTTTTACTGTTTACATACTTAAAGAATTTCTTGGGATTTGTTTTGCTCTCCTCTGCTATGTGTCTTACATTTCGTGTTGCATTCTTTATAAAGTCTGAATGCTGATGATGATCCCTCAACCTTGTACTTTTTGAAGGCCTTCCCCTTTGCTTTTATATGCATTTTTACATTGGAGTTAAGCCATCCAGGACTTTTGATTGCTCTTTTAAATGTATTACCCAATGGGATGCATTGGCTAATGCCCTTGTTTTTTAAGCAAACCCATCTCTCCTCCGTGTTCTTTGTTCCTAAGATTTTATCCCAATTTATGCCTTCTAGCAAGGTTCGTAGTTTAGCGAAGTTGGCTCTTTTGAATTTCAGTGTCTTTGTATTTCCCTATTTGTGCGACTTTTACTGAAGCCAATTGACCTGTGATCGCTGTTACCTAAATTACCCCGTATTTCCACATCCATGATCGGGTATAGTAGGGTTGGAGATCCCTGATGAGGAGCAAGCAGAAGTCCGCCTTTTTCTATGATGTGGGTCTTTCAAGTGCTGTTGAAAACGGACTGCATGGCAGGTCATCATATGTCTGGTCAAGCATGTGGTGCCCAAGCGGCTGCTGTTCAGGCCATGCTTGATCCGCTGGAGACATAGGTTGTAAACAGCAATGGTGCGATCTGCTGCACACATGTCGAAAAAGGCCCACACCAAGGAACTTTTAAAGTCACCTGTGGAGTTCTGCGGTGTGATGCAATAGGGTGGCTTCCATTAAGCTGCCCCCTAGAGGACATCCTGCCTCGTTGGAGTTATGCCTCCTCCACCTCTCAGTCACCCAAGTACAGTCAGTGACCTCATCATCCCCTCCCTCCTCATCACTGGAGCAAACTTGGCAGTATGCTGCAGCTGGGGGAACATGACTGCCAGTTTCTTGTCCTTCTGTGGCACCCCCTCTCTCTAGGCTCACGTTACTCCCTTCCTCAACCTGTGAACCAACATCAGAGCCTTCAAATCACTGTGCATCCTCCAGCAGCATATAATCGACACTGTGGTCGAATAATTCTGGGGACTCCTCCGTGCATGATGGTGGGGCTCCGGAAGGAGTGACTGTGGACAAGGAGCTGGTGCAATAGGCCGCTTTGGCATCTGCGTTGGAAGGCAAACTACTCTGAGTCTGGGTAACAAAGGATGAGGAGGATGAGGACAGCTTCGTTATCCACTCCACCAACTCTTCTGCATGTTGTGGCTCAATAACACGGCCAGCAGCAGAAAAAAAGGACAAGTGTGCACCACGGCTACCTGCAGAGGATGCACCATGTTCACGACCACCACTGTTGACTGTAGACACAGAGGCTGCTTGCCCTCTTTTAGTGGCCTGCGAGCGTCTGCCTCTCCTTGGTGGCCTTCCGGACATGATGTATTTTTTGTTTTGCAACCACGACACTACACTGTATTATATACTGTGTACACTGCCTGAAGTGTATTAGAAACTATATACCACCGAAAGCACTGTATATATAGGCTACACTTAATGCAGAGTGTAATGTGTGTGTGTGTGTATATATATATATTGTAGCAGGGTGGTACCCTGCCAGGGTCCAGGTCTAATAAACAGCCAGTTCACTAATGAGTCAGCTGTATTCTGGGCTTTAAGTAATCACCAGACCAAGGCTCTAGGCTCCCAGTTTTAGAAGACTCCACCCTGCAGACAGGAGGTCTGGGTATGGGAGTCGGTAGGGCTTCACCTAGGCGAGAGAGGTGAGATCCAGTGAAGCACGAGGCTACTAGCTGTACGCATAGAGGTGCTGAGCGTTCGGTCTGTGGGGGACAGACCAAGGCCCTAAAGTATAAGGCCTGAGCAAGAGAGCTGCGTTTACAAGACAGGAGGGCAGAAAATCCTTTACTTTGGTAGCAGGACTGAATAGCCTTGCGAGGGAATCTTCTGTTTGTTTTGAACTTTCTTTTAAATAAAAGTGGGCAAAACCAGCCCTGAAACTGAGAAAAGCGTGTGGTGGTGTCCTTAAAGCGCCACACTTGGAGTGAACCCCTGACAATATATATATATATATATATATATGTGTGTATATATATATATATATATTATATACTAGACTGTATGTGTGTATGTATATATATATATATATAAATATATATATATATATATCTATTAATACACCGCCTGAAGTGTATTAGAAATAGTACACCACCGAATGCATTGTAGATATAGGCTACACTGAATGCAGAGTATGTATATATATATATATATATATATATATATATATATATATAATAGTGGAAAAGGTATAATGCGCTGTCCTAGAAATATCTGAAGTGGGTAAATAAATACCTGTGCTGCAACTAAAAAATGTGAGACACCCACAAAACGAATAATATAAAGAACTATAAGCTGCGCAACAATGTGTCTAAAATATATAAATTATTAAAGAACTATATCGATGATCAAAGTATCTAGTCTCAGTGTATTATCGCATACAGCATAAAAACATGAAATGTTATAAGACCATAAACTTCCAATCTCAGTGCATTAGTGTATACAACATGAAAACATGAAATGTAGTGAAAATTGACAAAAATCATATGCTCTCAACACTGACTTTAAATAATATCACCCATTGTCCTGATCAGTGTATAAAAAACTCAAATGACAGTTTTCAAAGAAACACCAAAAACAATCCTCAGAAAAAAAGTGAAGTGAAGAGGTTAAAAATGTACTAGAAAGGGAATCTGCCACCGCAGTATTCACAAGCCGCTTACCAGAAAAACTGATCCCTGAGAGAGATCAGACAAAGCTGTTAGCTGTTATCCCTGCTAGGGTCTCTGATTAGCTTCCGATGTCGTCCTGGTTTCCTCCACATCTGAATCAGTGTTTCCCCAAAGTCTCAGCAAACCATATTAGGGTGAGAAAGAAAGCCCCATAGCATAATCCAATTGAAAACGTTTATTTGAAAGTAAAAAATTGCACTTACAGCATATGAAGAAAAAATTGGCAGTGGTTATATGTAAAGCCGGCCGGCTCTCGCTACCCGGTGCCCCTGGAAGACGACAGCTTGTGTCGAAACGACGTAGGGAGGAGCGGCGTGCTGACGTCACCACATACGTATCCCGGAAGCAACGGGTAGCGAGAGCCGGCCGGCTTTACATATAACCACTGCCAATTTTTTCTTCATATGCTGTAAGTGCAATTTTTTACTTTCAAATAAACGTTTTAAATTGGATTATGCTATGGGGCTTTCTTTCTCACCCTAATATGGTTTGCTGAGACTTTGGGGAAACACTGATTCGGATGTGGAGGAAACCAGGACGACATCGGAAGCTAATCAGAGACCCTAGCAGGGATAACAGCTAACAGCTTTGTCTGATCTCTCTCAGGGATCAGTTTTTCTGGTAAGCGGCTTGTCAATACTGCGGTGGTGGATTCCCTTTCTAGTACACTGGCACCCTTCTATAATGGTTTATGCCTAAAGTCACGATCATTTGGAGAAATTTAACCTCTTCACTTCACTTTTTTTCTGAGGATTGTTTTTGGTGTTTCTTTGAAAACTGGCATTTGAGTTTTTTATACACTGATCAGGACAATGGGTGATATTATTTAAAGTCAGTGTTGAGAGCATATGATTTTTGTCAATTTTCACTACATTTCATGTTTTCATGTTGTATACACTAATGCACTGAGATTGGAAGTTTATGGTCTTATAACATTTCATGTTTTTATGCTGTATGCGATAATACACTAAGACTAGATACTTTGATCATCGATATAGTTCTTTAATAATTTATATATTTTAGACACATTGTTGCGCAGCTTATAGTTCTTTATATATATATATATATATATATATATATATACATATACATACAGTGGATATAAAATGTCTACACACCCCTGTTAAAATGTCAGGTTTCTGTGATGTAAAAATAAAAGAGACAAAGATAAATCATTTCAGCATTTTTTCCACCTTTAATCTGACCTATAAACTGTACAACTGAAATCTTTTAGGTGGAGGGAAGTAAAAATAAAAAAATAAAATACAGAGAGAGGCAGAAGGATGGGGATTATTGCGGTGCCAGAAAAAGTCAATCAATAATTTTTAAATGAAGACAAATTTTATTACAAAGTACTTCTAAACACTTGACACACACAATGATACATGTAATAATTAACAAGCATAAACATAGTACAAACAGTTTACTGTGGGCCAGAGTCGTGGTGGCCCGATTACAGTAACTGGTCAGGTCTCGCCAACATTTTTTTCGCCAAAACATTGGCTTCTTCAGGGGAGTGGAATATGACCAGTGTAAGTATTATAGTTCTACAAAAAATAGACGTGATGTTAAATCGGAATACATAAATAGCTATGAGCATAATAGTAACATATTGTATATGGTGCGCAAAACCGGAACCTGAGAAGTCAGGGCACCGAGGGTCCCATCATGGTCCCGCCACATTGGTGGCATCAACATGAACCCAAATCAACCAAGTCAATCCTCCACTTTCCCAAATGTCCCCAGTGGCAGAGTCAGCAGGAGGTGCCTATAGGGAGAGGTAATCTCAAAAATAATGGCAAATGCTGAAAAACCGTAAAAAATTTTTTAAAAAATGTAATTGCTTGCATTGCATTGTGGACAATCCACAACTTGTGGCAGGTGACGTGGCAAGTGGGCAATCCACAGCTTGTGGCAGGTGACGTGACCATATTAATTTTGTGAAAATAGTTCAGCGCTGCGTATCTATGAATATTATATAAACAAATAATTATACATTCAATAAAACAATTTGTGAAAAATTAAAAAAACAGTTCATATGTAGGTTTCCAAAACTGTCACCGCTGTGTAAAATCCTATTTAAATGGATCCAATATTCAGTGCACACCACCACCTGCTAAAATGCCTGCTCACCTCAAGGATGAGGTGACGTGGCCAGGTGATGTGGCCAGGTGACATGGCAAGTGGACAATCCACAACTTGTGGCAGGTGACGTGGCCAGGTGACGTGGCCAGTGGACAATCCACAACTTGTGGCAGGTGACGTGGACAATCCACAACTTGTGGCAGGTGACGTGGCCAGGTGGAAATGGTCAGATGACGTGGCAGGTGATGTGGCCAGGTGATGTGGCCAGTGGACAATCCACAACTTGTGGCCAGGTGACGTGGCAGGTGACGTGGCCAGTGGACAATCCACAACTTGTGGCAGGTGACGTGGCAAGTGGATAATCCACAACTTGTGGCCAGGTGCAGTGGCAGGTGACGTGGCCAGGTGACGTGGCCAGGTGATGTGGCAGGTGACGTGGCCAGGTGACGTGGCAGATGACGTGGCCAGGTGACATGGCAAGTGGACAATCCACAACTTGTGCCAGGTGACGTGGCCAGGTGACGTGGCAAGTGGACAATCCACAACTTGTGGCAGGTGACGTGGCCAGGTGACATGGCAGGTGACGTTTCTGGTGACGTGGCCAGTGGACAATCCACAACTTGTGGCAGGTGACGTGGCCAGTGGACAATCCACAACTTGTGGCAGGTGACGTGGCCAGGTGGAAATGGTCAGATGACGTGGCAGGTGACGTGGCCAGGTGATGTGGCCAGTGGACAATCCACAACTTGTGGCCAGGTGACGTGGCCAGTGGACATTCCACAACTTGTGGCAGGTGATGTGGCCAGGTGTTGTGGCAGATGACGTGGCAAGTGGATAATCCACAACTTGTGGCCAGGTGCAGTGGCAGGTGACGTGGCCAGGTGACATGGAAAGTGGACAATCCACAACTTGTGGCAGGTGACGTGGCCAGGTGACGTGGCAAATCCACAACTTGTGGCAGGTGACGTGGCAAGTGGATAATTCACGGGTGACGTGGCTAGGTGACGTGGCCGGTGACGTGGCAAGTGGACAATTCACAACTTGCGGCAGGTGACATGGCCAGGTGGACAATCCACAACTTGTGGCAGGTGACGTGGCAGGTGACGTGGCCAGGTGACGTGGCAAATCCACAACTTGTGGCAGGTGACGTGGCAAGTGGATAATTCACAACTTGCAGCAGGTGACGTGGCCAGGTGGACAATCCACAACTTGTGGCAGGTGACGTGGCAAGTGGACAATCCACAACTTGTGGCAGGTGACGTGGCCAGGTGACGTGGCCGGTGACGTGACAAGTGGACAATTCACAACTTGCGGCAGGTGACGTGGCCCGATGGACAATCCACAACTTGTGGCAGGTGACGTGGCAAGATGACAATCCACAGCTTGTGGCAGGTGATGTGGCAAGTGACACACTAAATACAAGTACACTGCTGCTCTCTCAGCTGCTGCTACTCACTCTGGTCTCACAAAATGGTTGAAATGGTTAAATGATACTGTTTTTTGAGCTTAGGGAGGGTCTTATGATGTTTATTAAATAAACGCTTATAGACGCAAATGCGGTAAAACGCTGCTAAAATTGCGGCAAAACAGGCGTTTCTAAACGCCGGTTTCAGCCTTTAAAAACGTGCATTCAGCAGAGTTTGCAACGGCGTCTGGTGTGCATGGGGCCTAAGACATGCACACGGCAATAATAGCACATAGATATCAACTGGCTTTTAATGAATGTTTTAGGTAAATAACAATATTTGTACATCTACCTATTTATGCTGTTTGTTTCCACTCTATTTTTAGATTTTTCCTCCCTGTCTGCAGTACAAGACCCTCCAGATGTAGTTTCCCGTGTTACAGAATATATTGCTGGAGCGAACTGTGCACATCAGCTGCCTATAGCAGAAGCTATGCTAACTTACAAACAGAAAAGGTATCTTGCATGTCTTTAACCTATTGCTGCTGAAATATGTTTTCAGTTTCGGTGAACATTTTAATTCATATTCATTGCCTTTCCAATGCTAATACGTGTGAAATGTAGCGACCTAATGTAGAGTCCTAATACCATGGCAGTTTCAGTTTAGATTCAGCATTTTACATAGTTATATAGTTAGTCAGGTTGAAAAAAGACACAAGTCCATCCAGTTCAACCATAAAAAAATAAAATAATATCATACAATCCCATATACCTAATTCTATACCCACAGTTGATCCAGAGGAGGGCGAAAAACCCCAGCAGAGCATGATCCAATTTGCTACAGCAGGGGAAAAAATTCCTTCCTAATCCCCCAAGAGGCAATCGGATATTCCCCAGATCAACTATAAATGTTAGTACCCAGTTATATTATGTACATTTAAGAAAGAATCAAGGCCTTTCTTAAAGCAATCTACTGAGCTGGCCAGAACCACCTCTGCAGGGAGTCTATTCCACATTTTCACAGCTCTTACTGCGAAGAAACCTTTCCATATTTGGAGATTAAATCTCTTTTCCTCTAGACGTAAAGAGTGCCCCCTTGTCCTCTGTGTTGACCGTAAAGTGAATAACTCAACACCAAGTTTACTATATGGACCCCTTATATATTTGTACATGTTGATCATATCCCCCCTTAATCTCCTCTTCTCAAGAGTGAATAAATTCAGTTCCTCTAATCTCTCCTCATAGCTGAGCTCATCCATGCCTCTTATCAGTTTGGTTGCCCTTCTCTGCACTTTCTCCAGTTCCCCAATATCCTTTTTGAGAACTGGTGCCCAAAACTGAACTGCATATTCTTACTAATGATTTGAACAGGGGCAACTTCTGATGAACTTCTGTCTTAAGCCAGTGGAGGAGGTCAGTGAGTTGGGCCAAAGTCAACCAGTGTGGATGAACAGGAATATGGCCTGTCAAATTGTGTAGTCAGAAGAAAAATTACGTGCTTGAGGTCAGTCTTTCCGAGAAAGGAATGCTACAGTGAAAGCATGTAGTCCCAATCTGAAGGAGGGATTGTCAAAAATGGGTGTCAGAGGACCTGGACACAAAAATAATATTTGGAATAATATGAATCTGTCCCAAAGAGAGAGAGAGCAGTTGAGCTAAAAAGGAAGGGAAGATATGGGAGGCTGCAGGGAAAAGCTATCTAACGCAAAGCCTATAAGTTGAGGAGGATGAGAGCTTGCTCCAGTTGCAACACTTTTTCGCTGATCTATGATAGAGTCAGTCTGACAATCTGGTCAAATATGGCTGCTGTATGGTAAAGAGTAATGTCCAGCATGTCCAGGCTGCCAGCCAACTTAAGTTTGATAAGGACCACAAATTTCAAATGAGGATGACAAGATCCTCAAAACAATTAAATAATATGAGACCCTAACTGAGGGAAAAAAACTTTTTGGGGGACGATAGGAATAGCATTAAAAATATACAAAAGACAGAGGAGAATATCCATTTTTATTGTGTAAATGCGTCCAAACCATAAAATATGAACAGAACTTTCAACGTATTCAGACTTCAGATAGCAATCTTTGGTAATTTAGCCAGAATAAGGTCAAAAGTTCGACTGGAATTCTTGTTCCGAGGTAACTGATGAAATCATTCTGAACCTTGAATGAGAACTCTCATTGCATTTGAGCCTCTAGAGCAGGGATATCCAAACTACGGCCCTCCAGCTGTTGCAGAACTTCACGTCCCATGAGGCATTGGAAAACTCTGACATTCACAGACATGACTAGGCATGATGGGAATTCTAGTTCCTGAACAACTGGAGGGCCATAGTTTGGAGACTCCTGCTCTAGAGAGGATGGAAGAGTAACGTTTAATATGTCATGTTTGGAGGCATAGACTTTAAAATTATTTAGGTTGCCAAAGCATTCAAATTCAGACACAACGTTAGGCAGGCTAATAGACTGTTGGGTTAAAAAAAGCAACAAATCATCTGTGAAGAGTGCGAATTTATGGGCTTCTTTGCCCACTTGGACCCCTTTCACAGTGTAATTAGATCTGAGAGCCATTGCAAGGTATTGTATAACAAGTACAAAAAGCAAGGGGGTGAGAGGACACGCCTGCCCGGTGCCCCTTTGGATAGTAAAGGGAGCCAATAAAATACGGTTTGACCGGATCTTTGCTTACAGATTATTATACAAGGCCATGATCTTTGGTAGTCAATTTGACGCAAAGAGGCCTCCAAGAAGGGCCAACTCACCCGATCGCAGGCCTTCTCCACGTCAACGGCCAGGAGAGAATATTGGTGGGTCTGAGCATGGCTCATGAAGGTCAAGACTCAGGATGTATTGTCCCTTGCCTCCCTAGCTTGTACAAAACCTACCTAGTCAGCGTGGATCAAGGATGGGAGGTGTGGCTGCAAATAAATAGCTATTAATTTGGCAAACAACTTAATGTTAATTAAGGAGATTGGGCAGTAGCTCTCATAGTTTGTGAAATGCTTCCCTGGTTTGGGTATTAATGTGATCTACACCTCCATTTTATGAGTTGGGAATGGACACTGTGCCGAGATGGCATTAAATAGTTTAAGAAGAAGGGGCACTAAATGACCCTGGAGCATTTTAAAAACCCTAAAAAAAAGTAGAAAAAATCTGTGCTTGGGTAAAGAGAAAAGGTTGCAGCCCCCCTCCCCCCAAAAGAGCTCCCCTAGAGCAGCTCTAAAGCTAAATATCCAACCAAAGTATATATATATATATATATATATATATATATATATATATGTAGCGGGCATGCACTTTCCCTGTGTATTTAAACTGACAGAGACACCAGTAATGTGCAGTTCCCTGCAGCTCAGCGGGTGGCGCTGTCGCCTTGGGCTGGGGTTGAACCATTGCTGTGTGCCGTACCCCTTATTGTCCTCCCTCGGCAGTGGTATGGTGGGACGGGGAACCCGCCGTGCTTGCTGGGAGAGGGTATAAAGGGGGCGGCCATCTTTGTCACGGGTTCGAGTCCCGGGCACCTTCAGCCTGTGGGCGGTTGTTCGTGTCGGTCCTCTAGGCGGCCTAGGCCTGGAGGACGTTCGGAGGTCGTGTTCCATCCCAGGCACCTTTGGCCTGGGGTGAGGTACTCGGATGGAGGTCTGGAGCTCAGTGCCCACCACTGAGTTCCGCGAGGGAAGGAGATCCTAGGGGATCCCGGGAGTGGGTACCCGAATCCAGAGGCGTAATGGACCGGGAGGGGGTACTTGCTTGAAGACCTGGTGCAGCATATCGCCAGTGACGGGTGAGCCTCCACCGGAGACCGCCTGGAAGGATATTCCCCCTCGATTGGAGACCGCAACCCACTTTCAGGAAGGAAAGGAGAGTTCATTGTGTCTGGGCCTACTCGTATTCACACCCCTCTGTCTGTTCTACTCGTTGAGGGAGTCCAACTGTCTGTGCATTACTCTGTTATCAGAAGAATAAAGGAGTGTTGGACTTTATTGGTGTGGGGCTCATTTTCTGGCAGACATTGTTCAAGAAACCACCAGGAGGAGGCTCCATATGCAGAACACCGACCCGAAGGTAAAAGAGGATTGTCTTTCACTGCACATACATCTGCAGGGGAACTTGGCGTGGTGACCTTGCACTCTCTCCTCAGAGGTACCCCTAGACCAGAGCCAGAAGAACTGATACAGAGAGAGAGAGAGAGAGAGTGGAGGCCGCTACATATATATATATATATATATATATATATATATGTATATATATATATATATATATATATTTTAGTGACTTCCAACTGTGTGGGCAATAGCTACAATAAATTAAAAATATATATAATATGTATCAAAGTGACATCAAGTATTTATCCGTGATTGGGAGAACTTTCCCATACAAAGGTGTGAAATATTGAAGCCAATACCGTAGATACCAATGGTACCACTAACAGTGTTGGACAATGTGCATCACCTAATTAGTGCCAATTGGTGATAAATCAGTGAACATACTTAATTGCATGTGTATACTCAAACATAAAACAGGTGAAAAACAAAATATATAAAGGCGTGATGCCAAAATTCATATAATGAAATTAGAAACCAGTGTATATACGTGACAAAGTCCACACATTAAAATGCGAAGTAATATTGTCCATATAAGATAACTCCAAGCAGTATCCAATCCAGGCAATTCACATATAGGCTATATGAAAGAGTCTTTAAACAATTCCAAAGTGAATGGTGCTTTGTTATGGCAAGGATATTGAGGTGACTTTCGTGCTCCCCCACATGGGTCCCCACTCTCCAGCTCCAACAACCCCTACAGGGGTAATTGGCATGTAAGCTCAGATCCTGATGGTTTCAAACAATTGATCCCTCCACTCACAGGAACCGCAGCCTGGATCCGCAGACTCCAAAACCTCTCTCGATATCCGGAAGTTTAAAGGCAATAGCAGGTATTCAATAGTCCTCAAAAAAAGGCGATAGTGGCTCCCATGGTGTAGTACCAAAAAGCTTGTTTATTATAAAATCAAAGTAAAAACGTCAGTACAAAACACCACATCTCAGAGTGGCTCCAATAGGATAAGCATAAGTCACAAGGTATGGCACAGTATAGAGCAAGCCAAATGGCCAAAAATTTATGAAGAAATTTGAATTTTTTTTTATTGGATATGTTTTGTAGCAGAAAGTAACGTTTTTTTTTTCAAAACTTTCGGTCTTTTTTCAATCATATCGCAAAAACTTAAAAAACTCAATGGTGATCAAATACCACCAAAAGAAAGCTCTATTTGTGTGAAAAAAAACTATGTAAATTTTGTTTTGGTACAGCTTTGCAACCCCTGTTAAATTAGCTTAGCGCTAAATAGCAAAAAATGGCCTGGTCATATTGGGGGTAAAACTTTCCAGAGGTCAAGTGTTTAAGCAAAACTAATATTGTACTCTGACTTATGATATCTTTAATATGGTTTGTAACAGACTTTTAATTGAGAGCAATATTATGACATAACTTTCTTTTTTCCATTTGTGGTTGCATTCTGAAAAGGAAAAAAAGTTTTCATTTTGATTTTATTATAAGGTATGCTGCATTGCCTTTTCTATCCTGCTTAAGAGCTTTGTTTAACATGGCAAGCAAATTACAGATGCTTGGTTGATTAAGCTTTTTGCTTTAATTTTAGTTTTCTCATATGAAAATACTTTTATATTAAGAAAACAAAACCAGTCCAAGGTTTATGTCCTTAACAGAGTTGTCATTTTTTTAAACACTGACTTTTTGGACCAGTATACAAATTCCGTGCCCACAAAATTCCTGTATTGAATGCCACTGTAATAATCTATGTATTTTTACATACTGTATAAGCATTTTTATTTGTTACTATGTTTATGACTTACTGATTTTATATAAGAAATGTTCAGTTTCTCAGCATCCTTTAGCTTGCATGGTTAAACATATTCTTAATCTGGGTCATTAATAGTTAACAAGACCTGGCTTTGTTATTTATTGCTTGTTTGCCATTACTAGCTGCAGTATTACTTACCCTTCTCTTCTTAATTTTATTTTTACATTTTTACAGCATGTTCTGATTTGTCTTCCAGTTGATTGTTAATCCAATATATGGAAACCCTCTCCTGCTGCCTGTTAAAAGCTTGTTCCGTCAATCTTCTCTAGCATGAATTGTCAATGGTTGAAGTGATTGCCAACTTTACACTGTTGGTCTGATATGTCATTTACTATATCAATGAATATTCAAGCATGCATATCTGGTCTGTCATGTAATTGTATATTATAAGTTTAGCTGTATTTACATAGTTGCCAACATTGTAAAAAAATGTATAGGGACACTTTTTTGCCTATAGGCGGGGTCCTATTATAATTAGGCATGTAAAAATTGGATAGACTCCCATGGACTGGCATGTGAATTGCCACCATCCCTAGTGAATCAACAAAAGGATTTACCTCAAAAGGTGGGATTTTACGGGCAATATAATGAGTTTAAAAAAGATTATAAAAAAATATAAGTTTATTACCAAAGATAAAGAATAGACAAAAACCACACAATTAATTGTTCGCCACTTGTGTGATTTTTGTCTATTTGTTATCTTTTGTAATAAGCGTATATTTTTTATAATCTTTTTTGAACTCATTATATTGCCCGTAAAATCCCACTTTTTGAGGTAAATCCTTTTATTTATTATAATTAGACATTCGTTAAAAGGCGTGGCATAGCAGGGAAAGAAAATGTGGTGCATGGATAATGGGCGTGGCTTAAGCAAAATAGTGGGCGTTTTTCAAAGGGGGAGTGGCATAAAGGGTGTGTGGTTAGAGTCTTAGATGAATGAGGGATGGAGGGAAAAAGAGGGAGAGAGAGAGACAAAGAAAGAGATGGGGAGGAAGGGAAGGAAAGAGAAGGAAGGAAAAAAAGAGAGATGGAGGGACAGCAGGCCCAGATCCTACACCACAATAGAAATATGTGTATTCCAGAAAGTTTAACAATCAGCAGATAAAGATACTCCAAACACCTGTGAGCGCTTCAATCATCCCGACACCATGGTTGTTATGGTGTCAGGATGATTGAAGCACATTATTTCTATTATTACATTGTAATATAAAATGAAATAGTTCAACTCACCATAATGCAGAATCAGTGTGAGCCCTGAGCGTGTCACCTGCCATCAGGTGCCCCCAGCGGAGTACCTCCTTACATCAGGTGCCCCCAGCGGAGTACCTCCTTACATCAGGTGCCCCAGCGGAGTACATTCTTACATCAGGCGCCCCACCAGAGTCCGTCCTTACATCAGGCCCCCAGCAGAGTCCATCCTTACATCAGGCGTCCCTAGCAAAGTCTGTCCTTACATCAGGCATCCACAGCAGAGTTTGTCCTTACTTCAGGCATCCCTATTAGAGTCCATCCATACATCAGGCGTCCCCATTAGAGTCCATCCTTACATCTGGTGTCCCCATCAGCAGAGACCCTCCTTACATCAGTGTCCCCATCAGCAGAGCTCCTCCTTACATCTGGTGTCCCCAACAGCGGAGCCCCTCCTTACATCTGGTGTCCTCCATCAGCAGCGACTCTCCTTACATCAGTTTCCCAATCAGCAGAGCCCCTCCTTACATCAGTGTCCCAATCAGCAGAGGCCCTCCTTACATCTGATGTCTGTTTCCTCATAACTAAGGTCCTCCAGTCCCTTTATTAACTTTGTTGCCCTTCTCTGGACTGTCTCCAGTTACAGCACATCCTTCCTGAGGACTGGTGCCCAGAACTGGACAGCATACTCCAGGTGCATATGGGCCAGAGTCTTGTAGAGTGGGAGAATTATCGTTTTATCTCTGGAGTTAATCCTCTTTTTAATGCATGTCAATATTCTATTGACTTTGCTTGCAGCAGCTCATTGCATGCCATTGCTGAGCCTGTCAGATGCTAGGACCCCCAGGTCCTTTTTCATCCTAGATTCCCCCACAGGTTCTCCCCTAGTGAAAAGATTGCATTCATGTTTTTGACACCTAAATGAAAATTTTTCTACATTAAAACTCATTTGCATTGTGGTTGCCCCACCCCATTAATTTGTTTAGATCCTCTTGCAAGGTTTTCACATCCTGCGGAGAAGCTATTGCCCTGCTTAACTTAGTATTGTCTGCAAATACTGAGATTGAGCTGTGTATCCCAGATCATTTATGAATATATTAAATAGGATTGGTCCCAGGACAGAACCCTGAGGGACCCCACTTTCCACACTTGTCCATTCAGAGTACTCCCCATTTATCACCACCCTCTGAAATCGCCCCTGTAGCCAGTTTTCAATCCAAGTGCTCACCCTTTGGTCCATGCCGACAGACCTTAGTTTGTACAGTAAACGTTTATGGAGAACTGTATTGAATGCCTTTGCAAAATTCAGGTCCACCACATCTATGGGCCTTCCTTTATCTAGATGGCAGCTCACCTCCTCATAGAAGGTTAATAGATTGGTTTGGCAAGAATGATTTTTCATGTATCCATGCTGATTACTGCTAATGATACAGTTTTCATTGCTACAATCTTGTATATAGTTTCTTATCATCCCCTCCAAGAGCTTGCATACTATTGATGTTAGACTAACTGCTCTGTAGTTCCCAGGGATATATCTTGGTCACTTTTTAAATATTGGTGCTACATCAGTTGGTACCATACCAGTCAGTAGACTGTTCGTAAAAATTAAGAACAATGGTCTGTCAATTACCTGACTGAGTTCCTTAAGGACCCTCGGGTTCAAGCCATCTGGTCCCGGTGACTTATTTATTTCACGTCTATTTCTAATTCTATGCTCTGTTAGCCATGAGGGTGGGTCCTGTGACATGTCACAAGGATAAACCTTGCAGTTTTGGTTACTGAAGCCCCTCGTTTCCCTCATAAAGACTGAGGAGAATAATAAATGGCGAAGGAGATGGAGGTACTGAACCTTCACCATCTCTCCATCCTTTGTAACCAGCTTCACTTCATCATTCTTTATGGGGCGAATATGATCTGTTCACTCTCTTTTACTATTTATGTACCTAAAGAATTTCTTGGGCTCTTTTTTACTCTCCTCTGCTATGTGCCTTTTGTGTTCTATCTTAGCAGCCTGGATTGCACCCTTACATTTCTTATTGCATTCTTTGTACAGTTGGAATGCTGATGATGACCCATCAGCCTTGTATTTTTTGAAGGCCTTCTCCTTTGCTTTTATATGCATTTTTAAGCCATCCAGGATTTTTATTAGCTCTTTTAAATGTATTACCCATTGGGATGCACTGGCCAGTACTCTTATTTAATATGCTCTTAAAGCACACCCATTTTTTCCTCCATGTTCTTTGTTTCTAGGATTTCATCCCATTTAGTATCTTATAACAAGGAGAGTAGTTTCTTGAAGTTGACTCTTCTGAAATTCAGTGTCTTTGTATTCCCCTTATGTTTCCTATTTGTGTGATTTATACGGAAACAAATTGACTTGTAGTCACTGTTTCCTAGGTTCCCCCGTATGTCCACACCTGTGATCAGGTCTGTATTAATAGTGATCAGTAGGTTAGTAACGCATTTTTCCTTGTTGGTGCATCTCCCATCTGACCCACAAAATTGTTCTGTAAGACATTTAGTAAATGCCTTAGACGAATGCGCTGTTCCTTCGGCCCAGTCTATGTCTGGATAATTAAAATCTCCCTTTATAATGACACTTCCCATCCTTGCCACCATTCCAAACTGTGATAGGAGGTCTGCCTCCCCCTCCTCCTTCTGGTTAGGGGGCCTATAGCATACTCCCAGTATTACTTTCCCCTTGGTTTTCTCCCTTTGTAGATCTAGCATTGTCAACGCTATAATTTCTCTGCTTTGGAGGTGTCTTAGACCAGTGTTTTTCAACCTTTTTTTGGTCTAGGCACCCTTTAAAATTCTAGACAATCTTAAGGCACCCTTTAAAATTATGGACAGTCTTGAGGCACCCCTTTCTAAAATGTACAAAAACTATTCTAATAGCTTTACATAATGCAGCAAAATTCAAACATAGGACACCCAATGTTAGAGGTAATTAATTCTTCCAAAGAAAATACACTTTTGCACACTGGTACAGACTAGTTTTCAAATGTATCTCTTCTTAATTTCTCTCCATCAGTCAGCTAATGCCACCCCAGTGCTTAGGGAGAGAGGCAGAGGAGGGTCAAACAAGGATGCTGTGGAGGCAGCAGGCATCCTCCTTAATAACTGATGACGTCATTGATTGTTAGGATGCCAACATCTAGAAAGTCGTAATGATGCATAATGAAAATTTGTGGCTTTGTGTAACTTTGAAACATTTTTGATACATTTTTGGGCATTTTTTGCCAAGGTACCCCGGTTGAAAAAGGCTGTCTTAGACATTTGTGTCCATAGGAAACATACAATAGTACTTAGCATGTTAATTTCCTGACATTTGGAACTATGCTAGTGTCTTTGGGAAGTATCAGAATGGTAAATAATGTCAGTAGTACCGGTGGGCAAGATTGTCTTCCTGCTTTATTATTGGTACTGTTTTATTTAATCTATTAGGAAAAAATCTTTAAACGTAAACTATGTCCCCCCCATTAATCCGGGTTTATGCCAAGACGGGGGACTGATATCAATATTCGGAGGCTCCTCACACATCTCTCCAGGGCAGACAGGGACGTTCCGGGGGTCGTGGCCTCTCTAGATGCTGAGAAAGCGTTTGACTCGGTGGAGTGGCGCTATCTCTGGGCCGTCCTGCGTAAATTTGGGTTGGGTCCAAATGCTTTATCATAACACCACGGCTCATATTCGCACGAATTAACTCGCTGTCACCTCCCTTTTCCCTGTCCAGAGGCACTAGGCAGGCATTCCCACTCTCCCCTGGCCTGTTTGCATTGGCCATGGAACCCATGGCGGCCCGCATTAGAGCAACCCCCTTGATTGAGGGCATCCCAGTAGGGGTGATCACAGACAAAATATCCTTATATGCTGACGACACCTTCCTATTCCTTAAAGACATTTCATCCCTCCCACCGGCTCTCCATATTGTGAATGTGTTCGGCTCGTTTTCTCACCCCCAACGGGTACCCGCTTAAACTGGACATCAGAATTTAAATATCTCGGGATACTGATTAGAGAGCCTCTGTCCTCATACACAGAATTAAATCTCATGCCACTGCTAAAGACCTTCTCACAGAGATACACGGTCTGGAGATCTCTCCCTCTTTCACCAGTGGGTAGGGTGAACTTGGTTAAAATGATTTACCTGCCTAAATTCCTTAACTTTTTTCGCAACTCCCCGCTAATCCCCTCGGCCTCATTCTTTGCCACATTGAACGATATCATATCCTCCTTTGTGTGGAATGGCGGGCCCCCACGGTTGGCCATTTTCACCTTACAACTTCCCATTGCACAAGGTGGCCTATCCCTACTGGACTTTCAGGTGTATTTTTGGGTGGCAGTTTTGGTAACGGTCAGGTGGTGGTTTCTCAGCCCAAAGACAACCCCTCAGTAACCCTCGAAGCGGCGATTATGGGATCGTACTCCTCCCTCAGCAGTCTGGTGTTCAGGGGACCTGAATCTCACCCCGGCCTTACAGAACCTATGCGTACAACAATCTCAGTATGGCGCAGGGTTAGTACATGTAATAGCTCCCCCAGGGAAATACTCCCCCCATCTCCCCTCTGGGGTAATCCTAACCTCCCACACCTGAATAAAGTCCCAGACCCCCAGATTTGGGCAAAGAAAGGGATAGTGATCCTTAAACATATAGTTGCTGGCGGCAAATTGCGCGCCTTCCCCGACCTCAGAGATACCTATCAGCTGCCAGGCTGGATGCGGTTTCGCTATTACCAACTGCGCCATGCATACAGTAAGCAATTCCCACCTTCTATTACCCTCGAATCGGACTCCGTAGAGGGTCTACTCACTGCCAAGGTCATAGATAAACCCCTATCTTCCCTGTACTTCCATTTGTCCTTAGCCCCCACAAGAAAACTTAAGAAGGCCCTAAATAAATGGAGAGGGGACATCCCTGACCTGACAGAGGAGGACTGGGAGGCTTACCTATCCTCCTTTGTGACGAACACGATCTCAGCCAGGTTAAATTTCTCTACAGGGCCTACTTTACTCCAAAAAGACTGACTCTTATGAACCCAGAGACCCCAGTGAATTATCCTCGATGTGACCTGCAGGCTGCCTCCTTCCTACACATGGTCTGGTCCTGCCCACATCTGGTTGATTACTGGGTGGGGGTTGTAGACAGCCTCAACAGCATCATGTCACTGGATATGGGACCTGATCCTCGTTTGTTGCTGATTAACATCTTTGGTGCCAGGGTTCGGGGCAAGTACACTAGGCTGTTTCTAAGCTATGCCACATTCTATGCACGCAAAGTGATATTCCTTCATTGGAAAGACGCTGCGCCACCTACTGTATCTTCATGGCATACGGCTATGAACTCAGTGCTACCGCTCTACAAACTTACATATCTTAATCAAAATTGTCCCAGCAAATTTTATAAAATATTGTCGGGGTGGATAGATACCTGGGGGGTGGAGCTCCTGGACAATGCACAGGATGCTGTAGCTGGAAACGTACCACAACCATGAATCACTAGGTTTGTTCTCCTGTGAGTCGTTGACCTGTCATGGTATGTAATTTACCCACTTGCACAAGGTTCCTTCCCCCCTCCCCCTTCCTTCCCCCTTCCTTCCCCCTCTCCTTCTCTCCCCCCTCTTTCCCCCCCCCCCCCCCCCACTCGGCCCTACTGGGTTATTGTGCTGGAATGTCTACCTCCTGCGCTAATGTTTAGTACGATATAAGGATTTTGTTCCCATCCATCCTGTGGTTAACAATATCGCTGTTTTCTATGTCACTATGGGCCTGATTTAAGAAAATGTTGGCGCATTTGCGCAGGCAGGAATAATTATTGCGACATGGTGCATGCTGGCGACTTGCGCCGGATTCGCGGAATCGTTGCACGCATGGGCGCAGACACATTCTTAAATATGAACCAGACATCGGGCACTTGCTCATTGTAATGCTGATAATGTTAATGAGCTTTTCCTTATCACATGGAGAATATTGCTTCCACTTTTATTCCTTTCATTGACTTCTTTTTGAAACAACTCAATAATCATTCTAGAGATCTTCCTCCTATCAACAACTGTGCAGATGTTTCCTGGACTTGTAATTGTGCATTTTATGGTGATAGTCTATAATCATTGGTGGAGCCAAAACTTCCATGAAAACATCTTCTTAACACATGTCTGTGTATTGTGCATTCTGGACAATTCTTTCCCCATACACTGTGCAATCAGATTGGATGACATTTAAATCTAGTCAGCAATCTGACCAGGTTCTACACCATATGGCCAGTGGTACTTTGGTACAATTTAGCTCCGTAAATATTAATTTTGTCATTACAACAATGTTCAGAAATCTGATTAACCAGATTTTTTGGTTTCTTGGATTTGCTTTGGGGGGGGGGGGGTGTTGGGGGAAATATAAAAATATAAAAGTGCAAGGGAAGAATAAGTAACGCCGAGAGATTTGAAGGACAGAGATACTCAACAGATAGAGGGGTCCTTTTGGAAGTACATCCACAGGAATACATGGAATGTAAGGCCCCTTTCACACTGAGGCCTTGAAAAAACGCATATGCGTTTTACCACATTTTTACCACGTTACTCATTCATTTCAATGGAGATAGGCGTTTTTACAGCGCGATTTTTAGTGCCCTAAAGATGCTCCAAAAAAGCTGTTTGCAGGATTTTTTCCAACGCACAGCCAGCAAAATGCCTCAGTGTGAGGGGCCCTCAGGGCTTTAACATTGAGAATGATGGGGCAGGATTATTTCAGGTAAAAACGCCTCCGTGTGAAAGGGGCCTAATCTACTGACACTGAAGAGTAGAGGTGGGATATGTGTTTAAAAAATGGGATTAATGAAAGTGATGGGACAAGAAATGTACCATGTATAGATATGGAATGGAAGATGTGTAATGTATCAGTTGTACCTTCTTTGAAATATAAATGAAGAATATTTTAAAAAAAATTAAAAAATCTGATGAACCAATGTTCCAGCCCACAATAAATAATTAAGATGTGACCACGCCTCACTGATCAGTACAATTAAATTGTACTTATTAATTTTAGCAGAATTGAGAAGACAGGGAACGCACATGTTTAGAAAGTATGGGGGGGACTCCAATATCCGTGGCAGACTCTTGATGGAGAGAAATGACTGTGCTGCAACCCCCACCAGCTTCATAGAGGACAGGGATGGTGAGGTTGTTGGGCTCCTTCCACACCACCTCTGCCATTCCAGGGTGTTTATGCAGATCCTTGATGCCAGTTCTTGCCTTGTGCCACAACGTATCCACTTTCCAGAAATGCATCCAAGTGGAGGACCTGAAGATGGATTTCTCCCAGCTGGAACCACAAGCAGTACTACACCTGTTAAATGGACAGAAAAGATTAAAGGGGTTGTAAAGGATATTTTTGTTTTTAAATAACAAACATGTTATACTTACCTCCACTGTGCAGCTAATTTTGCACACAGTGGCCCCGATCCTGGTCTTCTAGGGTCCCTCAGCGGCTGTCTCGGCTCCTCCCGGCAAGAACTTTCCACCTTCATGGGAAGCTCCCTCCTGAGGTGGTTAGTTCTTGCGGGTGCGCTCCTGTGATACAGCCGGCGGCTATAGTCGCTCACTGTATCACTTGGCCCCGCCCCCCCGGCGCACTGCGTCATTGGATGTGATTGACAGCAGCGCGAGACAATGGCTGCGCTGCTATCAATCATCCAATGAATGAGCCGAGAAGCCTGCGTGTTCACGGCGTAGGACTTTCGAGGGGTCAGGTAAGTAAATGGGGGGGGGCCGTCATTGCCAGTTTTTTTTTCACCTTAATGCATAGGATGCATTAAGGTGAAAAAAATAATAACTTTAAACCCCTTTAAGTTGAAAGGTGAAGCTCTGCTTGTTTGCCCCCCCCCCCTCTGATGCCACATTTGCCACCTTGTGAGAATCTCATTCGGATGTTCCGCCCCTCCTCCTTCTCCTGCCACCAGCCCATTCACAAAGTGCTCTGTGCTCTGTACATGCGCAGTAAGTAACTGGCTGTGAAGCTGAAAGGCTTCACTGCTGGTTTACCGTAGCCAAGATGGTGAAGCCAGCACACAAGAGCGAATAGAAGAATTGAAAATTTGGCTCTGGTGAGGACATCTCTGGAACCCTGGACAGGTAAGTGCCCTAATATTAAAAGTCAGCAGCTACAAATACTGCAGCTGCTGACTTTTAATTATCGGACACTTACCTGTCCCAGGGTTCCCGCAATGCGGGGGAATGAAGCCCTGCTCGTCTCCCCCTCCTCTCCGCGGCACCAGCATTGTCACTGTGGGCGCCTGGCTGTGGCTTCACAGCAGGGCACGCACTGCGCATGCGCGAGCCATGCTGCACACAGTGATAGGCGAAGCAATCATTTGGGACGTGTCCCAGATTATTGCGGAGAGGGAGGGGTGACTTACTTCTGGTTGTGGCATGTCAGGGGGTCACCTTTCTTAAGGCTGGGTTCACAGTTGTACGGTGCGAATTCCAGCTCTGTTATCTCTGCAAAGAGATAACACAGCTGTTCAGCATTTCATGTGTGGTGTAGCTGCGGACTTGCTGACCGGGGAGAGGTGAGAAGTGTAGTGAGCAAGGAGAAAATCCTGTTGAGAACTGAACATATCTGCGAATCAGATGCGTGCCCATAGAAGATAATAGGCCTGAATTTGCACCTGAGCCGCACTGCAATGCCAAGAAAACGCACACGTTTTTTGGGCAATGCGCAGTGCAAATGCATCGCACATATGTGAAGGAACGAGCCTCATTACAATCAATATATTTTATAATGTTATGCGAATTGGATGCGGTGTAAGCCACAACCAATTTGCATAGGTGTGAACAGGGCCTTAAAGTGGAAGTTCCATTTTTGGATGGAACTCCACTTTAAAACAGAATATCTAATCTGTTTGCAAATAAATGAACACATGCTTTATCATGAAAAAAGACCCAATCACAGAAAAAGCACTGCAAAGCATTTTACAACTTTATTTGAGAAACACAGTAAAAGTTCACCAAAAAAAATAAAAAATGATAAAATAAAGGCAAATAAACAGCACTGTGAAAGTAATTACTCAGCGGTTAGAAAAATCATGTGAAGGTTGCCTATGCACAGAAAAACAAACAAAACATTCCACATACAAAAGAGCGAACACTCAGGACAGACAAGTCTTTAGCACATAGATAACAAAATCAAGACAATTGCATAAACTTTCATACAGCTAAGTGAGTTAAAAATAAAAAAGGCAAGTCATTATACACACTTCCCTCCTTAGTAAACAATTATTAGTGAAGTAACTGTGAGAGCTGGTTCACACCAGGGCGACTCGTCAGGCGACTCAGTCGCCTGACAAGTCGCGTCGCACGCTTTTCAATGGAACCGTTCTAAGTAAGAGCGACTCAGGTTGCTCCGACTTAGAAAAAGGTTCCTGTACTACTTTTGGGGGCGACCCAAGGCGACCTGCATTGACTTCTATACAGAAGTCTTATGCAAATCGCCTCGGCGAGCGTCTCAAGTCATCTTGAGATCGCGCCGCCGAGGTCGCCCCCCACAAGTCGTGCCGCGTCGCGCCGCCCTGGTGTGAACCGGGTCTGATTCGCAGATATTTACAATAGTTACTAAAACAAATCTAAACTCTAAGCAATAATAAAATCGATGCCTGGCTAACAAAGTATACACACAACAAGGTGGCCTCACTTTAGGCAAATTTACACAAACCACATGCTCCCTTATATAACATAGGAGATGTGTTTTGGCGCGAATACGCACACCTGAGCAATGAACGTTCTCAGGTGCTGCTTATTAATTCACACATGCGCACTAAAAAGATTCATCCCTGAGTTTATCTAACCATTTAGGAAACAGCTGCTCAGATAGCTGATTAAAAACGTTATCCAATCAGATTGCACAGTGTATGGGGAAAGAATTGTCCAGAATGCACAATACACAGACATGTGTTGAGAAGATGTTTTCATGGAAGTTTTGGCTCCACCAATGATTATAGACTATCACCATAAAATGCACAATTACAAGTCCAGTAAACATCTGCACAGTTGTTGATAGGAGGAAGATCTCTAGAATGATTATTGGGTTGTTTCAAAAAGAAATGAATGAAAGGAATAAAAGTGGAAGCAATATTCTCCATGTGATAAGGAAAAGCTCATTAACATGCATTACAATGAGCACAAGTCCAATGTCTGTTCTCCCTATTCAGTGGTCATCAACCCTGTCAGGCCAGGTTTGCAAGATAACTGAAATACATCACAGGTGATATCATTTGCTGCTCAGTAATTGCAGGATTCAGCCCGGTTCTCACAGGGGCGGCACGACTTTGGGGGCGACTGGGCGGCGCAATCTCAAGACGACTTGAGACGCCTGGCTGAGGCGATTTGCATAATGACTTCTGTATAGAAGTCAATGCAAGTCGCCCTGAGTCGCCCCCAAAAGAAGTACAGGAACCTTTTTCTAAGTCGGAGCGACCTGAGTCGCTCCTATTAGAACAGTTCCATAGTACAGAGCGGGACGAGTCGCCCCTATGTGAACCGGGCCTTCCAGTCTGCATCTCCCCCAAGGTAATAAATAAAATCTGGCCTGTTAGTGGGCCCTGAGGACAGGATTGATAACCACTAATTTGCTCAATAGAAACACGCAACCATTGATTTCACGTATGTGTAGTGCGATAGCTGCAGACGTTATCCAATCAGATTGGTTGCTCAGAGAAATGAGTGGATTTAGATGTCATCCAATCAGATTGGTTGCTCAGATAAATGGGTGGATTTAGATGTCATCCAATCAGATTGGACAGTGTATGTGGAAATTAATTGTTTAGAGAAATGGGTGGATTTAAATGTCATCCAATCAGATTGGTTGCTCAGAGAAATGAGTGGATTTAGATGTCATCCAATCAGATTGGACGGTGTATGGGGAAAGAATTGTCCAGAATGCACAATACACAGACATGTGTTGAGAAGATGTTTTCATGGAAGTTTATGATTATAGACTATCACCATAAAATGCACAATTACAAGTCCAGGAAACATCTGCACAGTTGTTGATAGGAGGAAGATCTCTAGAATGAATATTGAGTTGTTTCAAAAAGAAGTGAATGAAAGGAATAAAAGTGGAAGCAATATTCTACATGTGATAAGGAAAAGCTCATTAACATGCATTACAATGAGCACAAGCTCAATGTATAAGCAGTTGTGCACTCTGGAGAACGCAGATGCGCCCGCGTGCAACACACATCATTAACAAGCTAAAGCGTGTGCGCCCTGTCAGGCGAGCATAAAATGGTGTGCTTTGTCAATGCACATGTGCAGTTGAGTAGCTGAAAAAAGGGTGTAAAAAGGCTTGATTAGTTGTAAGACAGATCTACATGTTCTGGACAGAATTTGTGCACTTAAACAATATTATATACATACTTTTTAGCCTGGTAACAGAAGATGGTAAACTAGTAAAGTTATCTACAGTATTCAGGCAAAAATGTTGAAGATTACATTGGCTGCGCTTGCTAATTGTAGGCGCAAAAGATTGCGCAAGTGCGCAATAGCGCTTCCTATGTAAATATGGTTTGGTGCATATAAGTGCACCATAATGTTTTGAGTCCCGTTTTTTGTGCAATTGCTCCAATTTCTCCACTGCACCACAGGCGCAGGTCTTTAGTAAATCACCCCCTGTGTGTAATGTTATTCATGTGACGAATTGTGTTTGCACCCCTTTTTTTTTTTTGGTTAGCTGAAAACCATGAAAAAAGTTTGAGCTTTAGATATAATTTAGCACTTAAACTGAAAGGCGGCTAAGTTCACCTTTTTGGACAGCATTTCACTTTTCATAAGAAATATAATTATTTTGTAATATAATTTCTGGCCCTCTCACTTACGGTACCTTATTCTAAAAAGGTTTGAAATTTCAGGTTTCTGTCTTCTGTTTTAAAACGTTTTTTCTGATTGCATCATTTCCTGTAGGTCAGCTCCCATCATTCTCTGTGTTTTTGCATCACAGAAAAGTGTGATAGGGCATATATTTCCAGTCTGGACCACATCTCCCTCATTACAATACCACCACCTACTTCCTCCCTTAAAGCGTTTGTTACCCTAAAAAAACAAAAAACAAAAGGGATGCTTTTCCTTTAAAGCAGGAATAACAGCACAGTGCTTGTGCTGTGTAACTTGGACCCTTTCTCACCTAAAATACCTGGCTGATCCTGCCAGTTTCTGCCCTCCTGCGTTTACACTGACCACGGTATATCATGGCTTTTGAGGCCCGACACCGCGGTCAATTTAGATGCCTCCGTTATCCGCAGCTCTCCTCACTGCCCTTCTCTGTTCTCCTCCCCCCTCTCCTCTGTTCTCCTCACCCCTCCCTGCCTGTAAGCTCTGTGTGTGAGCCGTCCCTCCCCTTCTAGCAGCCTTCTGAGCAGTATAAAAATTACTGCTCACAATCACTGCCAGCCCCTCTGCTCCGATAACATGTATACACAGTGTATGACCTTTTTTTTTTAATTCTTCTTCTAAATATCTTATTTCTCCTCTCTGATCAGCAGTCACGTAACTGCCCGTTGCTCTCTTCCTCCGATGTATGCACTACAGAGGGAGGTCCTGTGACCTTCCGGCAGACATCAGAGGGAGAGCTCGGTCCCTCCCTCTGTAGTACATACATCGGAGAAAGAGAGCAATGAGCAGTCACATTACCGCGGATTGGCGAGGAGAAATAAGGTATTTAGAAGAAGAATTTTAAAAAACGGCATACACTGTTTACTACATGTTATCCTAGCAGAGGGGCTGGCAGCCTTTACAACCCCTTTAACCACTTGCCGACCAAGTCACAAACATTTACGTCGGCAGAATGGCACGGCTGCGCAAAGCAACGTATATATACGTCGCTTTGAATTTTGTGCCGTGCGGGGGTGGACCCCTGCCGCAAGCTCCGTGACTGTGCCTGCGGGACCCGGGGACTCGATGTCCACTGGTGTCCCGTGATCGTGTCACGGAGCTGCAGAATGGGGGGATGCCTGTGTAAACAAGGCATCTCCCTGTTCTGCCTTGTGACAGGACACTGATCTTCTGCTCCCTGTCATCGGGAGCAGTGATCAGTGTTGTGTAACAGGTAGCCCAGCCCTCCCACAGTTAGAATCACTCCCTAGGACACACCTAACCCCTTCCCTGCCGGTGTCATTTACACAGCAATCAGTGCATTTTTATTATTTTTTTTTTTTTTACTAGTAATAGAGGCGATCTGCGATTTTTATCGGGACTGTGACATTATGGCGGACACATCGGACACTTTTGACACCATTGTCATTTATACAGCAATCAGTGCTATGAATAGCCACTGATTACTGTATAAATTACACTGGCAGGGAAGGGGTTAAACACGAGGGGGCGATCAAGGGGTTAAGTGTGTCCTAGGGAGGGATTCTAACTTTGGGGGGGATGGGCTACCACTGACATGACAGCGATCACTTCTCCCGATGACAGGGAGCAGTAGATCCCTGTCATGTCACTAGGCAGAACAGGGAAATGCCTAGTTTACATAGGCATCTCCCTATTCTGTCTCTCCATCTCACGATCGTGGGCCGCCGGTGAACATCAAATTTGCGGGACCCGTAGGCACGCTCCTGCGGCATGCGGTGGGCGTGCCCGCATGTTGGCAATTTCAAAGGGACGTACAGGTATGCCCATTTGCCTGTACAAGCCCTTCTGCCGAAGTATATGTGTGTGTGGCAAGCGGTTAATGAACTTGGGCCACAAACTGCAACGGGTTAATAATGTTTTTAAAGGAGAAGCTTTTAAGTTGGAATGCTTCCTTAACGTCAACCTTACTTTAAACAGCAGCCTCAGCTTTCCTTTGGGGCGTTAGCAAGCACTCTACCTGAATCCCTAATTTGGGTGCAGTAAGCCCTGCCCACACATGATTGGTTATTCTTTGCAAAGTGGTTTCACATCATTTACTAAGCTCTGGAGAATGCAACTACACTTGCAAAGTGCATAGTCTATTTGCCTTTAGTACTGTAAATCAATCCCTATAAGTTTCATGGTGTCACTGACAGTTGCCAGTAGTTTCAAAGGTTGATTGCTTGAAAACCAGAGCACAGACAAATTCCAAAAATGGTACATTACATTTATTATGGCACGTGGTATATGGTTGTTCAGTGTTTACTGAGTACTAGGGTTGAGCGGACACCTGGATGTTCGGGTTCGACGGATTCGGCCGAACTTCGGAAAAAAGTTCGAGTTCGGGACCCGAACTTGACACCGAACCCGAACCCCATTAAAGTCAATGGGGACCTGAACTTTTGAGGACTAAAATGGCTCTAAAATAGTAATGGAAAGGGCTAGAGGGCTGCAAATGGCTGAAAAATGTTGTTAAGAGCATGGTAAGTGCTCTGCAAACAAATGTGGATAGGGAAATAATAACTTAAAATAACATAAAATACATAAAAATAGGTGGTGGTGGAAGTGGAAGCGGCGGTGGAGGAGGACCAGGTAGCCAACACTGGTTTTTGTTTTTACATTTATTTATTTTTTAAATTAAGGTACACCCCAAAAAAGTGAGAGAGATCAAAAATACAACAATGGCTGGGTAAGGCCGGTATACATGTCTATTCTGCACAAGGTACGGACAATTCCTGTGGGATCCATGCCTGGTTCATTTTAATGAACGTGAGCTTGTCCACATTGGCTTTGGACAGGCGGTTACGCTTGTCTGTGATAACGCCCCCTGCCGTGCTAAATACACGTTCAGATAATACACTGGCTGCAGGGCAGGCCAGCACCTCCAAGGCGTAAAGGGCAAGCTCAGGCCATGTGCCCAATTTGGAGACCCAGAAGTTGAAGGGGGCAGACCCGTCATTCAGTACATGTAGGCGTGTGCACACATACTGCTCCACCAAGTTGGTGAAATGCTGCCTCCTGTTAAGACGTTCCATATCAGCTGGTGGTGCTGGTTGTTGTGGCGTGCTGACAACGCTTTTCCACATTTCGGCCATGCTAACCCTGCCTTCTGAGGTGCTGGCGGTGCCCCGGCTGTGTTGGCGACCTCTTCCTCCTCCTCTGCCTTCGCCTTGTGCTTCCACTGTGCCCCCATTGTCAGGTGGGAATGCCACCAGTAGCGTGTCTACCAGCGTGCGCTTGTACTCGCTCATCTTACAATCACGCTCCAGTGAGGGAATTAAGGATGGTACGTTGTCCTTGTAACGGGGATCCAGCAGCGTGGCCACCCAGTAATCAGCACCTGTTAGAATGTGGCCAGGCAAGGGATGTGCGTCATCCGGCTAGGCCCAGAGCTGCTACGAGATTTCGCCCATTATCGCACACCACCAGGCCGGGCTTGAGGCTCACTGCCACCAACCACTCATCGGTCTGTTGTTCCATGTCCTTCTACAACTCCTGCGCAGTGTGGCGTTTTTCCCCCAAACAGGAACGTTTTAAAACTGCCTGCTGTCGTTTACCCCTGGCTGTGCTGAAGTTGATGAAGGTGTTACGCTGACCGGATGAGGAGGCGGTAGAGGATGAGGAAGCGGAGTAGGAGGAGTTGGCAACAGGAGGCAAACTGAAGTGCCCTGCAATCCTCGGTGGTGGAAGGACATGCGCCAAACTGCTATCCGCCTCAGACCCAGCCGCCACTGCATTTACCCAGTGTGCTGTTAGGGAGATATAACGTCCCTGACCGTGCTTACTGGTCCACGTATCCGTAGTTAGGTGGACCTTGCCACAAATGGTGTTGCGCAGTGCACACCTGATTTTGTCCCCCACTTGGTTGTGCAGGGAAGGGATGGCTCGCCTGGAAAAGTGGCGGCTGGGCACGACGCACAATGCCATCAGGCTGTTAAAACTCTGCGTCTCCACCAGACGGAATGACAGCATTTCAAAGGCCAGGAATTTTGCAATGCTGGCATTCAGGGCCAGAGATCGCGAGTGGGTAGGGGGGTACTTCCTCTTCCGCTCCACTGTTTGGGAGATAGAGAGCTGAACGCTTCCATGGGACATTGTGGAGATGGTTGGTGACCCAGGTGGTAGTGTTGCTGGCAGATACTCTGTTTGCGGGGTGGCAGGTCCCACTGTCACTACAGAGGTGGATGAAGAGGCCGAGACTGCAGCAGAAGAGGAAGCAGGAGGAGCCAGAGACCTTTCTTGGTTTTTGAGGTGTCTACTCCACTGCAGCTCGTGCTTTGCACTTAGATGCCTGGTCATGCAGGTTGTGCTCAGGTTGAGAACGTTTATGCCTGGCTTCAGGCTCTGATTGCACAGTGTGCAAACCACTCGTGTCTTGTCATCAGCACATTGTCTGAAGAACTGCCATGCTAGGGAACTACTTGGACCTGGCTTTGGTGTGCTTGGTCCCTTGCTGCGTTGGGCAGTAGCAGGCGTAATGTCTAGGGGACGGACGCTCCACTTTTGCACCCTGCTCCCTCTTCTGCTGTGCTGGTGGCTCTGTGTGACCACTGCCTCTTCCTCCGAACTACCCAGGTCACCTGCATGATGTTGATTCCATGTGGGGTCGAGGACCTCATCATCCTCCACATCATCTTCCAGCCAGTCTTCACCCCTGCCCTCCTTGTAGGTCTGCACAATTGCGAAAGCAGCAGCAGTTGGCACCTGTGTTTCTTCATCATCCGAGACGAGCTGCGATGGTCCTCCCATGTACTCATCTTGAAACATAAGTGGTTGGGCATCGGTGCACTCAATCTCTTCCACTTCTGGGGCAGGGCTAGGTGGATGGCCCTGGGAAACCCTGCTAACAGAGTCATCAAAAAGCAGAAGAGACTGCTGCATGACTTGGGGCTCAGACTGCTTGGCTGATTTGCAAGGAGGTGAGGTGAAAGACTGATGGACATCGGCTGCAGGTGCCAACTCTGATCTTTCAGCAGTAGACTGGGTGGGAGACAATGTGAAGGAACTGGAGGCAATGTCGGCAACCCAATCTACTATCGCCTATACTTGTCCTGGGCCTGGCCTCAACATTCGTATAGCCGCATTAGGACCGACCAAATACCGCTGCAGGCTCTGTCGCCTACTCGCACCTGAGGAAGGTGTTTCACTTGTGTGTGCAGCTGGCACAGATCGACCATGTCCTCTCCCTGCAACAGGAGCTCCACCAGCAGCACCACGACCGGGGCCACGTCCCTTATTTGAGGGTCTCCTCATATTTCTAAAATTTAGGATCTTGCCCTAAATGGGTGTTTTTTGAATAGCAGAATAGAGCAACAGTATCTAAAGGGTGTATCTCACAGGTACAGATATGCAGAAAACGCACCCAAATTTTTTTTTTTGCCTAATTTTTTTTTTTTAAGATCAGAATAGGAGAACAGTATCTAAAGTGTGTATCTCACACGTACAGATATGCAGAAAATGCACGAAAAAGTTTTTTGGGTAGAAAATGCACCAAAATTTTTCTTTTGCCCTAAATTATTATATTTTTTGAAGATCAGAATAGAAGAACAGTATCTAAAGTGTGTATCTCACACGTACAGATATGCAGAAAATGCACCAAAAAAAGTTTTTTTGGCAGAAAACGCAGCAAAAAAAATTTTGGGCCCTAAATTATTACTTTTTTGGAAGAGCAGAATAGGAGAACAGTGTCTAAAATGTGTATCTCACACATACAGATATGCAGAAAATGCACCAAAATAATTTTTTTGGCCCTAAATTATTACTTTATTGAAGAGCAGAATAGGAGAACAGTATCTAAAGGGTGTATCTCACAGTAACATATGCAGTGCTGGTGCACTGAGCTTGCATAAAATGCCAGCCGAAGCCAACCTAACTAACAGACGGATAAAAGTTATCTTTTCTCTGGCACTGGGCTCAGGGCAGGATAAAAATATTGTGCACTGCACCCACACAACAAAAGCAAGGTAGATCGCTGAGTAATTTGATTTCTGAATTAGGACAGGACTCCTATCTAATTCTCTCCCTCAAAGCAGCAGCAGCAGCAACAAACTTTCCCTACACTAACTGAAGCAGAGTGACGTGCTGTGCTATGTGCCTCTAGCTTATATAGAGGCTGGGTCACATGCTGCACTGGCCAATCACAGCCATGCCATTAGTAGGCATGGCTGTGATGGCTTCTAAGGGCACACAAGTTAAACAAATGTCCGGTACAAACCCAAACTTTACAGTTTGGGTTCGCTCAACACTACTGAGTACTAATAGGGTAAGTTTCTACTTTAAAGGATAAGTACAACTGGAGCCCAGATGCCTGTCTTCACAAAAAATTATAATGTACATCTATCAAGAATCCTGTCTAAAAATTGCTAGGGTGTTTTAGGGAGTATCTGATCTGAACTTTTGGGTAATTTCATGAACCTGTGTCGAGAAAGTATGAGGGATGGTCAAGACCAGAATATGTGCAATAACTTGCCTTCACCCTGCAGTGCCAACAGGTCTTGAACTCTGCAGTGTTAATAGAGTGTAGGAGGGTGGGAGTCCATGGTACCATTGCATTACTATTTTATGACCCGATTCCTGATATTTGTTACAAATAGAAGATCTGAAGGACTTAGATCAGGGATAGGCAACCTCTCAGAGGTGGAGGTCTACATGAAAGATCACTGGGATTTGGCACCCTTTTTAAAAAAAAAAAAGGAACTGAACTAGCAAAGACGAAATAGCAAGGAAAGACAAATGTCACTGTAAATATATAAACTTAGCCTAGTTTTTTATTTTTATATTATTTTCTACAATTTTATTTTTTTATTATGTTTTTACAATTTTTTTATGAGCCCCATTTGCTGGGGCTTTGGTGAAAGGTCAGGGGTCTAAACAACTTTAAGACAGAGAAAAGCCTCAGCTGCATTGGGCAGTAAATGAATGGGAAGTGCTCTTGTTCATTAAAAACTGAAGACAGTTTACTCTGTTTGTTAGCCGCAGCCAACGGGAGAGGAGGGAAGCCAGCAGCACTGCAGAAATGGGGGGGTAGAGAGACTCAGGGAAGACTGGGGCAGCAGAAAAAGAGGAGAGGAGGGACAGAATTTACTAGAACCAATTGGTTATATTTTTCTCTTGCAGCTGCTAAATGTGGTGAGGGAGAGGAGGAGAAGCTGGCTTTCAGTGGCTGCAGGAGGAAAATACAGCCGACAGATTCCAGTAAATGTTGCCCCTTCCACCTCTCCTCTCTAAGCGTGAAAGGGAGGCCACGGGTACCTCCTGGAGCTTGGGAACACCCCCCCCCCTTGGGAATGCCAAGTGTCCCTGCTCATATAGAATATGCTTGTAACGGAATATATGCCTTCTCTCCCCCAATGTAAAAACAGAGCCCCCCTCTCCTGGTAATGGCAGATTCCCCCGCCCAGCCCCCCTCTTCTGGTCCTAGTAATTTTTGGTATTTTTGTGTCAGTGTCAGCAGGTGTTGTGGGGAGGAATGGCGGGCAGTTTGTGTCTGTTTCTGACTGTCAGTACTGTGAGGTGAGCAGGGTGGAGTGTACAGAGTGACCCAAATAGGTGCCACAGATCTGAGCAAGGTCTTCCGCAGTGATATCGGTCTTGGCTACCAGGCCCTTCTCCTCCTGCTTAGCTTTGTGACAGTTCAGTGTTTGGTGCCCGTCCTGGGCTGCTTTCATCCGCCCTCCTCTCTGCTCCATTTAGGAAATAGCCGACAAAAACCCCAAACTTCTCCCCAGCCAATGAGACTGGAGGGGTGTGGAACCGAAGGCAAGGTTGAAGCCTAGGAATGGAGCAAGTAATTCACCACTCGGCTGCCGGAATAAAGGTGCAGGGATACTGCGGGATCTGAGCTGGACTCCGGCATTTTGCGCGGGAGTAGGCTTATTTGACAGGGAGGCCACACGGTTCCCCTAAAGCATGGGCGTAGGGACTCCTGATGCTATGGCCATGCCTGCAGCTTAATTGGGAGAGGTAGCTCAGTGCAAGAGCAAGCCTTATCCCCCTGCTCCATCCACCCAGCTCTCTCCTTTGCTGCTCCGGAACTACTCACCCTGTTCCGCCCAGCTCTTACTCTGACAGCACTGGGAGGAGAGGTTTCGTCTGGGGTCCGCAATGCAGAGATGTGATCGGCCGTGGTCGACCGGTAGATCGCATTTGATGGGTTGCCAACCAAGGACTTATAGAGTATCTTTGTACATGCTTCTGTTGACAAAGTATTCTCCAGGTCACATTCCCAGCAAAGAAAACAATAGAAAAAAGGAAAGAACGCACCGACCATTTACATTACCAGCATAACCATTTTTATTCAAAAGTAATCTACTTACAAACTCTTGGAAAGTAAAGACACATACAATAGTGCCAACTAGACCACTGCAAGATCCACAGTCATCATCCAGTGGTATGGAAAGTCCTCATAGTATCCAAAGGCTAACGCGTTTCGATGGTCGATCTCTCTTCATCAGAGCCAAACTGGGTATGAAAAATTTCACATCAGCCTTTATGCCTAAGTGAGCTATTAGCCCAAATACACCCCACTCTCATACCTTTAATGAGGGGAGGGGCTAAGAGGTGGAACACTGTTCACATGAGCCAATATACAGTATATATTAGACATGTACATAAAAGCGATAAACATACAATTTATAATAATCGCAGCAACAGACTGCCACATGAACATGGATGCCTCATATATCATTATTTGTCATTATGATCACTATCCCTTAAACAGTGGGGGATTGGCTTTTAATTTCTGCCCTCCACTACTGCTATTCTAGTATCAGTAAAGACAGCTTTATCTCCCAGCAAATAATGTAATAGTAATGGTAACTAGATGCAGTTCCAACCTGTGCTTGTGCATCATTCGTATCTCATGATCAGGGCTTTCCCAGATGGACCAGTACCAGCGCTGCCATGCCACTCTGGTGGGCACGCCATGTCTGGAACCCAGAAGGTCGGAAGCGCAGGTGTGTTTTTTTAATTTGTTTAAGAAGTTAAGCAAGTTGATTGCTAGAAACTCAATGTTGCAGGCTGCCAGTTGTCATCCCGCACACACTATCAAGGCCATACCTGTAGGGAAATTCACTCTTGCAAGGAGAAATTGCTCTATGGATGAGACTACTACGCAGGAGTGTGACATTATACATGAAAGGATTAGTAAGAGAGGTTATTCTAATGCCCTAATACAGAGAGGGAGAAATATTGCTGCAAACAGGTCAAGAGAAACTCTTTTGGGAACAAATCGTGATAATGCAAGGAAAATATACGTGAAGAGGGATAAATGGGTTACATTTGCAACTTCTTATTCTATTGAGCACTATGATACAATTTGCATCACAGAGAAAATGTGACAGTTTTTTTTTTTTTTTATAAAAGTTGGAACAATATTCAAAGAATGTGTGCTAATATTCAAGTGGAAGGGTGCCTACCTTGAGAACACTGTTGTCACCAAGCCTGTTCAGGTCAGATTCCAATAAGCAACAGACATGCTTATCAGTAGTTGCATCTTACCGTTGTGGGGTGACAACTTGCAGATATTGTCAGGTTCACACTGTTAAGCCTCGTATACACGAGCGGTTTTCTCGGCAAGAAAACTGCTGGGAGAGCTTTTTGCAGAGAAAAATGTTCGTGTGTATGGTTACTCGGCAGGAAAACTGCCGGGAATCTCGACGAGAAAAATAGAGAACCTGCTCTCTATTTTTCTCGTCGGGATTCTCGGCAAAGTGTTTCCTGCTGAGAAACCCGGTCGTCTGTATGCTTACCTGTCCAGGGAAACCCGCGCATGCTCGATGAGACTTTGACGCATGCGCGGTAGCTTACAAGGGTAGTGTAGTGTGCAGCAAGATGGCGGCGACAGTATCGAATGTGACGAGCGCCGGCTCGTCGTAGTCGATGACGTCACCGCGTTCTTGCCATTCAAAAGAAAGGCGGTACACAGGGCTTGGCAAGACAAGCTTGCCAGGAATCCCGTCGAGAAAACCGACATTTTTTTTTTTTCGACGGGATTCCCGCCCGTGTGTGCGAGGCTTTAGGAAATAAATAATCTCTCAATGTATACGGCAAAAGTTCACCATTCGTCATTATATTAATTGCAACACAAGAAATGTGGTTTATTTGATTCGGGATCTATATTGACCCAGGTGGACTTTCTTAGAGCCATCAGTGTCCTTCACAGATCTTCTACCTGATCAATCCATCAGGCTGGGTTCACACTAGTGCGACACGACATCCGTCCTACTTTGGATCCGACTTTACCCTGCGACATGAAGCCGACATATGTCCGACTTTCAATGAACGGGGATCCGACTTGGATCCCCGCCAATATCAGGCACTGTGTTTGGTATGAATCTTGAGGGGGAACTCCAGGCCAAATTTTAAATAAAAAAAAATGGCGTGGGTTCCCCTCCAGAGGCATACCAGGCCCTTGGGTCTGGTCTGGATTTAAACGGGCGCCCCTACGCCGAAAAAACGGCGTGGGGGTCCCCCCAGAATCCAAACCAGACCCTTATCCGAGCACACAACCTGGCAGGCCGCAGGGGAAGAGGGGGGGACGAGAGGGCGGCCCCCCCTCCCTCCTGAACCGTACCAGGCCGCATGCCCTCAACATGGGGGGTTTGGTGCTCTGGGGCAGGGGGGCGACCTGCGGCCCCCCCCACCCCAGAGCACCCTGCCCCCATGTTGATGAGGACAGGGCCTCTTCCCGACAACCCTGGCCGTTGGTTGTCGGGGTCTGCGGGCGGGGGGCTTATCGGAATCTGGGAGCCCCCTTCAATAAGGGGGACCCCAGATCCCGGCCCCCCCACCCTATGTGAATGAGTATGGGGTACATCGTACCCCTACCCATTCACCTGGTGGAAAAAAATTGCAATAAAAAAACACTACACAGGTTTTTAAAGTAATTTATTACACAGCTCCGGGGGTCTTCTTCCGACTCCGGCGCTCTTCTTCCGACTTCCGGGGGTCTTTTCCGACTTCGGGGGTCTCCGGTGTCGTCTCCCGCTCTCCGGTTCTTTCTTCCGCCGGGCCTCCGCTAACTTCTTTTTAGCTCTTTTGCTAACGGAGGCGCGGTCTTCCCGTCGTCGCCGTCGGCTTCTTCTTCCCTCTTCTCCTTCTCGATGTTGACGCGTCGCTTCTTCCCGCTGTAATACTGGCTCTCCGCTCCGCATTAATATAGGCTTCTCATGATGTCACAGTCACATGTTCCCATGACGTCACAGTCACATGCTCCGGGGCCATGTGCCCCGGAACATGTGACTGTGACGTCATGAGAAGCCTATATTAATGCGGAGCGGAGAGCCAGTATTACAGTGGGAAGAAGCGACGCGTCAACATCGAGAAGGAGAAGAGGGAAGAAGAAGCCGACGGCGACGACGGGAAGACCGCGCCCCTCCACTAGCGAAAGAGCTACCAAGAAGTTAGGGGAGGGGCCGGCAGAAGGACAACGGAGAGCCGGACGAGACAACGGGAAGACCGGGCCTCTGTTAGCAAGAGAGATAAAAAGAAGTTAGCGGAGGCCCGGCGGAAGAAAGAACCGGAGAGCGCGGAGACGACACCGGAGACCCCCGAAGTCGGAAAAGACCCCCGGAAGTCGGAAGAAGAGCGCCGGAGTCGGAAGAAGACCCCCGGAGCTGTGTAATAAATTACTTTAAAAACCTGTGTAGTGTTTTTTTATTGCAATTTTTTTCCACCAGGTGAATGGGTAGGGGTACGATGTACCCCATACTCATTCACATAGGGTGGGGGGGCCGGGATCCGGGGGCCCCTTATTGAAGCGGGCTCCCGGATTCCGATAAGCCCCCCGCCCGCAGACCCCGACAACCAACGGCCCGGGTTTTCGGGAAGAGGCCCTGTCCTCATCAACATCGGGGCAGGGTGCTCTGAGGTGGGGGGGCCGCAGGTCGCCCCCCTGCCCCAGAGCACCAAACCCCCCATGTTGAGGGCATGCGGCCTGGTACGGTTCAGGAGGGAGGGGGGGCCGCTCTCTCGTCCCCCCCCCTTTCCCTCTGCGGCCTGCCAGGTTGTGTGCTCGGATAAGGGTCTGGTTTGGATTTTGGGGGACCCCCACGCCGTTTTTCGGCGTAGGGGTGCCAGTTCAAATCCAGACCAGACCCAAGGGCCTGGTATGCCTCTGGAGGGGAACCCACGCCGGTTTTTTAATTTAAAATTTGGCCTGGAGTTCCCCCTCAAGAGCAGTACAGCACAAGTCGCATGCCAAAGTCGGACCATGCAAGACTGCGGTACGACTTTGATCCGACTTCAATGATAGTCAATGGGCTGAAGTCGGATCAAAGTCGGACCAAAGTAGTACAGGGAGCATTCTCAAAGTCGGACCGACATGTGTCGGACCAGTTAAGACGGCTCCCATAGGGAAACATTGATTTTCACACGTCATGCGACATGAGCTCCCAATGTCGGAGCGTTTGTCGCCCCAGTGTGAACCAGGCCTCAGTCATCAATGGCCCAGGTGGTGCGAGGTTATTCAATATTGCATATTGTTGAAAAGAGAAGTGTTGTGGATTTTTAACTTAGAAATTAGGGCACTGCATAGATTAAACAACTGATGGGTTGTAAACTTTTTTTTTTTTAAATAATACATGGATAAAAAGCAATATTTTATCACTCACCTCTTGGATTCTCCTTTAAGTGATTTATATGCGATTGGTTGTTTAGTTATATTGGAAACAATAGACTATTTAACAGGGTAGGTGTTAAAGGAGAAGTATGGGAAAATAAATAAAACAAATATACATCCTCAGCAGCAGTTCTCGGTCTGCTCAGAGTGGAGCACTCACATGGTAAAAAGAAGTAAATTACATGTGTCACTTTAAAATCTTCGCAATGATGCTGCTTAGATGAAAGGCTGTGTTTGTCCCACGGTTCATACAGCCCAGCCAGCCTGCAAGTAACACTCTTTCCAGGATTGCTGTAAGCCACACTCCGACAACTTCATAAATATTTTGTCAATTTGGCTTCATCAGGGACACAAGGTCCTGAGAGAAAAATATTAATGCTGAAATTCTCCCACAGCCTTAACACTTCCAACTGCCATCTCTTTCGGGACTGCTTTCACATTTACTTTATTTAATGATTTTGATCACAATTTATGCACATTAATGTACAATATACAGTTTGTATGATGTTGATTATGTTTATTATTTAGCTATGTCCGTACATATAATTTAGTAGTGCAGCATACACATATACATTGGTTTTGCAGTGAATCTTTATTCAATTATTTTCTTGCAGCTTGAGTTTATACATAGTTATTGCACATAGTTAATCCATGCATTTATAACATGTATATTTGTGGTAAACAAATAGGTATGACTATGGCCAGTGTGGCTTATTTTAACTAGACGTGCCAATAAATGTATTAAAGATCCAGCCATGCTGCCACCTTTTTTATGGAATTGATATTCCATGACTGGCAGGGGCACCCTCATTTGCAGAATTCAGTGGAGAGGCTTAGCACAGGCAGTTTTGGATTTGTAGCTTTCCTTTTAATTTGGTTGATGGCTTTAGATAGAAGTTTTGATTGTTGCAAGTCATTGTTTAAAAATGACCATTTGCTTTAGCATTTTCAATAAAAACCCATATGTGCTTGTTGCATGTTTATTTGGTATTAAACTGCTTTTAAAGTATATTTTAGGAGCCAGAGTCTTGTTATATTAATTTAACTGTATTTATATGATTTTTGTTTGTAGTCCTCATGAGGATTCCTCACAGAAATTTATACCTTTTGTAGGGGTGAGTATGCATATCATAGAAGAAGGTATCGCATTGTTTCGGCTTGTTTAAAATTAGTGTGATGATTGGTAAATCATAAGCATTTAAATGATCATCTTGATTCCAGAGACAGAATGCATAACCTACCACTCAAATAAAATACTTTAAAGTTCAAAACCTCTTTTGGGCTATGAGGTACATTTTTTATATAACCTTTGGTTGAAAAGTTATCTTAGATTTGGGTGCATTTGCATTCAGTTATGCCGCATATTGTGTTTGCATTTTCCAAACTGTCCAATAACCGGTATGTCTTTTTGACTTGAAAACAATACAATGGAATTGAAAATGCCCATAGATGCCTCAGTATTAATATTTAGTAATTTAATCTGATAATATTTATTACAGGTACTTATATAATGCTGACAATTTACGTATATATTGAACATTCACATCAGTCCCTTCCACTCAAGAAGCTTATGTTATAATGTCCCTAACTCACATGTATACACATACTAGGGCCAATTTAGTCAAGAACCAATTAACCTACCAACATGTCTTTTGAGTGTGGAAGGAAACCAGAGAACCCAAAAGAAACCACACAGGCACAGGCAGAATGTGCAAATACTATTATTATTTGTATACTATTTGACTTTTAATCTTTTATTTTATAAAAGATCTGTTTATAAATCTGAGAATTAGGTTGTGTATTGACATCTGCTAATAGTGAACAACAATATGATAAGTTAGACTGAGGTTCAATAATACATGTATAATTATATTTATAATTCTAAAATAAGCGTTGTGCTTAAATTCTGTGTCTTCAGTATTTCATGTTTGTGCCTGGTGATATTTAGCTGCTACCAGTATATAATATTTGTCCCCAAAAATACTGTGAGCGTAACTACTTTGAATGCTCAATTTAAAAACATTTGGAATGATATTGATTTTTTTTGCCTTTGTTCTTTTTCAAAGGTTGTAAAGGTTGGCATTGTTGAACAGTCCTCAGCAACTTCAGGTTGGTTTTCCATATTCCTTTCTTTTCTTATAATGAACTGGCAAGGCTGTCTTTGCTTTATCATTCTTTGTGACACAAGCTTGTCATATTGGGTTCTAAACATTTGCTTTCAATGATCACCTCTTTTATTAGGTGGCCTTCAATTTGAGTAAAAAGTGCATATTGGCTCCCCCAGGCAAAATTGTCGTCATACATATTCCTATAAAGATTTACATTTGGTTCGGCCATTTGTGCACATTTATGTATATAAAGTAGAGGACTAAAGGGTTACTGTTCTAGCTATTATTATGATGTCCATTCTGGCTTTAAAGTGTATGGAAATGGGTTTTACGTATTTACTCTCTTCAGTTTTGTTAAATATACAATTTGAAGTGTTGTCTGCTCAATAAGCAGGAGAAAAAAAATACGTTAGTCCTGCCAGATATCTTGTGATATAACTTCCTGTGCTATCTGCATCTGCTTGCCATTATGAGTTAGCATTTTTCTGTCAATTCTTTCTTTATCAAAAGACAGAAGTACAGAGAAGTTATCATACATTAATGTTTGCATGTATCACAAGGGGTACAACAAGATAACCATACAATACTGTAGTAATCAAGACTGCGTCACCTGGGACGCAAATAGTGTCAACAACATAATAAAAAAGATCCAGGTAAATTGAATCAGTTGCTGCCTTCAAATTCCACCTTTAACTCCACTGCAACTGATTCATTGTTTTAATGTGCTTTGCTGCCTTCAAATTCTTTACCTCTGTCTTTACCTCTGTCCATATCACTGTGATGTTTATTTTGCTTTCTTATTGTCTATACCTAAATTATGAGCTGTTCTTATCTTTATTACCGTGACCTGCTACTCTCTTGCTGTGTCTTGTAGTCTGCCTTTGGTGTAAGAATTTTGTTCTGTTAGCCATGTGTTCCTCCTATGCAATCCTGACTAATTATTTGGTAATATCTCCACTAGACATGTGCATTTTGTTTAGTTCTGAATCGAAATTCATCCGAATTTCCGAATGACAAAAGTAACAAATTTAAACAAATCTGAAAAAAACGCGAACTAAATTAGTTTCGAATCGAATTCGAAAACAAATTCAAATTGAATTCGAAAACAAATTCAAATCGAATTTGAAAACAAATTCAAATCGATTTTCTAAGAAATACAATAAAATGGATTATAAAATAATAAAGCAATAGGATAAAAAATAATAGAATAGAATGTAATAAAATAGAACATGACCGTTTTCCGATATTCTATTCTGTTCTATTGTTATTCTATTCTGTTCTATTGTTTTTCTATTCTTTTCTATTTCAGTTTCCATTGTTTTGAATTATTTTCCAATCTATTCTCATATTCAAATTTATACTATTGGAATTTCGTAAGACGGTCATGTTCTATTTTATAACCCTAACCCTATTATATATATATATATATATAACCATTTTCCGAAATTTGAATTTCGTATAGAATGAATTTGAATAGAAAAGATTAGAATAGAGTAGAAAAGAATAGACTAGAAAAACAATAGAACAGAATAGAATAAAATATAATATATTATATTTTATTCTGTTCTATTGTTTTTCTAGTCTATTCTTTTCTACTCTATTCTAATCTTTTCTATTCAAATTCAAATTCATTGTATATGAAATTCGAATTTCGGAAGATGATTTTATATATACCGTATATACTCGAGTATAAGCCGAGTTTTTCAGCACATTTTTTGTGCTGAAAATGCCCCCCTCGGCTTATACTCGAGTGACCTTTTTGCGCCTGATCTCCCGGATTTTGGGGACCCGGTACCGGCCGGCCGTAGGTTCCCTGGACCCCAAACTTGGCACACATGTAGCTCCACTCTTCCTCTACAAGAGTGCAATAATTGTAGTCCGGGGGACCTACAGCCGGGGAGTACCGATTTTTCAAAGCCGGGCACCCCTTCCTTAGACTCCCATGTTAAACGGTCATTTCTCCGGTGACTTTGGGGACCCGGTACCGGACGGTCGTAGGTCCCCTGGACCCAGATCTTGGCACACACGTAGCCCCATTTCTCCTCTACAAGTGTGCAAAGTTTGTTATCTGAGGGATCTACGGCCGGGGAGCACCGATTTTTCAAAGCCGGGCACCCCTTCCATAGACTCCCATGTTAAACATCAGTCTAGTCATGGACACAGTGAGGCATGGGCACAGTGAGGCATGCAGATGGACACCCTAGGCTTATACTTGAGTCAATACGTTTTCCCAGTTTTTTGTGGTAAAATTAGGTGCCTCGACTTATATTCGGGTCGGCTTATACTCGAGTATATCCGGTGTGTGTGTATATATATATATATATATATATATATATATATATATATATATAAATTTTTCTGTTCTGTTCTATTGTTTTTCTATGCTATTCTTTTTATTATTTTACATTCTATTTTAATCTTTTCTGTTCAAGTTCATTCTATACAAAATTCCAATTTCAGAAGATGGTTTTATATATTTATATATATATATATATATATATATATATATATATATATATATAATTTTGGAAGATGTTAGAAAAAATATAATATATAACATCTTCCAAAATTCGAATTTCGTATAGAATGAATTTGAATGTGAATACAAAAGATTAGAATAGAAAATATAATAGAAAATAATAAACTAGAAAAACGTATATTATATTTTATTCTATTTTGTTCTATTGTTTTTCTATTCTATTCTTTTCTATTTTATTATTTTCTATTCTAATTCAAAATCATTCTATACGAAATTCGAATTTCGGAAAATGGTTATATATAAAAATATTAGGGTTAGGGTTAACCCTAACCCTATTATATATATATATATATATATATAACCATTTTCCGAAATTCGAATTTCGTATAGAATGAATTAGAATAGAAAATAGACTAGAAAAACAATAAAATATAATAAAATATAATATATACATTATATTTTATTCTATTCTGTTCTATTGTTTTTCTAGTCTATTCTTTTGTACTCTATTCTAATCTTTTCTATTCAAATTCATTGTATACAAAAATCGAATTTCGGAAGATGGTTTATATATATATATATATTTTTTTTTTCTGTTCTGTTTTATTGTTTTTCTATGCTATTCTTTTCTATTATTTTACATTCTATTCTAATCTTTTCTATCCAAATTCATTCTATATGAAATTCGAATTTTGGAAGATGTTTTATATTTTTTCTATGCTGTTCTATTGTTTTTCTATGCCATTCTTTTCTATTACTTTCTATTTTATTCTAATCTTTTCTATTCAAATGCAAATTCATTCTATATGAAATTCGAATTTCTTATAGAATTGTTTTGAATTTGAATAGAAAAGATTAGAATAGAAAAGAATAGCATAGAAAAACAATAGAACAGCATAGAAAAAAATAAAAATAAATATATATATATATATATATATATATATATATATATATATATATATATATAAACTATCTTCCGAAATTCGAATTTGGTACAGAATGGATTTGAATAGAAAAGATTAGAACAGAATATATTATTTTTTTCTATTCTGTTCTATTGTTTTTCTATGCTATTCATTTCTATTATTTTCTATTCTAATCTTTTCTATTGGAATTCGATTTCATTCTATACGAAATTCGAATTTCAGAAGGTGTTTTATATATATATATATATATATATATATATATATATATATATATATATATATATATATATATATATAGTTGGATCTATATATATATATATATATATGTGCTATTATTTTTGCTATTATTTTTCTATGATATTCTTTTCTAATATTTTCGATTCTATTCTAATCTTTTCTAATCAAATTCGATTTCATTCTATATGAATTTAGAATTTCGGAAAATGGTTATTTATAGTTTAGTTCAAATGCGGTAGAATTATTAAAAATTTGATAGTTTTTTCAAATATGATTGATTTTTTCGAATACGAAAAAAAATAAAAAAAGAAAACGAATGTAACAAATGCAACGAATTTAACTAAACAAATTTAGTTAATTAACAAATCGAAACTAAACGAAACAAATTTTTTCATCCTGCACATGTCTAATCCCCACCCAACTCAGTATAAATGTAGACCTTCTCTAGTGGATGCACAGTCAGGGGTTTACACAGGCAGGGATTGCATTGGCAACCATCATCTTGCATAAAGTATTCATATTGGATTAAAGCGGAGCTCCGCCGAAAATAAAATATTAAAAGCCAGCAGCTACAGCTACAGCAGCTGCTGACTTTTAATATTAGGACACTTACCTGTCCTGGAGTCCAGCGATGTCCGCAGCAGAGGACGAGCAATCGCTCGTCACTCTGCTGCCCCCACCGCCATCCTCGTCAGGGAACCAGGAAGTGAAGCCTTGCAGCTTCACTGCCCGGTTCCCTACGGCGCATGCGCGAGTCGTGCTGCGCCGTTCTGACTGGTCCCTGTGTGTTCTGGGAGCCGAGTGTCTCGCAGAACACAACGGGTACTCTGCGGGAAGTGAGGTGATTCCCGCAGATTTCCCGCAGAGAGGACTCCCGGAAGTGGGTGAAAATACCTGTCTTAGACAGGTATCTTCACCCCCCTCCCCCCTGAAAGGTGTCAATTGTGACACCGGAGGGGGGGAGGGTTCCGATGAGCAGAAGTTCCACTTTAGGGTGGAGCTCCGCTTTAAGTATTACACTTCGGCTCAGCACTTCAGCGAATGCACAAAGCAAAAATCCACAACAGACTACTGCAGAAAACTTAACAGACTACAGGTGACCTGATTCCCCATAGAACTTTTTCATCTCTTATCCAGGCTGCCTCTCAATCTCACCACTCTGTATCATGCACTCCCTACTTTTCATTCTCACAGTTGCATCCTCTCTCCTTAAATTCTCTCTCCTTCACCCATCTTCTCCACCCCACAGTTTGTATACAGTTGTGTGAAAAAGTATTTGCCCCCTTCCTGATTTTATTTTTTTTTGCATATTTCTCACACTTAAATGATTCAGATCATCAAATTTTAATATTACACAAAGTTAACCCGAGTAAATCCAAGATGTAGCATAGTTAAATAGCAGGTGAGGTTGAAAAAAGACTCAAGTCCATCAAGTCCAACCTATGTGTGTGATTATATGTCAGTATTACATTGTATATCCCTGTATGTTGTGGTCATTTAGGTGCTTATCTAATCATTTTTTAAACTATCGATGCTCCCCGCTGAGACCACCACCTGTGGAAGCGAATTACACATCCTTGCCGCTCTTACAGTAAAGAACCCCCTACATAGTTTAAGGTTAAACCTCTTTTCTTCTAATTTTAATGAGTGGCTATGTTGCTTGTTAAACTCCCTTCCTCGAAAAAGTTTTATCCCTTTTGTGGGGTCACCAGTACAGTATTTGTAAATTTAAATCGTATCCCCTCTCAAGCGTCTCTTCTCCAGAGAGAATAAGTTCAGCGCTTGCAACCTTTCCTCATAACTAATATTCTCAAGACTCTTTATTAGCTTTGTTGCCCTTCTTTGTACTCGCTCCATTTCCAGTACATTCTTCCTGAGGACTGGTGCCCAGAACTGGACAGCATACTCTAGGTGCGGCCGGACCAGAGTCTTGTAGAGCGGAAAAATTAACATTTTATTTCTGGAGTTAATCCCCTTTTTAATGCATGCCAATATTCTGTTTGCTTTGTTAGCAGCAGCTTGGCAATGCATGCCATTGCTGAGCCTATCATCTTATTAGGACACCCAGATCCTTTTCCATCCTAGTTTCCCCCAGAGGTTCTCCCCCCAGTGTATAGATTGCATTCATATTTTTGCCACCCAAATGCATTATTTTATATTTTTCTACATTAAACCTCATTTGGCATGGTGGGATGTAGTTGCCCATCCCATTAATTTGTTCAGATCTTTTTGCAAGGTTTCCACATCCTGGGGAGAAGTTATTGCCCTGCTTAGCTTAGTATCGTCCGCAAATACAGAGATTGAACTGTTTACGCATCCTCTAGGTCATTTATGAACAAATAAAATAGGATTGGAAGATGCAGTTTTTAAATTATTATTTAATTTATTAAGGGAAAAAAGCTGTTCAAACCTGCCTGGCCCTATGTGAAAAAGTAATTGCCCCCTCCCATGTTGAGTCATGAATGAACTGTGATTAACCAAAATTTTTTGGAAAGCTGAGTTAAATTTCACTTGCCACCCCCAGGACTGATTACTGCCAGACCTGTTGAATCACATAAATAGAAGCTGTCTGTCAAAATAAAGCACGCTAACAGATCACAAAAAGCCACACATAATGCCACAATCTAAAAAAAATTCAAGAACAGATTAGAAACAAAGTAATGTACATATATCGGTCTAGGAACAGTGGTGAACCTTTCCAGGATTGGCCGGCCTACAAAAATTACTCCAAGAGCACGACAACGACTCATCCAGGAGGTCATAAAAGAACCCAGAACAACATCTAAAGAACTGCAGGCCTCACTTGCCTTAGGTAAGATCAGTGTTCATGATTCCACAATAAGAAAGAGACTGGGCAAGAATGGCTTCCAAGGCCAAATCCACTGCTGACCAAAAAGAACACAAAGGCTCATCTCACATTTTACCAAAAAACATCCCCAAGACTTTTAGGCAAATATTCTGTGGACTGATGAGACAAAAATTTTACTTTTTGGAAGGTGTGCGTACTGTTACATCTGACATAAAACTAATACAGCATTTCATAACAAGAACATCATACCAACAGTCAGATAGGGTGGTTGTAGCGTGATGGTCTGGGGCTGCTTTGCAGCTTCAGGACCTGGATGACTTACCATAATTGATGGAACCATGAACTCTAAGCTCTACCAGAAAATCCTAAAGGAGAATGCCTGGCCATCAGTTTGTGACCTCAAGCTCAAGTGCACTTGGGTTATGCAGCAGGAAAATGATTTGAAACACAACAGCAAGTCCACCTCCAAATGGTTCAAACAAAGAAAAAGCTTTTGGAGTGGCCTAGTCAAAGTCCAGACTTAAATCCAATTGAGATGCTGTATCATGACCTTACACAGGCCGTTCATGCTGGAAAACCCTCCAATGTGGCTGAATTAAAACAAGAGTGGGACAAAATTGCTTCACAGCAATGTGAAAGACTAATTGCTAGTTATCGCAAACGCTTGATTGCAGTTGTTGCCGCCAAGGGTGGCACAACCAGTTATTAGGTTTAGCGGGCAATTACTTTTTCACATAAAGCCAGGCAGGTTTGGACAGCTTTTTTGCCTTAATAAATTAAACCATTGTTTAAAAACTGCATTCTGTATTTACCCGGGTTATCTTTGTGTAATAATAAAATTTGTTTGATGATCTGAGTCATTTAAGTGTGACAAATATGCAAATTAATAAAAAATCTGAAAGGGGGCAAATACTTTTTCACACAACTGTCTATCACCCTCACTCCTGTTTTCATCTTATTACTGCATGCAACAGCTCCTGCTAATTTTGAACCCATATACCAATAAAACCTCCAGGACACTGGGACGTGTCCCCTCACATAAGTCACACTCCCATATCACCTCTCTCACCCTTCTGCTTCTCCTAACTTCTGGAGATATTTCCCCAAATCCTGGACCGCCTTTATTTACCTTCAGCCAACATACCCAGCAACCCCTATCCTCTGATAGCAGCCGCAATCCACACAATCTCATTTCTATTCCCATTCTGCCTAGAATCAGCCTCCCCTTATCCTGTGCCCTTTAGAATGCCCACTCTGTTTGTAACAAACTCGCCATCGTTCATGTCCTATTTATCGCAAACTCCTTGAACCTACTTGCAATTACTGAGACCTGGCTTCAAGAATCTGACTTTCCTTCTCCTGCTGCCCTCTTCTATGGTGGCCTTCTGTGGACTCACTCTCCCAGGCCTAGTGGATGGAAAGGAGGTGGTGTTGGAATCCTCCTATCCCCTCAAAGCACTTTTCAGGTTCTTCACCCACCCCCCTCTCTGTAGCTCTCCTCATTTGAAGCTCACTGTATTTGTCTATTTTCTCCAGTTTCATTGAGAATTGATGAGATCTATCGGCCACATGGACCAGTATCGAGCTTCTTTGACGACTTCTCTGCCCGGCTACCCTACTTTCTCTTCTGAAATTCCAACAATCATTCTTGGTGACTTCAACATCCCTGTTAATCTTGACACTCCTGCTACTTCTAAACTGCTAAGCCTAACCTCCTCTTTTGACCTAAAACAATGGACACACGCTTCTACTCACTCTGATGGCAACTACCTTGACCTCATATTCTCCTACCAATGCACTCCGCACAACCTCTTCAACATTCCTTTTCCTCTCTGTGATCACCACCTTTTTAGTTTTACTCTCTCCTCATCTTCCTCCTCCTTGCCTTCCAACTACCAAACTATTACCCATAAAAACATTTGCCATCTCAATCATTCTCTTCTTTTTTCTGCTACAAATTATCTCTTCAACAAAATCTCATCCTTGTTCTGCCCCAACCTGGCCACTTCTGTCTACAACAGTTCATTGTCTACACTTCTACATTGTCTACACTTCTGTCTACAACAGTACCTTGGACCCCCCTCACTACTCACAGAAGCAGGCCCCAACTGCTACAACCCTGGCAGACAGACAATACCAGAAGCCTCAAAATACATAGCCGCACTCTTGAGCATCTGTGGCGTAAGACTAAGTCACAGCAAGATTTTAGCCAATATAAATCTGCCCTCCAAAAATATCATTCTTGCCTCCACACTGCCAAACAGACCTACATTATCTCTTTAATTAACACCCTCTCACGCAGTTCCCGTCAACTCTTTTCTATGTTTACCGCTCTACTTCGTCCTCCATTACCTCCACCCATTAACTTACTCACTGCTCAGGTGATTGCTAATCACTTCAAAAATAAGATTGAGAAAATTCATCTTGACATCTCCACTCTACAGATATCTCCCTCACTTTACACTCCTTGTCCTCCTGCACAGTCAATACTTCCCTCTTTTACCCAGCTACTATAGAGGAAGTCACTAAACTTTTTTCTAACGCCCACCTAACCTCCTGCCCCCTGGATCCTGTTCCTTCTCAAATAGTATGGTTACCCTCTGGCTCTATCCTACACTCTTTAACTCATATTCTCAACCTTTCCCTCTCTACTGGTATCTTCCCCAACCCTCTAAAAAAATTGTGCTATTCACTCTCAGGCCAAAAAAATGCCTCACTGGACCCCACCAATCTTAAAAACCTAAGATCTATCTCATTACTCCCTTTTGCATCCTTGAACGTTTAGTCTACAACCGACTGCACTCCACAGAAACTGTCCTCCTAAAATTCGCAAACGACTTACTAACAGACAAAACCAATGGTCATTATTCCGTACTCTTGCACTTGGACCTTTCCGCTGCCTTTGATACAGTTGACCACCCCCTCCTCCTCAAAAAAATAAATTTGCTTGGTCTCCATGTCTGCGCTCTCTGTTGGTTCAAACTTTACCTCACTCACTGCACCTTCGGTGTCACTTACAACTCCACTTCATCCTCTCCAACTCCTCTTACCGTTGGGGTCCCCCAATGTTTTGTCTTTGTACCTCTACTATTCTCGATCTACAGGTCCTCCCTGGGTCAGCCTCCCATGGCTTCTGCTACCATTTATATGACACCCAAATCTATCTCTCCATGCCTCAGCTCACCCCATCAGTCTCCTCGCGCATTACTTATTTACTAACAGACATATCAGCCTGGATGTCACACCACTTCCTCAAACTGAATCTATCTAAAACTGAGCTCTTAATATTTCCTTCCCCACATGCCCCTTCCCCTGACTTCTCTGTCAAGATCAATGACACATCTATCAGTCCGTCCCCACATGCCAAGGTGCTATTGGTAACCACAGATTCTGAACTGTCCTTTCAGGCCCACATCCAATCCCTGTCCAAATCATTCTGCCTTAGCCTCCACAACATTTGTAGAATACGCCCCTTTTTAACTAATGACACCATCAAGCTTCTAATTCACTCCCTGGTTATCTCTCACATCGACAACTGCAACTCCCTTCTTATTGGATTACCTTTACATAGACTATCCCCCCTTCAGTCCATAATGAATGCCGCTGCAAGACTCATCCACCTTACCAACCATTCAGTGTCCTACACCCCTCTCTGCCAATCCCTCCACTGGCTTTCATTCACCCAACAAATAAAATTCAAAGTGCTAATAATTTACAAAGCCATCCATAACTCTGCCCCCAGCTATATCACTAACCTAGTTTCAAAATACCAACCAAGCTGCTCTCTTTGGTCCTCCCAAGATCTCCTGCTCTCTAGCTCCCTTGTCACCTCCTCCTATACTTGCCTCCAGCATTTCTCCAGAGCTTCTCTCATCCTTTGGAACTCCCTACCCCAATCTGTCCTACTGTCCCCTAATCTATCCATCTTTAGACGATCCATGAAAATCCTATTCTTTAAAGAAGCCTATCCTGCTTCTAACTAATACACTTTTTACTTTCTCAATCAGCTCATTCCCCACAGCTATTACCTTTTGTATCAATTGACCCTCCCTTTTTAGATTGTAAGCTCTAATGAGCAGGGCCCTCTGATTCCTCTTGTACCAAATTGTAATGTAACTGTAATGTCTGCCTTCGTTTGTTAAGCGCTGCACAAACTGTTGGCGCTATATAAATCCTGTATAATAATAATAAAAAAGGAAGAAAACATAAGAACCCCAGAGATTTGTAGGGGTCTCTTTACCCTGCTTTTCTTTTTTTTTTCTTTTTTAAGGTATAGAACACAGAGAACAGAGTAGAAAGGAAAGAAACACAAGAAAAGAGGAATTAGATGAAAGATGGAAAGAAAAAAAAGGGGAGGGAAGAGGGAGGGGGAAGTGGGAAAGTATAGGGAGGATGAAAGGGCAGGGGAAACATTATTTCTTCACTCCCCCGGCCCCCAGCACCCCCCATTGATGCCAGGGTATAGGGCCAGAACTAGCATACCATAGACACATACACCTCAGTGTATATAAAGTCATGTCAGCAATACTATTTCTTAAGGAATATCTCTCTAAGACCCCTCTCAGTTGCAACCATGTCTTCCAGCTCATTGTTTTCATTAAACTTCTTCAGCCAAACAGATACCGAAGGTGCCTCTGTTTCCAAAAAAAGCTTTTCTTTTTCGTACATCACAAGACACAGAGCCATAATAATAACTAAATGGGTTATATTCCACCTTCAGGTGATTGGACACTGCCACACCCAAGACAGGAAGTTCCCCTCTATATAACTCCTCCCATACAGGGAGTACCTCAGTTTTTTGCCAGTGTCGGTGACGGTTAAAGATGTGCTAAGAAGAAGCTCTGCTGAGGGATCCCTGCGGGATCAAGGAGCCATGTAACCTGGATCCATCCAAAGTGTCAAAAAAGGCCAAAATGGATGGTACCCAGGCCTTTGAGGACTGGACCTTGGGATCCAGCACTTTGGGAACATACCTAAATTCCCAAAGGTTTTTCTGGCAGGGTGCCATACAGGTCCAGGTCAGAGGACCCTTTAATGGGATCCCAAGTCCCTGAAGGTCTGGCCCGCCACGGCCCGCCGTGATGGGTGAAGATTGGGTCTGTCTGGTCTTCAGCAGTATCCTGCGGCGGGATAAGGTAAGTGAATATAATCCTAAGAAACATCTTATGGTGCTCTTAAGGGTTTTCTTCTTTGAGTAGTTGCATGTCTTGCCTGGCTTCCGCCACTAGAGGGTGCCAAAGAACATACCTAGTGTTTCTTAACATGCTTTACATGAAGATGCTCAGTGTCAGCAGGTCTGTGGATCAGGCTCTGCCACAGGTGAGGAAGGGGGGGTCCCTCGCCGCCTGCAGGTCCCACGGCGGTCCCCCGGGTTCAGTCATTCCTCCCTCTCCCCCATGCCGTCTGCTATCGCGTGCGCGCGCAGGGGACACGTCCTTATATCGGCAGATAGGCTAGGACAGTGGGGATGGAGGGGGGTGTTGGCTGCCGCCCGATGTGCATGTGGATACTGGCGTGCACGTCGGCACACAGCGCAGACGCAAGGCTAGATGTTAAAAAGACACTAGTGGCTCTGGTAACGGAGGGACACAGCAGCATATTGGGGGCATGTAAGCTTTATGTGTTGGATACAGGCATACCTTGTAAGACACCTACTCAGCATCAGGCTGTGCAGTATTAGCAGCATTTAGTTGCTGGACTAGTGGCTCAGCAGTAGATGCAATTGTTTTTAGTACCTCTGCTTTTGTGCTTAGGACTATGCCTTCCTGAAAAGGGGGTTCTGGGGCAGGAAAGAGGGGCGCCAAGACATCGCCATCAGGTTCTGAGGATCTGGGTCATGCCTCCACAGTACCATCCTCCCCTGAAAGACCTGAGGTGGCTGGCCAGGATGAGCCATTAGCCCTGTCAGGCATCGCAGCCTCTCCCAACATCAAAGCCCCTGTATACGTCACTGAGGACGTTTTTGCATCAGCATTAGTGGGTTTAGAAGAGAGGTTAGCTGCTTTAATCGCAGCATCTTCACAGAGCGGTAGAAAGCGGTGTAGGTCCCCCTCCCCGGCTCCGGACCCTCAGAGGATCAGTAATCTGATGATGAAAAATCAGCATCAGGGGACAGGGAACAGGAGCAATCTGGTGAATCAGAGGAGCCAGAAGAGCTTTTTTCCGCCTCACAGACTCTGAAGTTGCAGGTGCAATCTTTTACAGAGGCCATTCGCACCACGTATAAGTTGCCCTCAGCCGAGATGGTCGAAACTCCTACCTCCTCTTTGGGGTCTTTAAGGTCCCTGCAGGCTTTATATACTTTCCCAGTCTACCCATTGCTGTAAAAACGTATTTATGCTGATTGGGAGCATCCAAATAAGCTTTTTTCTCCTGAAAAAGTTTTCCTTGCTTTATCCTATGGAGGAGTAATTCACCAAGAGATGGAGCGTACCTGCGGTAGACGCGGCTATCTCTTGTGTGAATAAGAGTCTAACCTGTCCAGTAGACAATGTTCAGGTATTTAGAGCTCCAGCGGAGAAAAAACTGGAATCCTTACTTAAAAATTATTTTGCTATGGCTGGCGCTGTAGCTCAGCCTGCGGTGGCAGCGATTGGCATGTGTCAGTCCCTAAAGGATCAAATGAAGCAGGTCATCAAAGTTGTTCCTGCTCAGCAGGCCAAAGTTTTAGCAGGCCTACCCAAGGCCTTATGTTTTGGCGTGGATGCTATTAAAGATTCTATTCAGCAAGCATCTCGCCTTGCTCTCCTGCTAGTTAATATGCACAGGATTCTGTGGCTGAAGCATTGGTCAGTTGAAGTACCATGCAAGAAGTTCCTGGCTGGTTTTCCTTTTCAAGGAGAACGCCTATTTGGAGATGATTTGGACAAATACATAAAAAAAAAAAAATTAAAGTGGTAAAACTACCCTTTTACCAGTTAAAAAAAAGAATAAACATCCTTATTTAAGTGTTCTCTTCCCCATTACAGGGGCAACAGCCTCCAGGCAGTGGCGACGGCCTCCTCAGCCAGGTTCAAGAGGTAAATCCCAAGGCCAAGCTCAGGGACAGGAGAAACCCTGGGGACAGAAGTCTGCAAAACAGAGCCCCAAGGCCTCCTTATGAAGGGGTGCCCCGCTCGATTGAGTGGGGGGAAGGCTTCTGCGATTCTCAAGGGCTTGGCAGGATGAGATTCAGGACAGATGGGTCATCTCCACAGTATCTCTGGGTTACAAGCTGGAATTTGAGGAACTTCCACCATCTCGTTTTCTAAGATCGAGCGTTCCCAAGGACCCGGTAAAAAGAAGGCCCTTATTCCTAGCATTAGACCACTTGTTATCCCAAGGGGTAATCATGGAGATTCCCTCAGAAGAGCAAGGTGCAGTGTTTTATTCAAACCTCTTTACGGTTCCAAAGCCAAACAGAGATGACAGACCCATTCTAGATTTCAAGGATCTAAATCAATTTCTGAACATCCGCTCCTGTCGCATGGAGTCACTACGCTCAGTGGTTTCCGCCCTACAAGGGGGAGAACTTCTAGCTTCAATAGACATCAAAGATGCGTACCTGCATGTGCCTATTTTTCCTGCTCACCAAAGGTTCCTGCGCTTTGCAGTAGAACAACGGCACTTTCAATTTGTAACTCTACCCTTCGGTCTAGCCACCGCACCCTGGGTATTTACAAAAGTTCGGGCCTGCTCCTGGCAAGGCTAAGGGCCCAGGGCATAGCAGTAACGGCATATCTGGATGACTTACTGCTGATAGATCAGGCAGTGGCACGTTTGAACCAGAGTGTTCTCAGCACAGTCAAATATCTAGAACATCTGGGCTGGGTTCTCAACTTGGAGAAATCATCCTTACAGCCAGTGAAAAGGCTGGAGTACCTTGGTTTGGTCATAGACACAGCCCAAAAAAGGGTATTTCTCCCCCAGTCAAAATTCAATTCTATAAGGGACCTGGTTCAGGTAGTCAACGCAAGGAAAAATTCTTCCGTTCGCCTTTGCATGAGGTTATTAGGGAAGATGGTAGCCTCATTCGAGGCTGTTCCTTATGCCCAGCTTCATTCAAGGCCGTTGCAAAATGGCATCTTGTCTGCATGGAACAAAAGGATCCCAGCTTTGGACTTGCTAATGTATCTGGCACCAGAGGTGCACCGGAGCCTCAGTTGGTGGTTAGTAACCAAAAATTTGCAGAAGGGAAAATCCTTCATCCCAGTTGCCTGGAAGGTTGTGACAATGAATGCCAGCCTTTTGGGCTGGGGAGCAGTCCTAGAAGAGGCTACGGTCCAGGGGAAATGGTTCCGAAGCGGAAAAGACCTTGCCCATCAATATCCTAGAGATCCGGGCAGTACGTTTGGCCCTGAGGGCCTGGACGGACAGGTTACAAGATTGTCCTGTCAGAATACAATCCGACAATGCCACAGCAGTGGCTTATATCAATCACCAAGGGGGAACCAGAAGTCTTGCCGCCCAGAGGGAAGTGAACCATATTCTGGTTTTGGCAGAGAGGCATGTACCCTGCCTATCGGCGGTCTTCATTCCAGGAGTGGAGAATTGGGTCCTCCTGCTGCGTCCAGACCTGCTCTCACAAGGTCCAGTATTCCATCCTTCCTTACGAAATCTAAATTTGACAGTTTGGCTGTTGAAACCTACGTCTTAAAGAGTCGAGGGCTCTCAGGTTTAGTCCTCTCCACTCTGGTTAATGCTAGAAAGCCGGCCTCCAGGCTCATTTATTACAGAATCTGGAAGGCATATGTTTCCTGGTGTGAATCCAAGGGTTGGCACCCTCGGAAATATGTCATTGGAATCCTTGCTTTTCTACAGTTGGGGGTGAAAATGAAGCTGGCCTTTAGTACCATCAAGGAGCAGGTTTCGGCCTTATCAGTGTTTTTCCAAAGACCGCTTGCCTTACATTCCCTGATCCGGGCCTTTATTCAAGGGGTGATGCGCTTGAATCCACCAGTTAAATCCCCCTTGTGCCCATGGGATTTGAATTTAGTCTTGGCTGTATTACAAAGACAGCCTTTTGAACCAATACGCCACATTCCCTTGGTCTTTTTGACAAGAAAATTGTTTTTTCTGGTTGCTATATCCTCCGCTAGAAGGGCATCAGAATTGGCAGGTTTTTCTCCATCCAATCCACAGAGACAGAGTAGTGTTGCGTCCTCACCCAAACTTTCTGCCTAAAGTGGTGTCAGGGTTCCATCTAAACCAGGATGTTGCCCTGCCTTCTTTTTTCCAGAACCGCGTTCTGCGATAGAAAAATTATTGCACTGCCTTGATGTAGTGAGAGCAATCAAGGTCTGTCTGAAGCAACAGCTCAGATACGGAAAACTGATGTTTTGTTTGTACTGCCAGAAGGTCCCAGGAAGGGCCAGGCAGCATCGAAATCTACTATCTCTAAGTGGATTCGACAAGTTATTGTTCAGGCTTATGGTTTAAAGAGGAAGGTTCCTCCTTTTTATGTGAGCGTGCACTCTACTAGAGCACTAAGTACTTCATGGGTGGTGCATCACCAGGCCTCCATGGCTCAAATCGGCAAGGCCGCAACTTGGTCCTCGGTCCATACATTCACTAGATTCTATCAGGTGGATGTGAGAGGGCATGAGGATGCCGCCTTTGGGCGCAGTGTGCTGCTGGCAGAAGTATACGTCCTCACGTCTGATGGTGGTCTGCCTACATTTGTGTCTCCCTCCCCTCAAGTTGCCATTGCTCTGGGACATCCCATTTAGTTTATTATTGTGGCTCTGTGTCCAGTGATGTACAAAAAAGAAAATAGGATTTTTATAACAGCTTACCTGTAAAATCCTTTTCTTGGAGTACATCACGGGACACAGAGATCCCTCTCCTCTTGTTTGGGATACTTATTGCTTTGCTACAAAAACTGAGGTACTCCCTGTATGGGAGGGGTTATATAGAGGGGAACTTTCGGTCTTGGGTGTGCCAGTGTCCAATCACCTGAAGGTGGAATATAACCCATTTAGTTATTATTATGGCTGTCTGTCCCATGATGTACTCCAAGAAAAGGATTTTACAGGTAAGCTGTTATAAAAATCCTATTTTTTTTTTTTATAACGAATGTGGTGTGAAACATTGCAGTAGGTCATTCTTGCGTGCTTTCTTTGTATTTTTCATGCCATGTCATAGAAGGTGTGAAAGGCCCATTATACATGCACAGGCTTGTGTTTATTTCACTTTTCTTGCAGACTTGTTGGCTCCTCATCAGACTTTGCTGTGGTCTATAGTTTTTCCTGTATTAATATCATTATATAGTTGTAGTCGAACATTCATTCATGTTTTTTCTGTATGTTTTCCTTCCGAACTTTCCGGGGATCATGCGCAGTTCTGTTTCTAAGGTCAAATTGTCCAACTCTCCCATTAATTATACGAAATTTGGACGGTTTATGTAAAAAAAAAATCATGTTGGATCGGTAAATTTCGGCTGTCGCACGAAAATAGCGTGTCGCACATACCACACTAACGATACGAAAAACAAACGATTTTACTTTCGATTTGTATTTTCGTTCGCACTTCACATTGTGTATGGCCAGCATAAGGCATATAAGACAGACATTAATATAAACTTTCCAGGAAATATTTTTTTCCCCAAATGCCAAAATGTATGCCATTGTATTTGGGTACTGAAGGTGCTGCAATATTATTATTATTATACAGGATTTATATAACGCCAACAGTTTGCGCAGCCATATTGTAATGAAATACATTTTTGGACTTTATAGATAATCTTCAACAAAACCATCCTGTTTATTTTCCAAAAATAGCTAGATTCCCAATACAAGATAACAACCGTTGGAACCATTCGTATGTTCTATATTGACCTTTTTAACTGCAAATTAGTTTGTGTTGTATTACAGCTTCTATCATTTATTTGTTTTAGGAGATTCGGATGATGCTGCTCCATCCAGTTCCATTGTACTTTCATCCACCCCTCCCTCCGTCTCACCAGTTATCAAGGAAGCATCACCAACACCACCTTCATCCCCGTCTGTTTCAGCTGGGCTTTCTTCACCCAGGTAGTAAACAAAGCAAATTTATAGTATGTGCTAGATACATTTATTTAAGTCACATTTGCTTTGTCAGTGCAGGTCATATAAAGACAGATAAATCCAATAAATTACATACATTTAAGTGTATATCTAGGCATCTGATTTGTAGTTTGATATATAGATGTGTCCTCTACCATTGTGCACATCTTGAAAGGCACCTTCCTTTTATTTAATGGCAATACAAATTCATGAGTAAAAAAAAAAACCTTGCTAGCAATTTCTAGCAGTTTCTTGCATCGAACACATCTAAAACTCTGCATAATAGATTTGTTGCAGATAAAGATATTAAAGTTAATATTGCCAGAGGTTTCTGTTATATAATAAATAGGGCATTGTTAAATTAGGTTATAGAATGTTCCAAATACCTTTGTTCATGTTGTAAAGTGACAGCGCTTTTTAATATATATACAGTATGTAGCGGGGTCTTCAAAGTTAGTGGGATGCACCTGGGGGTAGAGAGACCCAGGTGTGTAATTATGTCAGGGATTAGACCCCTTTTTCTTATTCGTGGAGGATTGGGTGGTGTAATATTCTCTTTGACCAGTGGGTGTCAGTGTACCTATTGGCTCGAGGTAGAATCACTACCACAGTGCTACCCTTCTTTGTCCCTTCCTGGAGATGGTACGGCTGGGGCGGGGAACCCGCCGTGGTGTCGATGGGAGGATATAAGAGGGGGAGACGCCCTTGCCACGAGGTCGTCGTCGTCGTCTTTCGGGGGGAGATCATCCCTTCACGCACCCAGGCACCTTAGGCCTGGGTGCGGGCGGTTCAAGGTTCCGGCCTAGGCGCCCAAGGCCTGGCTGGAACGAGGATGGAGTCCATCCCAGGCACCTTCAGCCTGGGGTGAGGTACTATTGAGGAGGCCTGGGACCCGGTGACTCCGACTGGGTCCCGCGAGGGTGAAGTTGCTCCAGGGCGCCCCTTGCGAGGGGACCCGCATCTGAGGTGAGGAGGCTGGGGGGGGTCACCCGTCCGAAGACCCGGTGTAGCGTCAACCCGGTGACGGATGGGCCTTCAGTAACTCCCTTGGAGGACATCTTCCCCTGACATGGGCTTCAGTGCAGCGGAGGAGCTTCCATCAAGACTCCTGCAACCCCTGGTCATAGCACAGGGAGTGTAGGGACTAAGAACCTGTACAGTGCCTCGACCTGCTTCCCCATCGTATCATGCCGTTGCATTTGACTGTATGTGGAGATACGCAATAAACCTGAGTTTGGACTTTGATGGGTGTATGGACTCTGTTGATGGGAGCAAAGGGAGATTCCGGCACGGAAGGACTGACCCTCATAACCAGCACACATTTGGCCCGAGGAAAAGATTGATACTGGCCTTCACCTCACCCACATGCATGGGGAGGACATGGGCCGTAGCGCACCTCACTCTGTCGCTCGACATACCCCTAGCTAAAGAGGTCGGGGTGAGGCCGCTACAAGTATCTCACAAAAGTGAGTACACCCCTCACATTTTTGTAAATATTTTATTAGATTTTTTCATGTGACAACACTGAAGAAATTACACTTTGCTACAAAGTAGTGAGTGTACAGCTTGTATGACAGTGTACATTTTCTGTTAACTCAAAATAACTCAACACACAGCCATTAATGTCTAAACCGCTAGCAACAAAAGTGAGTACAACCCTAAGTGAAAATGTCCAAAGTGTCAATATTTTGTGTGGCCACCATTATTTTCCAGCACTGCCTTAACCCTCTTGGGGAAAAGAAGAAATGGCTGCACATCCAAGAATTCCAAAACAAAATGCCTTTTATTGAAAACGACCAGGACACACCAGGGACACCAGGTATTAGTCACGTAGACGCGTTTTCACACATCTGGCCTGTGCTTAATCATTAACCCTCAAGGGCATGGAGTTCACCAGAGCTTTACAGGTTGCCACTGGAGTCCTCTTTCACTCCTCCATGATGACATCACGGAGCTGGTGGATGTTACAGCTCTTGCGCTCCTCAACCTTCTGTTTGAGGATGCACCACAGATGCTCAGTAGGGTTTAGGTCTGGAGACATGCTTGGCCAGTCCATCACCTTTACCCTCAGCTTCTTTAGTAAGGAAGTTGTCATCTTAGAGGTGTGTCCGGGGTCGTTATCATGTTGGAATACTGCCCTACGGCCCAGTCTCCGAAGGGAGGGGGATCATGCTCTGCTTTAGTATGTCACAGTACATGTTGGCATTCATGGTTCCCTCCATGAACTGTAGCCCCCCAGTCCCGGCAGCACTCAGTGCAGCCCCAGACCATAACATTCCCACCACCCTGCTTGACTGTAGGCAAGATACACTTGTCTTTTTACTCCTCACCTGGTTGCGGTCACACATGCTTGACACCATCTGAACCAACTAAGTTTATCTTGGTTTAATCAGACCACAGGACATGGTTCCATTAATCCATGTCCTTAGTCTGCTTGTCTTCACAAGCTGTTTGCGGGCTTTCTTGTGCATCATCTTTAGAAGAGGATTCTTTCTGGGATGAGAGCCATGCAGACCAATTTGATGCAGTGTGCAGCGTATGGTCTGAGCACTGACAGGCTGACCCCCCCCACCCCCTCAACCTCTGCAGCAATGCTGGCAGCACTCATACATCTATTTCCCAAAGACAACCTCTGGATATGACGCTGAGCACGTGCACTCAACTTCTTTGGTCGACCATGAAAAGGTATATTAAAACATTTACAAAAATGTGAGGGGTGTACTCACTTTTGTAAAATATTGTATATTTTAATTGTCTAATTGTATCCCTTTACAAAATGCAAAGTGAGTGAACAGAAGAAAAATCTTAATTAAATCAATATTAGGTGTGACTACCCTTGGCTTCAAACCAGCACCAATTCGTGCACTTGTACACTTGCACAAAATCAGGGATTTTGTAAGATTAGAGTCAGGTGTATGATTAACCAGTTATACCATGCAGGTGCTAATGATCATCAATTTCATATATAGGTTGAAACACAGTCAGAAACAGAAACAGCTGTTTAGAAGGATTAAAACTGGATGAGGAACATCCAAACCCTGCTACTAAGGTGAGGTTGTGAAAGACCATTTTATGTCACAGGTCACACACCATGGCAAGACTGACCACAGAAAAAAGACACAAGGTAGTTATACTGCATCAGCAAGGTCTCTCCCAGGCAAAGATATCAAAGCAGACTGGAGTTTATAGATGTGCTATTCAAGCTCCTTTGAAGAAGCACAAAGAAACGGGCAACATTGAGCACTGTAGACACAGTGGTCAGCCAAGAAAACTTAATGCAGCAGATGAAAGACACATCATGCTTACTTCCCTTCAACATTGGAAAATATCTAGCAGTGCCATCATCACAGAACTGACAGAAACCAGTGGGACTCAGGTACACTCATCTACTATTCTGAAAAGTCTGGTAAGAAGTGGATTTCCTGAAAGAATTGCGGCCAAAAAGCCATACCTCCGATGTGGAAACAAAGTTAAGCAACTTAATTTTGCATGAAAACATAAGAACTAGGGTGCAAAAAAATGATGACAGGTGTCCTGGGCTGATGAATCAAAAATGTAAATATTTGGCTGCAGCAGGAGGCAGAAGCATGGTGGAGGTTCCTTGCACGTTTGAGGCTGCATTTCTGCAAATGGAGTTGAAGATTTGGTCAGAATCAATTATGTTTTTAATGCTGAGAAATACAATCAGATACCTATTACATATCCACCATCCAGAAGAACAAAGGGTCCACTTTGTGGTTTTGGCCCCCACAGAGCCCTAATCTCAACATCAAGTCTGTCTGGGAATACAAGGATTTGAGGGAACTGACATCCACAGAAAATCTGTGGTTAGTTCTCCAAGATGTTTAGAGCAATCTACCTTCCGAGTTCCTTCAAAACTGTGTGCAATTGTACCTAGAAGAATTAATGGTGCTCTAAGCAAAAGGTGGTCACACCAAATATTGATCTGATTTGGATTTCTCTTCTGTTCATTGACGCTGGGTTCACACTGGTCCGACAAACGCTCCGACATTGGGAGCTCATGTCGCATGACGTGTGAAAATCAATGTTTCCCTATGGGAGCCATCTTAACTGGTCCGACACAAGTCGGTCCGACTTTGAAAATGCTCCCTGTACTACTTTGGTCCGACTTTGATCCTACTTCAGCCCATTGAATATCATTGAAGTCGGATCAAAGTAGGATACTTGTCCTAACCATCCGACATTTGACATCCGACATGGTGATTACAGCAGCAGTAAAAGGAATTTATCTCACCCTGGGATTGTTTTGATTGGTCAAAGGACAAGTCAGACTAGCACAAAGTCGGATCAAAGTAGTATCCTGTTCATGAAAGTCGGATGGATGTCGGACCAATGTAGGATCAATGTAGGACTGATGTCGCAGAGCAAAGTAGGATAAAAGTTGTATGACTGTCGTGTCATACCAGTGTGAACCCAGCCTTACTTTCCATCTTGTTAATTGCTAAAAAATAAACGATTAACCCTTTTAATTCTGAAAGCATTCTTAAAGGCGGAGGTGCAGCCAAAAAAAAAAGTCAGCAGCTACTAACAGTGTAGCTGCTGACTTTTAATAAGGACACTTACCTGTCCTACTCGCCCGCGATGTCGGTCCCGCCACGGTGATCGATCGCTGCTGGCAGCTCCCGGCTCCTCCATCCTGACTAAGGGAAGCAGGCAGTGTAGCCTTAAGGCTTCACTGCCCGTTTCCTACTGCGCATGCACCACTCGCACGGCGCCTTGTGAATGGGCGGCTTGCCTCCTGGGATACACACAGTTCCCAGAAGGCAGCGCGCCCCATTCACAAGAAGAGGAAGCAGAAGGAGACCCACCGCGGACGAGAAGAGGCACATTAGAGGCAGATTATGGGACTTCCGCATAGCAACAGGCATTTAGGGTGAGTATAAAAAAAAATAAAAAAATTATATCATTTTTTTTTTTAAGATTTTAAATGTAAACATTTTTTCAGGGTGGACCTCCGCTTTAAGTTACAGTATTTTTTCACACCTGCCTAAAACATTTGCATAGTAGTGTATGTCAGGCAGATACTAGTAGTTTCTGTTCAGACCAGGGCAGAGAAGGCAATTACATGCATTAGAACCAATCTTTTTTTTTTATAATTTTGCCTCGCCTTTTATCGGATGTATTACATCCAACTTACATTATTGTAAAATCTGATTAATGAACTCCAGGCATGGCATTACTTTATAAATTTACTTTGGGCCAGCTTGTTTCAATGATAAATTATGCAGATGCCAACTACTTTATGTGCTAATAGGGAATGTAGCGGGTATGTGCTTTTCTGTTTGAATCTGGTGGGGAAACTGTGATGTATGGTTCCCTGGGGCCCACCGGGTGGCGCTGTCACTTTGGGCCCGGGGTTGAGCCATCATTGCAGTGTCCTACCTCTTTTTGGCCTCTCTTAGCGATTGTATGGTGGGGCGGGGAACCCGCCGTGCTTGCTGGGAGGGGGTATAAAGGGGGCGGCCATTTTTGGTGGCGGGAGTCGAGTCCCGGGCACCTTCAGCCTGAGGGCAGTGGTTCGTGTCGGTCCTCTAGGCGGCCTAGGCCTGGAGGACGTTCGGAGGTCGTGTTCCATCCCAGGCACCTTTAGCCTGGGGTGAGGTACTTGGATGGAGGTCCGGGACAGAGGGTCCCGGATTAAGGCTCCGCGAGGGAAGAACTTCCTAGGGGACCCCGGGAGGGGGTACCCTAATCCAGTGGCGTAAGGGACCGGAGGGGGTACTTACCTGAAGACCTGGTGCAGCAAATTGCCAGTGACGGTGAACCTCCGGAGACCGCCGGGAGGGATGTCTTCCTCGATTGGGAGCAGAAACCTACTTCTGGGGCCTACTCGCATCCACACCCCCTGTCTGTTCTGTTTGTTGAGGGAGTCCAACTGATTGTGTTCACTTTTCTTGAGAAGAATAAAGGAGTGTTGGACTTTAGTGGTGTGGGGCTCATTTACTGGCAGACACTGTTCAAGGAAGAAGGCTCCAGAAGCAGAACACCGACCCGAAGGTAAAAGAGGATTGTCTCTCACTGCACATACATCTGCAGGGGGACTTGGCATGGTGACCCCGCACTCTCTCCTTCAGAGTACCCCTAGACAAAAGCCAGAGCCAGAATAACTGATACAGAGAGAGAGAGAGTGGAGGCCGCTACAGGAATAATGGTTAATGTTGTCACCTATGCTCCACACAGGAAGCTGTAATCTATTTAGTGGGTGTTTCAGATGAATAGAGACTATAAACAATAAATTTAAAAAGATGAAAATGAGTATTAAATGCACAAAATCAAAGAAGAAAAAAGAAAGGAATATACAATACTCCATATTTTCATTTTTTTAATTTCTTTTCAGTCTCTATTCAACTTTTACGTCTGTATGTATGCCTCTAAATTGTCAATTAGTTCTCATTGTTGCTATACCACATGTGAAGTTCCTGACTTCGGTTGCTTTTTAGGGGCTTGGACTCTGACATGGAGATTTCTCTTTATGCTATGCGTAATGCATGTCTCCTGCGCTAATAAAGCGCCCTTTCAGACTTTTGGTATAATGCATCTGTGTACACCCGTATCTTCCCAAGTAAACAGACATAACCACCGTCCTCACATCCTTAGTAGAGATGAGCTTTATGTTCGGGTCGAATATGAGTTTGACTTGAACATTGGCTGTTCGCCCGTTCGCCGAATAGCGAACAATTTGGCGTGGGGTTCTCCTTTAAAATCCATACCAGACCTGAAGGGTCTGGTATGGATTTTGAGGGGGACCCCTACACCATTTTTTTTTATTTTGCGCATGGTTTCTCTTAATATCCATACAAGACCTGAAGGGCCTGGTAATGGAATTTTAGGGGACCCCCACGCATTTTTTGGGGGGGGGACCCATGTTGTTTTTTTCAATGACTTTTATCTGTATTGCTGGGACCCGACAATTCATTATAGCCACGAGTAGTTTTAAATGACTTTTTTTCCTTTAGAAATGTCATTTTGTGCAGGGACTTCTCTAAGCACGGGAAACATGCGCTATTTTACAGGCATACTATAGACACCCCCCCAGGTACGAAATTTAAAGGAATATTTCACTTTTATTGTTTCACCTTAAGCATTATTAAAATCACTGCTCCTGAAAAAACTTCAGTTTTGTAAACTTTTTTTGCATTGATACATGTCCACTGGGGCAGAACCCGGGTCCCCAAACACTTTTTATGAAAATAACTTGCATATTAACCTTTAAAATTAGCAGTTTTGATTTTTCATGTTCGTGTCCCATAGACTTTAACGGTGTTCGCGTGTTCGAACTAATTTTTTGCATGTTCTGCTGCGAACCGAACCGGGGGGTGTTTGGCTCATCCCTAATCCTTAGCTCCACAGCAGACTTCTTTCTGTAGAGCCTGTGTTGTTTATTCATAGTACTTAACAATAGAGGCTTAGTAGCTTCACAATCGGCCAATCAAGCACAGGCGTTCCTTCAAACAGGAGGAGTTATACAAAGCTCAACCAATGAACAATGACTAGGGGATTCTATGGGCATTTCTGGGCGGGGTCAGTGTGTATGATTTCCCGCTTCCTGTACCTGTAAGCACATGATGATCAGACACACACAGCGACACAAGCGTACATTCCCCCATAACCGATAATGTCTTTGCACAGTGAACACATCCCCCCCAGACGATCATCTGTGCATTGTACAGAGGCCCTTCGCTGGCGGACATATCCCCACTCTGCAAACACCTCTCTGCAACCTCAGGAAGCTTTCCACTACCAAACGGGTCTCAACTGGCATCAGTTCGACCCAGTCCGCTCTTTAGAGCTGGCATGCAGGAGAACTAACACTGGGAGACACTGTGACAATACATATTAAATACATCTTAATAAAATTTCCACAACAACTCTCATGCTACATAGTGCACTTTTCAATTACCTGTCTCTCAATTTTTTGAGTGGTTTACTTATACCAAAACTGAGGCGGCTGATGATTGTATTTATTCCCCTGCCACCAGCAGACCCCTCCTCCATGATTAGGCCCAGAGGGTGGGACAAAATATGTTGGGGTGTCACGTACCTTACCAGAGACCGAAGTGCTGGGAGGGCTTCCCTTGCGACTAAGTGCAGAGCGCCCCCTGAAGGTGGCACAGGGAGTGCTATACCCAAAGAGGCAGGGGTTGCCAGCTGCGACAAGCCGGGATGATGCTGGAGATCCGCTGATGAGCAGGGTAGACTGCCAGGTGGGGGAATCTCGGAAGTACCAGACGAGGCTGCATAGCAGGGAGGACCGTAGGAGGAGTCAGGAGCCAAGCCAGGAGTCATACACAGGTGAGCAGGCAGAGATGGAGCCACTGGAACAGGTCAAGGGACAAGCCGGGGTCATACACAGGATCAGCAGAGCAGTAGCAGGGTACAGGAACAAGCCAAGGGTCAAGCCGGGATCACACACAGAGAAGGTTGGTCAGGCAAGCCGGGTCGGTAGTGGTAAACAGCAAACAGGAACTCAGGAAGCGATCTCAGGAAGGCTGAAAGATCATGCAGCAGTTGTTGACTGCTGCAGCAAGCTTTAAATAGGCCACTGGGCGCCAAGTGTCAATCACGTTGCGTTCCGGTGCACGCGCATCGGCGCACGCGCGTGCGCATTGCGTTCCGGGGCGCGCGCATGCGCACAGTGTTTGTTGTTCCGCGATTCTGCTGAGCATGGTGAGAACTGTCAGTCCTTCTGCGGATGGTTCCCTGACAGTGCCCCCCCCTCAGGGGCAGCCTCCGGATGCCCAGACGTGCTTGCTTCTCTGGATATTTCTGAAGAACTCATGCAACAATTTAGGGGCGTGAACATCTTTTGCAGGTTCCCAAGAGCTTTCCTCGAGTGAGTAACCCTTCCACTTTACTAAGTATTGGATCTGTCTACCTCTCTTTCGACCATCCAAAATGGCTTCCACCTCAAATTCCGTTTCTTCACCTACTGTGATTGGAGGTGGAGGTGGGTCTTCTCTTCCAGAAAAGGGGCCAGTGATAGCTGGTTTGAGAAGTGAGACGTGGAAGACTGGGTGAATCTTGTAGGATTCAGGAAGGGATAATTCAAAGGCCACAGGATTAACCTCTTTCTTGATTGCAAAGGGACCAATGAACCTTGGGCCCAGCTTCCGGGAAGGGCAGGACAATTTGAGGTTCAATGTAGAGAGCCATACTTTATCTCCTACTTTCAGAATTGGGTTATTTTTCTTCTTCCTGTCATAATATTTCTTATAGTCTTCTTGTGATCTCTGCATGGTTTCTTGAAGAACTTGTACATTTTCCTGAATAAAGGTTAATCTGTCTTGTACGGTAGGTACTGCTGCTTCAGGAATAGCATTGGGCAAGAAGGACGGGTGGAACCCATAGTTCGCCCAAAACGGGGACTGATTGGTGGTGGAGTGTACCGAATTGTTGTATGCAAATTCAGCACATGGGAGCAAGGACACCCAGTTATCTTGGGAAACGGTGGAGAAGCAGCGGAGATACTGCTCTAGCGTCTGGTTTGTCCTCTCCGTTTGGCCATTACTCTGTGGATGGTAAGCAGACGATAAGCAGATTTCAATGTTCAAAGCTTTACAGAGAGCCCTCCAGAACCTTGAGGTAAATTGCACTCCTCTGTCGGAGACAATACTGTTGGGCAGACCGTGCAATCTTACGATTTCTTTGATAAAGGTGTGTGCTGTATCCATGGCCGAAGGGGTACCTAATAGAGGCAGAAAGTGGGCCATCTTCGGTAGACGATCGACCACCACCAGGATAGTGGTAAAGCCTTCCGAGGGGGGCAACTCCACTATAAAGTCCATGGACAGCATCTTCCACGGGTGGTCTGGGACAGGTAGTGGTCTTAGCAGACCCCAAGCTTGTGTGCGGCTTCCTTTACTTCTGGCACAGATTATACAGGAACTTACAAAGTCTTTGCAATCTTGCCTCAGATTAGGCCACCAGTAGGATCGCTGAATTAGCTCAGATGTCTTATGGACCCCGAAATGGCCGGCAAGCTGGTGTTCGTGAAGGGTCTTAAGGAGCTGAAATCTGGCTCCCTCGGGGACAAAAATCTTGTTTCCGTGCCACAGGAGTCCTTCCTGTCTTCTGAATGCGGAGCTCTCAGATTCAGGACATTGAGCAGAGGCTTGTTCAAGGGTCGACTTCAGATCAGGCTGAATCAACAGGAAGTTCTGAGGGGACAAGATGGTGCTAGGAACGTCAGTTTCCGGGGTCTCTGGGAACATGCGTGAGAGAGCATCTGCCTTCCCATTCTTGGACCCTGGGCGGTAGGTGAGATGGAAGTTGAACCTCGAGAAGAATAAGGCCCATCTGGCTTGCCGTGGTCGTAGTCGTTTGGCAGATCTGAGGTATTCGAGGTTCTTATGGTCTGTGAATACCATGATAGGATGAGCCGCACCTTCAAGAAGATATCGCCATTCTTCCAAAGCGGCTTTAATTGCCAGTAACTCCCTATCCCTCACATCATAATTCCTTTCCGGCTGGCTCAATTTTCGGGAGAAAAAAGCAACTGGGTGTAACAATGCTTTAGGACCTTGGCGTTGAGACAAGACGGCCCCCACGGCAACTTCCGATGCATCGACCTCCAGGACATAAGGCAGAGCTGGATCTGGGTGCTGTAGAATGGGGGCTGAGGTGAACAGAGTCTTTAGTTTATCGAAAGCTTCTTGGGCCTCCTGGGACCATTGGAAACGGATATGCTGGCGGGTCTGCTGGGTAATGGGGGCAATAATGCCAGAAAAGTCTTTAATAAATCTCCGATAAAAATTAGCGAACCCGATGAATCTTTGGATGCCTTTCTTATCGGTAGGAGCTGACCATTCCTGAATAGCGGACACTTTCTGAGGGTCCATGGCAATTCCAGATGTGGAAATGATTAGGCCCAAGAATTGTATGGATGACCTTTCAAACTCACACTTTTCTGCTTTTGCGTAGAGCCTGTGTGCCCTTAGTGTGGATAGTACCTTCCGGACATGCGTTCTATGTAGTTCCAAGGTGGCAGAGAAGATGAGGATGTCATCCAAGTACACGATTAAGAAGTGATCCAGGAACTCTCTAAAGATGTTATTCACAAAATGTTGGAAGGTCGCCGGAGCGTTGCATAGTCCAAAAGGCATAACAAGATACTCAAAGTGACCGAAGCGAGTTCTAAAAGCGGTCTTCCATTCATCTCCCTCCCGAATGCGCACAAGATTGTAGGCGCCTCTTAAGTCCAATTTAGTAAAGACTCTTGCAGTACGGAATCTCTGGAAGAGTTCAGGAATGAGAGGGAGAGGGTATCGGTTCTTAATGGTGATTTTATTGAGTTCCCTGTAATCCACACAGGGCCTGAGGGTATGATCCTTTTTCTCCACAAAAAAGATCCCAGCACCGGCAGGAGAGGATGAAGGGTGGATAAACTTATTTTCTAGGTTCTCGTCAATGTATTGACGCAGGGTCTCAAGCTCGGTCTCTGAAAGTGGGAATATTCGTCCAAAGGGGATCTCTGCACCAGGTAACAACTCGATAGGACAGTCGTACGGACGATGGGGTGGTAATGTGTCGGCTTTCTTTTTATCGAAGACATCTAGGAAGTCATGGTAGACCGGAGGGACGTCTTGGTTGGCAGTGGAAGCCGGCTGAACGGTGAGGCAACTGGAAGGTGTTATAGGTTCAGGCACTATGCAATGCTGACGGCAGTAATCAGATTTGAAGGAGATACTCCCCGTGTTCCAGTCTATTTGTGGGTTATGTGCCCGCAACCAGGGGAGCCCCAGAATCACAGGAAACATTGGTGAACAGAGAATGTCAAAACGAAGGAACTCTTGATGGCCTGAGCCAATCATGGCAGGTATGGGTAAAGTTTCTTGGGTAACTGGCCCAAAACAAGGTGTGGATCCATCAGCCAAGTGAATCTTAAGCTTCTGTTCCTTATTCCGTAGAGGAATCCGAAAGTTCTTAGCAAGGGAAAAGTCCAAAAAGCAACTGCAGGCCCCGGAGTCAACTATTGCTGGGAATCTGACCTTTCCCTTTTCCAACTGTAACGCGACATGGAGAACAAGGTGAGCCGCGGAAGGTTTCGGGACTTGGAGGAGCAAAGGATTGCGGAGAGAAGATCTACTGGGCCTTGTTGGACAGTTGTAAATGAAGTGACCGGCTTCTCCACAGTAGAAACAGAGGTTTGCTTGCCGGCGATAAAGTCTCTCATTAGGGGTCAGGGCAGAGCGGACCACGCCAATCTGCATAGGCCCTCTGTTGGATGTGACCGGAGAGGAGGGTGCAGGAGCATCTGGAACTGTGGGCAACAACCCGGTGGGCCGGCAGGCTCGTGCACGTTCAGACTGCCGCTCTCACAGGCGTCTATCGAGTTGGATGGCTAGTTGAATGAGCCCTTCTAAAGTGGTTGGGGCCCCTACTCGTGCTAACTCATCCTTGATAGGCTCAGACAGGCCAAGTCGGAACTGATATCTGAGGGCGGCCTCATTCCATCCTGTGTCTGTAGCCAAATTGCGAAAGTCCACAGTATAGTCTTCTACAGGGCGCTGCCCTTGTCGCAGGGCATGGAGGGCAGCTTCGGCAGTGGCCAGGCGTTGTGGGTCGTCATACAATTTAGCCATGGCCTCAAAGAACAAGTCCATTGAGTCAAGAGCAGGATTCTTTTGTTCCAGTAACTGATGAGCCCAAGACTGAGGTTCTTTGGACAGCAGGGAAATAACAAATCCCACTTTGACAGTCTCTAGAGAAAAAGTTCTTGGCTGAAGGGCCAGATAAAGTAAACAGGAAACCCTGAATGCTCTGAACTTCCTTCGGTCACCTGAGAAACGTTCAGGAGTGGGCACTCGTGGTTCAGGCGGAGGAAACATCATGGAAGCGGATGTAGTAACTACAGCAGGCGGAGTAGAAGTTTCCACGACAGGAGACATCATCTGGTTCGGAAGGCGATCTCCTAGCTGGGATTGTTGTTCCTGTAGGGTTGTCACTGCTTGGGTAAGGGTTGCGACTTGCTGGCCCAAAGTTTTGAGCGGGGAAGCACCTCCGTCGGTCTCTGACACTTCTGGCTGCATGATACTGTCACGTACCTTACCAGAGACCGAAGTGCTGGGAGGGCTTCCCTTGCGACTAAGTGCAGAGCGCCCCCTGAAGGTGGCACAGGGAGTGCTATACCCAAAGAGGCAGGGGTTGCCAGCTGCGACAAGCCGGGATGATGCTGGAGATCCGCTGGTGAGCAGGGTAGACTGTCAGGTGGGGGAATCTCGGAAGTACCAGACGAGGCTGCACAGCAGGGAGGACCGTAGGAGGAGTCAGGAGCCAAGCCAGGAGTCATACACAGGTGAGCAGGCAGAGATGGAGCCACTGGAACAGGTCAAGGGACAAGCCGGGGTCATACACAGGATCAGCAGAGCAGTAGCAGGGTACAGGAACAAGCCAAGGGTCAAGCCGGGATCACACACAGAGAAGGTTGGTCAGGCAAGCCGGGTCGGTAGTGGTAAACAGGAACTCAGGAAGCGATCTCAGGAAGGCTGAAAGATCATGCAGCAGTTGTTGACTGCTGCAGCAAGCTTTAAATAGGCCACTGGGCGCCAAGTGTCAATCACGTTGCGTTCCGGTGCACGCGCATTGCGCATCGGCGCACGCGCGTGCGCATTGCGTTCCGGGGCGCGCGCATGCGCACAGTGTTTGTTGTTCCGCGATTCTGCTGAGCATGGTGAGAACTGTCAGTCCTTCTGCGGATGGTTCCCTGACATGGGGGCACGGCCTGGATTAATCGAGCTGAGACTGCTTTTACCTGCTAACTATTCTAGGTGTGCAGTGGCTGGGCTGTTTCTTTCTATTTCTACAGCATGCTTTGGGTCTGAATGATCCTCTCCCCAGCCTACACCCTCACAAGTCATCGGCATCAAACTTATCGGACCTTGTCAGTCTGAGGGGGGGCCTAAGCATTTATTGCAACTTGAAAATGCAACAATCCTGCGAGTGTGAAACACGTCTCATAAATCGTGCCAAAGACTAAATAAAATAAACAAAACGCAGCGCTAATGAAATGGTGGTGCACACACCACTATATAAAAAAGGGGGGTAAGTGTCTAGTAAGTAATGTAGATATGTGCAAGCAAATAATGCAAATAAATATAAATATACAATCCAATTAAATCCGCATCAAACTAAAGTGCATAAGTGCATAGACATGCGTGGTAAATAATAGTGATAAACAATACAATCCTTAAATAATGACATACAAGTCTATATACAAGTATTCTTAGGTGCTTCAGTGCATATAAAAAAATGAGTAAAAAATATTGCACAGTGCTTCAGTGCATGTAGTAATCAATAGCAGCAATCCTAGGGTGATGTATAGTACAGTTCATACAGTAACACACAGCCCAGTGAGTGATCCAAAAGTCATGCCAAGGTGTAGTCACACAGGTGCTCCCCTATGGTAATGGACGCTCACCTCAGAGCGTGCGTCCTTGCAACTAAGCTTGGTCTATGCACGCTTATGAACCACACCTGGGTTCTAATGCATAATCCTGGGTTCCTGGTCTCCTAGGTAAGTATCTCCAGACCATAAAATATATAAGAAAAACCGTATGGTGCAAGTAACGTTTTGAAATATTTTATTTAAATAAAGGAAATCCCCTACCGGGGTACTCACACATTATAGGTGCGATAGTGCACCACTCTATATCAGGCCCGTAGCGAAATACAAAGTTCGGGATATGGTAAAAAGTCCTCCGCCGCCTCACACAGACTCTCCTGCCGTCCTGTCCCCTCCCCAACGCGTGTCGATACAGGGGGCGTCGTATCTTCTTCAGAGGGAAGTTTGATTGGACGGTGAGTTTGTCAATCTAATATAATGCATTGGCGTCCATTTTGCCGACGACCACGAACACTCTAGTGATGGATAATGGTCCGCAATGAGTATACTGAATAGGGAAAAGCTATTTGGATGCAAATGAAAACAAATAGCTATTACATCCATCTTCACTTACTACGTTATGCCAAGGCCCTACGGTGTCCTAGTTAACCTATAAGGGCTGCCGCAATTTCGGTATGAAGTTTAATCAGGACGGCAGTGGAGGAATTTCACAACATACCCCTTGATGCAAGCATGTTCATAAACTATGTAACCTGCTTCATCATACATAGGACAACCCAATATATATATACGCCTGAAATAGATAAACAAATATATAGCAAAAAAAAGAAACATATAATATGCAGATGAATATATTAAAAATACATAATCTAGGATAATTCCTATTGCTGTCCAAATTGATATGTACAGATAACCATATATATGTTTAATGAGATAGCGTTAAAAATTGTATAAAAATAGAGATAGTATAAAAGAAAAAAATATTACAGACTGCCGTGATCATGATTTAATGAATATTAAAATCTATTTAATATTAAAATCAATAATATCTAGTCTCAAATTTAAAAAAATATATAAAATATGAGTTTAAATAGGACTACTTATAAAAATACCAATTAATTAAATGCAGCTGGGGTATTAAATATCAAGGGTTAATCATATACTAATATACGCCAATGAATAAGGGTAAAGATATTATTTAATGTGTAAGTATAATGGATCGTGGGTATTGATATATACTATATATAGCCAATGCCAGGTGAAAAGGGAAAACTAATGCAGACTAGTAATTGCTCAAAAAACATCTCAAGTCAAAATCTTTGTTTAACCACTTAAGCCCCGGACCATTACGCAGCTTAATGACCAGAGGTGTTTTCACAATTTGGCACTGCGCTGCTTTAACTGGAAATTGTGCAGACATGCAATGTTGTACCCAAACAAAATTTGCGTCCTTTTCTTCCCACAAATAGAGCTTTCTTTTAATGGTATTTGATTGCATCTGCGATTTTTTTTTTTGCGATATGAACGGAAAAAGACCGAAAATTTTGAAAAAAAAATGAGATTTTCTACTTTTTGTTATAAGAAAAATCGAATAAACTCAATTTTAGTCATACATTTAGGCCAAAATGTATTCAGCCACATGTCTTTAGTAAAAAAAATGTCAATAAGCGTATATTTATTGGTTTGCGCAAAAGTTATAGGGTCTACAAACTAGGGTACATTTTCTGGAATTTACACAGCCTATCTCATTTCTTGAGGTGCTAAAATGGCAGGGCAGTACAACCCCCCCCCCAAATGACCCCATTTTGGAAAGTAGACACCCCAAGGAAATTGCTGAGAGGCATGTTGAGCCCATTGAATATTTTTTTTTGTCCCAAGTGATTGAATAATGACAAAAAATAAATAAAAAATTACAAAAAGTTGTCACTAAATGATATATTGCTCACAAATGCCATGGTTATATGTGGAATTGCACCCCAAAATACATTCTGCTGCTTCTCCTGAGTACGGGGATACCACATGTGTGGGACTTTTTAGGAGCCTAGCCGCGTACGGGACCCCGAAAACCAAGCACCGCCTTCAGGATTTCTAAGTGCGCAAATTTTTGATTTCACTCCTCACTACCTATCACAGTTTCGAAGGCCATAAAATGCCAAAATAGCACAAACCCCCCCCCAAATGACCCCATTTTGGAAAGTAGACACTCCAAGCTATTTGCTGAGAGGCATGGTGATTTTTTTACAGCTCTCATTTGTTTTTGAAAATGAAGAAAGAAAATATATATATATATATATTTTTTTTTTTTCTTTTTTCAATTTTCAAAACTTTGTGACAAAAAGTGAGATCTGCAAAATACTCACCATACCTCTCAACAAATAGCTTGGGGTGTCTACTTTCCAAAATGGGGTCATTTGGGGGGGTTTTGTGCCTTTTGGGCATTCCATGGCCTCCGAAACTGTGATTAGCAGTCAGGAGTGAAATCCAAAATTTACACCCTTAGAAAGCCTGAAGGCGGTGCTTGGGTTTTGGGGTCCTGTACAGGGCTAGGCTCCCAAAAAGTCTCACACATGTCGTATCCCCGTACTCAGGAGAAGCAACAGAATGTATTTTGGGGTGTAATTGCACATATGCCCATGGCATCTTTGAGCAATATATCGTTTAGTGACAACTTTGTGCGAAAAAAGAAAAAAAGAATTGTCTTTTTTCCGCAACTTGTGTCAAGATATAAAATATTCCATGGACTCAACATGCCTCTCAGCAAATAGCTTGGGGTGTCTACTTTCCAAAATGGGGTCATTTGGGGGGGTTTTGAACTGTCCTGGCATTTTATACACAACATTAGGAAGCTTACATCCACTCTTCTAACCACTTGAAGACAAAGCCCTTTCTGACACTTTTTGTTTACATGAAAACGTTTTTTGTTTTTTTTGCAAGAAAATTACGTTGAACCCCTAAACATTATATATTTTTTTTAAAGCAAAGGCCCTACAGATTAAAATGGTGGGTGTTGCATTTTTTTTTCCACACAGTATTTGCGCAGCGATTTTTCATTTTTTGGGGAAAAAATACACTTTTTTTCATTTTAATGCACTAAAACACACTATATTGCCCAAATGTTTGATGAAATAAAAAAGATGATCTTAGGCCGAGTACATGGATACCAAACACGACATGCTTTTAAAATTTCGCACAAACGCGCAGTGGCGACAAATTACATACATTTTTAAAAGCCTTTAAAAACCTTTACAGGTTACCACATTCGATTTTTTTTTATTTTTTTTAATTTGTTTTCTGCAAAATACAGCGTTCAAGAAGGCACATTAAAGGTTACATTACACATATATCTCACCGCAAATATACATATCACTTGCAAGATATACAGAAAACATTGAGAACATTTTCAAAAAAACAAACGTACCTCAGATCCTCAACGGAGGAAAACAACTACATGTACTTGGTATAGGATGAACCAAGTGGGACACCCAGAGTACCCCAAATTACAACCCGTAGTAATACACAGTATCTTTGGTCATCTGCTATAAACCAGCTCATAGAGAGCCCAATCACACACACTCACAAACACTCTCACGCCCCCCGCCTCCCCCCCCCACCCCCCCGCCAAACACACACCCCGCCAAACCCCCATCAGCCCCCAGACATATCTAAGTAGCTAGCAACCGCACTCCCCTAGGGCTGGGACAGAGGGATGTCCCTCCAGAAGGAATCCTCAATATCAAGCCAAGGCTGCCAGATTTTATAAAACTTCTGTGAGCATGCCCTTCCCTTATATATGCACTTAAACATGGGTAGTACCTTATTCACTGTCCTGTATAGCATTTGAATGTCCGGAGCAGAGGCACTCTTCCATTGCAACAATATCATTTTCCTAGCATAGAACAGTATCGTACGTACCAGGATTCGAGCATGGACCGTGGGTACGAATTCATTTAACACTCCCAACAATCCCACCTCCGGTGTATGAGGAAGGGGTACGTTCAGGGTGTCCTAAAGAAAACAAACACTTCCCTCCAAAACACTGATAGGCCTGGGCAGGACCAAAACATATGTATATAACCAGCCTCAGTTGAGTCACACCTAGGGCAGGAGGCAGCAGAGCTGAAACCCATGCGGGCCAACCTGGCAGGAGTATAGTGTAACTGGTGGATGAATTTAAAATGTACATATCGATCATTGGAGCCGATGAGATCGAGGAAGCAGGCCTCCGAGGCCTCCTCCCACGCCTCCTCGGACACCCCCGGAATCTCCAGCTCCCATTTCCGCTGAAAGGGATTGACCCCAACCGACTGCAGGCGGGAATATAGAGTCGTGACCAGCTTTTCACTATTCAGACATGACATGAGAACCTCTAGAGGTGTCTCCATGAGCTCCCGGATAACCCCCCCAAACTGCGCCCGAATTGCATGGCGCAATAATAGATATTTATATAGGAATTTGTCCTCCACCCCAAATCTTGTTTTTAATTCCGCAAAGGAAATAAATGTGTTTTGTACAAAGATGTGGGAAGCTTGCCTGACCCCCAGTCTGGTCCACCACCTAGAATCGGGGTGCCCCAGGAGCTCAGAGAGATTGGGGTTATCCCACAGGGGAGTATTGGGAGACATCCCGTCCGAATTTGTGAGCACACCGTTACCCTCGTGCCAGGCCAGCCAACTAACGTCTATCGGGGAGCCCCGGGAGCAGCTCCCAGGCACCGACCTGTGCAGGCCGTCAGCCAGGGAGTCCCCAGGCTCCACAAACGCCCCCAGTAGGGCAGTGGAGCAGGAGGAAGAGGTCTCCAGGAACCAGTCATAAATGTACGTGAGCTGAGCCGCCAAAAAATACAGTCGCAAATTGGGACATGCAAGCCCCCCCTCAAGTCTAGCAGCCTGAAGAGAGGCCCTTGCAATCCGCGGGTGTGAACCGTGCCATAGAAAGGTGCAGAGAATGGAATTGAGCTTATTAAAAAGTTTTTTGAACAAAAAAACTGGGGATGCCCGAAAAACATATAAAAATGTTGGCAGGTATATCATCTTGAAGATATTCACCCGGCCGATCAGGTTAAGTGGCAAGGAGGCCCAGGTCCGCAACCTGGTCTCCATATGTGCCACAACTGGGGAAACATTAAGAGCCTCATATGAAGACAGGTCCGCGTGTACGTGTATCCCCAGATATTTAAATGTGGGTTGGATGGACAGCTTAGACACCGAAAGGTAAGTATAATCCCGCATAGGGCCTATGGGAAAGGCTACCGACTTATCCCACCCCACACGCAGCCCGGAGACCCTTCCAAACTCCTCCACCACCCCCATAAGGGAGACAAAAGAGTGCTCAGAACCATCCAGGTAAATTAGGGCATCGTCCGCATAGAGGGAGATTTTTTCGGAGAGGGCACCATAACAGATGCCACCCACCGTCGCCGACTGTCGCACCGCCAGAGCCAGAGGCTCAATAGCCAGAGCGAACAGGAGCGGCGAGAGCGGACAGCCCTGCCTGGTACCCCTCTGCAGCGTGAAAACATCTGAAACATCTTTATTTGTGCTTATTCTGGCCCTAGGGTTGGTATACAGTAAACGAACCCATCGAATAAATTTAGAGCTAAATCCCATACGGTGCATAGTTTCCCAAAGGAAAGACCAACTAACCGTGTCAAAGGCTTTGAGCATGTCCAAGGACACCACCAAGCCACTCCTATTCTCGGTGGCTGCTCTGTGAATGTACAGATGCAACCGGCGGATATTGTCATACGTACTCTTCCCAGGCATGAACCCAGTCTGGTCCCTGTGAACAAGATGGAGAATTACTTTCTGCAATCTTATAGCCATAATCTTAGCCAGCACCTTAACGTCACTGTTTAGCAGGGAGATCGGTCGGTAAGACCCGCATTGCAGTTTGTCTTTGTCAGGTTTGGGGAGCATCACTATCAGGGCCTCACTCATAGAGGAGGGAAGCACTCCCTCCTGCAGTGCTTGCTCAAAGAAGGAATGTAGCCTCTGAGCTAGGTCTTCCGCTCAGTTCCTATACCATTCAGCAGGCAGGCCATCCAGTCCAGGGGCTTTATTAGGAGGAAGCGAGCCAATGGCCTCAGCCACTTCCTCCACAGTCAGGGGCTTGTCAAGTATCAGGTTATGCATGTCTTCTAAGACAGAGAATTGGAGAGATTCAAAGAATCCCAGTACCTCAATCTCGGTCGGGGGGGGGGTGGTGGTGTATAGAGTTTCATAGAAGGTTTTAAACTTGGTGTTTATGAGCAAGGGGTCTGACGTGACAGAGCCATCCGGCAATTGAATTTGCTGTATAGTCCTATCCAGAAAGTCCGTGCGGGCCAATTAGGCCAGCAACCTACCATTTTTACCGCTGTGCTCGTGTAACCTAGCCGACAGATACAGCTGCTGTTTGGTTGTTAATTCCACCCTGTGAAGATCCAGAGCCCTGTGCACCCCCACCAGGATCCCGTGGGAGTCCGGAGTGGGGAGTGCAGAAAAGCGGGCCCTGGCCACCACCAGGGAGGACTCCAAGGCTACAAGGGTAGCCAGAGATGTCTTACGATGCCGAGCAATGTTAGAAATGTATGACCCCCGTACAGACGCCTTAAAGGCGTCCCACGTAGGGCCAAAAGATGCCGATCCAGCATTGTCCCCCCAATAGTGGGACATATCCAGCCGAACCGGCTCTTGAAGTTCGGCGGTGGCAACCAGTGAGGACTGAGCCTCCACACCCGAAACGTGGCCCAGCATCACTTCGATGGATAGAGCTGAGTGGTCAGATAATGTTTGATGTATATGGGATACAGTCTGAATATTAGGGACCATGTCAGGAGTCCCCAGAGCATAGTCCAGCCTGGAAAGAGTACGGTACGTACGAGATTGGCATGTATATTCCCGGTCCACAGGATGGTCATGCCTCCAGAGGTCAACATAGCCAAAAGAGGCACACCATTGACTAAACAATTTGGAGTCATACTGTAAAGGTTTCAAACGGTCCCTGGCAGAGTCAAGCACCGAGTTGAAATCTCCCACCAGTAGAGTAGCCAATGCAGGGAAAGTGGAAAACTGCACACTTAGATCAGTAAAAATTTCAGCCGTGACAGGGGGAGGAGCGTACACAACCACCAACAATATTGGCACAGAATGTTCCTTGCAGTGGAGAAAAACATAGCAAACTTTAGGGTCCAGGACCACCCTATCACATGAAAAGGGGAGGCCCTTCCGAATCAGAATGGACACTCCCCTTGCATAGCTTGAGTACGTAGAGTGATACCCATGCATGACCCAGTGTTTTTTCAAAGCCAACACCTTTGATCCCACAAGGTGCATCTCCTGTAGGCATAGTATATGAGGGTTGTGCACCTTAAGGAAATCAAACATAGAGGCCCGTTTAAATTTGGAGTTTAACCCCCGGACATTCCAGGAGATACACTTAACTATAGACATGTTGATAGAGTAAAAAAATGAGAGGGACAGCCGTAAGCCAGGCAAGGCAAAGGTGAGGGTGGAGGCAAGGCAAACATACTCACACACACACACACGGCACTCATTCCAACAGTCAAAAATACTACCATCCAATACAACTGCAGCATAGGCAACAGCCCAGCATGTTCCCCTGCCAGGCCCAAAAAAACAAAAACAATGGGCTGGCTTTGACCCCAAACTGCAAAAAATTCTAGAAACATGGCCCGTCTAGACACGCCAGCGGACTCAGTCTGATACCACATTAGATTTACAGAGGAGGAGCTAAAATTACTGCCCTCGATCTGACCTTCGCGGTGATAACTCACATGCATGATGCAATTGCTGTTTACATATGACGCCAGACCGACGCTTGCGTTCGCCTTTGCGCAAGAGCAGGGCGGGACAGGGGTGCTTTTTTTAAAATTATTAATTTTCCTTTTTAATTTTATTTTTAAACTGTTCCTTCCATATTTTTTTATTTTATTATTTTTTATTGTTATCTAAGGGAATGTACATATCCCCTTTGATAGCAATAGGTAGTGACAGGTACTCTTTTAACCACCTCCCTACTGTGCACGAAAACCCCCTTCCTGCCCAAGCCATTTTTCAGCTTTCAGCGCTGTCACACTTTGAATGACAATTGCGCGGTCGTGCGACGTGGCTCCGAAACAAAATTTGTGTCCTTTTTTTCCCACAAATAGAGCTTTCTTTTGGTGGTATTTGATCACCTCTGCGGTTTTTATTTTTTGCGCTATAAACAAAAGAAGAGCGTCCAGTTTGGAAAAAAAACACTTTTTTACTTTTTGCTATAATAAATACCCATTTTTTTTTTTAAATAAAATTTTCCTCGGTTTAGGCCGATACGTATTCTTCTACATATTTTTGGTAAAAAAAAAAAAAAAAATCGCGGCTAGCCGGAGACTGAGGAGGACATGCTGTAGCTGAGCTCCGGTACCAGCGGCACTTCAACGGCTTGAAACGGACAATCCAGGCACCAATAAGTTGCCCAAATACAGCGTTTCAGCTCCCGCTGACCCGACAAACCGTCATACAACATGACAAGACGCAAGAAGGAGGGGAACCGGCCGACCAAACTCACGGCGTTCTTCTCTATGGGGCCTAAGCAAGATGGCGCCGGCTCATCCTCCACACCTGTACAAAGCTCTTCCCAGCGCTCGTCTCAGAAGGGCATGAGCATGAAAAGAAGCAGCCCACCGAGGAACCCACACTCCCCACTAGCTACCCCTTCATCTGGGAGCCCGGAAAAGGCGAGATGCCGGCTGGATGCAGCGGATGCTGGACATGAGGTGAGCTCTCCCATAGATTCAGGGGATGAAACCAGAGACTTACCAGACTCCATTGACACATTCCCCACAAACGATAAACCTGTCTTAGATACAGTTTTGAAAGAGATGTTGGTGTCTCTCAGGAGCTCACTCCAGTCAGACATGGTATCATGCGTACACAAGTTTGGCACAGAACTGAGACATGTGGCTGAAAGGGTCTCTCACATAGAGAACAAGATGGAGGAGTATGCTTCCACTATCAATGACCTGGTTGATGCTAGTGAGAAGTCAGAGGATGATATGGAGTCAGTGAAAGCTAAGATGGCAGAAATGGAAGATAGATCCAGAAGGAATAATGTGAAGATAAGAGGGATCCCTGAATCAGTTAAAAATCAGGAGCTGCGTAGCTATGCTGCACAACTGTTCGCTGCAGTTTTGCCAGACCTGTCTGCTCTGGACTTCACTGTAGATAGGATCCATAGGCTCCCAAAGCCCACATACCTCTCTGACGCTATACCTAGGGATGTGATCCTTAGATTACATTTTTATCACACCAAAGAACAACTGATGGCAGTGTCACGTCAAAAAGGACAGATCCCGGCTCCTTACTCCAGTTCTATGCGGATTTATCGCAGTACACGCTCCAAAAACGCAGAAATCTCAATACCATCACGAAGGCCCTCAGAAATCACAAACTGACCTATAAATGGGGCTTCCTGACCAAGCTGATAGTCACAAAAGATGACAAGGACTATATTGTGGACTCCCTGGCCAAAGGGATGTCACTGCTACACTCCTGGGGAATTGTCCCTGATAATCAACCACAACCTCAGCGGGGACCCCCACCCACATCAAAAAACCTAGAACCTGAATGGCGCACTGTTGACCGTAGAAATGCTTGTTCTCACAACTAAACTGGATTGCACTCTGAAGATTGCATAGAGTGCCTGTTGGAATGGATCGGATTCCTGTTCCGAACTTTCTCCTTTTCCCCACCTACCGCTTGAGTGATAATGAGTCACACATTTATGCACTCTGTTACTTGGCCAGTTGCCATTGTTATTTTTTTTTCTCTCTTTCATGTTTCTCTTGAAATAACTCTCTTTTGCCCTAATAGCCTGAAGTACGGCCTCACATACCTCGCTGAAAGAACATTAACCGAGTATGAGCATGAAAGACCTATCTCGCGCAGAGCACCTACAGGAATTAACCAGCGACTCCCACCATCTGTAAGTAACTTTATTACCCACACATGGCGGTACAGTTTATGTCTCTGAATACAAAGGGTCTTAATCACCCTGCCAAGCGGAGATCTCTGTGGAAGGAGGCCTTGCATCAACATTGTGACATTTTGTGTGTCCAGGAGACTCACTTTTTGCAGGACTCGCCTCCTAAATGCACACATCCCCTGTTTCCCCACGTCTATCAAGCTAATGCGCCCTCAAAGACAAGGGGAGTGATGATAGCAATAAGAGACACAGTCACTTTCCATCTACATGAAGCTATATGCGATCCTCAGGGTCGTTTCATAATATTGATATGTGACATTAATTCCGTCACCTACACAGTGGCGAATATATATGCACCGAATGTGAGACAAATCAAATTTTTTCACAGGATTGTGAAAAAAGTAAGAAAGGTGCAGAGGGGAGGGGTGATTATTTGTGGGGACTTCAACATCACACCTGACCCGGATGTAGACTCCACCTCTTCACCAAAGAGGCGGCCCCAATCTCTGTTGAAGTCCCTACAAAACCATAACCTATATGACTCTTGGAGATGCTTAAACGCAAACGAAAGAGACTATACCTTTTTCTCTAATTGTCATGGGTCCTATAGTAGAATTGACTTATTTTTGGTTGACAGATGGGTACTGATGAAATGTAAGTCGGTTAAAATCAATTGTATCACATGGTCGGACCATGCCTCGATATGCTTAACAATAGGGAACCCTTCCTCTCAAAAATCCACTTATCTATGGAGAGCCAATCATCGCCTACTGCAGGAAGGTCCGATCAGGTCATACATCCAGGTAAAAATGAGTGAATACTTTGACGTAAATCAAGGTTCAGTGACAAACCCTTTTATTCTATGGAAGAACGCAAGGGGGGGGAAAGTTTGGGACTTTAAATGAGGCGCATATGTGTTGCACCTCCATCCCTGATTCGAAAAAATATAAATGGAAGTTTGGGACTTTGAGTGAGACTGTAGACATGGTGTAGGTAAAAAAGGTACATGTTCAAAATAAAACGCATGAACATCTTCAAACAGAAATCACATAGAGGGAAAAACATTCTGGTTGATGCGATTCCCTAGAGTTACACACACATAAGTATGGGTATGCACAATATAAGCAACAAGGTACATCAGTGTGTGACCAGGTGCCACACAGTGATCCGTATGGATAATGGAATACATTTTGTGAATAACATATGTACAGATATCACATGGCAACAAGCGCTAAAAACATGAAAAAATTAGCATATAAAACCAGTAAGAGCATAAGTAAATGATTATGTTGTCAACTGAGTTGATGCGTTTTCTGATTGCCCGACGCGTTTCGTGTATAAGTTACACTCTTCAGGGGCTAATGCTCAGGACATCTAAAAAATATAATACAGTGTAAATAACTAAATCTGGTTGCTGGTCAAAGGAAATAGGTGATGGAACACAAAAGCCCATCTTGGGTACTTACTGTACATGGAATCTGGTACAATGGGTGTGGTACATATGGAGCCCTGACCAAAGATAAGTCCGTCATGGGAGCTGAGGTGATATATAGCCGCACTTAGGCAGGGTGTACTATTGCAGCCCTCCTAAGAACACCGGAACATGCAGTGTTGATGTTAATAATACAAATTGAACCAGAGGTGGCTACCAAGGGCAATCTAAAAAAATGACACAAAAAATATAAATGTCAAAACATGTTCATGCCCGGTGAGGGAAGGACCACAATGGGGAAATAAAGGGTGAAATGACCTGATGCTCAAATCCCAGGAGTCCCAAAAATGCAGGGACCGATCCATGAACCATGCAGTATGGCGTCTCAGGATAGTGGTGGAGGTGTATTTGGGGAAGGTTCATATAAGAGCACTCCACACAGGTGCAGACTAATCATCACCAGCATTGTGTAGGCAATAGAGAACATCCCACACACACACAGGTGCAGGCTAATGATCACCAGCATCATGTAGGCACAGCGTAAGCCAGGAGGAACCCCCGACGTGGGTGGGGGAACGCCCACGGAGGAGCTCGTGTCTCCAAGCTGCGCCGGCTAAGATGGATGAACGCACGCTCAGTGTTAAGACGCCAACATGTGACGTCCCACGCTGGGCGGGACGCATGACGCCGATGCGCTGTGTGCCCGGGCCCCACCATCACACAACCCACCGCCCGTGTGGGCGGGGGAAGGGGGACAGCAAAGCGGACGCGCAGAGCGCATCGCAGCTCCCAAATGACAGACATAAAAAGGCCAGGGACATGCATAAGACCAAACCCCAATCCCAGAACCAGGGTAAAACGCATGTATGCTGCCCATTCTCATGGACATGGATGAACCATGTCCTGAGAGAGCACAGCCTCAATAAGGCACATTACCTAATGGGGCTTGGCAACCTAACACCTGGGTGGCAGGGGAAAACTGCCTACCCTGTCTAACAGTCTCCATCCCTATTGAAAGAACGCAAGGGGGGGAAAGTTTGGGACTTTAAATGAGGCGCATATGTGGTGCACCTCCATCCCTGATTCGAAAAAATATAAATGGAAGTTTGGGACTTTGAGTGAGACTGTAGACATGGTGTAGGTAAAAAAGGTACATGTTTATTCAAAATAAAACGCATGAACATCTTCAAACAGAAATCACATAGAGGGAAAAACATTCTGGTTGATGCGATTCCCTAGAGTTACACACACATAAGTATGGGTATGCACAATATAAGCAACAAGGTACATCAGTGTGTGACCAGGTGCCACACAGTGATCCGTATGGATAATGGAATACATTTTGTGAATAACATATGTACAGATATCACATGGCAACAAGCGCTAAAAACATGAAAAAATTAGCATATAAAACCAGTAAGAGCATAAGTAAATGATTATGTTGTCAACTGAGTTGATGCGTTTTCTGATTGCCCGACGCGTTTCGTGTATAAGTTACACTCTTCAGGGGCTAATGCTCAGGACATCTAAAAAAAATATGCTTAACAATAGGGAACCCTTCCTCTCAAAAATCCACTTATCTATGGAGAGCCAATCATCGCCTACTGCAGGAAGGTCCGATCAGGTCATACATCCAGGTAAAAATGAGTGAATACTTTGACGTAAATCAAGGTTCAGTGACAAACCCTTTTATTCTATGGAACGCACACAAGGCGGTGATGAGGGGGGTGATGATGCAGCAGGGGGCGAGATACAAGAGGGAAATGCAGCAGCAAACCGTGCAACTGCTATCCAAAATTGAAGACATAGATAGACGAAACAAAGCTAATCCATCCCACATATTGTCTGGCCAAGTAACACAACTTCGCACAGAACTACGACTAAAATTCCTTGACGATTTTGAAAAGACCTCTAGGAGGTTGAAACTGGCATACTACACCAGCGGAAATAGAGCAGGCAAATTGCTTGCCAACAAACTAAAGGGTCACAGAACTAGAACCCAAATCTCCCATATTCTACAACCAAAAACGCAGGTCAAGCAAACTCACCCCCAAGCAATAGCTGACGCATTTAGCCAATACTATAGCTCATTATATAACCTAAAAGACGATCTTGACACACCACAGCCGACAAAAGAGGCTATCGACACATTCTTAGACAAACTCAATTTCCCCAAACTTACACAGGAACACCTCCAGAGCCTTAACTCTCCCATATCGGAACTAGAGGTGAAACAGACGATCCAGGCTCTCCCCGCTAACAAATCGCCCGGCCCAGATGGTTTTACAGGGGAATACTACAAGACGTTTCAGGACATTCTTTGCCCACATCTCACCAAAACATTCAATTTAGCTGCTGCATCTTCCTCTTTCCCTCCGCCTGAAATGCTAACTGCTACAATCATAGCTTTGCCTAAACCAGGGAAATCTCCATATGTGCCACAAAACTTTAGACCAATATCATTACTGAATAATGATGTCAAGATATATGCCAAGCTTATAGCTACTAGATTGGTGGATATCCTACCTGACATTGTGGATATGGACCAGTCTGGATTCACTAAGGGGAGACAAACAGCTGATGCCACTAGGTGTCTGGTGAACCTAATACACATTGCTAAGAGGAGGGGAACGCCTTCTCTGCTCCTCTCGCTGGATGCGGAGAAGGCGTTCGATAGAATTCATTGGGGATACCTTACAGAGGTGCTGAGCAGGTTTGGTTTTGGGGGCCTCATACTTTCTGCAATAAAGGCGTTATACACACTTCCTTCAGCTCAGGTTTACATTGCAGGTGCTCTGTCAACTCCCTTTGACATAACAAATGGCACGCGCCAAGGGTGCCCATTATCGCCGCTCATTTTTAACTTGTTAATGGAACCTCTGGCCATGTACGTGAGAGGACACCCCCAAATAGCAGGTTTGCAAGTGGGTAACAGGAAACATGTCATTAGTTTATTTGCCGACGACATAATTTTGTTCTTAACTAAGGTAGAAGACTCCCTGGCCAATGTTCACAATGCACTACAGACCTTCTCATTAATTTCCTACTATAAGGTGAACGAAACAAAATCCTATCTGATGGGATTAGGCTTAGCTCCAGAAAATAAAACAGAACTACAGACCAAGTACCCTTATGTGTGGTCAGATGGAGGTTTAGGATATCTGGGCATAACATTAACTAAGGATACAGCTGAACTAATCAATGCTAACTACACTCCATTCCTGAACTCCTTTAGAAACAAATTGAACAAAATTACTCACTCTGAATTGTCCTGGCTGGGTAGATTGGCGGCCTTCAAAATGATGGTCTTACCTCAGCTGCTATATTTGTTCAGGACTCTCCCGATACCTCTGCCTGGTGCGTACTTTGCCTCCCTTCAATCGATCCTGAACAACTATTTGTGGCAGGGGAGGAGGGCGAGGTGCGCGTTTGGCAAACTGGTGAGGAATGGAGCGGCGGGGGGCATAGGCCATGTTGTACTGCAGGATTATTATTTTGCTTCAATATTAGCCCAGATTAAAGTCTGGCTAAGACCTAACTGCATCCACTTATGGAAAAAACTAGAAGCCACACAAATACAGACAGACAACTTGGCTGATTTTCTGATGACAGCTCGTCATTGCAAATCTCTTGATAGGAATCTATCGCCACCCATACTAGCTTCACTGAGGGCATGGGCCCATCTTTGTACAGCACAATCATGGGAGGAAGAGCTGATCCCCCTGAACCTTAACATACTGGTGGTCCGCCACATTATCCCAGATATAAATCTTAACACATGGAATTTACAGGGTATTCAACATTTGGAAGATATAATCACTCACTCCAAAATTAAACCATTTCACTTACTACGACAAGAATTTAGCCTGCCACTGAGGGAGCATTATAGGTATATTCAACTAACTCAAGTAATAAGGAAGATCCCCACTCTGTTTACCCAACTTCCAAAGAAATTAACTGATTTTTACCAACAAGACACAAAAGGCTCAAAAGGTATATCAATCATTTACAGGGCGCTACAGAGCAAGGACATCTTAATTAAAACCCCAAACATTTTGGCATGGGAAAAAGACATTGGTCTGACATTCACTGCTAAAAAGTGGGAGAGGGCTATCAAACTTCACTTAACTGCTACCAAGAGTACAAATTTGTGGGAAATGCACCAGAAAATCTTGCTTCAATGGTACCTTACCCCACATAGATTGTCAAAAATTTTCCCAGGCACTTCCTCAGGGTGCTGGAGATTATGTGGAGAGAGGGGTACACTGTTCCACATATTGTGGTCATGCCCGAAGGTTAAACCTTTGTGGATGCAGATTGAGAGACTAATACGAACTATTTCACATATCACTTTACCCTTACGCTCCGAAATGGCCATACTCTCTTTGGAGTTGGACTCTGTACCTGTGGCACTTAGGACTGTATCAGCACATATATTAATGGCCACACGCCTAACTCTACTTAGACACTGGAAGAACATTGAAGCCCCAAAATTCCCAGAAGTTATAACTACTGTACAAACACATAGTACATATGAAACTCTCCATGCTTCAGCAAGAGGGCAATTTGACAAGATATCCAAGTTATGGGCTCCTTGGCAAGACTGGTATAACAAGCAAATAAACTAATGCAAGCTAACTAGGGCATACGTTACAACTTTAGTTAAGCTTAAAGTTATTTCATATGTTTGATTTTATTTTCTTTTATCCTTTTTCTCTTTCTTGGTTCCTACTGATGTAGTTACAAGTAACATGATATTTCATAGGAGTAGGGGCACTTTGCACTACCAATACTATTATACAAAGGAGGGGACCTCAGGGAAGGTAGTAGGTTGATCACTGCAACCAAACAGAGAGATTGTTAGTGGTCGACCATAGTTTGTGGAAACCAACCATTGTCCCTCTCTCACCTAATAAAGGACTACTTAAGACGCTTAACGAATTGACTAATACATCAGGGAACTGTGTTCCTCTTTAACTCAGTTCTAAATTATTTTGTATTATTTACTATATTATTTATATCTCTTTACTTTTTGTTTGCTAAAAAGTCTTTATCCTATGTATGCTTTAAACTTTCAATAAAAATTATTGATATAAAAAAAAAAAAAAAAAATCGCAATAAGCGCGTATTGATTGGTTTGCGCAAAAGTTATAGCGTGTACAAAATAGGGGATAGATTTATAGCATTTTTATTTTTTTATTAGTAATGGCGGCGATCTGCGATTTTTTATTGTGACTGCGATATTGTGGCGGACACATCGGACACTTTTGACCCATTTTTGGGACCATTCACGTTTATACAGTGATCCCTGCTATAAAAATGCATTGATTACTGTATAAATGTGATTGGCAGGGAAGGGGTTAACCACTAGGGGGTGGGAAGGGGTTAAATATGTTCCCTCAATGTGTTCTTACTGTGGGGGGAGGGGACTGACTGGGGGAGGTGACTGATGGTTGTCCCTATGTACAAGGGACACACCATCAGCCTCCTCTCCCTCACAGGACGTGGATCTCTGTGTTTACACACAGAGACCCACTTTCCTGCTCGTTTCCCGGGCAATCGCGGGTGCCCGGCGGCAATCGCAGCCGCCGGGCACGCGCACCGGGGCCTTGTGAACGCGGCGAGCGCGCTCCTTCTAGCTCGTTTTAAAGGGAGGACGTCATATGACGTCCTCCCAGAACGAGAGTATCCTCCGCCCGCCGTCAATTGACAGTGGGAGGTGGACAAGTGGTTAAAAAAAAAAATGGGGTCTATTAGACCCTAGATCTTTCCTCTGCCCTCAAAGCATCTGACCACACCAAGATCGGTGTAATAAAATGCTTTCCCAATTTCCCAATGGCGCTTTTTATATCCGGGGGGGGGGGGACATTCCCTCCCACTGCTTGTAAAAGCAGTCCAGAGGCTAATTAGCCCCTAGGATTGCTTTTACATGAAAGATGGATGCTGGCTGAAAAGAATGATACCAAGATGATACCTAAACGCGCAGGCATCAATCTGGTATAACCAAAGTCCAGCAACATACCAGTACGTTGCTGGTCCTTGTTGGACATGTATTGTAGTCTTTTTTTTCATGCAGCCTGTTGGCTGAATGAAAAAAAGAGATTGATCGGTGGGTATGCCCACCATTAGAATACCTCCCTTCATTCACCCACTTCTAATGATGGGCATACATGCACCATTTATATATGCCGAAGCATGGGGGCATCCTCCCGCAAAAGTTATGCCGCGTACACACGGTCAGACTTTTCCACGGGCAAGCCTCCGTCGGAATTTCGACCATATGTACGCGGCATTAGGAGCAGAATCGCTCCTCCGCCCCTGCTGCCCCCATGCTTCGGCATATATGCTCTTTATTTTAACTGTGGTGGTGAAATCACCTCCTACAGCACTGGAGTCGCAGGGATCAGGCCTGTCTCTGCGATTGCTGCAGTTATGTGTGTTGTGTTTTGTAAGTGATAGTGATCGATCGATACTGCACTTGGGTGGCCTGAGCTGGACGGAGGGGCAAAACGCAGGTGCTAGCAGGTATCTGGGCTGATCCCGCGATCACTGCGTTTTTAGGAACCCTAAACCGCTGGGGATGCTAGTATAGATCTGATCAGATACTATACCACTAAGGGAGGTGTATGCTTTGCGCGTGGGTGTTAGCATTACTGGCACTAACCTGACGCTGCCTGGGGCGACGCAGACCCTCTCTGATGCTAAAACCTAATTGAAATCAGACGCCGGGCGATCAGGGGGTTAAACCTTTATTGGGTTATATATGGCGGGTGCCCTGACACTATAAAAAACAAACTAACTAACCAGCGTCACCCGTAACACTTATACGGTGATCACTGGTGAAGGGGTTAACTAGGGGCAATCAGGGGGTTAAAACCTTTATTAGATAATATATGTGGGTACCTGACGTTATAAAAACCTGGCGGCGAACCTAAAAAAATAACTGACTACCTAGCGCATCACTGACACTAATACACCGATCAGAAAAACGATCGCTTAGTGACAGTGGTGCTAGGGGGTGAAAGGGTTACCTGGGGGGCTATCAAGGGGTTAAACTTTTATTAGGTAATATATATGGGGGTACCTGACTTTATAAAAACCTGCGGCGAACATAAAAAAATAACTGACTACCTAGCGCATCACCGACACTAATACACAAAAACGATCGCTTAGTGACACTGGTGATAGGGGGTGAAAGGGTTACCTGGGGGGGGCGATCAAGGGGTTAAACCTTTATTAGGTAATATATATGGGGGAACCCGACGCTATAAAAACCTGGCGGCGAACATAAAAAAATAACTGACTACCTAGCGCATCACCGACACTAATACACCGATCAGAAAAAGGATTGATTAGTGACAGTGGTGCTAGGGGCTAAAAGGGTTACCTGGGGAGCGATCAAGGGGTTAAACCTTTATTAGGGGGGGTTGGGGGGCTACCCTGGACCTAAGGGACCTAACACTAACTGCCCTGACACTTTTACAGTTACAAATGTCACTGATTGCAGTGATCAGTAAATAAATGATCACTGCAATCAGTGACACTGTGACTGGGGACTGGGGGGTGATCTGGGGGTGTCTGGGGGGCAATTTATGTGCCTATGTGTCCTGGTGTCCGTGTACTGCTTGTGCACTAACCTGTGTGTCTTCTCTCCACGGCACTCCGGTATATGTGAGCACCGCAGGAGAGATGACATCACTTCCTGCTGCTTCCTCTCTGCCTGTGTTTACATTACACAGGCAGAGGAAGCATTTGATTTGCCGGGAGCGATCGCGAGGGGGTGGCCAGAAACCAATGGCCGCCCCCTCATCACGGATCGCTCCCAGAGCGATCCCGACCGTCCACTGTACCGGAGGGGGGTCCGATCGGACCCCCCACCCAAACGAAGGCAAGCACGTGCCATTCTGCCGACGTATATATACAGTGGGCGGTCGTTAACCACTTAACGACCGCCCACTGTAAATATACGTCAGCAGAATGGCACCGACAGGCAGAATCACGTACATATACGTGATTGCCTTTGTATAGTTGGGGGGTCCGATCGGACCCCCTTCTTTACAGTGGGTGGTCGTTTTACCTTCGGGAGCGATCCGGCATGAGGGGACGGCCGTTCGATTCCGGCCACCCCCTCTCGATCGCTCCCGGCGAATGAGAGAGCTTCCCCTGCCTGCCAGGAAGGAGGAAGTGATGTCATCTCTCCTGGGGCGCTCACATATACCGAGCGCCGTACAGGAGAAGATGCAGGTTAGTACACAAAACAGCACACTGACACCAGGACACATAGGCACATAAATCGCCCCCCCAGGCCCCCCCAGACACCCCCAGATCACCCCCAGCCCCCCCCAGCCCCCAGTCACAGTGTCACTGATTGCAGTGACCATTTATTTAGTAATCACTGCAATCAGTGACATTTGTGACTGTAAAAGTGTCACTACATTTAGTTTTAGGTCCAGTGTAGCCCCCTAACCCCCCCCTAATAAAGGTTTAACCCCCTGATCACCCCCCAGATAACCCTTTCACCCCCTATCACCACTGTCACTAAGCAATCATTTTTCTGATCGATGTCTTAGCGTCGGTGATGCTGATCGGTAGCCAGTAATTTTTTTTAGGTTCGCCGCAGGTTTTTATAGCGTCGGGTACCCCCAGATATTACCTAATGAAGGTTTAACCCCCTTGATCGCCCCCCAGGTAACCCTTTCACCCCCTATCACCACTGTCACTAAGTTATAATTTTTCTGATCGATGTCTTAGCGTCGGCGATGCTGATCGGTAGCCAGTAATTTTTTTTAGGTTCGCCGCAGGTTTTTATAGCGTCGGGTACCCCCATATATTACCTAATAAAGGTTTAACCCCCTTGATCGCCCCCCAGGTAACCCTTTCACCCCCTATCACCACTGTCACTAAGCGATAATTTTTCTGATCGATGTCTTAGCGTCGGCGATGCTGATCGGTAGCCAGTAATTTTTTTTAGGTTCGCCGCAGGTTTTTATAGCGTCGGGTACCCCCATATATTACCTAATAAAGGTGTAACCCCCTTGATCACCCCCCAGGTAACCCTTTCACCCCCTAGCACCGCCGTCACTATGCGATCATTTTTCTGATCGATGTCTTAGCGTCGGTGATGCTGATCGGTAGCCAGTAATTTTTTTTAGGTTCGCCGCAGGTTTTTATAGCGTCAGGTACCCCCATATATTATCTAATAAATGTTTAACCCCCTGATCGCCCCCCAGGTAACCCTTTCACCCCCTATCACCACTGTCGCTAAGCAATCGTTTTTATGATCGTTGTCTTAGTGTCGGTGATGCCGATAGGTAGCCAGTATTTTTTTTTTAGGTTCGCCGTCAGGTTTTTATATAGCGTCAGGTACCCCCATATATTACCTAATAAAGGTTTTAACCCCCTTATTGCCCCTAGTTAACCCTTTCACCAGTGATCATCATATAAGTGTTACGGGTGACGCTGGTTAGTTAGTTTGCTTTTTATAGTGTCAGTGCACCCGCCGTATATAACCCAATAAAGGTTTAACCCCCTGATCGCCCGGCGGGTGATATCAGTTAGGTTTTAGCATCAGAGAGGGTCTGCGTCACACCCCAGGCAGCGTCAGGTTAGTGCCAGTAGCGCTAACACCCACACGTGAAGCATACACCCCCCTTAGTGGTATAGTATCTGATCAGCTCAATATCTGATCTGATCAGATCTATACTAGCGTCCCCAGCAGTTTAGGGTTCCCAAAAACGCACTGTTAGTGGGATCAGCCCAGATACCTGCTAGCACCTGCGTTTTGCCCCTCCGTCCAGCCCAGGCCACCGAAGTGCAGTATCGATCGATCACTGTCACTTGCAAAACACAACACACATAACTGCAGCGTTCGCAGAGACAGGCCTGATCCCTGCGACTCCAGTGCTGTAGGAGGTAATTTCACCACCACAGTTAAAAAAAAAAAAAGCATATATGCCGAAGCATTGGGGCAGCAGGAGCGGAGGAGCGATTTTGCTCCTAATGCCGCGTATATACGGTCGAAATTCCGACGGAGGCTTGCCCGTGGAAAAGTCTGACCATGTGTACGCGGCATAACTTTTGCGAGAAGATGCCCCCATGCTTCGGCATATATAAATGGTGCATGTATGCCCATCATTAGAAGTGGGTGGATGAAGGGCGGTATTCTAATGGTGGGCATACCCACCGATCAATCTTTTTTTTTCGTTCAGCCAACAGGCTGCATGAAAAAAAAGATTACAATACATGTCCAACAAGGACCAGCAACGTACTGGTATGTTGCTGGACTTTGAATGTTTATACCAGAATGATGCCTGCGGGTTTAGGTATCATCTTGGTATCATTCTTTTCAGCCAGCGGCCGGCTTTCATGTAAAAGCAATCCTAGTGGCTAATTAGCCTCTGGACTGCTTTTACAAGCAGTGGGAGGGAATGTCCCCCCCCGGATATAAAAAGCGCCATTGGGAAATTGGGAAAGCATTTTATCACACCGATCTTGGTGTGGTCAGATGCTTTGAGGGCAGAGGAAAGATCTAGGGTCCAATAGACCCCAGTTTTTTCAAAAAAGAGTACCTGTCATTACCTATTGCTATCACAGGGGATATTTACATTCCCTGAGATAACAATAAAAGTGATAAAAATAAATAAATATGGAAGCAACAGTTTAAAAATAAAATAAAAAAGCAAAATTAATAATAAAAAAAAAAAAAGCACCCCTGTCCTGCCCTGCTCTTGCCCAATGGCGAACGCAAGCGTCGGTCTGGCGTCATATGTAAACAGCAATTGCACCATGCATGTGAGGTATCACCACGAAGGTCAGATCGAGGGCAGTAATTTTAGCAGTAGACCTCCTCTGTAAATCTAACGGGGTAACCTGTAAATGCTTTTAAAGGGTTTTAAAAATGTATGTAGTTTGTCGCCAATGCGCGTTTGTGCGAAATCTTAAAGCATGTCGTGTTTGGTATCTATGTACTCGGCCTAAGATCATCTTTTTTATTTCATCAAACATTTGGGCAATATAGTGTGTTTTAGTGCATTAAAATGAAAAAAAGTGTATTTTTTCCCAAAAAAATGCGTTTGAAAAATCGCTGCGCAAATACTGTGTAGAAAAAAAAAATGCAACACCCACCATTTTATTCTGTAGGGCCTTTGCTTTAAAAATATATATAATGTTTGGGGGTTCAACATAATTTTCTTGCAAAAAAAAATATGTTTTCATGTAAACAAAAAGTGTCAAAAAGGGCTTTGTCTTCAAGTGGTTAGAAGAGTGGATGTAAGCTTCCTAATGTTGTGTATAAAATGCCAGAACAGTTCAAAACCCCCCCAAATGACCCCATTTTGGAAAGTAGACACCCCAAGCTATATACTGAGAGGCATGTCGAGTCCATGGAATATTTTATATGTTGACACAAGGCTTTCACTAAATGATATATTGCTCAAACATGCCATGGGCATATGTGGAATTACACCCCAAAATACATTCTGTTGCTTCTCCTGAGTACGGGGATACCACATGTGTGAGACTTTTTGGGAGCCTAGCCGCGTACGGGACCCCAAAAACCAAGCACCGCCTTCAGGCTTTCTAAGGGTGTCAATTTTTGATTTCACTTCTCACTGCCTATCACAGTTTCGGAGGCCATGGAATGCCCAGATGGCACAAAACCCCCCCAATCGACCCCATTTTGGAAAGTAGACACCCCAAGCTATTTGCTGAGAGGTATTGTGAGTATTTTGCAGATCTCGCTTTTTGTCACAAAGTTTTGAAAATTGAAAAAAAAGAAAAAAAAAAAAATGTTCTTTCTTCATTTTCAACAACAAATGAGAGCTGTAAAATACTCACCATGCCTCTCAGCAAACAGCTTGGGGTGTCTACTTTCCAAAATGGGGTCATTTGGGGGGGTTTTGTGCTATTTTGGCATTTTATGGCCTTCAAAACTGTGATAGGTAGTGAGGAGTGAAATCAAAAATTTGCGCCCTTAGAAATCCTGGAGGCGGTGCTTGGTTTCCGGGGTCCCGTACGTGGCTAGGCTCCTAAAAAGTCCCACACATGTGGTATCCCCGTACTCAGGAGAAGCAGCAGAATGTATTTTGGGGTGCAATTCTACATATAACCATGGCATGTGTGAGCAATATATCATTTAGTGACAACTTTTTGTAATTTTTTTTTTTTTTGTCATTATTCAATCACTTGGGACAAAAAAAAAATATTCAATGGGCTCAACAGGCCTCTCAGCAATTTCCTTGGGGTGTCTACTTTCTAAAATGGGGTCATTTGGGGGGGTTTGTGCTATTTTGGCATTTTATGGCCTTCAAAACTGTGATAGGTAGTGAGGAGTGAAATCAAAAATTTGCGCCCTTAGAAATCCTGAAGGCGGTGCTTGGTTTCCGGGGTCCCGTACGTGGCTAGGCTCCTAAAAAGTCCCACACATGTGGTATCCCTGTACTCAGGAGAAGCAGCAGAATGTATTTTGGGGTGCAATTCCACATATAACCATGGCATGTGTGAGCAATATATCATTTAGTGACAACTTTTTGTAATTTTTTTTTTTTTTGTCATTATTCAATCACTTGGGACAAAAAAAAATATTCAATGGGCTCAACATGCCTCTCAGCAATTTCCTTGGGGTGTCTACTTTCTAAAATTGGGTCATTTGGGGGGGTTTTGTACTGCCCTGTCATTTTAGCACCTCAAGAAATGAGATAGGCAGTCATAAATTAAAAGCTGTGTAAATTCCAGAAAATGTACCCTAGTTTGTAAACGCTATAACTTTTGCGCAAACCGATAAATATACGCTTATTGACATTTTTTTTACTAAAGACATGTGGCTGAATACATTTTGGCCTAAATGTATGACTAAAATTGAGTTTATTCGATTTTTCTTATAACAAAAATAGAAAATATCATTTTTTTTCAAAATTTTCGGTCTTTTTCCGTTTATATCGCAAAAAATAAAAATCGCAGAGGCAATCAAATACCATTAAAAGAAAGCTCTATTTGTGGGAAGAAAAGGACGCAAATTTCGTTTGGGTACAACATTGCATGTCCGCACAATTTACAGTTAAAGCAGCGCAGTGCAAAATTCTGAATTCACCTCTGGTCCTTTAGCTACCAAATGGTCCGGGGCTTAAGTGGTTAAGTGGTTAATCCACCAGGTGCCAAAGATCCCAACTGGTGTATCCACCACGATTCCCGTTTACTTATTTCCCTAATGTAGTTTGAACCTCTCTAATGGCGTCTGGGGGCCTCAATTCCCCAAAATTCCATTCCCCTTGTGCTTTTATTATGAACATCCCTGAAGTGAACCGTCATGTAGTGCTTGTCAAAACCATGTTCCTCCATGCGATCCTTGAGCGCCCTTTTAGTTCTGCCGACATAAATCAGATCGCATGGACATTTTATTGCATACACCACACCCACTGTATCGCATGAGATAAAATCTTTATTCGTATGCGTTTGCTTAGATTGGGGATTAAAAAATGCTTTTACTTTTCTAACATTGCTCAGAACCCGCACACAACTATAACACCCAAAAAAAACTTTCATATCCCAAAACATTTTGGGTTTGGCTGTGGGTGGTTCCGCCACATTGTGTACCAGCCTATCTCTCAAGTTTGGTGCCCGTTTGCATACTATTCTTGGTTTCTCTGGTAAGCATCCCTTCAGGTGCACATCCTGCTTTCCATTCCAATTTTTTTTTCGGATAATATTTTCTACTTCTTTGTTTTGCATATTAAAATCCAGAATACATGTCCCCATGTCGTTACTGGTTTCATCAGTAATAGTTTTGTCTTTTAATAAATCCTCCTTAACCATCTTTGGAATCTTATCCTTCTCGGTGTCCAGGAAACTACCGCTGTGCCCTTTATCTTTAAACATCCTAGTTAACAGCTCTGATTGTAACTCAAAATCAATGTCTTGCGTACAATTTTTTTGTATCCTCATATATTGTCCTCTGGGTATGTTATTTATCCATGGTCTATGGTGGCAGCTCATAGTAGGGATGTAAGAATTACGGTCCGTCGCTTTGAAATATTTCTTGTCAATTTTGTTTATTGAATATTAAATAATAAAGACAGTTACAATTAGTAATAAATAGTTACAACAAATGGTAATATTAGTTAAGTATATGATAATAAATTGGATGGAATTATACATATCTGAAGATTAGATATTTTACTTAAACAGGTAATCAACTCGAAAATGAAATGTTAAGTTAATATAAACAATTGAAAAGTGTAATATGTAAATATGTGCTAATACACTTAGTTCCAGACATATTCAATTAATATATAGTCACTATGGAAAGAATGCTAATTGGAAATCAACTAATTCAATAACAACTTCAAAAATGTATAATTATTGTAAGTAATAACTAAATATAGTATTTATGTATAATACATTTCCATTTGAATATGGTAATACAAAAAATAGTGAAATAGAAAAAAAGGACAGAGTAATAGTAAAGGGAAAGAATGAAGGTAAGAAAGAGAGAAAAGAGTCTAGGATAAGTAAGTTCTCCGGAGCATCTATATTGTAAGAATATTATTAAGTTAGTACAGAAGATTAATGTTCATGTTTAGTACTTGTTTCCACTCATATTGTTGTATAATATTATAGTATTATAGTATATCAAGGTCTTAATAGGTAATTGTCAGGGATCGTAGGAAGAAAATACATCATCCAAGGATTCCATATTTTCTCAAAATTTTGTATAGTATTGTTGGTTATGGCTTCTGATTTGGAAAGGATCATTGCTTGGTTTATTCTGTTTTTAGCTTCAGAGATCATTAATGTATTGGTTTTCCAAGCTTTGGCAATGGTTTGCTTTGTGGCTGTGGTGATCTGGAGAAAGAGACAAAAATTGAGTGTAAGAAATATGAACTGGTTTTATATTTAAAAGCGCAATAGTCATGTCTGGAATGATAGCTATCTTAAATATTTTAGATACCATGAGGAAAATTTCATTCCAGAACTTTTTTGCAATTTGACCACCCCAGAATGTATGTAAGTGCGTTCCCAGACTACCACAGCCACGAAAACAGAATGGGGAGCATTGAGGAGCATATTTTGCAATTTTAACAGGAACCAAGTACCAGTGCATGATTATTTTATAGTTTGTTTCCAAAGCAATTTGATTTTGAGAAGACATTTTTGTATTGGTCCAGACTTTATTCCAGTCGGAAATGTTGATTTTAGTTCCAAGTTCTTTCTCCCATTTTTCCACATATGAAGGTAGCTTTCAGTTAGAAGTAGTGATCAGATGATTATATAACATCGCAACATATTACTTAATTGATTAGTATCATGTAAATAAGGTTCACATTTTTTTTTGATTTGTAAGTAGCGAAAGAGTTCAGAAGCCGGGAGTTTGTGATGTTCACATATTTCAGGGAATGTTTTGAATGAGGTTAATGTTAAAAAATCAGCTAATTGTGTTAGGCCAGCAGAAGTAAATTTTTTGAAAGTATTAGGGTATGTGTGGGCTGGGTAAAATTTGGGGTTTCTGATAAATGATATTAAAGGTGTATGTGGAGATTGCAAACCTTTGGTTATTTTAAATTTATCCCAAATGGTAATTGTATGTTTGGTTGTTTTATTTTGAATTATTTTATGGTCAGAAGAGGTAGACCATATTAGATTAGGTAAGGATGTTGGGTTACTATCAATTGTTTCAATTGCTACCCAAAGAGGGATTTCATGTTTTGTATGATATTTGGGGATAGTCGCTATTTGTGCGGCATGGAAATAGGTGGTAAAATTGGGAAAGCCTAGTCCACCTTTCAATTTTGGGAGATATAGAGTGTGTGAGGGTAAGCGGGATTTTAGAGAGTTCCATATAAATGCTTGTGTTTTGTGTTGAAGAATTCTCAAGAAGTATGAGGGTATTGGAATGGGTAAAACACAAAAAAGGTATAATATTTTTGGAAGTATAGTAATTTTTATGACATTTATTTTGCCTATCCATGATATTGGGAGAGTAGACCATTGTTTTAGATAATTAGTAATTTTCCGTAATAGTCGGGGATAGTTAGCAGAGAATATGTCGTTGAGATCATGAGTGAGAGGAATACCTAGATAAGTGAGTGTGTAGATGACCAAGTAAAAGGGAGGGACATTTTTGCTTGCTGTAATGTATCTCGAGATAAAGAAAGATTTAGAGCTGTAGATTTTTGTGAATTTATTTTTAAACCTGATATTCGGGCAAATTGGTCTAATTTGTAATAAGGTTAGGGGCAGTAATATGTGGTGAAGTCATAAAAATTAAGATGTCATCATCAAATAAGCCAAGCTTATGTTGATGACCTGCTAATTCTATACCTTTGATTGAGGGATCTGCATGAATGGATTGGGCAAGGGGTTCAAATAATAGGGCAAATAGGAGTGGGGAGAGAGGACATCCCTGGCGTGTACCTCTATTGATATCAAACATGTAAGATTTGTATCCTGCGTATTTAGCATAAGCTTTGGGTTTATTATATAATGATGAAACCCAGCTTAGAAAGTGGGGGCCAAAACCCCATTTTTGTAGAGCGAAATGTAAATATGACCATGATACCGTGTCAAAAGCTTTTTTGATGTCCAGCGATACAAGGCATGTAGGTATTCGTCTAGTTTTAGCTGCTTGGATCAATAGGGCTGTTCTATGGACATTATCTGAAGCTTGGCGCAAGGGGATGAAACCTATTTGATCTTTGTTGATTAGGGAACCAATAATATTATTCAGCCGAATTGCCATAACTTTCGCTAGTAGTCTAAATTTAATAAAGATATTGGCCTATAATTTGCACAGACTGAGTCATCTGACTGAGGTTTAGGGATCATTGTTATTATTGCTGTAAGGGCTTCTGATCTAAAAGATTGATTGTTGAGAAGGGAGTTGAATGCTTCTGTCAGCATGGGAGTTAATACATGGGAGAATTTTTTGTAGTAGAGGGCTGAGAACCCATCAGGTCCTGGACATTTGTTTGGTTTGAGGGATTTGATTGCCAGTTCAATTTCACTAGGGGTAATGGGATTTTCAAGACTGTCGTATTGTGTCTGAGATAGAGTTGGGAGACTTAATTGTGAGAAAAATGATTCACGTTGGATTGGTCAAAAGATCCTTCTTTTTTATAGAGAGAGGTGAGATGTTTATGGAAGGTGTGTAAGATTTTTACAGGATTATTTGTGTATCTATCTTAAGAGATTTTTAGTCTAATTGGTTTAAAAGGGTTATTTCGTTTTTTGAGTGCTCGGGCAAGGAGGGTACCTGGTTTATTTACTTTAAAATAACATTTTTGTTTAGATTTACGTAGTGTTTTGTCTACTGATTCTGATAAGAAGAGGTCAAGTTTTAAGCTAGCTTTATCTAGTTGTGACTTTGTGGTTGGAGTAGGGTTAGATTGAAAAATACTATGGCATTTATTAAACAAATTTTCTAGTTCTCGCTGTAATATTTGCTTCTCTTTTTTAATATATGATGCTTGGCGTATACAGTAACCTCTAAGAACTGGCTTGTGTGCTTCCCATAATGTTGTTGGAGATGTGTCTGGAGATTTATTGTTGCCAATGTATACTTTTATAGCGATTTTGAATTCAGCGGAATTTGATGGGTGAGACAACAATGAGTCATTAATATGCCAGGTGGGGGTCATGTTTTTTTGGGATTAGTGAGGTAAAAGTAGATATAATAGCACAATGGTCAGCCCAAGTTAATTAATTAATGAATATTGTAGGAGGATTCTTTGGAAAGATTTGGATTGAGAATTAGACGTAGCTGGAGTTGGGGATTTATCAAGGAAAAGAGGGGGGGACGAGAGAGCGGCCCCCTCCCTCCTGAACCGTACCAGGCCGCATGCCCTCAACATAGGGTGTTTGGTGCTTTGGGGCAGGGGGGCAACCTGCGCCCCCCCACCCCAAAGCACCCTGCCCCCATGTTGATGGGGACAAGGGCCTCTTCCCGACAACCCTGGCCGTTGGTTGTCGGGGTCTGCGGGCGGGGGCTTATCGGAATCCGGGAGCCCCCTTTAATAAGGGGGGCCCCCAGATCCCGGCCCCCCACCCTATGTGAATGCGTATGGGGTACATTCACCTGGTGGGAAAAAAAAATCAATAAAAAAACACACAGGTTTTTAAAGTAATTTATTAGGCAGCTCCGGGGGTCTTCTTCTGACTTCGGGGGTCTCTTCTTCTGACTTCAGGGGCCTTCTTCTGCTCTCCGGTGCCGCAGGTCGCCCCCCTGCCCCAAAGCACCAATAAAGCCGTATACTTATTTAAATACTACACTATCAGAGGCTTTTTTCCCTGTGACTCTCCTGAGCCATCGGTTGGAGCTTGGCTCCCCTTCCCTCTCTCATTTATTTATAGAGAGTGTGATCGGTGGAGGACATAGCTATAGTATCACTAAGGAGTGGAGAAGATACAAAAGAGAGACAAGACCACAGTTTATGCCAGTGAATATACTTTATGCCAGTGACCTATAATAATGAGGTGAGAGCATTGGGAGACAGGTGTAGGATTCACCACAGGTTCAATACGCCAAACCTGCCCATCATCCACACAATTTTGACCCCATCCAGAATTTCGGGATATAACCCCATTGATTTATTACCTTTTGGACATTTATAGAACAGCACCTATTGCAATATTGAACCTTTTTTGGCACATTTTGGATAGTTATATATGCATTTGCACTTTATTTTATGGTGTATTATTAGCACGTATAATTTTGTACTATCATTATCACTAGTTATATATATTTAGCATTTATTATCTACTATTTAAGTGATATTATGTGACACAGTGGTGTTTTATGTGTGATATTTATTTTCTTTAGCGCAATGCGAGACACTCATTGCGAAAGGAAAAACAAAATTTTTCCTTTCCCGATGACAAAAAAACAGCGTGGGGGTCCCCCTCAAAATCCAAACCAGACCCTTATCCGAGCACGCAACCTGGCAGGCCGCAGGAAAAGAGGGGGGGACGAGAGAGCGGCCCCCCTCCCTCCTGAACCGTACCAGGTCGCATGCCCTCAACATGGGGGGGTTTGGTGCTTTGGGGCAGGGGGGCGACCTGCGGCCCCCCCACCCCAAAGCACCCTGCCCCCATGTTGATGGGGACAAGGGCCTCTTCCCGACAACCCTGGCCGTTGGTTGTCGGGGTCTGCGGGCGGTGGGTTATCGGAATCCGAGTGCCCCTTTAAGGGGGGCCCCCAGATCCCGGCCTCCCACCCTATGTGAATGAGTATGGGGTACATCGTACCCCTACCCATTCACCTGGTGGGAAAAAAATGTCAATAAAAAAACACACACAGGTTTTTGAAGTAATTTATTAGGCAGCTCCGGGGGTCTTCTTCTGACTTCGGGGGTCTTCCGACTTTGGGGGTCTCTTCTTCCGACTTCGGGGGCCGCCTTCTGCTCTCCGGTGCCGCAGGTCGCCCCAAAGCACCAAACCCCCCATGTTGAGGGCATGCGGCCTGGTACAGTTCAGGAGGGAGGGGGGCCGCTCTCTCGTGCCTCCTCTTTTTCTGCGGCCTGTCAGTTTGCGTGCTCGAATAAGGGTCTGGTTTGGATTTTGAGGGGGACCCCCACGCCGTTTTTTCGGCTTAGGGGATTCCCCTTAAAATCCATACCAGACTGAAGGGCCTGGTATGCTCATGGAGGGGGAACCCATGCCGGTTTTTTATTTAAAATTTGGTGTGGAGTTCCCGCTCAGGATTCATACCAAACACAGTGCCTGGTATTGGCGGGAATCGGCCTCAATGTCAGCAATGTGTGTCGCTCATTACGAAAGGAAAAACAAAATTTTTCCTTTCCCGATGACGAAACCGCTCGGCGCTGGCTCTCGCGACGGGGCTCATAGGGTGTCAATCTCGCCGCTAGAAGAGGCGAGATTGACACAAAATCGGTGGCACCTACTGTAGATGGAGCATTTGGAGTATAGTTTAGTTTTATAGTTTACAAATGGGAAGGGAGAAGGGGAAAAATAAAAATAAAAAGACGGGATGGGGTGGGGGGGGAGTAGAAGGGGAGGGGGTTTAGGGAGCTAAGTGAGGAGGTGGGGAGGGGGAATAAGGGGTAGGGAAAGGGGAGAGGGGTTAAAGAGGGAGGAATTAGAAGTAAATAAGGGATATATGAACATATTCTCTTATACTTAACCTTTGTGATTAGGAAATCTTAACTGATGTGTTTTGAGTTCAATACATAGGCCAAACTACAGTTTGGATACTTCAATCATGAAGTTGAGGGAATTCTTTGTATAATGTAGAGATTATTCCGTCCATAGAGTCTGGAAGATCCAATTCTTGGAGAGTTGATGCGACCTCTTTTGAATGTAGCTTGTCTGCTTCTGTCAGTTTCAGGTTTTGATGAATTTTGTGGAGAGCTGGATAGCGTGCGCCGGCGAGGACTTGTAGATGATTTGTTGTATAGCTGGAGGTTTTGCAGTGTGGTCTGTAGTTCTTCCGTGGATCTACTTGTGTATTTGGTTCCTTGGTGGGTGAATCGAACAGCGAATGGGAATCCCCATTGATAAGAGATGTGGTGGTGTTGGAGATTTTGAAGTTGAGGTTTCATCTCACGCCGTTTGGCTATTGTTATTGGTGATAAATCTGCGAATATTTGATAAGAATGTCCTTGAAAAGTTAGGCTTTCTTTAATACTGGCTGCGGCCATAAGCTGATCCTTAGTACGGAAGAAATGGAATTTAATAATTATGTCACGCGGAGGTCCTTCTGTTTTGCATGGTGCTAATGCCCTGTGAATTCTATGGAATTCCAGTCTCTCAATAGGGATGGAAGGGGACAATTCCTGAAAGAGCGCTGTCATGGACGATTGAAGATCAGTGATTGATTCAAGTATACCTCTTATGCGGAGGTTTGACCGTCTTGCTCTGATTTCGAAGTCTTCCAAACGCGTTACAAAGTCAAATTTTCATCTCTGAGTAGCTCAAGTTCGTTGTCATGGGAAACTATATTGGGTTCAATGTCATCCATTCTGCATTCTAAGTCTGCAGTACGTTGGCCTAAGTCACGAATCTCTTTAGTCAATTTCTCTGTTATTTGGTCAGAGGTCTGTTGCAGAGCTTTATGAAGCATCTTCTCTATTTGTTTAAAAATATTTGGGTGTAATGTCTCAGTTTGTTGTGTTAAAGAACCGGCACTTTGTTCATATTCTGTGTAATTTGAGTCCTGTGAAGAACTCAGCTGTTTTCTGTCAGTGCGGGCTTTAGCTGTGTGAGGTGAATTAGACAGTGTGTCACGTACCTACAGCGGAGCCGAGGAAGTGGGGGCAGCCTCTCGCACGATCCCGGTCCCCGTACCCCCTGGAGGTGGGAACAGAGGATGCAAGGGCACGAGAAGGTGCGGGTGCCTGTTAGTAGAGATAGAGTCACTGGGAGGCACTGGAACCCTCTTCAGGCACAGGTGCTGCGGAAACCAGGCGTCAGATCCGTTTAGGGGAGATCCAGGAGAATAACAGGTGAAGGCAGAGGTTCAGCAGCGGGCTAGCGAAGAGGTACAAGATCAGGAGACAAGATCGTGGTCAAAGTCCAGGCCAAGGTCAGTGAAGCAGGCAAAGGCAGGAGAGAAGACATGGGGATCCGAGAAGGGTAGTCAAACAAGCCGGGGGTCTTCAGGAGGAGATCAGACAAGGAATCAGGCTTTCAGACAAGGACACCGGTACTAGCCAGAAAGACAATCCAGCACTGACGTTCAGGTGACCCAGGTTTAAATAGGGCCATGCGCCCGGATTGTAAGAGGTGCACGCATGCTCATGGGTGCGCGCATTGCGCGCATCGGCGCACTCACTGCGCGCGCACGGTCTAAGTCCTATTCGGCCCATTCTAGGTGTCCGCGCATGCGTATTAGTACCTGGAGAACGGGCATTCCTTGCTGACACCCGGAAGTGTGTGTCAGCAGCGCTGGGTCTCTGACATTTCCCCCTCCCTAGGGGCAGCCTCCAGATGCCTACTCAAGCTGGTTGAGAGCGATGAAATGCCCGTATCAGGCACTGGGCACGGAGATTGGACTCTGGTTCCCAGGAGTTTTCTTCTGGGCCGAAGCCCCTCCACTTGATTAGATATTGGTTGAGTCCACGTCGTTTCCTATGACCCAGGATGGCTTCCACCTCGAATTCTTCTTCTCCATCTATCATTATAGCCTCAGGGGGCCCAGTGTCACGATCTGGAAATGGGTTTGACACATCAGGTTTTAATAGTGATACGTGAAATACAGGGTGTATTTTAAAAGATTCAGGAAGATCGAGCTTGTATGCCACCATGTTGAGTTTCCTTTTGATTGGGAAGGGTCCCAAGTACTTAGGTCCCAATTTTTTAGAGGGACAGGCCAGTTTCAGATTTGCCGTGGACAGCCAGACAAGGTCACCAGTTTTTAGGTTCAGCTCCCCCCTTCTCCTCCTGTTGAAGAATTTTCTATTACTCTCCTGAGCTTTAGAAATAGTTTCCTTTAGGATATGGTTATGGGAAGAAAGAAATTTTAACCTATCCTGGACTGCTGGTAACGGAGACTCCGGAATTAGTGTTGGTAGAAAGGTAGATTGGAATCCATAGTTGGAGAAAAAAGGAGTTTGGTTAGTGGCCGTATGAAAGAAATTGTTGAATGCAAATTCCGCTAGGGGGAGCAGGGATGCCCAATCCTCCTGAGTGAAAGATGAGTAGCACCGTTGGTACTGTTCCAGTGTCTGGTTCGTACGTTCTGTCTGCCCGTTAGTCTGAGGATGGTAGGCTGAGGAGAAATTAAGTTTAATGCCCAGGGTTCCACATAGTGCTTTCCAAAACTTAGATGTGAATTGTACTCCGCGGTCAGAAATGATGTCGTCCGGAATCCCGTGCAGTCTGACAATCTCCTTTACGAATACCTTGGCTGTTTCAGGTGCAGATGGGGTTCCCTTCATGAGGATGAAATGTGCCATTTTAGGGAGGCGGTCGACCACTACAAAAATTGACGAAAACCCCTCAGAGGGTGGAAGTTCAACAATGAAGTCCATCGCAATTCTTTCCCAAGGTCTTTCAGGGATAGGCAGAGGTCTTAATAATCCCCAGGTCTTGTTCTTTGGGCTTTTATTCCTGAGACAGATTGGGCATGAATTTACGTAGGCCCTGCAATCTTTTGCTAGCCCCGGCCACCAGAACTGTCGCTGAACTAAGTCTGTGGTTTTGTGGCCCCCGAAATGGCCAGCCAAGGGGGAATCATGACAAATCTGTAAAACATTCGTACGGAGATCCTGGGGCACGAATATTTTGCTTCCCTGCCAGTAAAGCCCCTCTCTTTCCTGGAGACCAGTATGCGGAGGGAGAGGAATATCTGAAGATGCCTGGCGGATCTGGGACACGAAGTCAGTTAGTAAGAAATTTCCGGCTTGCAAGATAGTATCTGGCGGGGGTGATGTTTTGGTGTCTGGGAACATACGGGAAAGCTCATCCGGCTTAATGTTCTTGGATCCTGGCCGAAACGTAATGTGGAAATTAAAACGAGAAAAAAAAGAGCCCATCTCGCTTGCTGGGGCCTAAGGCGTTTGGCGGTTCTGAGGTATTCCAGATTTTTGTGATCTGTAAAGATCAGTACAGGATGTGCTGCTCCCTCCAAGAGATACCACCATTCTTCCAAGGCCGTCTTTATTGCCAACAATTCTCGGTCCCCCACGTCATAATTTCTCTCCTAGTTTCCGGGAGAAGAAGGCCACAGGGTGCATCAATGATTTGGTTCCCAGACGTTGGGACAGGATGGCCCCCACCGCAGTCTTAGAGGCGTCTACCTCCAGGATATATGGCAAAGTAGGATCAGGGTGCCTCAGTATAGGGGCAGATGTGAACAGCTCCTTAAGCTTGTCAAAAGCGCTTTGTGCCGCTTCCATCCATTGGAAGTGGCTCTGTTTTTTGGTGAGATTTGTGATGGGCGCAATAATGCCAGAAAAGTTCTTTATGAATTTTCTATAGAAATTGGAAAATCCAACAAAACGTTGTACCCCTTTTTTGTCGGTGGGAGGTGGCCAGGGCATGTTAGCTGCAACCTTCTGAGGGTCCATGGCCACACCCCCAGTTGATATGACTAGGCCGAGAAAGTGGATGGTTTGACGCTCAAACTCACACTTCTCGGCCTTAGCGTAAAGTCCATTTTGTCTTAATCTGAGGAGGACTTGCTTCACTTGAGTCCGGTGTAATTCTAGTGATGTTGAGAAAATGTTGTTATTCTAGTGATGTTGAGGTCCCAATGGGGTTTTGAGCCCCATTGGGACCTCTGTTGTAAGGCGCATTCCCTGTTTGGTTCCCTTTTCAATGTTGTTGATTCCCTTGGTACCTCTTATTCCAGTTACCCCTATTCTGCAGTTGACCTTGGAGGTAGGGTCTACCTCCATTATAGTTGTAACCCCTTTTGTCATTTTGACCCTTGTAAGGGTTCCTATATATCTCCTTGTGGGACAACCGATTCTCTATCATGGTACTGGTTCATTGAATAATCTCTATTGGGCTGTGGAGCTGGTTTTTGGGGTTGATTTTGTTGTCTCGTTGTCTGTGGGGTCTTCTGCCCCCTGCTGTTGTCTGTAGTGCCGTTATCCCCTGGTGACCCTGGGGTGCTCCATTGCTGGAGGCGCCTATAGTGGCTTGCCATCTGAAAACCTGCTTTTTCTGGTAGTCACCTAAGTCACAAAGATATTTCTTCTTTTTGGTATTCTTATTCTCTATATCTTTTTTCTGCATATTCTTTTGTAGCTCACCCATGAGTTTAGCGTATTCAGTTGTACCTTTAAAAGGTTAAATTTTCTCACGGATTTCTTTAATCTGACTTTCTATAAAATGCATTTTCCGTAGTTTCCTTTTAATTAGAAATTCCATAACCTCCCTACCCTTTCCATTAAAAAACAAATACCATTCCGCAATGTCATTCTCTCTTGTCAATCCATCATTAATCGGTATATCCCATCTAAGTTTTCTAGGTACCATATTATCTTTTAAATATTTCTCCATGGTGGATTGATCCCACCAAATATTACTTTTTTTGTCCATATTGTGTCCCAACTTCCTGTCCCAATTTATTGCAACTTGTTTTAGAATTATCATAAATATCAACCTCTTCACTCCTAAGGGTAAAACAAATCTAAATGCCTAAGCACAATTTTGCAGCTTTGACATGTGTTAGTAAAACCATACATATCATCAAAACTACTTTGTGCATCCAGGTGGATTATACCTTGTTTTTCAGGATGAATTGGGCTTTATTTTGGTAGTAAATGGTTGTAGATATCTCCTGATTATTCTCCTGCTCCTGATGATCGTAGCGATACCACATGTGTATGTTATTTGCACCCGTAGTACAGCCCAGTAGCACTAGTGTGCATTTTGCTTTAAAAAAAAAAAATCTTTTGTCCTACCTAAAACACACTGACACTGATGTTAATTTACAAAAAAAATCCTGCACAAAATATACTGACCCTGACCTTTGAACCTTACTTGACCCAAACACTAACCCTGGCACTAACCTAGATCAAACCTTGATCTATGTATTTTTTATTTAGTTTTACAAGAGTCCATGGACATCCTTAGCTTGAAGTGGTTATACTGGAATAAAACCAGCAGGCATCATCCTGGTATCAGAATTCCCTCTAAGGTAGAAGTGATTTGAATGTCTGAACAGCCATTCGATCACTTCTGGCAGCACTACATAAAGAGAGAGGAACTGACATTATTCCTCCCTTTCTGTGACCTTCGAAACTGCATGCAACGAGATTTTGTGACTTCCAGTTTTGACTTTGTTTACCTGGCCATACGTGGCTAGGAAACCAGCCGATCAGATTGATCTGTAAATCCTGTATAATAATAATAATAAATCCTGTATAATAATAATCTGTCTGATCGGCTGCATTGGAGGCCAGAGGAGAGATTTGGGGTCCAATAGACCCCAGATCTCTCCATAAAGAGGACCTGTCACAGCCCATACTGTCACAAGGGATGTTGTTCATCTCTTGTGATAGCAATTAAGTTACTACAAAAAAAATGTAAGCGCCAGTGTAAAAAAAAAAAAAGAGTCTTGGATAGAATAAGTAATAACAATTTTAAAAAATTGATAGCGCCTCTGTCTCCCGTGCTTACGCACAAATGATAGAATACGCATCCCCACGCGCATATGTAAACGGTGATCGCACCACACTTGTGAGGTATTGTCACGAACATCAGAGCGAGAGCAATACTTCTAGCACCAGACCACCTGTGTATCTTTACACTGGTAACCTGTAAAGGCGTTTAAAGTGTTGGCTATGGAGAATTTGAAGTACCGTAGTTTGGCACCATTCCACACGCAGACACAGTTTTAAAGCATGACATGTTAAGTATCTATTTACTCTGTGTAACATATTTTATATGTTGAAAGCAGAAAAATCTTAACCCAAAACACCTAAATGAGATAAGACAATAGCAGCGCTACAAAATGGTGCTAAAAATATAATAAACAATTACATATAAACTCAATAACACCATGTGAAACTGATAGAGAAAATATTGATGAAAAATATCTTGATTCTGTGTACCTTCCACCACACCACCATGCTGTGAAACCTCCCCTCTAAAAAACGCACTCACCAAATAGATTTGCCTTTCACTCTCGTGTTAGGCTAAATCGCTTGTGTATGATCCCATAAATGGAAATACAGCTCTCTGCTGGATTACCGTGATTACCGTGATGATTCTCAGATTTTCACATGAAAACAAAAAGAAGTGCTCCAATAGAGTAAAATTGTATCACCAGTTTAATTTAAAAAAACACAATCACACTTCATTCATTGAACTCACATGTGAACCATTAAAAACCAGCATTAAAAAATCCACAGCAAACATCAAATGTTAAATTGGCTTTGCGGTGCTAAACGGCCACGGCGGGCCTGAGGTGTGTGCTTGATGGGAATAAGCTCACCACACTCCAGATTCCCGGCTTCCAGTAGCGGTAAGTGATCTTAAACAGCAGCGGCGTCTCTAGTCAGTGAAGCTGTAGCCACGTTCTCAAGATATTTTTCATCAATATTTTCTCTATCAGTTTCATCACATTATGGACTTTATTTCACTTATCACATGGTGTTATTGAGTTTATATGTTGTTACTTATTATATTTTTAGCACCATTTTGTAGCGCTGCTATGGTCTTATCTCATTTAGGTGTTTTGGGTTAAGATTTTTCTGCTTTCAAGATTTACACATTAAGCGGCAACTTTAGTTATTTTTATTTTTTATTTTATTGTTTATTCTTTGGCGCAGCGGTAATAGAGGTTACTCAGGGCGTTTGTATCCTATATCAGCAACATATTTTATGTTACCAAAAAAACCCGGAAAATTTCATATCAAACATGAATTTACGTAGGCCCTGCAATCTTTTGCTAGCCCCGGCCGCCAGAACTGTCGCTGAACTAAGTCCGTGGTTTTGTGGCCCCCGAAATGGCCAGCCAAGGGGGAATCGTGACAAATCTGTAAAACATTCGTACGGAGATCCTGGGGCATGAATATTTTGCTTCCCTGCCAGTAAAGCCCCTCTCTTTCCTGGAGACCAGTATGCGGAGGGAGAGGAATATCTGAAGATGCCTGGCGGATCTGGGACACAAAGTCAGTTAGTAAGAAATTTCCGGCTTGCAAGATAGTATCTGGCGGGGGTGATGTTTCGGTGTCTGGGAACATACGGGAAAGCTCATCCGGCTTAATGTTCTTGGATCCTGGCCGAAACGTAATGTGGAAATTAAAACGAGAAAAAAAAGAGCCCATCTCGCTTGCTGGGGCCTAAGGCGTTTGGCGGTTCTGAGGTATTCCAGATTTTTGTGATCTGTAAAGATCAGTACAGGATGTGCTGCTCCCTCCAAGAGATACCGCCATTCTTCCAAGGCCGTCTTTATTGCCAACAATTCTCGGTCCCCCACGTCATAATTTCTCTCCTAGTTTCCGGGAGAAGAAGGCCACAGGGTGCATCAATGATTTGGTTCCCAGACGTTGGGACAGGATGGCCCCCACCGCAGTCTTAGAGGCGTCTACCTCCAGGATATATGGCAAAGTAGGATCAGGGTGCCTCAGTATAGGGGCAGATGTGAACAGCTCCTTAAGCTTGTCAAAAGCGCTTTGTGCCGCTTCCGTCCATTGGAAGTGGCTCTGTTTTTTGGGGAGATTTGTGATGGGCGCAATAATGCCAGAAAAGTTCTTTATGAATTTTCTATAGAAATTGGAAAATCCAACAAAACGTTGCACCCCTTTTTTGTCGGTGGGAGGTGGCTAGGGCATGTTAGCTGCAACCTTCTGAGGGTCCATGGCCACACCCCCAGTTGATATGACTAGGCCGAGAAAGTGGATGGTTTGACGCTCAAACTCACAATTCTCGGCCTTAGCGTAAAGTCCATTTTGTCTTAATCTGAGGAGGACTTGCTTCACGTGAGTCCGGTGTAATTCTAGTGATGTTGAGAAAATCAAGATGTCATCCAAATATACGATCACGAACAGGTCCAAAACGTCTCTGAAAATGTCATTGACAAAGTGCTGAAAGGTTGCTGGTGCGTTGCATAATCCAAATGGCATTACGAGATATTCAAAGTGACCAAAACGGATTCTAATTAAATTGTATGCCCCTCGTAAATCAAGCTTGGTGAATATTTTGGCAGGAACGAAGTCTCTGGAACAGCTCTGGGATCAATGGAAGAGGGTAGCGGTTTTTAATGGTGACTTTATTTAATTCCCTGTAGTCAATACAGGGGCGCAGGGAGTGATCCTTTTTTTTCAACAAAGAATATTCCCGCACCAGCTGGGGAGGAAGAGTGCTGGATGAATCCCTTGTTGAGGTTCTTGTCAACATAGTCCTTGAGGACAAGAAGTTTGGGCTCCGAGAGAGGGAAAATTCTTCCAAAGGGAATTTCCGCTCCTGGTAGCAACTCAATTGGGCAATCGTATACCCGATGTGGAAGAAGGGTGTTCGCCTTTTGTTTATCGAACACATCTAGGAAGTCGTGGTAAATGGGTGGAATGAGTTTCTGGGTTTCAGAGGTAGCTTCCAGACAGCCTACCAGAGTGGTAGGGTGGGAGGATTGGAGACAGTTCTGGATGCAGTAGGCGGACTGGAAGGTCACCTGGCCGGTAGTCCAATCAATGTGAGGGTTATGAGCCCGTAGCCACGGCATTCCCAGGATGACTGGGAATAACGGGGATGGAATAACATCCAGACGCAGAAGTTCTAGTTGGTCCGGTTGGATATTTGAGGGAAGAGGTTGGGTTTCATGGGTAATGGGTCCATACTTGATGTTTGATCCATCAGCCAGTCGCACGGAGAGTTGCTGAGATTTGGGTTGCAGCGGAATGTTGTGTTGCTGGGCAAAGACACGGTCTATGAAGCAGCTGCAGGCGCCCGAATCAATTATGGCTTGGACCCAGACCACCCTTCTGGAAGCTGAAAAGAGACAGGAACGGAAATATGAGCGGTTTTGGTTAGGGTCAGGAGTCCAGGATCATGAGAAGAGGAAGCAGACTTACGGGTCTTGTTAGGGCACATATTTGCATAGTGCCCAGTTCCACCACAGTATAAACAGAGATTGTTCCAGCGGCATCGCTGTTTTTCTTCTGGGGTCAGAGGTGCACGGAGTAGACCAATTTGTATGGGCTCGGGGGTATCAGATGCAGTAGCAGGTGAAGAGGAGGCAGAAGCCGCTGGGTGGTTGGGGACCCTGAGTAGCATCCACACCGGACGGATTTGGCTAGTTCTCTCCGACCTACGCATCCCTTAGGCGTCGGTCTATCTGAATGGATAGCTGGATCAGGGCTTCCAGGGAACTAGGGACGCCCACTCAGGCCAATTCATCCTTCAGTGCCTCTGAGAGGCCAAGGCGAAATTGGTATTGGAGGGCAGCGTCGTTCCATAGGGTATCGGAACTCCATTGCTTAAAATCCGTGATATAGTCCTCTACTGGTCTACGCCCCTGCTGGAGGGCACGGAGGTTGGTCTCAGCCGTGGCAGTACGTTGAGGAGCATCGTACAATTTGGCCATTTCATCCAGGAATTCGTCCAGGGTATTCAGGCAAGCATTGGCTTGTTCCATTAGGCGATGTGCCCAGGTTTGGGGTTCCCCTTGGAGGAGTGATACAATGAAGCCCACTTTTGTGCTTTCTAGGGAGAAGGTGCGAGGTTGCAGCAGAAAGTAAAGCCGACAGGCGTTCCTAAACGCACGGAATTTGCTGCGATCCCCTGAGAATCTTTCCGGAATAGGAACACGTGGCTCTGGGGGTGACAAGATTACTGTGGTAGTTGGAGCTGGTGCTGGAGCTGCTGGAGGTGCTGTTGCTGCGGCAGGTGACGGTGAGGTACCCAGGGTGATAGATACCACTCTTTGCTCCAGTCGGTGGTAGTCTTCTTGAAGGCTCTCAACCGCCTGGGTGAGATCAGCGATCTGCTGGCACCGTGTGTCCAGAGGCGAAGCCCCCAACCCGGACTCCATTTCTGGCTGGATTGTACTGTCACATACCTACAGCGGAGCCGAGGAAGTGGGGGCAGCCTCTCGCACGATCCCGGTCCCCGTACCCCCTGGAGGTGGGAACAGAGGATGCAGGGGCACGAGAAGGTGCGGGTGCCTGTTAGTGGAGATAGAGTCTCTGGGAGGCACTGGAACCCTCTTCAGGCACAGGTGCTGCCGAAACCAGGCGTCAGATCCGTTTAGGGGAGATCCAGGAGAATAACAGGTGAAGACAGAGGTTCAGCAGCGGGCTAGCGAAGAGGTACAAGATCAGGAGACGAGATCGTGGTCAAAGTCCAGGCCGAGGTCAGTGAAGCAGGAAAAGGCAGGAGAACAGGCAGGGGGATCCGAGAAGGGTAGTAAAACAAGCCGGGGGTCTTCAGGAGCAGATCAGACAAGGAATCAGGCTTTCAGACAGGGACACCGGTACTAGCCAGAAAGACAATCCAGCACTGACGTTCAGGTGACCCAGGTTTAAATAGGGCGCCGTGCGCCGGGATTGTAAGAGGTGCGCGCATGGGCGCGCGCATTGCGCGCATCGGCGAGCGCGCACCCCTCTAGCTCGGTCTAAGTCCTATTCGGCCCGTTCTAGGTGTCCGCGCATGCGCATTAGTACCTGGAGAACAGGCATTCCTTGCTGACACCCGGAAGTGTGTGCCAGCAGCGCTGGGTCTCTGACACAGTGCCATTACAACAGAGCCTCTAAGCGTTTTTTCCTTGTGTGTTTTTGTCTTAGCTTTCCTGCGGGTCACTCCAAAAACCATAGTATTATGTTCCCAGGGCGTTGGGGAAGATTATGGAGTCCGTGGAAGCCCCGAAGACCTGAGAAGAACGGAGCCTCAACAGGACATGTCTGACACCGTCAGCTCCGCCCCTCCTCCCCCCCTATGTCTTAGTTTCTATGCCCCGCGTAGTATTGCAGATCTCCAAATCTAGAAAGTGTACCTTTTCTTTGCTTACACTCCATGTAAGGGTAATGTTTTGGTCATTCTCATTCATAGACTGGAGTTGATCTTCCAAGGATTCTACATCACCATCCCATATGATCAGCAGGTCATCTATGAACCGTCTGTATAGCATGATCCTTGGATCCTTGTTAAACGAGACCCCCTCGGATTCCCACTTGGCTATGTACAGGTTGGCTACACTGGAGGCAAACTTTGCCCCCATTGCGACGCCCTTAATTTGTAAATAAAAAGTGTTTTCATACCAAAAGAAATTGTGCTCCAAACATTTTAGGATAAATTTGCGTTGGGTCTTCTTAATCTCACTGTTATTCTTTAAAGCCCATTTCACTGCCCTCATAGCCTTTTGGTGATCAATACTAGTGTAAAGTGATGCCCCATCTCCAGTGGCCATCACCAGATTGCCGCTACTAGCACATTCCTTCAACAATTGTAATGTGTGCTTGGTGTCTTTTAAAAAGGCATGCGTACTTCTCACTATAGGTTGGAGGTGGATGTCAATATATTCTCCCAAACGTGATGTTAATGATTCGATACCGCTCACAATCGGCCTTCCTGGGGTGTTGGTCCTATCCTTGTGTATCTTGGGTATATAGTAGATAACCAGAATTCTACTTGCTGTGGGTACTAGGTATTTCTCCTCATGTTGGTTAAGCAGTCTCTTTTCCACACCGTATTGTTTAATGGATACTATTTCAGTTTTAAATTGTTTCGAGAGATCAGATTTCAATATTTGATCCTCTATCTTCTATCCTCCAAGATCCTGCCCATTTCTGTTTTGTATTGGTCCAGGGATAATACGACTATTCCCGCCGCCTTTATCCGCTGGGCGGATCACTATGTCCTTTCTGCTTTCCAGAGATTTTAGGCCCTTTTTGATATCCTTTTGTTCATATATCCTTTTGATCGGCAATTGCTCAAGGTCTGTTGTTGAATTGTTTCTCAGCTGGGTAAAGTTGGTCCCTAAGGCCTCTTTTTCCACTGGGTTCTGAGCAAAATATTTCTTCACATTAAGTTTACGTATAAACTTCTGGATCCCTACATAGGTCTCAAACTTATTGAGGCCCTTTTTTGGTGCAAACTTAATCCAAAGTAATTGTTTCCTCTTTTGTTAAATCAATACCACTGAGGTTATAGATGCCTTCCCCTAATATTCCAGCCTTCTTTTTTTGTTGTTGTATTCTTCGTCCGGCTCGTCCTCCTTTTCCTCCATTTCTGTCTTCCTGGGTGGGATCCATTCGTCCCTTCTCTAAAAAAGAGTTCCCATATTGGCTTTGTTCAATTTCATTGTATAGGGGTTGATAACTATTGTAGGTGGGTATTTCATAATGATCTGGTGGTGATCTATCATATCTAACCCGTTGGGGTTTTGGGGAGGTCCCCTATATGGGGGTGGACCCCCTTGGTAATGATAGTCACCTTGTGGGTAGCCCCTATGCTGTTGATGGGGTCCCCCTCTTTGTGGTGTATGATATTGGTAATTGTATGAATAACCCTGTGGGTTTTGAGCCCCATTGGGACCTCTGTTGTAAGGCGCATTCCCTGTTTGGTTCCCTTTCCAATGTTGTTGATTCCCTTGGTACCTCTTATTCCAGTTACCCCTATTCTGCAGTTGACCTTGGAGGTAGGGTCTACCTCCATTATAGTTGTAACCCCTTTTGTCATTTTGACCCTTGTAAGGGTTCCTATATATCTCCTTGTGGGACAACCGATTCTCTATCATGGTACTGGTTCATTGAATAATCTCTATTGGGCTGTGGAGCTGTTTTTTGGGGTTGATTTTGTTGTCTCATTGTCTGTGGGGTCTTCTGCCCCCTGCTGTTGTCTGTAGTGCTGTTATCCCCTGGTGGCCTCTGGGGTGCTCCATTGCTGGAGGCGCCTATAGTGGCTTGCCATCTGAAAACCTGCTTTTTCTGGTAGTCACCCAAGTCACAAAGATATTTCTTCTTTTTGGTATTCTTATTCTCTATATCTTTTTTCTGCATATTCTTTTGTAGCTCACCCATGAGTTTAGCGTATTCAGTTGTACCTTTAAAAGGTTAAATTTTCTCACGGATTTCTTTAATCTGACTTTCTATTAAATGCATTTTCCGTGGTTTCCTTTTAATTAGAAATTCCATAACCTCCCTACCCTTTCCATTAAAAAACAAATACCATTCCGCAATGTCATTCTCTCTTGTCAATCCATCATTAATCGGTATATCCCATCTAAGTTTTCTAGGTACCATATTATCTTTTAAATATTTCTCCATGGTGGATTGATCCCACCAAATATTACTTTTTTTGTCCATATTGTGTCCCAACTTCCTGTCCCAATTTATTGCAACTTGTTTTACAATTATCATAAATATTAACCCCTTCACTCCTAAGGGTAAAACAAATCTAAATGCCTAAGCACAATTTTGCAGCTTTGACATGTGTTAGTAAAACCATACATATCATCAAAACTACTTTGTGCATCCAGGTGGATTATACCTTGTTTTTCAGGATGAATTGGGCTTTATTTTGGTAGTAAATGGTTGTAGATATCTCCTGATTATTCTCCTGCTCCTGATGATCGTAGCGATACCACATATGTGTATGTTATTTGCACCCGTAGTACAGCCCAGTAGCACTAGTGTGCATTTTGCTTTAAAAAAAAAAAAATCTTTTGTCCTACCTAAAACACACTGACACTGATGTTAATTTACAAAAAAAATCCTGCACAAAATATACTGACCCTGACCTTTGAACCTTACTTGACCCAAACACTAACCCTGGCACTAACCTAGATCAAACCTTGATCTATGTATTTTTTATTTAGTTTTACAAGAAGCATTAGCCACTTCAATACCATAGGAAGTCCATGGACATCCTTAGCTTGAAGTGGTTATACTGGAATAAAGCCTGCAGGCATCATCCTGGTATCAGAATTCCCTCTAAGGCAGAAGTGATTTGAATGTCTGAACAGCTATTCGATCAGTTCTGGCAGCACTACATAAAGAGAGAGGAACTGACATTATTCCTCCCTTTCTGTGACCTTCGAAACTGGATGCAACGAGATTTTGTGACTTCCAGTTTTGACTTTGTTTACCTGGCCATTCGTGGCTAGGAAACCAGCCGATCAGATTGATCTGAAAATCCTGTATAATAATAATAATAAATCCTGTATAATAATAATCTGTCTGATCGGCTGCATTGGAGGCCAGAGGAGAGATTTGGGGTCCAATAGACCCCAGATCTCTCCATAAAGAGGACCTGTCACAGCCCATACTGTCACAAGGGATGTTGTTCATCTCTTGTGATAGCAATAAAGTTACTACAAAAAAAATGTAAGCGCCAGTGTAAAAAAAAAAAAAGAGTCTTGGATAGAATAAGTAATAACAATTTTAAAAAATTGATAGCGCCTCTGTCTCCCATGCTTACGCACAAATGATAAAATACGCATCCCCACGCGCATATGTAAACGGTGATCGCACCACACTTTATGAGGTATTGTCACTAACATCAGAGCGAGAGCAATACTTCTAGCACCAGACCTCCTGTGTATCTTTAAACTGGTAACCTGTAAAGGCGTTTAAAGTGTTGGCTATGGAGAATTTGAAGTACCGTAGTTTGGCACCATTCCACGCGCAGACACAGTTTTAAAGCATGACATGTTAAGTATCTATTTACTCTGTGTAACATATTTTATATGTTGAAAGCAGAAAAATCTTAACCCAAAACATCTAAATGAGATAAAACAATAGCAGCGCTACAAAATGGTGCTAAAAATATAATAAACAATAACATATAAACTCAATAACACCATGTGATAAGTGAAATAAAGTCCATAATGTGATGAAACTGATAGAGAAAATATTGATGAAAAATATCTTGATTCTGTGTACCTTCCACCACACCACCGTGCTGTGAAACCTCCCCTCTGAAAAACGCACTCACCAAATAGATTTGCCTTTCACTCTCGTGTTAGGCTAAATCGCTTGTGTATGATCCCATAGGTGGAAATACAACTCTCTGCTGGATTACCGTGATTACCGTGATGATTCTCAGATTTTCACATGAAAACAAAAAGAAGTGCTCCAATAGAGTAAAATTGTATCACCAGTTTAATTAAAAAAAACACAATCACACTTCATTCATTGAACTCACATGTGAACCATTAAAAACCAGCATTAAAAAATCCACAGCAAACATCAAATGTTAAATTGGCTTTGCGGTGCTAAGCGGCCACGGCTGGCCTGAGGTGTGTGCTTGATGGGAATAAGCTCACCACACTCCAGATTCCCGGCTTCCAGTAGCGGTAAGTGATCTTAAACAGCAGCGGCGTCTCTAGTCAGTGAAGCTGTAGCCACGTTCTCAACATATTTTTCATCAATATTTTCTCTATCAGTTTCATCACATTATGGACTTTATTTCACTTATCACATGGTGTTATTGAGTTTATATGTTGTTACTTATTATATTTTTAGCACCATTTTGTAGCGCTGCTATTGTCTTATCTCATTTAGGTGTTTTGGGTTAAGATTTTTCTGCTTTCAAGATTTACACATTAAGCGGCAACTTTAGTTATTTTTTATTTTATTGTTTATTCTTTGGCGCAGCGGTGATAGAGGTTACTCAGGGCGTTTGTATCCTATATCAGCAACATATTTTATGTTACCAAAAAAACCCGGAAAATTACCGTAATTTTCCTTTCCTGATAGACTCCATGGCAGCAACGTGTGGGTTAGCCCCGCCTCCATAAATACACTATAGGACACCTCTCCCATAAATATTTGCTCTAGGCTGCTATCCATGTTCCGTAACTAGCCTACTCCAGACATTTGGGAGGGAACTCCTGCTGCCATGGAGTCTATCAGGAAAGGAAAATTACGGTAAGTATTTGGTAGGAAATTTTCAGTTTTCCTGACAGACTCCATGGCAGCAACGTGTGGGAAATAACTCGCCATACACACCCGGGTGGGCAAAATGTTTGAGCAAAGAAACCAAAATGTATTTAACACCGTCAACCAACAGTACTTGTAAACTAAAATTAATGGCTGACAGAGATTTCGGGAGCGA